>CM064485.1:16070149-16292649 GCA_032716605.1 Paralithodes platypus
CAAGGGCTACAGGGAAATTTTGCCCCTAAGGTCCCTGGGCGTGGGGGTGGCCTTAGGCTACAATTGATATTGAGTTTGAAAAGGCAGTAGAATACGTTAGCCAAATGCTACCGGGGAATGCAACTATGGGGTGGTATATGAGTCTGGAAAAGATAGAGTTATGTGATAAGTCCGAGGGGTTATGGATACTATTAGTTGGGCCTGGGAACTGCGTTTTCTATTAAATATAAATATACCAACAACAGCGGCAGTTCGGAGGGGTACTTAGTTATTGTTTCGGGGTACTTATGACAGATACTGGTAACCAGGTTATCTTATACATCTCTGGTTGGGGTAAGAGGTGCATGACACGAAGTAAATTGGCGTAGTGTGGACTGTGGATACGAAGGAGGCAAGGGGAAGACGTATGACAATTGTGGAACAGTAAATGGAAAAAGGTGAACACAATGGCGGATAAAAATACTTAACCTAAGGATTGAATACATAGAGACACTTAGTTACTAGAGGAACAATGCAAGGGGGCGACTGAGCACGGGTTACATATATCTATACTCGCCATGGGAAATGATATACAAGGTCTAGGGACAGGCGGGGGTGTTTAAACTTCTAAGATATATAACATCTACTTCTCGGATGTAAGAACATACATAGATATAATTATGGCTGTCTGATGTGTTGGCATTGGCTCAACGTCGGGACAGGGCATGGGTGTTTTTAATATGAATGTATATTCCTGTTCATCTTTGTAGTTAGGAGTGTAGGACACGAGGGGGTTAGTGTACGTGAGGTGTGGAAAATGGTCAGTTTAGAAAAGGTAAATGGTGCGGCCTGGAGCTGTTTAGCCCTGCGGGCTTGGGCCTGTCTGAAATGGCTGGCTCGGTCAGCTGGTCCTTTCGTTCTGTGGACCTTTCTTCCGGGTGTTTCTGTGTGGTGTTCGCTCGTGGCTTCTGTGGTGGGCTTCTTGTTCTGGGGCATTTTACTCCTATATTTTCCTTTCCTCGAGAAATTAATAAAAGAAGTCATTTCATGGTCAAAAGTTCCACCCAAAACACGAGAGCGACAGGTTTCTTTTGCAGGTCAATGTATCCTGTAAGAATATGTCCTCTTGGTGTCGTTTGCGGGGCCTCTGGTGGTTGTTTATGGTACCTTACCCCAAGTGTCCAGTGGGGGTCTTTCTTTAACCTTTTGTAGATTTTAGCCCCGTATAGTGATAGGTTATTGAGAACTGTTTGTAAATGTGATTCTGATCGGTATAACAACTGGGGTATTCTGGTTGGGGGTTTTGGGTTGAGGGAATGTGTCTTGGGTTTGTATTCTAAATGATTATTTGTGTGAGTGTATGTGAAGTATATAAGGCGGTGGTGGTAATGTGGTTGGGACTTGTGAGTGAGAAGGTTATTATTTGTATCCTGTTTTATAGGTACATGATTATTAGTATCTGTGGGGGGGGTTGTTTTGATTGTTGTGGTTATGAGTAAAATGTTGTATTGGGTACGGTTATGTGATTTTCTCGTTCTTGGTTGGGGGTTTGAGGGGTAGGTTTTTGTTGGTGAGGGTTTGGTGGTGTTATGTGTTTATTTCGATGTTGGGGTGTAGTTGATAAAGTTGGGGGTAGGAGGTTATTTCTTGGTTTGGGATTTGGTGGTATTCACTTGTTGGCATTGTGTCAAGGAGTGTGGAGGGGTAGGTTGTACTTGTTGGTGACTTTTTTTGGTGGTTGTATGTGGTTTTTTGAGGTTGGTGGTGATGTTGTGGTGGAGTTTTTTTGGGATATTGGATATCAGTGAGGGGAGAGGTTTTCTGTGGGTCGGGGTGTGTGTTTTCATGGATTTATTGGAGGAACTTACTATGGGTGAGGAATGTCATGTGAGTGTGATATTGTGGGGGGGGGTGTTTTGTTTGGGGACGGTGGGGTATTTGGGGTGTAGGTGTGATCAGGGGTTTGTATGGTGTTCGTTTGAGGGATGGTGAAAATTAGTCACGTGTGGGTGGGGATGTCTTGGGTGTTAAACCGAAAATCATTTCGGGGGCGAGGACCAGTGCTTTGAGGCATGGGACTATTTAAAGCATTGTGGTCTTTTTGAGGGGGTGTTGGTGGATACGGGGGTAGGATAGAGAAACACTGGTTACTTGTGAAGTAACACTGTGATGGAGTTTTCCTGTGGTATCTTGCGTTAGTGATGTTGGGGGTTAACAGTAGCTCTGGGGCCGTCCAAGCTGTCGGCAGTGTAGAGAAGGTTTGCAGATGGGCTTCTTGCGGGCGGTGTGCAACCTTTTTGGCAACAATTGCTGATGGGTTAAGACAGTCGATTGTTGCCAAGGGTATTCTTGCCGAGGCCTCACTCAAGAGTTTCTCACATAATCCCTTCTAACATAACAAGATCTTTCTGCCTTAGATCAGTTATGAGTTATGATCGTTCGTAGCTCAAGTAGCGGATGGTGCACTATCAGAAGTTAATGAAACAATCAATAATTTGTGAATTTGTTGTCTACCAATATAATATTACTGCAGGTAGTAAGGTGATGGGCTGGGTCTATCAGAGTGGCTGAGCGTTCTCTGCCATACCCATAGCTTACTATGACTGTTCCTTTTACTTATATATCTTCTAGATCTCAAGTGACGGCGTCTTTTCCTTTGATTGCCCTCCCTACTGCCAACCTAGAAGTTGGCAGATTGGGAGCCAAAGCGTCACATTTTTCCCTCAACTTTCCCTTCATAATTGCTGAGGGCACAGGGCCTGGGGGGGGGTTTTGGTTCCCCGGGGGTTTCCGCCCCCTCCTCAGCTCCTGCCTTGGAGTGGCTTGGTCACCCGGGCTTTGTTAGTGGTAAGCAGGGAGGTTTTGTGGGGGCTCGTTTATGGCCTTGGCCTTGCTCGAGATCTTGGGGCTATTCGGCCAGACATCCTGGGGAACAGCCACAACAACAACAACTGCAGGTAGTCCCGATCGCAATAAAAACATTCGTAAAGGGTTAATCACTTCCTCACAGAGTTGCACAGATTACGGAACGCCGAACTATCGTGAATCTTGAGGGGGGGAGGGGGTATTAGAAGCCACCGCAGTGTGGCCAGCCGTTGCTTTGGGCTCTAATATTCAACTGCCCGACTGTTGTCTCTGGGTTTTATTTATAGGCAGGTCAAGCAAGCTTCAGGAATGTTCTAGAAGTATTGGATGTCAATGCTATGAAGTAGTTAATTTATTCTGGTGAACTTAGGGGGTCTTTAATGTGGCGGTAAGTAACTTGTTATCTGATTTATGATTGTGGATATCTTAATTCTAGTATGAGGTACTAGTAGAGTTATTTAGGCGGATTTGGTGAAGGTTTATAGGGACTACTTTACTGGCGCCCTACGTGAATAGGCTGGGAGGTATATTCATCAATTCACCTAAATATCCTTCTCTGGTCTAGCTGACATGCTATTCGTAATCTAGATGGGATAAGAAAGATTTTGGTTTTGGTTAAGGAGGGATAGGATGGTATTGGATGGTATTTAGATTTGTAGGTCATAAGTGTTGGAAACTCACCTGTTGTCTGGCAAGAATTTGCTGGCTTGCGGGTCAGGGTAATTTCCGCGGGGGTCGGTGGGGTCCCCGTTGGTCGGGGGGGACAGGCCGCTCCTGAATATGGTTATCGAGAGTTCTTACGTTAATTGGTTTGAGATATGAGTTCAGGTTGTCAGGAGGTATCTTCCTAGTTAGGGTGTCACTACATCTAGTTTTCATGTACGAGGATCACTCGTGGGTGTTAAGAATAGTGGTTTGTGAAAATGCAAGTCATGGGGAAATTTACATTTTTAAGGGGGACGAGAGGGGGTCGTTCTAGTCTCGCGCGCCGGCTATTGTTCTGGTTCAGGTTGTGAGGGGGGCTAGGGAGTTAGAGGATAGTTAAGGGGGGGTACAAGGATAGGTCCTTACCTTCCATTTGTTGAGGTTAGTGAACGAACTGAGTCGGCATGTTATAACGTTCTTATGGTCTTTACAGGGGGAGGGTTGTGAATTGTAAAGGGGGTGGTTTGAGGCTAGGCCGCACCGCTCGTGACCTAGGGCAGTGACCCCTAATGCACTGGACATAGGGGTGGCATTTCCCTACGATTGAACAGGTAGGGTGGTGTGTGCATCGGGGCGTGAAGGATAAGAGGACAGGATGACCCAGGGTACACTGGAATAGGGTCACGAAGCAAAACAGAGTAGTGAAGGCGTTTTGAGCTCGCCTTCGCACCTACACAAATGAAAGTACTATAACCCACAAGGTGGTTATCTAATGAAATACATACTTAGTTGGTACATCAAGAATGTCTAGGAGGAAAGTCATGTGGTTTGTATTAAAGAAGATTGGGTTTTTTAAGAGGTGTGTAACATGCGGAGTTCAATTGGGGCAATTGGAGGCTGGTAGGGGTGTCGTTACAATGTATGGGGAGGTCATCGAAAGTTTCGAGGTCTCCTATAATGAGACCTTTCGGTAATGTCAGGGGTTCCTCGGAGATATTTGCTACGAGAATGTGGTTGATACGAGCGGGAATGATGGCGGGTTGTAAGAGGCAACGATGGGGGTTGGGGGATGTGTTAGTGGGGGAAAATACCATGTGAGTTTGGGGTATGGGCCGCAGGTTCACCCATTTTTGATGGTGGGGGGGAATTTGGCATTCATCCTGAACTACCGCTGGGCTAATGATGGTGGGGGATTGACTGGCGAGCAGGTGCTTGGTACTTATAAGGGGGGCAAGGTCACTTTGGTGGGGGTCACACGTGAGGGGGGGATTAACGGCGCGTGTGAGAGGATCAGTGGGGTGGTGTGTGAGGGGGTTAGAAAACGGGATTTGTTGGGGGGACTGCGGAGGGTTGGTGGGGGGAGCGTTGTCGGTGGCAGTAACGGTTTGTTTGGCGTTCATGTGGTTTTGGTGGTTATGTTTGTCATGAGAAGGCGAGTCAAGTGTGGGGTTGTGAAGTTTTCTAGGGGTGTGATTTGTGGGGGGGGGGAGGGGAGCTAGTGACAAAAACTTTTCACAGGGGGGTTTGGGGGGGTGGTGGAATAGCTGGGCATCTCTGGGGGCATGGTGGGAACATGGTTGTGTCCCTCGGTTGGCACGCGTGAGGGGGGGATTAACGGCGCGTGCGGGCGGTTCAGAGGGGTGCGAGGTGAGCGAGTTAGAAAACGGGATTTGCTGGGGGGACTGCGGAGGGTTGGTGGGGAAAAAGTGAGGTGTAGAACATGGGTTATTGGTGTAGGACTGGTGTATTGATTTGGGGTTGTTAACATTTCTGGGGGCATGGGGGAAACATTGTTGGGTACATCGGTCGGCATTTTCTCTGGAAACATGTGTACATAAACATTGGATAGAATTATGGTTACATATATCAGAGTCTGTCCTGAAAACATGGGAGGATTTATTCTGGACAGAGTTACGAGAATTGAGGGGATTACCGAGAGGGAGTTGCTTGGACTTGTCTTCTTTCGTTTGTTGAGGCATTTTTTTACTGAATTGAGTGCGGTTTTGAGAGATCTCGGGGCAAGGGGAGGTTTTAGGAGTCACCTTAGTGCTAGCTGCAACTTGGTAACCCTGAATCAGGGTTTGTTGAGGGGGGGGGTTGTTTTTTCTTTTTGGGAATGGGTTTCTGCGTGATTGGTTTGTCAGAGGCTTTGGGCTGGAATTTGTTTTGAATGAGATCAGCCTTTGGCCGCAGTCAATCTGGGCCCGGAGTTTTTGAAGGAGGTCAAGTCCAAGGAAACCATCATAATGTTTACAGTTGGAGGAAAATACTGTAAATGTGTGATAAGAACGAGCATGGGGGTCAGGAGTAGTTACTGATAGGGGTAAAGTGTCTCCTAGGAGATTTAAGTAAGTATCAGCAGCTGAGATGAGTTCTGTTTTGGTGTTTAACAAAGGGCCAAATCGTCGGGGATGTTTTTCATAGTAAGATTTGAACAAACATGACTTGGCAGCTCCTGTGTCGATTAGCAAGCGGACAGGAATGTCCTTGATTTTGGCCATGTAATAAATGGGGGCAGTGCGACTAGTTATGGCGTCCCCCGCCGAGCCCATCGTGGGCGGGGGATACTTTAAAAATCCTGGGGGTCGGTATCTACCTCTTCCAGGGTTTCCTCGGTATCGTCTGAGGTCATGGTATGGGGGCAATTTCTTCCTCTTGTCCCCACTCCTCTTCATTTACAGAAATGCGAGGAGTAGAGGGGCGAGGTTTGGCAGAGTCACGAATTTGGTGGAGGGCACACTGAGCATTACAGGCAGGGAAATCATAAGGGTTGATAATGACTAAGGTAGGGTTTTTACTTTGGTAGGTGTTGTAGTTGCTGTTCCGGTTGAAGATTCTGCGTGGCTGGGACGGTTGGAACCGGGGTCTACTGGGTTGGGGCTTGCCGGAAGGGTAGGTGGGTCTGTTGTTGAAAGATGAGGCTGGGTAGGCATTCTTGGGGTTTTGGTGGTTGGTTTGCTGCGGGTGCGTGGGAAACCTCTTGATTGCAGCGATTTGGGTGGGTGCTTCTGTGCGCACGGCCAAAATACGTCGGATCGTGATGAGGTCTTTTTTGTATCCGACGAAATCGTGCACCCGGAAATGGTCTTTTACTGCTGAGGGCAATATCGACACAAGGTTGACCAGAATTTGCTGTTCTTGTTGGGTTTTGGTCAACGTGGGGAAAGAATTTTTTATGTGTTGGGCAAGCTTACTCACTGTGGCATCTAGATCGCCTTCGAATTTCGTGTCTAGGATACGGGTGTGGGCCACGAAAGCGCCCAACGAAGGCTTAATGGCTTCTATCACTATTGTGCGAAATTCGTTCCAGGTGAGATCAGGGTGCATTTGATGGGCAACCAGGGAAACGGCTTTTCCCAGGTGTATTAATGTTACGGCTATTTTTTGTGCGTCCGTGGTATAAGTCATGTCAAGTACGGGTTTCACTATGTCCATGAATATTTCGATCCCATAACTTGTTTCATCATAATTTGGGATGGAAGTGTGAGTAGGTTGCGCCATGATGTTCTCGTGTTCTAGCTGTTCCAAACTTGCAATGTAATGCAACCTTTTATCCGAATCAAGAACCACCGCTGCCGCCAATGTTATGCCCTGTTTTTCTACAGGTTTAACTTGGGTAATGTGAGTTCTGAATGACTGGGTATATAAGGCTGCATGCACAATACAAGGTATGAGGAATAGAGAACACAAAATAAACACACGGTAACACGACACAAGTTCACGTTTATTGACGTAAATAAATAAAGAGTATAGAAAGATAGTAATTCTCGCACAAAACAAATAATAGAAGGGAACTGCTAGCATTAGCGGATCTGGATGGAGCCTAGTCTCCCACTTCCAACGTTCAGGTATATTCTTCTGATCACGGGTTTAATTAGCAAGTTTATATTTTACTGGAAGACCTCAATATATTCGTATAATTCAATGTCACTGAGTTGACCTCTTACTGGCTGGTCGCGTGCCCAAGTAGCAGCTCACAGTTAGGGTTAGACACGCGTATATTGTAGAACACGGAATCTCTAGTAACCTCATGGGGGTACTGATCTAAGTTTTATATTCTTATGGCAGAAATACGGAGAACACAAATCAGTGGGCGAACGTTAGATATCACTAGAGTTTTAATATCTGAATAAGGTAATTACGAGAGTCAAGGTCGCCTGTTAATTAAAGAGCACTGATCGCTTAGTACGTCCCAAATGGAATGGTTAAATATGAATTACACTGGGCAAGGTTTTAGCCACTTTATAGAAAGTTAATAAGTGAGTATCAAGCTAGTACTATAACACTTAGTACTAGCAACATGAATCTTGAATAGTATTGGTAGATCTGGTCCTGGTTATCTTGCTTCCGGTGATGTTGGGGGCTAACGACTGGTTCCTCGGCCGTCCAGATGGTCCAAAATGTAGGAAGTTCTCAAGTCGGATCTCTTGACGATCGTTGCTGGCTACACACTTATATACCCACGAATTTGTGTGAAGGTTATAAGGTGCACGTTAGGACTTGTACATAGACAGATGCTTCTATCAGTCTTCTCTGCCACGGAGTCTGCCGGATCTGGAATCTCACTCCGGAACAACACGAGGGCAGAGCTAGAGGTAAACTGCAGGGTAGTGACCACTGGTTGGTGTCTAGCTTTCAACTGATTTGACTGGGGGCGGGAGCTAGATTTATAGGCTCGGTTCTGGACCCTGTAGACAGTAGGGATCTCGAGTCTTATGGACTTAATTGACCTCTCAATAGATATGGGGACTAGGTAAGATGGTATTTACTGTTGTGGCACAGGGCTATAGGAAGCCTTTATATTTTCATATAACTGAGCCTTAGTAAGAGGTACTATTTTGGCTATACTGGAAGTATTTAGGGGAGGGAGACTGGATCTATTTTGCGAGGAGGAAGGGGACAGCTGTGATAGGAGCGTCTCTCTTAGATTGTGCAATCTTCATTCTATGGTATAGCTGAGGTGCTAATTTAGTGATCAGAGTGTGCAAGAAAGGTAAATGGTTTATTGTGAGTTAATAGAGGTTAGTAAAGGTGTTAATCATGCATGGTTAGTTCATTGATAGGAAGAATTCCTGTGCTACCTGGCAATGACTCATAAGTCAAAACAGGGGCCAGGTATACCTCTGCGGGGGTGGGGGTCTCCCTCCTCGGGTGGGCAAAAAGGGGGGGCTGGGCGCCCTCTCTCTGTGATAGTCGTCCGGCGGCTGTGGCTAGGGGCTTGCCATATCACCAGTGTTCGTAATAACCCTCTCTGTATGAGACAGATGTGAGTGTCCTTAATACCAAAACCGAAGGTGCCTTGGCTAGCTGGTTTTACTCGGCTGGTTGTTAATTGTAGGGTTTGTTGGATGTGGTGGAGACTGGGTTGCTAACTCTGCCACATTTATCTGGAAGTATGGCAATAGAAGTTAGTTACTGGCGAGGCGGCTAGCCTCGCACCGACGACCATTGGGTGCAGGGTTGTGAATGGGTTGTAAGAGAATAGATGGCATGCAAGGGGCTAGTAAAGTTCTAATGTTGTTCTGGCCTACTAAGTGAAGGTAGGCTGGATAGGAGTATATATATAAAAGGTTGGAGAGCATTAGCAACGGACAATTCAAGGATCTTCAAGAGGTATGAGAGAGAGGCTAGGTCGGACAAGAGTAGAGAAGTGCGGGGTCTTAATGAGAGGGGGGGGGGGGAGAGTTCAAGGGCTACAGGGAAATTTTGCCCCTAAGGTCCCTGGGCGTGGGGGTGGCATTAGGCTACAATTGATATTGGAGTTTGAAAAGGCAGTAGAATACGTTAGCCAAATGCTACCGGGGAATGCAACTATGGGGTGGTATATGAGTCTGGAAAAGATAGAGTTATGTGATCAGTCCGAGGGGTTATGGATACTATTAGTTGGCCCTGGGAACTGCGTTTTCTATTAAATATAAATATACCAACAACAGCGGCAGTTCGGAGGGGTACTTAGTTATTGTTTCGGGGTACTTATGACAGATACTGGTAACCAGGTTATCTTATACAATCTCTGGTTGGGGTAAGAGGTGCATGACACGAAGTAAATTGGCGTAGTGTGGACTGTGGATACGAAGGAGGCAAGGGGAAGACGTATGACAATTGTGGAACAGTAAATGGAAAAAGGTGAACACAATGGCGGATAAAAATACTTAACCTAAGGATTGAATACATAGAGACACTTAGTTACTAGAGGAACAATGCAAGGGGGCGACTGAGCACGGGTTACATATATCTATACTCGTCATGGGAAATGATATACAAGGTCTAGGGACAGGCGGGGGTGTTTTAACTTCTAAGATATATAACATCTACTTCTCGGATGTAAGAACATACATAGATATAATTATGGCTGTCTGATGTGTTGGCATTGGCTCAACGTCGGGACAGGGCATGGGTGTTTTTAATATGAATGTATATTCCTGTTCATCATCTTTGTAGTTAAGAGTGTAGGACACGAGGGGGTTAGTGTACGTGAGGTGTGGAAAATGGTCAGTTTAGAAAAGGTAAATGGGTGCGTCCTGGAGCTGTTTAGCCCTGCGGGCTTGGGCCTGTCTGAAATGGCTCGGTCAGCTGGTCCTTTCGTTCTGTGGACCTTTCTTCCGGGTGTTTCTGTGTGGTGTTCGCTCGTGGCTTCTGTGGTGGGCTTCTTGTTCTGGGGCATTTTAATAAGCAAAATCCATCATAGTTTTACCATTTTAATGCAGCAAAATTATATAAATCTGAACTTGGCTCTTTTGCCAACCATTGGTGTGCAACAATATCAAACCCACCAAACCTACCTAAGAATTAACTTAACTAACGGTTTATTTGAGGAGGTTTAAGTAAAGTCCGTTGTATAAATATATGTTACCTTCCATAATAGGAGAATATACGATTTATCATAAAGTTTGTCGGTTGAAGCAAAACTATATATCTGGTACCGGTACTGTTTATGGACATACCTTACCAACATTATGATCCATGTGAATTGGTCTAAAATTCTGGTGTAAAATTCATCAATTTACAGTTAGTATTTTTAAGTCTAGCCCATATATAAGGTGATATTTGGTGTAGGTTTTAACTTTTGAACTTGTTTGACATCAAATGTTGATTAAAATCCAAACTCGATCGGTTATATTTTGTCAACTCGGGTATTTCTATGGTTGCGGGATTTTTGCGGGTAGAGGGTATTACAATAAGCTAAATACATTGGAGATTTGACCATATTAATTAACTAAACCTGTATTATGCATCACTGAAATTATAAGTATACGCCTAGCCTATGTAGCCCAAGATCCATATACACCAGGTCGGCCGGGGTAATTACCAAAATACGCTCGGTCTACGCACGTGACGTAGTACGAGGTCGACTGACCACCGCGCTCCTCCACTTATTCGTTAGCATATACCTCTTTGTTTTTCACTTTATGTCCCACATTGCATTATTATTAGTATTAAGTGTGTGTGTGACAATTGTTGTTCATTTACAGTATTTTGTGTAAGCAAATTATCGCAATTGTAAATATTGCCTATGTATTACTGAGAATACTATTGTTATGCCCTGATTTTATACAGGATTAACTTGGTATGGGTGAGTTCTGCAAGACTGGGTTATTGGATTTCTTGCAAAATACATAAAGAGAATCAACAGAGGACATAGATAATCTCGGATAAATGGTTTGTAATACAGCTTTATTCTCAATAACACTCAGGTAGAAGGTACGTAATAGAATTCCACGAACAATAAATGTTGGAGCACTCAGGTAGGTTATTGGACTTATTACAATCTCCCAGCACTTATCGCGGATTTGGATAGAGACATACTTCCCACTTCCAACGTTCAGGCATTATTCTTCTGATCACATTGCTTTATGATACGTAGGGTACATGAATCACACAGGTTAGGTATTTCGCTTTGTTAACTCTCTCTGGTAATATGACTCTTAATCAAGGATGAAAGTATAAGTAATGTGGTTATTTGCCCAAGAATTAACGTAAAGGAATAACTGTAACTAGTTGCACTGGTCTAGGATGTTCACTTTTCTAGGTGATACTTCGGACCGAAAATATCAGTGAGGGCGAATCAGGTTAAATCTGATGGCAAGAATAATTACGGGAGTCAGTTCGCCTAAGCTAAATTTCACTGATATATATTAATGTGTACTAGCATGATCACTTATTTCCTAACATCAGAGAAAGTTGAGACACAATCGAATACACTGGATGGTTGATAGTTAATAGCACCATAACACTGGTACTCTGTGAAGTAACACTGTGATGGAGTTTTCCTGGTTATCTTGCGTTAGTGATGTTGGGGGTTAACAGTAGCTCTGGGGCCGTCCAAGCTGTCCGGCAGTGTAGAGAAGGTTTGCAGATGGGCTTCTTGCGGGCGGTTGTGCACCTTTTTGGCAACAATTGCTGATGGGTTAAGACAGTCGATTGTTGCCAAGGGGTTATTCTTGCCGAGTCCTCACTCAAGAGTTTCTCACATAATCCCTTCTAACATAACAAGATCTTTCTGCCTTAGATCAGTTATGAGTTATGATCGTTCGTAGCTCAAGTAGCGGATGGTGCACTATCAGAAGTTAATGAAACAATCAATAATTTGTGAATTTGTTGTCTACCAATATAATATTACTGCAGGTAGTAAGGTGATGGGCTGGTCTATCAGAGTGAGAGCTGAGCGTTCTCTGCCATACCCATAGCTTACTCTGACTGTTCCTTTTACTTATATATCTTCTAGATCTCAAGTGACGGCGTCTTTTCCTTTGATTGCCCTCCCTACTGCCAACCTAGAAGTTGGCAGATTGGGAGCCAAAGCGTCACATTTTTCCCTTGCCCCTCAACTTTCCCTTCATAATTGCTGAGGGGCACAGGGCCTTGGGTGGGGTTTTGGTTTCCCAGGGCGTTTCCGCACCCTCCTCAGCTCCCTGCCTTGGAGTGGCTTCGGTCACCCGGGCTTTGTTAGTGGTAAGCAGGGAGGGTTTTGTGGGGGCGCTCGTTTATGGCCTTGGCCTTGCTCGAGACCTTGGGGCTGTTCGGCCAGACAGCCTGGGGAACAACAACAACAACAACAACTGCAGGTAGTCCCGATCGCAATAAAACATTCGTAAAGGGTTAAATCACTTCCTCACAGAGTTGCACAGATTACGGAACGCCGAACTATCGTGAATCTTGAGGGGGGGAGGGGGTATTAGAAGCCACCGCAGTGTGGCCAGCCGTTGCTTTGGGCTCTAATATTCAACTGCCCGACTGTTGTCTCTGGGTCTTATTTATAGGCAGGTCAAGCAAGCTTCAGGAATGTTCTAGAAGTATTGGATGTCAATGCTATGAAGTAGTTAATTTATTCTGGTGAACTTAGGGGGTCTTTAATGTGGCGGTAAGTAACTTGTTATCTGATTTATGATCGTGGATATCTTAACTCTAGTATGAGGTACTAGTAGAGTTATTTAGGCGGATTTGGTGAAGGTTTATAGGGACTACTTTACTGGCGCCCTACGTGAATAGGCTGGGAGGTATTATTCATCAATTCACCTAAATATCCTTCTCTGGTCTAGCTGACATGCTATTCGTAATCTAGGATGGGATAAGGAAGATTTTGGTTTTGGTTAAGGATGGGATAGGATGGTATTTGGATAGGTATTTAGATTTGTAGGTCATAACCTGTTGGAAACTCACCTGTTGTCTGGCAAGAATTTGCTGGCTTGCGGGTCAGGGTAATTCTCCGCGGGGGTCGGTGGGGTCCCCGTTGGGTCGGGGGGGACAGGCCGCTCCCTGAATATGGTTATCGAGAGTTCTTACGTTAATTGGTTTGAGATATGAGTTCAGGTTGTCAGGAGGTATCTTCCTAGTTAGGGTTGATCACTACATCTAGTTTTCATGTACGAGGATCACTCGTGGGTGTTAAGAATAGTGGTTTTGTGAAAATGCAAGTCATGGGGAAATTTACATTTTTAAGGGGGGACGAGAGGGGGTCGTTCTAGTCTCGCGCCGGCTATTGTTCTGGTTCAGGTTGTGAGGGGGGCTAGGGAGTTAGAGGATAGTTAAGGGGGGGTACAAGGATAGGTCCTTACCTTCCATTTGTTGAGGTTAGTGAACGAACTGAGTCGGCATGTTATAACGTTCTTATGGCGTCTTTACAGGGGGAGGGTTGTGAATTGTAAAGGGGGTGGTTTGAGGCTAGGCGCCGCGCCGCTCGTGACCTAGGGCAGTGACCCCTAATGCACTGGACATAGGGGTGGCATTTCCCTACGATCGAACAGGTAGGGTGGTGTGTGCATCGGGGCGTGAAGGATAAGAGGACAGGATGACCCAAAACAGGGTACCACTGAGCATAGGGTCACGAAGCAAAACAGAGTAGTGAAGGCGTTTTGAGCTCGCCTTCGCACCTACACAAATGAAAGTACTATAACCCACAAGGTGGTTATCTAATGAAATACATACTTAGTTGGTACATCAAGAATGTCTAGGAGGAAAGTCATGTGGTTTGTATTAAAGAAGATTGGGTTTTTTAAGAGGTGTGTAACATGCGGAGTTAAGTGGAAAAGAGAAAACATCGTGGATAACAGATAGTTACCCTAAGGAGTGAATACATGCATAAACGACGGCATTATAGACGTCGTCCTAATAAGACGATGAAAACCGGTTTGGTATGCACGTGGCACAATACGACACAAAGACAGTGCCGCTATGTCGTATCAATACTGGTGGCATACTCCGGTTAATATTATATATACACTTAGTTACTAGAAGAACAAGGCAAGGGGGGCGACTGAGCACGGGGGTACATATATCTATACTCGTCATGGAGAGAGAGATACGAGGTAGCTTTCCTGCATCTCTCCTGATAATCGTCTGCAGATTGGTCATAGTGAGTTTATCCGAATTAACAGGCCTAAATCAATACAATAACTGGCATAGGGTTATCGGGTGTATAGAGTCGTGGTTAAAGGTTGTTACATAACTCGTAATTAACTTATCTAAATCAACAGGCATAAATCAATACAAGAACTGGCAAGGGACACAAATTGACAGACGAACAATGCAACGTGAGGTTATGTATAGCTAACTGCTAAAAATGGGGGAACGAAGATAGGTGTCTTCTCTTTTTACAAGTTCCCTAAATTATGTTAACATTAGGGAGTTGGTACATCAATAAAATAGCAATGTGGATCTCAGTGAGTTATGGGGCTGTCTAGTGTAATTTCATAATTAATCTCGGAATTACTCCTAGGTATTTTGTCTAGTGAAATGGAGGTGGTATTAGGAAGGTTGGGAATATATATAGTTAGTGGATAAAACAACGGGAGGTTAGAGACAGAATTGCTAGAATTGGGGGGAGGCTATGATTGTTATATAACTAAATACAGGGCTGACGTAATCACGATCTGATTTGGTGTGAAATGGAAGCTAAGGTGTCTTAGATCGCCTCGAACCTACACAATGAAAGTATTATAGCCTGTATGGTGGTTACATAATTAAATACATACTTAGGTGGTACATCAAGAATATCAGTGAGTAAAGTATTGTGGTTTGTATATTAGAAGACTGTGATTGAGAGACGTATAATATGTGGAATGAATTGGGAGAGAGAGAGAGACCAAATCGGGGATGGAAAAGGGACCGGGGATCTCGTTGGGGATGGGGGTTTCGACCTCAGGATTTTCGTTCCTGTGGCTCGTTAGGGGTGGAGGTTTCGCTCTCATGTTTTTCGTTCCTGTGGTATTTTAACTATAGTATAAAAATGGTAGACAAAAGGGTAGAGTAATAATACAGTACTTTCCTTTAAGGGTAAGTCAACTTGATTTTAATAACAGAACAAGTATGTTGTACTCGTAAATATATTGTACATAAAACATAAGACAATGGGAGTCTGCAGAAAGCCGAATGGCCACACAAGACAGATCCCTCTCACACCCAACCCATATCGTCCATATGCCATCTATTTTTATCTTGCAGCTTTCTATCATTAATTTTGTAATCCTACTATGGTGCTAGGTAGCCAGCTATTCCACATTTCTATAACTTTTACCAAACTAGGATTTGCCACTATTTACTTTGTGCTTTAGTAAACCTGAATATGGTATTTTAGAACATATGAGGTTCTAAGGTGTATTGATTGACAGCAATATATATATATATATATATATATATATATATATATATATATATATATATATATATATATATATATATATATATATATATATATATATATATATATATAGAGAGAGAGAGAGAGAGAGAGAGCGATATATAAACACATAACTCAATATAGAAAGGCAGAACAAGCTAGTAGCCTATTAGTAAACAATTTATAGATACAAACATCGCAATACACAGATAGATCAATAATTATACACTAAGACAGGTCAAAATGTAGCTTGTGATCACTGTATAGCAAAAATAGTAAAAGCTACCATAAATCCGTAGATAATTCAACATAAAATACTATATCTAGAAGCCAGGTGAATACATACCATAACATTCTAACATAACATAGGGAATACTTCATGTCCTAAGGGGAGATTGTAAAGGCCCTTCGTCCCCGTTTGGTGTTGATTTGTTCCTGACGAGCGATAGCAAACCTGTTAATTTAGGAGGAATCGGCCTTTGGTCTGGATATTTTTCTATCGAAAAATGTACAAATCCATCTTGAAGGGGGTTTAGGGTTTTCTTTTCCTACGCTTGATGGAGGTCTAGGTTGGAAACTAAACACAATATATGAATACATTAATTAATAGACCAAACAATCGGTCTGCCTCCCATTAACTGTAGCATAATGGTAGTAATTACAGTTTTCTACAAGGACGATTATGGAACTTATAGCCTAAGTTACAAGTTTCATAATTTTCCTTGGCATTCCTTTGTTTCCAACATTTTTGTGTTTGTTCATTCTGAGTATTTTATTAAGATGTCTCATCCTAAAAAATATGGATATTCTTGCATAGAACGATATTATCTTAAGTGGCAAATCTACTCCAGCACTTTTCATTTCTTCTGTAAGAGTCTGTACACATACTACTCCTTCTCGCAAGCCCTCACCATGCACGGCTTTAAACACTTCCCTCATAACTAGTAACTTGGAGTAGAAACTGTCAGAGGGAATGTATAAATTACCTCTACTGATTATTTCAGTCCATGAGTTGGTAGATGACCCACAGTTCCCTGCCACGTGTCCTAGTTCTGGATGTTTATTCACAAACTTTTCACCATGTACCCACCAATATAGTGTAGAGACTGTTCTTCTATGACTGTGCTAGGTGAAACTGATACCAGACCAGAAACTGATACATTTACATTATCCTCATTTACATCAACTTCCTGCAACTCCATAGACAGCTTACCATCCACTTCCTCCATATCAAAATCCATGTCTTTAAAGAGAAGGCTAGTTAAGCAAATTTCCAAGTCAAGTTCACGATCATAAGAGTGTGATTTACTGCTTGGTTCACTGGGTACTTCGTTAGAAAAACAGTCTCGGTTTTCTTCATTGTGGCTAATATTACTCTTCTCACTAACCACAACAAACTCTCTCCCCAATATGAATTTTCTCATCCGATACTTAAAACTAAGAGCATCTGGATGATCATGGGGACCACTCATTTGCCTGATACAGCCGAAAAACTGTTCAATGCAGTCTTGATTTAGCCTCCTAGTCATTATGAAATCAAACCCATAATTTAATTTCAGCATTTCATACAACCCTAAGAGAGACTGGCTAGAGAGAATTATGCCCTTCTGAAAATTATACATAGGCCTAGTCTTTGCTGCAGAATATACTCTCATGGTTGACATCAAATTAACCATTTTGTGTAGTATGTCTGCTTGAAGATCAAAATGCATTCCAAATGCACAGCGCTCTTGCTTATCACCATACATATGTAAATTCATTACATCAAACCACTGATCAACAAGGCATATGAATTTTGCTGTGACATCCCAATTTTGAGTCTGCAAGAGTTCTCTCTCATCTAAGTATTGAATTGCACTTGCACAGCTCTTTGACAGCAGCTGTGTTGCATACTTAATGAAATGCTGGGTGTGAAGGGAATTTTTCTGTCCCGACAACTCCACAGGCCCACTTAGGGTCAACCTTTCCTGGTGCCTGGCGCGGGGCTCGAACCTCTGAAGGGAGTTTAACCCTCCTAATAACCCACAGGTTTTGAGATGCCTTGGGTGGGGTTCGAACCCTGGTTGGTTAGTGACCATGGCCATCACAGGTCAACCAGGCCCGCGCGCTAACCCCCTGTACTACCACGGACATACAAAAGTATAGTAACCTTAGTCCGATTTGTAAGAACCAGGTGATAGTCTCGTGGTGTTTCACGTGATGAGTTTATTGGACTTCCCATCAACGACTATTTTACACTATACCTGACGTCAACTCGGGTAGTACATTATTGGGGTTGCGGGATATTTTCGAGGGCATTACATTACATCCTTCTTTAACCCGGGAACTGCGGGGAGACTCTAAGAGTTCCCCCGGCGGACTGCGGGGAGACTCTTAAGAGTCAGAGAAAAAAAAATCAACTTTTGACATCGAAAAAAAAAAAAAAAAAAAAAAAAAATTGGGCCCCTGGGCCATGCAAAATCTCAGTCCTCTACCTCCCCTCCTTCCCCACTTTCCTCCTCTCCTTCAGTTATCACCTATTTTCCCTGTTATTCCCTTATTCTGAGGTATATTTTCGTGCTAACATTAGAAATCCGGTTGCAGGGTGTGGTCATCACTGATAGCAAGCGAATGCAAGAGAGAGAGAGAGAGTATCGATCGACTGTGTCTCAGTGGCCTTGGGGGAAATTGGCGGGAAAGCAGCTTGCCTCACCCATACATTATACAACTCGCGGGCTATATCTCCGATTTTGACCATCCAAACGCTGTTTTCACTCGTTTTATTGTTGTTTCAGGTTAATACCTTTATAATCAACCCATAATAGGCGCATATGGATAAGTATTAATGCTATTAATGGTACAATGAATATTTTAGTGACGGAAACACCTCAAATACATGCGCACAGGGAGAGGTGTCTAATTACCCCCATGCGCACTTGTTAGGTTAAGTAGGCTAGTCCCTAGCCTCTTTAAGGTCGTAAGGTATCGTAGCTGTATCACCTCAGCAATCTCAATATTGTTCGGGTCCGCGTGATGGGTGCTCTATGTAGCTACCAGATCACGTTCCGTGACTGCCATCAATGAAATGCTGGGTGTGAAGGGAATTTTTCTGTCCTGACAACTCCCCAGGCCCACTTAGGGTCAACCTTTCCTGGTGCCTGGCGCGGGGCTCGACCCTCTGAAGGGAGTTTAACCCTCCTAAAAACCCACAGGTTTTGAGATAACTTGGGTGGGGTTCGAACCCTGGTTGGTTAGTGACCATGGCCATCACAGGTCAACCAGGCCCGCGCGCTAACCCACTGTACTACCACGGACGTACAAATGTATAGTAACCTCACGCTACAACTTACGCCCACGACAAAAATCTTTTAAAACCTCCAGAAAACACACCCTGCTAACCAAGTTCCGTAGGGCTGCCAGACCACTACCCTACTCCTCCTCTTCTTCTTCTTCGTCAAATTCTCCTCCACAAAGGGAAAGAAGACGAATAATCACCAGTAAACACCATAAACCCTCTAACTATATTCCAGAAGTAACAACCCCCACCCCCCCACGAAAACACATACCTTCCTCTTCAACCTCATCCCCTCTCCACCCCCACCTCATTACCCCGAATGACCTGCTAGATCTACCCCCCCACCAAACACCCATAAAACCACCTACTTCCACCACCAGCAAATCACCGACCTCACCAAAGAACACACCCCACACACGCCCCTACCCCCAACCCTCCAACTTAAATCTAGACTCCCTACCCATCCGTCTAGCCCCCCCCCCCCTCCACTATCCCTGCAACCCCACCCACACATCAACCAACCTCCTCATCTCATCAAACACCCAACCAACCCCCCCAAAGTCACCCCTGAGAGAACCCCCATACATACCCCCACCAAATCCTCTTCCATTCCGCCTACCACCCTCACCCAACAATATCCTCCACACGCATCTACCTCTCAAATAACCCCCGACCTCGCCCCCAATAGATGCCCTTCACCTGTAAAACGTTCTTCCCCTCAATATAAAACATCGTCGAGCGATTCAAGTCCCACGACAAACATCTACCTTCCCACCAGGACCGCCAGAGGTAGAATAATCAACAGACCTGTTATGCCCGGTCCAAATTGGAACGCGAGATATTCTTTGTACAATGAGCAGCTCTCTAACTGGATAGGTATACCTTAAAATTTAAATAAAGAGACAACACGGCAGGATAGTAAGTACACAGGTAACAAGTTAACATGGGTTTTATTCAGTTTAACACCTGGTTCATGGAGGAGCAAGACATATATTTTATACCTGTAACCTGGAGATCATCAACAACAATAAGAATAATTAAGACATACAATACTCAGGTTATCAAGTAAGCAATAGGAGTCGGACAATGGGTCCGGACTCAAGGTAATAATAATACTCCTAGGATACAATTATAAGGTATCCAAAATGGTGGAGGTACACCTCCTACCCTAATAGATCTCAGAGAGGATCTCAACAAAAGACAAGAGTGCAGTAATGGCAAATGCCGTCTGGATCATGCAATGATGTCCCCGGCATATAGTGACGTTACCTGACTCTAAAGCAATAATGGCCAAGTGGTCATCAACAATGAAGTGGGCTCGGAAAGGCTCACAAATGATATTAATACTATAGGTGTGCTAGATCTCACCTGGCAAAGATTAATCCTTAACTCTAATTGTGTACTAGCAGGGTGCTGAAGGCTGAGGCAACAATCGTCGGGAGCTGAGATAGAGTGAAATCTATTCGAGTTATGAACCTGACAGAATGTTAAATGAATTAGGCTAGAAGTTATACAAAGGGACTAGATTACGTGCAAATATGTGTTTGTGTTTGATGCTATGGGTCTTATATAAGCACGCCCCCTCTGTCGGGCTATGGGAGACCAATAACCCGGGAAGGTGCATATATAAGGATCCCCTGATAGGTATGTATAATGGGTCCCGGCAAGTGGGCTAATTAACGTCAATTTAAGTAGGGAGAAGAAAGACCTCTCGCAAGACGTAATGTTAATGAGAACCCCTGAAGATAACTTCTACCACAACTCTGAGTCAACTCTATACCCAGAAACGGTACAAAAGCACTTAAAGGAGAGCTGTAGTGAAGAGGAGGGCCCATAGATCGAGGGAGGATCCAGTAGTCCGGAGGGCGGCTGGGCGTGATGACTCCGGAAGTTGGTCCAGGGGGGGCGGCTGGGCGTGATGACTCCAGCTACTGGTCCAGGGTGAGTCACAAGATGATTCCTTAGACCTTGGCGCCTACCACGGGACAACCGGGTTCCTCTTGCACTCCCACAGTGCAGTGATCCCCAAAGGATATGCTGGAGTTCTGCTACAAGGTTTGGGGGGTTAGGGTGACTAGCATAATGATCTACCTAGAGTGGCAAGCAGTCTAGATAGTGACATTATAGGTAGTCTAAGGGGGGTCAAGGTAAGTGTCTTCCTTCCTTGCTAGTTCGTGGAACTATCAGAACCATGTAGCAAAAAGAGAATCCAGAAAGGGGAGCCCAAAGTGGGTTGCCCAAAATTAGTCCTCTTCCTGATGGGGGGAACCCGATCTGGTAGATCTCTAGTTATTACACTATCCTCATAATCCCTTGAACAAAACAAGGTAGGAATCCTTTGGTACTTGGTTTGTGCACCGCATCGAAGGCCAGAAAGGGGGAGCCCAAAGTGGGTTGCCCAAGCTAGTCCTCTTCCTGATGGGGGGAACCCGACCTGGTAGATCTTCGATCACAGCACACAACTGACAAGTTGAACACCAGCTATCTCTGGCTGTTCTTACCCTGAACTAAAGAATACCAAATGGCAAGCTTAGTTAATGATGTCCAGGCTGGGTGAGTATAAGGCAATCTTCTTGCCCCTACTTAAGGCGCCCGGCTTGAGAGGATCAAGGGCATTTGGCGCGTGGTGGTTATGTCCTTGTGGCTCTGGGGGTGGCGCGCCTGGACTCTGGCTGGCAGGAGTAGGGTTGGCTGCAGGTTTTAGTGGCAGCTAGAGATGCGGTCTTATCATCCTGAGACCGCATCTCACTACCGTCTGGTAGAGAAAAGTCCCGACCCCGGGACTGGAGATGGTAATGTCTTGAAGTATTATCTTCGTAGACAGGGGTCAGGTGCTGGAGGAAGTGGTAATAAATGACTCCCTGGTTGTTAGGGGTGGCCATCTTGTCTCCGGTGAGGGTGAGGAGAGAAGAGGAGTCATAGTACCTCAAATGGTCGAGGAGGTGGTGAGGTGACTTGATCACTTTGGTGGAGTCCTTCCGCGCCAGGGTTATCATGTCAATCCGCATCTTGGTGGTGGTCGTCAGCGAGGGCGTTGTCGTGGCTGGAGGTGGTTGGAGAGTGATGACAGAGAGCCTGGCTTGGCCCAGGTCATGAGGTTGTGCGGACGCCGAAGTACCAGGCTGGGGGGAGGAGCTTGGTGCGGACGCCGAAGTACCAGGCTGGGGGGAGGAGCTTGAAGACGCTTGATCCTTAACCTTTCTCGCTTTAGGCTGAGACAGGGCTGGTTCCCATCTGGTGGGTGGCTTCACAGGTCTTCCACAGCGGGTATGAGAAGGCAGTCTGGGAAATGGGGGAGATGGAGTTAGAGGTGACATTGAGCGAAATTTTGATATTGTTTTTCGCCTGGGAAGTTGAGAAGGAGGGGAAATAGATTGAGGAGAAGGAGGTAGGGTTTTAGAGATAGGAGGAGTAGGTGAGGGTTTTTTAGGACGGAAGCTGGGGGTGATAGGCAAAGTAGGGGGTATGTTGGTGAGTTGTGGTGGCGAGGGGGGAAGACTAGACGTGGCAAGGTTAATTAAAGGTGATGGTTGAGAAGGAGGTTGCGGAGGTGAAACGAGAGGAGAGGAGATGTGAGAAGATTTGGGCTTAGGAATGCGGGAAGGGGTGAAGGTGACAGGAGGTGAAAGAGAAGAGGGGGAAGTTTGGGTTTGAGTAGAGAGAACAGGAGGAGGTCGATGTTTAGGAAGGTGAGAAGGGGTGAACTGGTTGAGGCGAGTGGGAAGGGTGACAGGAGGTTGCAGTACAGGAGAGTGAAGGGCAGGCAAAGGAGAATTGAGTGGGGGAGTGGAAAGAGGTGGAGGGAGAGGGACAGCATGGTTGAGAGGGACAGGTCCGGAAAGACAGGAAGTTTGAGGGTGAAGATTTGAAACAGGGGTACAGTCAACATCCTGATCAGGCTCAGCTACAACAGTAATATTCTTATTAATAGGTTGAAACCTTCTGACAAACCTATTCCTATAAGTGCGAGATTCCCCATGATAGTTAATTATGACCTGGAAACAGTTTGGGATCCTAAGGACCTCAAATGGACCCTTGTACCGTGGCTTCAGTTTGGAGGGTACAGGTAAGATGGCGACCATGACTAGGTCGCCTACTTGGTGAGGGTTGTTCTTGGGGGCTTCATCAGGCTGGAGATCTTGGGAAAACTGGAGCTGACGTAGGCGATTCCTGAGGTGGACGAGGTTGGTATTTAGACCTGGTGAGGCCTCAGTAGGGGCAGCTAGGTGACGTAGTGGTATGAGGAGAGGTGGGCTCCCAAAAACCATCTCATGAGGGGTGATCCCGTTGTCTCTGGGGCAGGTGTTTATTCCCCATTGTATGATGCGAATTTGGCTGGTCCAGTCCAATGAGTTCATCTGTTGGAGGCGTGTCCGGATTTGATTGGCGATGGTTCTATGAGATCGCTCGCAGATGGAGTTTCCTTTTGGCCAGTAGGGTGAAGAGTGGCTGATGTGAAATCCAAACATTTCGGAGATCTGCGTCCAAATTTGTCCGGTGAATTCAGGGGCATTGTCGGAGTGGATTGCCTGTGGCAATCCAAAATAGGGAAAGACATGTTGTAATAATGCCTCGGTGACGGCCATAGCAGTGTGTTCTCTGGCAGGGCAGGCGATCACGTATTTTGAGTACGTGTCCACGAAGGTGATGATGTAGCGGTATCCCCTGTCGTTTTGTAGAGGTCCCATGACGTCTACTGCCAAAAGTTGCCAGGGTTTAGAAGCGATGAGTTTGCCGGAAGGTCCTGGGGTGCGTGTTTGGTCTTTTCCCAGGGTGCAGGCACAGCAAGCTTCAGTGATTTTCTTGGCCGTGGTGTAGGGGCGAGGAGTCCAGTAGATGTTTTTGAACGTGTTCACCAACTTCTTTTGGCCTAGATGGATCCCGTTGTTGGTGTGCAAGGAAGACATCATTTGTTCAGCATCCTCAGGCCCTAATACGATCTGACCTTCTGGGGTAAAGAGGGCATCACCCCTTCTTTGTAAGAGGCCAAAAAGTCGGGTGGAGATCCAAGTTGGTTTGTCGTTCCGGAGGTAGGCCTGGATGAGAGGGGGAGTGGTAGTAGGTGGTGGTCGAGGTTCTTGGATGGCGTTGAGTTGTTCTGGTGCCAGTGGGAGCCGGGATAAGGCGTCTGCATTGGTATGGAGTTTTCCCGGCCTGTAGGAAATCTCAAAATCAAACTCCTCAAGTGATTCTCGCCAACGGACTGTTAGGGCATTCTTAGAGTCAGATTTCCTGAGCCATTGTAAGGCTTGGTGGTCAGTGATGATGGTGATCTTGACGCCAGCTAGGTAGGCCCGGAAGTGTTGGAGGGCCCAAACGATGCCTAAGCATTCTCTTTTAGTTACCGGGTAGTTGGTTTCTGCCGGGGTTAAGGTCCGGCTGGCACAAGCAATGATGTGCTCTCGTCCTTCTCGATTTTGGGAGAGGACTGCACCGACGCCGAGAAGGGACACGTCGGTGTAGAGTCTAAAGGGTAGTTGGTAGTCCGGAAAAGAGACGACAGGGGAAGACACGAGTAGGTCCTTGAGGGAGGTGAAGGCTTGGAGACGGTCGGGGGTCCACACAAAAGGTTCTTTCTTCCTAGTTAAGTCGTGTAGAGGTCTGGCAATGGTGGCGAAATTCTTCACAAACCTCCGATAGTAGGAGGCAAGGCCTAGGAAAGCTCTTACTCCTTTTACTGACTTCGGGGGTTGGATCTCCTGGATGGCTTGGAGTTTCTTGGGATCAGGTGCAAGTCCTTCTTCTGACACCAGATGTCCTAAGAATTGGACCTGATGTCGAGCCATGGTGCATTTAGTAGGCTTCAGCTTTAATCCGGCTTGTTGGATCCTCTGGAAAACTTGGCGGAGGCGTTGGAGGTGTTCTGCCCAGGTACGACCAAATACTATGATGTCGTCCAAGTACGCCAGACATGTTTCCCAAGTTAATCGCTGAAGTACGGATTCCATCAGTCGGGAGAAGGTGGCGGGACCGTTACATAATCCGAATGGCAGCACTGAGAACTCGTAAAGCTTCCCTTGGCTGGTGGAGAAAGCTGTTTTTTCTTGGTCGGTGGGGGCGACGGGGACCTGCCAGTATCCGGATTGCAGGTCCAGTGTGGAGAACCATCTGGCCCCTAAGAGGGAGTCTAGGGAGTCGTCGATGCGTGGTAGTGGGGTGGCATCTTTGATGGTGACATCGTTGAGTTGTCGGTAGTCGATGCAGAATCGAGATGACCCATCCTTCTTCTTGACCAGTACCACTGGAGAGGACCAAGGGCTAGTTGATGGGTTGACGATGCCAGCTTCTAACATCTCTGCAACTTGCTTCTGTTCTTCTTGGCGCTGAAGGGGGTTCTTTCTTCGTATAGCCTGTCTGACTGGGGGTCCAACAGTGTGAATGTGGTGTTCTAGGACATGGGTGTGGCCTACATCTTGGGGGTTGGTGGCAAAGATGTCCTGGTATTCGGCCATTAACTGGCACAGATCGTCCTTTTGTTGAGGGGTGAGGTGAGTAGGAACGTCTGGGAGTGATGGAGTTGATGCAGGAATGGAGGTGGTGGTGTCGGTTGAAGGCTGGTCATCATAAGTCTCTAGTTCTCCGATGGTGAGACCCCTGGGTAGGGTGATAGGGTGGTCGGAGATGTTGGCTATTCTTACTGCATTTTGTTTTAAAATGGCAGGAGCAGTGAGACAATCCCTGTCAAAAGGGCTCTGAAGAGAGGGAGTGTGAATGAGTTCTCCGTTGAGGGCTGGATGGATGGGTACCCAATGTTCATGATGTGGCAGCAAGGTGATGGGTTGAATGGTGATGGCCGATGCAACACGGATGGCTTTCAAGGTTTGAGGAGGGTCATGGAGCGGTGTGGCAATCTTCGGAGTGGTGAGTCCTGGGGGTTTGGTGGAAAATAACAATCTTCTTTCAACACACTGGATAGTAGTGCGGAGGGCCGTGAGAAGGTCGAATCCCAGGTATCCGTCGTAGGTGGTTTCTTGGGAGGGAAATACCATGAAAGCGTGGTGATGGCCGTGGTTAGGTTGAGGGGTGGCCACATACAGTGGGGCCGTGATGCCAGTACTAGAAATAAGGTTGTCGTTGGCATCAATGAGGGTGGTGGACGAGTGTTGAATTGGTCCAAAAGTGTTGTGATGTCTCTGGTGGTAAGAGGAAAAAATACAGGATCTTGAAGCTCCGGTGTCGACAAGGAGTCGAGAGTTGACTCCCTGGATGGTCAGGTGGGTGTAAATGGGAGGCTTTATCATATCATAGCTGCCCTTATCTCGAGCCCCCGCCAGTTTGCAAGTTGGTGGGCGGGGGCGGTCTAAAAACCCGGTTTGATGACTTCCGGCTCGACTGTACTGTGGTCGTCCGGGTCACCAACCTCGTCGTAGTCCTCAGCTCCTGCGGTGCCGTCTTCTAGGATGGTGGCAACTCTTCTGGAGGGCTTCAGCCAGGGAATCTGTCCCCAGAACAGTGGAACCCTCGAGCGTTTGGCCAGCAACTCGGCAAAAGACCTCTTCAACCCATTAATAGGGCACTGGGACCCGCAGGGCTTCCAGTCTCCAGGCTTGACTCTGGCCCATTCTTCCGGCTTGTCCTGGTTGCGGCTAGGGTGGTAGGTTGGTCCGGAATGAGCTCCTTGTGGCTTAGTGGGAGCTCGTTGGATACCCGCGATCTTTCCTTGCTCCTGGGATTTTTGCAGGGCCAGAATACGGCGTATGATAGGGAGGTCTGTATCATATCCGGCTGGTTCTGTGATGGCAAAATGGTCCCGGACTGCACGCGGAAGGATCCTCATCAGGGTCCGGCGGACGTTCTCCTTCCTCTCTGCAGCTGTAGCCGTTGTGAATGCGGTGGAAGCCAGCCTGGTAAGCTTGCTGATGGTGGCGTCGAGGTCCCCGTCGTAGGTGATGGCGTGAAATTGCTGGTCGGCTATTACAGTACCTAAGACGGGGTTAATGGCAGTTTTAGTGTATGTTTCAAACTGTTCCCAGATCATTCCGGGGTTCTCTTTTACATAACTGGAAACTAGGGCCATAGACCGCCCTAGCTTCATGACTACAGTATGTATTTTAGGGGCAACTTCATCTTTAAATATGATGTCAAGCACTGGCTTGACAACCTCTAAATAGGTGGCAATGTCAGTTTCCTCTTGTCTGAAAGGAATAATATCCAGTGCTTTCCCTGCCATCCTGACTACTTATCCCTGTCGTGATACTCTCAAAATATTTAAAGCAGGAAAAACCTGAAAGGCTACCTTCGAGAAAGAGACACCGCTGCCACCAGTGTTATGCCCGGTCCAAATTGGAACGCGAAATATTCTTTGCACAATGAGCAGCTCTCTAACTGGATAGGTATACCTTAAAATTTAAATAAAGAGACAACACGGCAGGATAGTAAGTACACAGGTAACAAGTTAACATGGGTTTTATTCAGTTTAACACCTGGTTCATGGAGGAGCAAGACATATATTTTATACCTGTAACCTGGAGATCATCAACAACAATAAGAATAATTAAGACATACAATACTCAGGTTATCAAGTAAGCAATAGGAGTCGGACAATGGGTCCGGACTCAAGGTAATAATAATACTCCTAGGATACAATTATAAGGTATCCAAAATGGTGGAGGTACACCTCCTACCCAAATAGATCTCAGAGAGGATCTCAACAAAAGACAAGAGTGCAGTAATGGCAAATGCCGTCTGGATCATGCAATGATGTCCCCGGCATATAGTGACGTTACCTGACTCTAAAGCAATAATGGCCAAGTGGTCATCAACAATGAAGTGGGCTCGGAAAGGCTCACAAATGATATTAATACTATAGGTGTGCTAGATCTCACCTGGCAAAGATTAATCCTTAACTCTAATTGTGTACTAGCAGGGTGCTGAAGGCTGAGGCAACAATCGTCGGGAGCTGAGATAGAGTGAAATCTATTCGAGTTATGAACCTGACAGAATGTTAAATGAATTAGGCTAGAAGTTATACAAAGGGACTAGATTACGTGCAAATATGTGTTTGTGTTTGATGCTATGGGTCTTATATAAGCACGCCCCCTCTGTCGGGCTATGGGAGACCAATAACCCGGGAAGGTGCATATATAAGGATCCCCTGATAGGTATGTATAATGGGTCCCGGCAAGTGGGCTAATTAACGTCAATTTAAGTAGGGAGAAGAAAGACCTCTCGCAAGACGTAATGTTAATGAGAACCCCTGAAGATAACTTCTACCACAACCCTGAGTCAACTCTATACCCAGAAACGGTACAAAAGCACTTAAAGGAGAGCTGTAGTGAAGAGGAGGGCCCATAGATCGAGGGAGGATCCAGTAGTCCGGAGGGCGGCTGGGCGTGATGACTCCGGAAGTTGGTCCAGGGGGGGCGGCTGGGCGTGATGACTCCAGCTACTGGTCCAGGGTGAGTCACAAGATGATTCCTTAGACCTTGGCGCCTACCACGGGACAACCGGGTTCCTCTTGCACTCCCACAGTGCAGTGATCCCCAAAGGATATGCTGGAGTTCTGCTACAAGGTTTGGGGGGTTAGGGTGACTAGCATAATGATCTACCTAGAGTGGCAAGCAGTCTAGATAGTGACATTATAGGTAGTCTAAGGGGGGTCAAGGTAAGTGTCTTCCTTCCTTGCTAGTTCGTGGAACTATCAGAACCATGTAGCAAAAAGAGAATCCAGAAAGGGGAGCCCAAAGTGGGTTGCCCAAAATTAGTCCTCTTCCTGATGGGGGGAACCCGATCTGGTAGATCTCTAGTTATTACACTATCCTCATAATCCCTTGAACAAAACAAGGTAGGAATCCTTTGGTACTTGGTTTGTGCACCGCATCGAAGGCCAGAAAGGGGGAGCCCAAAGTGGGTTGCCCAAGCTAGTCCTCTTCCTGATGGGGGGAACCCGACCTGGTAGATCTTCGATCACAGCACACAACTGACAAGTTGAACACCAGCTATCTCTGGCTGTTCTTACCCTGAACTAAAGAATACCAAATGGCAAGCTTAGTTAATGATGTCCAGGCTGGGTGAGTATAAGGCAATCTTCTTGCCCCTACTTAAGGCGCCCGGCTTGAGAGGATCAAGGGCGTTTGGCGCGTGGTGGTTATGTCCTTGTGGCTCTGGGGGTGGCGCGCCTGGACTCTGGCTGGCAGGAGTAGGGTTGGCTGCAGGTTTTAGTGGCAGCTAGAGATGCGGTCTTATCATCCTGAGACCGCATCTCAAGACCCATCAGATTTAAAGAGGGTTATACAAAAACAACACCCCAATCTGACACTAAAGACCCAAGCCACACAACACACACACCCCCTTCTTCTCACACACCTCCTTCACGCACCTTACCTAAACCGATCTTGCGCATTGCCTCACTATATTTTCCCAGCCTACAACACCGCCCAAGAAAACCCCAAAAACCCCAGACTCATATTCCCCCTTCATCCCCTAAACCCCAGACTCATATTCCGCCTTCATCCCCAGCTCCGTTTTCGCGCGGTAATCCCTCTCGTTCGGTTAGTAACCCATTCACCACACTAAACAGACCTCCTGCCAATCCCACACACCTCACTCCGACCCCCACCGGTGAAAACTACAAACCATTCATACGAAAGGTTAAAGTAAAAAAAAACACAGGACGCTTAGCCCGTCTACAATGCCCACATCAAGCCCGGGCAACCGCCCTCCACAACACAGAGGACACATTCCTACAGGTATACATTGACCTGCAAAAGAAACCTGACCCTCATTCTCTTGCTTGGTGGGACCTTCTAAATACCCTCAAAATGACCCACCATGAGTATGCTTCTTTTTACTTCACCCTTGAGGCTCGGGGACGAGCCTACAATGAAGGAGAGGGAAGTAAAATGCCCCAGAATGAGAAGCCCACCACAGAAGCCACGAGCGAACACCACACAGAAACACCCGAAAGAAAGGTCCACAGAACGAAAAGACCAGCTGACCGAGCCAACCAGTTCCGACAGGCCCAAGCCCGCAGGGCTAAGCAGCTCCAAACCACACATGCCTACCCCTTCTAAACACTGACCTTTTTTCCACACCTCACATACACTACCCCTCGTGTCCTACACCTCTACCTACATGATGACGAACATAAATACACCTTAAAGTTAATACACCCATGCTCTGTCCCTAAGTTTAGGATATTAATATCAACATACCCTAAAATACCTTGTCTTGCCAGACAAGAAGACCAATCGCCCCCATAAATCTATGTATTCAATCTTTAGGTTAAGTATTAATATCAACATACCCTAAAATACCTTGTCTTGCCAGACTAAGTTTCTGAAGACCAATCGCCCCCATAAATCTATGTATCCAATCCTTAGGTTAAGTATTAATATCAACATACCCTAAAATACCTTGTCTTGCCAGACTAAGTTTCTGAAGACCAATCGCCCCCATAAATCTATGTATTCAATCCTTAGGTTAATTATCTTTATCCGCCATTGTGTTCATCTTTTCCATTTACTTTTCCACAATTGTTATACGTCTTCCACTCACCTCCTTCATATCCACAGTCCACACTACTCCATTTTGCTTCGTGTCCTACACCTCTTACCCGCCAGACTCTACCTACATGATGATGAACAGGAATACACATTCATATTAAAACACCCATGCCTGTCCCTAGGTTGAGCCAATGCCAACCAGTCAGACAGCCATAAATCTATGTATGTTCTTCCATCCGAGAAGTAGTATGTTAATAGCCCATGTCCTAATTAATAAGAAACTGAGATACCCACGGGTACACCAGTGATATAGAACCATTGCCCCCGTAAGACCTAGACAGCCATGACTACAGATGTTAACCACCATGCTGTAACTCCAATTCTTACCCCAACCAGAGATTGTATAGATAACCTTTGTTACCAGTATCTATCATAGTACCTCGAAACAATAGCGAAGTACCCCTACGAACTGCCGCTTTTCTTTGGTCTATATTTCATAGAAAACGCAGTTCCCAGGGACAACTAGACATACAAAAACTCGTGCCAACTAATAGTGTCCATAACCCCTCGTCTTGACGAGTAATAATACACCATGTTTTTCCCTACTTTATCCACAGTCAAGCACACACCTACAGTTCACCTCCTTCTCCCCCACAGCCCCACAGTCCACATGATTCTATCTTTTCCAGACTCATATACCACCCCATAGTTGCATCCCCCGGTAGCATTTGGCTAACGTACTTTCACTGTCCTTTCAAACTCCAAAATCAACTGTAGCCTAATGCCACCCCCACGCCCGGAGACCTTAGGGTCACATTTCCACGTAGCCCCCTGAACTTCCCCCCCTCTCATTAACACCCCGCGCTCCTCCACTCCTTTCCGACCTAGCCTCTCCCTCATACCTCTTGAAGACCCTTGATTTTTCCGTTGCTAACGCTCTCCAACCTTTTATATATATACTCCTATCCAGCCTACCTTCCCTTAGTAGGCCGGAACAACATTAGAACTTTACTAACCCCTTGCATGCCATCTATTCCCTTACAACCCATTCACAACCCTGCACCCAATGGTCGTCGGTGCGAGGCTAGCCGCCTCACCAGTAACTAACCTCTATTGCCATACTTCCATATAAATGTGGCAGAGTTAGCAACCCAGTCTCCACCACACCCAGCAAACCATACAATTAACAACCAACCGATTAAAACCAGCTAGCCAAGGCACCTTCGGTTTTGGTATTAAGGACACCCACATCTGCCTCATAAACAGAGGGTTATTACAAACGCTGGTGATATGGCAAGCCCCTAGCCACAGCCGCCGGACGACCATCCCAGAGAGAGGGCACCCAGCTACCCCTTTTTACCCACCCGAGGAGGGAGACCCCCACCCCTGCGGAGGTATACCTGACCCCTGTTTTGACTTCCGGGTCATTGCCAGGTAGCACAGGAATTCTTCCTATCAATGAACTAACCTTGCATGTCTAACCCCCTTACTAACCTCTATTTACCCACAATAACCCATTCACCTTTCTTGCATACTCGGATAATCAAATTAGCACCTCAGCTATACCATAGAATGAAGACTGAACAATATAAGAGAGATGCCCCTATCACAGCTGTCCCAGTCCTCCCCGCAAAGTAGATCCAGTCTCCCTCCCCTCAATACTTCCAGTATAGCCAAAATAGCACCTCTTACTAAGGCTCAGTTATATTAAAATATGAAGGCTTCCTATAGCCATGTGCCACAACAGTAATCACCACCTTACCTAGTCCCCATAGCTATTGAGAGCTCAAATAATTCCATAAGACTCGAGATCCCTATGGCCTACAGGGTCCAAAAACCGAGCCTATAAACCCAGCTCCAGCCCCCAGTAAAATCAGTTGAAAGCTAGACACCAACCAGTGGCTAACCCCCCTGAAGTTAACCTCTAGCTCTGCCCTTGTGTTGTTCCTGAGTTGTGAGATTCCAGAGCCGGCAGACTCCGTGGCAGAGATAAAATAGAAGCATCTGTCCACGTACAAGTATCTACGTGCACCTTATAACCTTCACACACACTAGTGGGTATATAAGCGTGTCGCCAGCACCGATCGCCAAGAGATCCGAATTGAGAACTTCCTACATTTGGACCACCTGGACGGCCGAGGAACCAGTCGTTAGCCCCCAACATCACGGACGCAAGATAACCAGGACCAGACCAACAAAATACTATCCAAGATTCACTTATTAGTACTAACGTGTTATAGTACTAATTCGAAATTCACTTATTAACCCGTACAGCCCCAGCGACGCGTCTGACGCGTCGGCGATGTATGTAACGCACAGCCCCAGAGATGCGCCTGGCGTGTCACCCTAATTGCGCCGACCGTAACCTCAGGTGTAGCCACTCAAGAGGGCTCAGATTTGTATGGGAACTGTGTACGTATCCCACGCAACCGTGCCGATGGTTGAAAACTCTCAAAGTCCACGTGCATGCGCGTGAGCGCGCAATAACCTGTTTTTTTGGGGTAATTGCCTTCAATTTTTTACTCTTGTAAAATACGTTTTCGGGAGCTCTGTAGGACCATTCTTTAAGCTTTTTGAGCGGTTTTTCGTGGTTTTTCCTTCATTCCTAACCCATTCGCTATTGTTTCTGGAATAAAACAAAATTTTGAAAACCGGCCGGGTTCTGGTGAACAAACATTACAAAACTAGCTGGGGCTCCACGGGTTAATCTTTCTATGAAGTGGCTATAACTTTGCCCAGTGTAATTCATATATATAACCATTCCATTTGGGAAGTACTAAGCATATCAGTGTTCATTAATTAACAGGCGACATTAACTCTCGTAATTACCTTTATCCAGATATTAAAACCCTAGTGATATCTAACGTTCGCCCACTGATTTGTGTTCTACGTATTTCTGCCATAAGAATATAAAACTTAGATCAGTACCCCCCCTGAGGTTACTAGAATTCCCGTGTTCTACAACATACGCGTGTCTAATTCTAGCTGTGAACTACTACTTGTGAACCAGACCTGCCAGTGATAAATCTAATTAGTGAAATTGAATCCATAAGTAACATTGAGGTCTTCCAGTATACACTTGCGAACCAAACCAGTGATCAGAAGAGTATACCTGAACGTTGGAAGTGGGAGACTAGGCTCCATCCAGATCCACTAATGCTAGCGGTTCATTTCTATCATTTGTCTTGTACGAGTATTCCTATTTTCCTATGCTCCCTATTCATCTACTTAAATAAACGTGATCGTGTGTCTTGTTACCGTGTGTTTATTTTGTGTTCTCTATTCCTCATACCTTGTATTGTGCATGCAGCCTTATATACCCAGTCAGTTAGAGCCCACATTACCCAAGTTAATCCTGTAGAAAAACAGGGCATAACAATATTACTGCAGGTAGTCCCGATCGCAATAAAACATTCGTAAAGGGTTAAATCACTTCCTCACAGAGTTGCACAGATTACGGAACGCCGAACTATCGTGAATCTTGAGGGGGGGAAGGGGTATTAGAAGCCACCGTGTGGCCAGCTGTTGCTTTGGGCTCTAATATTCAACTGCCCGACTGTTGTCTCTGGGTCTTATTTATAGGCAGGTCAAGCAAGCTTCAGGAATGTTCTAGAAGTATTGGATGTCAATGCTATGAAGTAGTTAATTTATTCTGGTGAACTTAGGGGGTTAGGGAGGGGGTCTTTAATGTGGCGGTAAGTAACTTGTGATCTGATTTATGATCGTGGATATCTTAACTCTAGTATGAGGTACTAGTAGAGTTATTTAGGCGGATTTGGTGAAGGTTTATAGGGACTACTTTACTGGCGCCCTACGTGAATAGGCTGGGAGGTATTATTCATCAATTCACCTAAATATCCTTCTCTGGTCTAGCTGACATGCTATTCGTAATCTAGGATGGGATAAGGAAGATTTTGGTTTTGGTTAAGGATGGGATAGGATGGTATTTGGCTAGGTATTTAGATTTGTAGGTCATAACCTGTTGGAAACTCACCTGTTGTCTGGCAAGAATTTGCTGGCTTGCGGGTCAGGGTAATTCTCCGCGGGAGTCGGTGGGGTCCCCGTTGGGTCGGGGGGGGACAGGCCGCTCCCTGAATATGGTTATCGAGAGTTCTTACGTTAATTGGTTTGAGATATGAGTTCAGGTTGTCAGGAGGTATCTTCCTAGTTAGGGTTGATCACTACATCTAGTTTTCATGTACGAGGATCACTCGTGGGTGTTAAGAATAGTGGTTTTGTGAAAATGCAAGTCATGGGGAAATTTACATTTTTAAGGGGGGACGAGAGGGGGTCGTTCTAGTCTCGCGCCGGCTATTGTTCTGGTTCAGGTTGTGAGTGGGGCTAGGGAGTTAGAGGATAGTTAAGGGGGGGTACAAGGATAGGTCCTTACCTTCCATTTGTTGAGGTTAGTGAACGAACTGAGTCGGCATGTTATAACGTTCTTATGGCGTCTTTACAGGGGGAGGGTTGTGAATTGTAAAGTGGGTGGTTTGAGGCTAGGCGCCACGCCGCTCGTGACCTAGGGCAGTGACCCTTAATGCGCTGGACATAGGGGTGGCATTTCCCTACGATCGAACAGGTAGGGTGGTGTGTGCATCGGGGCGTGAAGGATAAGAGGATAGGATGACCCAAAACAGGGTACCACTGAGCATAGGGTCACGAAGCAAAACAGAGTAGTGTGGATTGTGGATACGGAGGAGGTGATTGGAAGACGTATAACAATTGTGGAAAAGTAAATGGAAGAGAGGAACACAATGGCGGATAAAAGATAATTAACCTAAGGATTGAATACATGCATGAATGACGACATTATAGCCGTCGTCCTAATAAGGTGATGAAACCGGGTGGGTATGCGGGTTACATAATTAATTATAGGGGTGACATAATCATGATCGGGTTCGTTGTGGACTGGAAATCGAAGGCGTTTTGAGCTCGCCTTCGCACCTACACAAATGAAAGTACTATAACCCACAAGGTGGTTATCTAATGAAATACATACTTAGTTGGTACATCAAGAATGTCTAGGAGGAAAGTCATGTGGTTTGTATTAAAGAAGATTGGGGTTTTTAAGAGGTGTGTAACATGCGGAGTTAAGTGGAAAAGAGAAAACATCGTGGATAACAGATAGTTACCCTAAGGAGTGAATACATGCATAAACGACGGCATTATAGACGTCGTCCTAATAAGACGATGAAAACCGGTTTGGTATGCACGTGGCACAATACGACACAAAGACAGTGACGCTATGTCGTATCAATACTGGTGGCATACTCCGGTTAATATTATATATACACTTAGTTACTAGAAGAACAAGGCAAGGGGGGCGACTGAGCACGGGGGTACATATATCTATACTCGTCATCGAGAGAGAGATACGAGGTAGCTTTCCTGCATCTCTCCTGATAATCGTCTGCAGATTGGTCATAGTGAGTTTATCCGAATTAACAGGCCTAAATCAATACAATAACTGGCATAGGGTTATCGGGTGTATAGAGTCGTGGTTAAAGGTTGTTACATAACTCGTAATTAACTTATCTAAATCAACAGGCATAAATCAATACAAGAACTGGCAAGGGACACAAATTGACAGACGAACAATGCAACGTGAGGTTATGTATAGCTAACTGCTAAAAATGGGGAAAGAAGATAGGTGTCTTCTCTTTTTACAAGTTCCCTAAATTATGTTAACATTAGGGAGTTGGTACATCAATAAAATAGCAATGTGGATCTCAGTGAGTTATGGGGCTGTCTAGTGTAATTTCATAATTAATCTCGGAATTACTCCTAGGTATTTTGTCTAGTGAAATGGAGGTGGTATTAGGAAGGTTGGGAATATATAGTTAGTGGATAAAACAACGGGAGGTTAGAGACATAGAATTGCTAGAATTGGGGGGGACTATGATTGTTATATAACTAAATACAGGGCTGACGTAATCACGATCTGATTTGGTGTGAAATGGAAGCTAAGGTGTCTTAGATCGCCTCGAACCTACACAATGAAAGTATTATAGCCTGTATGGTGGTTACATAATTAAATACATACTTAGGTGGTACATCAAGAATATCAGTGAGTAAAGTATTGTGGTTTGTATATTAGAAGACTGTGATTGAGAGACGTATAATATGTGGAATGAATTGGGAGAGAGAGAGAGACCAAATCGGGGATGGAAAAGGGACCGGGGATCTCGTTGGGGATGGAGGTTTCGCTCTCAGGTTTTTCGTTCCTGTGGTATTTTAACTATAGTATAACAATGGTAGACAAAAGGGTAGAGTAATAATACAGTACTTTCCTTTAAGGGTAAGTCAACTTGATTTTAATAACAGAACAAGTATGTTGTACTCGTAAATATATTGTACATAAAACATAAGACAATGGGAGTCTGCAGAAAGCCGAATGGCCACACAAGACAGATCCCTCTCACACCCAACCCATATCGTCCATATGCCATCTATTTTTATCTTGCAGCTTTCTATCATTTGTAATCCTACTATGGTGCTAGGTAGCCTATTCCACATTTCTATAACTTTTACCAAACTAGGATTTGCCACTATTTACTTTGTGCTTTAGTAAACCTGAATATGGTATTTTAGAACATATGAGGTTCTAAGGTGTATTGATTGACAGCAATATATATATATATATATATATATATATATATATATATATATATATATATATATATATATATATATATATATATTTAGGGGAGGTGTGGTGAAGTGGTCTTGCCACTGGCCTGGTAATCCAAAGGTCCCGGGTTCAAATCCCGATGTATCAATGGGAAGATATTATTGGGATGGAATTTGTGCTGTACCTGGTATCAGTGCATTACCACAAGCCCACCGAAACGTCAATAAAATACCCTCATTGTTCCCTGATTAAATAGCACTGTATGAATATTCCCATATTCAAAATATGCTATAGGGGTGCAATGCCTGGTGAGTTATCTGCTCAACAGGTGGCGTTGTGTGTGTGTAAGTGTGAGAGTCCGAGTGTAGGGGGTGAGACAGTGAAGCACGGGAACGAGATGGCTTCAGAGATGGGGTCGTTTCGGGCCATGAGTGAGCACCGTGCCTCATGTGAAGGCAAGATGGCAGGTGCTCGTTGTACTCTACGTGCTTCACATGTCTCACTCCCTAGACTGGAACAAGACCTCACGGGCTTCACTGTTCATTGTAAAGCGGTGAATGTTAAGGCTCTCAGCCTATGCCCGAGAGGAAGTAAGTTGGAAAAAAAAAAAAAAAAAAAAAAAAAAAAAAATATATATATATATATATATATATATATATATATATATATATATATATATAGAGAGAGAGAGAGAGAGAGCGATATATAAACACATAACTCAATATAGAAAGGCAGAACAAGCTAGTAGCCTATTAGTAAAAAATGTATAGATACAAACATCGCAATACACAGATAGATCAATAATTATACACTAAGACAGGTCAAAATGTAGCAATTGTGATCACTGTATAGCAAAAATAGTAAAAGCTACCATAAATCCGTAGATAATTCAACATAAAATACTATATCTAGAAGCCAGGTGAATACATACCATAACATTCTAACATAACATAGGGAATACTTCATGTCCTAAGGGGAGATTGTAAAGGCCCTTCGTCCCCGTTTGGTGTTGATTTGTTCCTGACGAGCTATAGCAAACCTGTTAATTTAGGAGGAATCGGCCTTTGGCCTGGATATTTTTCTATCGAAAAATGTACAAATCCATCTTGAAGGGGGTTTAGGGTTTTCTTTTCCTACGCTTGATGGAGGTCTAGGTTGGAAACTAAACACAATATATGAATACATTAATTAACCCGGGAACTACGGGGAGACTCTTAAGAGTTCCCCCGGCGGACTGCGGGGAGACTCTTAAGAGTCAGAGAAAAAAAAAATCAACTTGACATCGATTTTTTTTTTTTTTTGGCCCCTGGGCCATGCAAAATCTCAGTCCTCTACCTCCCCTCCTTCCCCACTTTCATCCTCTCCTTCAGTTATCACCTATTTTCCCTGTTATTCCCTTATTCTGAGGTATATTTTCGTGCTAACATTAGAAATCCGGTTGCAGGGTGTGGTCATCACTGATAGCAAGCGAATGCAAGAGAGAGAGAGAGAGAGTATCGATCGACTGTGTCTCAGTGGCCTTGGGGGAAATTGGCGGGAAAGCAGCTTGCCTCACCCATACATTATACAACTCGCAGGCTATATCTCCGATTTTGACCATCCAAACGCTGTTTTCACTCGTTTTATTGTTGTTTCAGGTTAATACCTTTATAATCAACCCATAATAGGCGCATATGGATAAGTATTAATGCTATTAATGGTACAATGAATATTTTAGTGACGGAAACACCTCAAATACATGCGCACAGGGAGAGGTGTCTAATTACCCCCATGCGCACTTCAGAGGTTTAATAGACCAAACAATCGGTCTGCCTCCCATTAACTGTAGCATAATGGTAGTAATTACAGTTTTCTACAAGGACGATTATGGAACTTATAGCCTAAGTTACAAGTTTCATAATTTTCCTTGGCATTCCTTTGTTTCCAACATTTTTGTGTTTGTTCATTCTGAGTATTTTATTAAGATGTCTCATCCTAAAAAATATGGATATTCTTGCATAGAACGATATTATCTCAAGTGGCAAATCTACTCCAGCACTTTTCATTTCTGCTGTAAGAGTCTGTACACATACTACTCCTTCTCGCAAGCCCTCACCATGCACGGCTTTAAACACTTCCCTCATAACTAGTAACTTGGAGTAGAAACTGTCAGAGGGAATGTATAAATTACCTCTACTGATTATTTCAGTCCATGAGTTGGTAGATGACCCACAGTTCCCTGCCACGTGTCCTAGTTCTGGATGTTTATTCACAAACTTTTTCACCATGTAGGCTACCCACCAATATAGTGTAGAGACTGTTCTTCTATGATTGTGCTAGGTGAAACTGATACCAGACCAGAAACTGATACATTTACATTATCCTCATTTACATCAACTTCCTGCAACTCCATAGACAGCTTACCATCCACTTCCTCCATATCAAAATCCATGTCTTTAAAGAGAAGGCTAGTTAAGCAAATTTCCAAGTCAAGTTCACGATCATAAGAGTGTGATTTACTGCTTGGTTCACTGGGTACTTCGTTAGAAAAACAGTCTCGGTTTTCTTCATTGTGGCTAATATTACTCTTCTCACTAACCACAACAAACTCTCTCCCCAATATGAATTTTCTCATCCGATACTTAAAACTAAGAGCATCTGGATGATCATGGGGACCACTCATTTGCCTGATACAGCCGAAAAACTGTTCAATGCAGTCTTAATTTAGCCTCCTAGTCATTATGAAATCAAACCCATAATTTACTTTCAGCATTTCATACAACCCTAAGAGAGACTGGCTAGAGAGAATTATGCCCTTCTGAAAATTATACATAGGCCTAGTCTTTGCTGCAGAATATACTCTCATGGTTGACATCAAATTAACCATTTTGTGTAGTATGTCTGCTTGAAGATCAAAATGCATTCCAAATGCACAGCGCTCTTGCTTATCACCATACATATGTAAATTCATTACATCAAACCACTGATCAACAAGGCATATGAATTTTGCTGTGACATCCCAATTTTGAGTCTGCAAGAGTTCTCTCTCATCTAAGTATTGAATTGCACTTGCACAGCTCTTTGACAGCAGCTGCGTTGCATACTTAATGAAATGCTGGGTGTGAAGGGAATTTTTCTGTCCCGACAACTCCCCAGGCCCACTTAGGGTCAACCTTTCCTGGTGCCTGGCGCAGGGCTCGAACCTCTGAAGGGAGTTTAACCCTCCTAAAAACCCACAGGTTTTGAGATGCCTTGGGCGGGGTTCGAACCCTGGTTGGTTAGTGACCATGGCCATCACAGGTCAACCAGGCCCGCGCGCTAACCCACTGTACTACCACGGACGTACAAAAGTATAGTACCCTTAGTCCGATTTGTAAGAACCAGGTGATAGTCTCGTGGTGTTTCACGTGATGAGTTTATTGGACTTCCCATCAACGACTATTTTACACTATACCTGACGTCAACTCGGGTAGTACATTATTGGGGTTGCGGGATATTTTCGAGGGCATTACATTACATCCTTCTTTAACTAGGCTAGTCCCTAGCCTCTTTAAGGTCGTAAGGTATCGTAGCTGTATCACCTCAGCAATCTCAATATTGTTAGGGTCCGCGTGATGGGTGCTCTATGTAGCTACCAGATCACGTTCCGTGACTGCCACCAATGAAATGCTGGGTGTGAAGGGAATTTTTCTGTCCTGACAACTCCCCAGGCCCACTTAGGGTCAACCTTTCCTGGTGCCTGGCGCGGGGCTCGAACCTCTGAAGGGAGTTTAACCCTCCTAAAAACCCACAGGTCTTGAGATGCCTTGGGTGGGGTTCGAACCCTGGTTGGTTAGTGACCATGGCCATCACAGGGCAACCAGGCCCGCGCGCTAACCCACTGTACTACCACGGACGTACAAAAGTATAGTAACCTTAGTCCGATTTGTAAGAACCAGGTGATAGTCTCGTGGTGTTTCACGTGATGAGTTTATTGGACTTCCCATCAACGACTATTTTACACTATACCTGACGTCAACTCGGGTAGTACATTATTGGGGTTGCGGGATATTTTCGAGGGCATTACACTTAACTCGCTGCCTCTGTTGACCAGTTACATTCAGATGAATATCCGATATTTTATAGGCCAAACCATATTCTGTTTTTGTCTTTGCTAACATCTCACGAATACATTCATCAGACACTATATCACCATTCTCCAGCAAAAATCCAGAATCCAGAAGATTATTCCTAATTAGTTTAATCATGTGTGGGACATCAGCAAAGACAAACACATCCCTGTCAGCACATGGATTTTTGAAAGACATAGGCCTACTCTTAGGTTTAACAGGATCTATGCCCATTGCCTTCCATACACGAAGATTACATGGCCCTAAATCATGTACTATCGCTATCACTGAGTACCCTACTGACTCTACTTGTCTAATTAAATCCAGTATAATATTATGCATGTTCGATTCATCAAACTTATAATAAATCGGCTGCTTCCACTCACCTACAAGACATCTTAACATAACAACTTGTACATTGCTGTGTGGCCTGTATAAGGTGTCTTTACCTTTGTCATAAGACCAGTGTTTGCTGATACTCATTTCATCAAAGCTCATGACAACTAACTTTTCTTTAGCATCTAAAGTATCTGCCTTTGATTTCATTAGTTGTAAGACAGATGACAAGATGCCTAGCTCACAATCAAAACTCTTTGCTCTGTCTTTTAAAGTGGTCTCTGATGGTAGTGGGAAGCTTCTAATGTCTTTAAGAGACTTATAACATTTTCGACTAATGCCCCTTATTGTCATGGCACGAGCTATATCCTCTTCTGGCCAACATTTCACATATTTAGTTTGATTGCTGATGAGACTGACTAGGAGTACGTATATGATACTGGACCACGCTGGTCTAGACTACTCGTGACGTCACGCCACCTGCACCCTTCCCGTGTCACCTGCGCGGATTTGCCTACCTGGCTGACCTGGTGTATATGGATCTTGTGTAGGCCTACCGGTAGATTGTGTTACGTGCCTTTAACCCCTTCTGTACCGGTGATGTACTTATCATTATATTCTGGCCACTATTAGACGATTTTGTAGGAAGGACGTCTACTCATTACAAGGCTACAGCGCGCGTTATATCCTTCCCAAGCTTAGACAAAATCGTCTAAATGTAGCTGAAATCAAATACAAAAAGACGTTACTGGTAAAGAAGGGGTTAATATTCTTGTTATGCCCTGTTTTTCTACAGGTTTACCTTGGGTAATGTGAGTTCTAAATGACTGGGTATATAAGGCTGCATGCACAATACAAGGTATGAGGAATAGAGAACACAAAATAAACACACGGTAACACGACATAAGTTCACGTTTATTGAAGTAAGTAAATAAAGAGCATGGAAAGATAGTAATTCTCGTACAAAACAATTAATAGAAGGGAACTGCTAGCATTAGTGGATCTGGATGGAGCCTAGTCTCCCACTTCCAACGTTCAGGTATACTCTTCTGATCACGGGTTTAATTAGCAAGTTTTATTTTACTGGAAGACCTCAATATATTCATGTAATTCAATTTCACTGATTTGATATCTTACTGGCTGGTCGCGTGCCCAAGTAGCAGCTCACAGTTAGGATTAGACACGCGTATATTATTGAACACGGAATCTCTAGTAACCTCATGGGGGTACTGATCTAAGGTTTATATTCTTATGGCAGAATACGTAGAACACAAATCAGTGGGCGAACGTTAGATATCACTAGAGTTTTAATATCTGAATAAGGTAATTACGAGAGTCAATGTCGCCTGTTAATTAATGAACACTGATGCTTAGTACGTCCCAAATGGAATGGTTAAATATGAGTTACACTGGGCAAGGTTATAGCCACTTCATAGAAAGTTAATAAGTGAGTGTCAAACTGGTACTATAACACTTAGTACTAGTAACTTGAATCTTGAATAGTATTTGTAGGTCTGGTCCTGGTTATCTTGCTTCCGGTGATGTTGGGGGCTAACGACTGGTTCCTCGGCCGTCCAGGTGGTCCAAAATGTAGGAAGTTCTCAAGTCGGATCTTTTGACGATCGGTGCTGGCTACACACTTATATACCCACGAATTTGTGTGAAGGTTATAAGGTGCACGTTAGGACTTGTACATGGACAGATGCTTCTATTAGTCTTCTCTGCCACGGAGTCTGCCGGCTCTGGAATCTCTCAACTCCGGAACAACACAAGGGCAGAGCTAGAGGTTAACTTCAGGGTAGTGACCACTGGTTGGTGTCTAGCTTTCAACTGATTTGACTGGGGGCGGGAGCTAGGTTTATAGGCTCGGTTCTGGAACCTGTAGACAATAGGGATCTCGAGTCTTATGGACTTATTTGAGCTCTCAATAGATATGGGGACTAGGTAAGATGGTGATTACTGTTGTGGCACATGGCTATAGGATGCCTTCATATTTTAAGATAACTGAGCCTTAGTAAGAGGTACTATTTTGGCTATACTGGAAGTATTTAGGGGAGAGAGACTGGATCTACTTTGCGAGGAGGATGGGGACAGCTGTGATAGGAGCGTCTCTCTTAGATTGTTCAATCTTCATTCTATGGTATAGCTGAGGTGCTAATTTAGTGATCAGAGTATGCAAGAAAGGTAAATGGTTTATTGTGAGTTAATAGAGGTTAGTAAAGGTGTTAGTCATGCATGGTTAGTTCATTGATAGGAAGAATTCCTGTGCTACCTGGCAATGACTCAGAAGTCAAAACAGGGGCCAGGTATACCTCCGCCGGGGTGGGGGTCTCCCTCCTCGGGTGGGTAAAAAGGGGTAGCCGGGCGCTCTCTCTCTGGGATGGTCGTCCGGCGGCTGTGGCTAGGGGCTTGCCATATCACCAGTGTTTGTAATAACCCTCTGTTTATGAGACAGATGTTGGTGTTCTTAATATCAAAACCGAAGGTGCCTTGGCTAGCTGGGTGTACTCGGTTGGTTGTTAATTGCATGGCTTGCTGGATGTGGTGGAGACTGGTTGTTAACTCTGCCACATTTATCTGGAAGTATGGCAATAGAAATTAGTTACTGGCGAGGCGGCGAGCCTCGCACCGACGACCAGGGGGTGTAGGGTTGTGAATGGGTTGTAAGAGAATAGATGGCATGCAAGGGGTTAGTAAAGTTCTAATGTTGTTCTGGCCTACTAAGTGAAGGTAGGCTGGATGGGAGTATATATATAAAAGGTTGGAGAGCGTGAGCAACGGAAAATTCAAGGATCTTCAAGAGATATGAGAGAGAGGCTAGGTCGGACAAGAGTCGAGAAGCGCGGGTGTCTTAATGAGAGGGGGGGAAGTTCAGGGGCTACAGGGAAATTTGCCCCTAAGGTCCCTGGGCATGGGGGTGGCATTAGGCTACAATTGATATTGGAGTTTGAAAAGACAGTGAAAGTACGTTAGTCAAATGCTACCGGGGGATGCAAATACGGGGTGGTATATGAGTCTGGAAAAGATAGAATCATGTGGACTGTGGGGCGGTGGGGGAGAAGGAGGTTAACTGTAGGTGTGTGCGAGACTTGTGGATAAAGTAAGGAAAGACATGGTGTATTATTTCTCGTACATACGAGGGGTTATGGACCTATTATTTGACACGCTTTTTGTGTACGTCTATGTGTCCCTGGGAACTGCGTTTTCTATGAAATATAGACCCAAGGAAAGCGGCAGTTCGTAGGGGTACTACGTTATTGTTTCGAGGTACTATGATAGATACTGGTAACAAAGGTTATCTATACAATCTCTGGTTGGGGTAAGGATTACATTACAGCATGGGTGTATTAACTTCTAAGGTATATAACATCTACTTCTCGGATGTAAGAACATACATAGATATAATTATGGCTGTCTGATGTGTTGGCATTGGCTCAACGTAGGAACAGGGCATGGGTGTTTTTAATATGAATGTATATTCTTGTTCATCATCGTATAGGTAGAATCGGGCGGGTATGGGGTGTAGGACACGAAGTAATATGGCGTAGTGTGGACTGTGGATACGAAGGAGGTAAGCTGAAGACGTATGACAATTGTGGAAAAGTAAATGGAAAAAGGTGAACACAATGGCGGATAAAGATACTTAACCTAAGGATTGAATACATAGATTTATGGGGCGATGGGTCTTCAGAAAGCTTAGTCTGGCAAGACAAGATGTTAGGGAATGTTAATATTAATACTTAAACTAAGGATTGCATACATCGATGAACGACGACATTATAGTCGTCGTCCTAATAAGGTGATGAAACCTGGTTGATCTGTACTTGGCACAATACGACACAAGGACTGCTGCTATGTCGTATCAATACTGGTGGCAGTTAATATTATAGAGACACTTAGTTACTAGAGGAACAATGCAAGGGGACAACTGAGCACGGGTTACATATATCTATACTCGTCATGGGAAATGATATACGAGGTCTAGGGACAGGCGTGGGTGTTTTAACTTCTAAGATATATAACATCTACTTCTCGGATGTAAGAACATACATAGATATAATTTTATGGCTGTCTGATGTGTTGGCATTGGCTCAACGTCGGGACAGGGCATGGGTGTTTTTAATATGAATGTATATTCCTGTTCATCATCTTTGTAGTTAGGAGTGTAGGACACGAGGGGGTAGTGTACGTGAGGTGTGGAAAAATGGTCAGTTTAGAAGGGGTATATAGGTGCGGCCTGGAGCTGCTTAGCCCTGCGGGCTTGGGCCTGTCTGAATTGGCTGGCTCGGTCAGCTGGTCCTTTCGTTCTGTGGACCTTTCCTTTGGGTGTTTCTGTGTGGTGTTCGTTCGTGGCTTCTGTGGTGGGCTTCTCGTTCTGGGGCATTTTACTTCCCTCTCCTTCATTATAGGCTCATCCTCGAGCCTTAAGGGTGAAGTAAAAAGAAGCATAGTCATGGTGGGTCATTTTGAGGGTATTTAGAAGGTTCCACCAAGCAAGAGAGCGACGGTCAGGTTTCTTTTGTAGGTCAATGTATACCTGTAAGAATGTGTCATCTGTGTTGTGACGGGCGGTTGCCCGGGCTTGAGGTGGGCGTTGTAGACGTAAGTGTCAAGTGGGGGTTTTTACTTTAACCTTTCGTATGAATGGTTTGTGGTTTTCCACCGTGGGGGTCGGAGTGAGGTGTGTGGGAAGGAGGGGGTGTGTGTTGTGTGGCTTGGGTCTTTAGTGTCAGAACGGGGTGTTATTTTTGTATAACTGTCTTTAAATCTGATGGGTCTGTTGATTATTCTACCTCTGGCGGTCCTGGTGGGAAGGTAGATGTTTGTCGTGGAACTTGAGTCGCTCGACGATGTTTTATATTGAGGGGAAGAACGTTTTACAGGTGAAGGTAAAGTGTTTAACAATGTATAAAACAAATTTAAAAGATAGTCAGAAAAGTGTAGGTTAACAAGAAAAGTAGTATGACTAAGGGAAAAAATATAATATATACAGTATATGGAAAACATGTAAATTTAAGAAAGAACAGATAATTAAGAACACAGGAAAATTAAGAAGAGGTAAAGTGTTTAACAATGTATAAAACAAATTTAAAAGATAGTCAGAAAAGTGTAGGATAACAAGAAAAGTAGTATGACTAAGGGAAGAAAAATATAATATACAGTATATGGAAAACATGTAAATTTAAGAAAGAACATAATTAAGAACACAGGAAAATTAAAAAGAGGTAAAGTGTTTAACAATGTATAAAACAAATTTAAAAGATAGTCAGAAAAGTGTAGGTTAACAAGAAAAGTAGTATGACTAAATATAATATACAGTATATGGAAAACATGTAAATTTATAGAATCATGCCCAATCGCTTAGGAATTAAAAACAATCAAAACAAAAAAATTAAGTACAATAATATCCTCATCATCATCAGGGGGGGTTATTTAGGGTCGCCGTTAGTCTGGGTGACGGTCTGGTAATAGGGGTGGAGGTGGTGGTTGTGGCTTTGACCTTGGGGTTTCACTTTCACTTTGGAAGGGCGGGGTGGATATACCGTCAGGTTTGCTGTTCGGAATGTGGGTCTGGGTGAGAGCTGGCCCGGGGCCAGTTTTGGAGGGAGGTTTAAATAGTCTCGGTCGGGGGTAGTGATAGGGGGGGTTTAGGTCGAGTCGGGGTTGTTGTTGCGGAAAAGGTTGGTGCTGGGGAGGAGTTGAATTGTGTAGAGAGTTGTGGTCGTGAGTGGGGTTTGGGGAAGGGTGAGTAAGGCTGGAGGTTGAGAGTTTACTATGATCGGGTGGTTTGGAGGTTTGGAGTGTGGGGATTTGATAGGGAGATGGTGGGGGGGGGTCTGGGCAGGCAGGGTTGTGGTTTGAGAGGGGTTGAATTTGGACTGATTTTATTTTCGGGAGAGACATGGATGGGATTTCGAGGAGTGGTTGCAGTTGAGAGGTTGATTATGTTGTTTGGGGCGAGAGAGAGAGTAGTATTTTGGGGTTTAGCCAAGGTGGAAAAAGTTTTGTGGTTGGATTGGGATGGGCGTGGTATTTTGTCGAGCGGGATCTTTGGGAGTGGAATTTGGGGCGGGTGGGGTAACGGTGAATAGGGGGGTAAGATAGGGGGGAAAGAGGAGGTAGGGGTTATGTACGGGGGTGATTGTTCGTTCCGAATGTGGTCGTGAGAGGTTAGGCTGGCAGGGTGGGAATTGGTGGAGGTTGAAAGTTTAGCTGGGCTCATGATGGTGGGGGACCGACTGGTGAGCAGGTGTTCGGTACGCATGAGGGGGGGGAAATCACTTTGGTGCGGGTCACGCGTGAGGGGGGGATTAACGGCGCGTGTGGGAGGATCAGAGTGGTGGGGTGTGTCGGTGGCAGTGACGGTTTGTTTAGAGGTTATATGGGATTGATGGGTTTGTCTGTCATGAGGGGGTGAGTCAAGTGTGGGGTTTTGAAGTTTATTAGGGGTGTGAATTGTGGGGGGTGGAAGGGAGCTACTGACGGAAAACTGTCACAAGGGAAATTTTGTTGGTGGGGGAATAGCTGAGCATTTCTGGGGGAAGGGGGGGAAGATGGTTGGGTCCCTAGGTCGTCACGCGTGAGGGGAGGATTAACGGCGCGTGTGGGAGGGTCAGGGTGGTGAGAGGTGAGCGAGTTAGAAAACGGGATTTGTTGGGGGGACTGCGGAGGGTTGGTGGGGGAAGAGTTAGGTGTAGAACAGGGGTTATTGGTAGAGGACTGATGTATTGATTTGGGGTTGTTAACAGGACGAATTTGGGGAATTTTCTTGGTGTCAGTCTCGGTCTGGTTAAAGGTTATGTGGGACAGGGGAGGATTAGTGGGGGCAGAGTTAGGCACAGGACATGGGTTATTGAGGGAGGAGTGATGTACTGATTTGGGGTTGTTAACAGGACGAATTTGGGGAATTTTCTTGGTGGCAGTCTCGGTCTGGTTAGAGGTTATCTGGGACTGGTGAGTTTGTTTGACATGAGAGGGCGAGTCAAGTGTGGGGTTTTGAAGTTTTCTAGGGGTGTGAATTGTGTGGGGGTGGAAGGGAGCTACTGACGGAAAACTGTCACAAGGGGAATTTTGTTGTTTGTGGAATAGCTGAACATTTCTGGGGGCATGGGGAAAACATGTTTTGGTACATAGGTAGGCATAGCTAGAAAACGGGGCTTGTTGGGGGGACTGCGGAGGGTTGGTGGGGCAAGAGTTAGGTGTAGAACAGGGGTTATTGGTAGAGGACTGATGTATTGATTTGGGGTTGTTAACAGGACGAATTTGGGGAATTTTCTTGGTGGCAGTCACGGTCTGGTTAGAGGTTATCTGGGACTGGTGAGTTTGTTTGACATGAGAGGGCGAGTCAAGTGTGGGGTTTTTGAAGTTTTCTAGGGGTGTAAATTGTGTGGGGGTGGAAGGGAGCTACTGACGGAAAACTGTCACAAGGGGAATTTTGTTGTTTGTGGAATAGCTGAACATTTCTGGGGGCATGGGGAAAACATGTTTTGGTACATAGGTAGGCATAGCTAGAAAACGGGACTTGTTGGGGGGACTGCGGAGGGTTGGTGGGGGAATTCATCGAACTGAGTAGGCATTCTTCTCTGATGGAGAGCATATGTTCTTCGAATGAGCCATACGGGTCGAGATGGGCGGTGATGTGGGGTGGGAGGATGTTTAATAATGCGGTGAATAAGAGTTCATTTTGTTGCTCGTCATCTTCAGAGCTATACGTGGTCCTCACGTATCTGTAGAGTTGTATGAGGGTCACATTTATATCCCCTTCATACTTGATCTCGTCGACTTTTATTATTTTGGGGGCGACGGGGGAACCCAAAAGTGGATCTAAGGTCCGGATCACGAGGGATCGAAACTGGTTCCAGGTGAGCTCTGGCGTTACCTGTTTCATAATTTGGCGAAGAAAATCGTTCCAGGTAAGCTTATCAACAATTTGGGAAACGGCTTCTCCCAACTGTATAATGTGCGAAAATGCAACGGCAATTTTGTCGTGGTCATTTTGAAATGCCACATCGTACACTGGCTTTATTATGTCTAAGTAAGTGGCGATATCATACGTGTTTACATCATACTTGGGAATGTGTGTGAGTGGCTGCCAATTTTGCGATGTTGCCATGCTTCTACTGTTCCAAACTTGCAGTGTAATGCAACCTTTTATCCGAATCAAGAACCACCGCTGCCGCCAATGTTATGCCCTGTTTTTCTACAGGTTTAACTTGGGTAATGTGAGTTCTAAATGACTGGGTATATAAGGCTGCATGCACAATACAAGGTATGAGGAATAGAGAACACAAAATAAACACACGGTAACACGACATAAGTTCACGTTTATTGAAGTAAGTAAATAAAGAGCATGGAAAGATAGTAATTCTCGTACAAAACAATTAATAGAAGGGAACTGCTAGCATTAGTGGATCTGGATGGAGCCTAGTCTCCACTTCCAACATTCAGGTATACTCTTCTGATCACGGGTTTAATTAGCAAGTTTTATTTTACTGGAAGACCTCAATATATTTATGTAATTCAATTTCACTGATTTGATCTCTTACTGGCTGGTCGCGTGCCCAAGTAGCAGCTCACAGTTAGGATTAGACACGCGTATATTATAGAACACGGAATCTCTAGTAACCTCATGGGGGTACTGATCTAAGGTTTATATTCTTATGGCAGAAATACGTAGAACACAAATCAGTGGGCGAACGTTAGATATCACTAGAGTTTAAATATCTGAATAAGGTAATTACGAGAGTCAATGTCGCCTGTTAATTAATGAACACTGATGCTTAGTACGTCCCAAATGGAATGGTTAAATATGAGTTACACTGGGCAAGGTTATAGCCACTTCATAGAAAGTTAATAAGTGAGTGTCAAACTGGTACTATAACACTTAGTACTAGTAACTTGAATCTTGAATAGTATTTGTAGGTCTGGTCCTGGTTATCTTGCTTCCGGTGATGTTGGGGGCTAACGACTGGTTCCTCGGCCGTCCAGGTGGTCCAAAATGTAGGAAGTTCTCAAGTCGGATCTTTTGACGATCGGTGCTGGCTACACACTTATATACCCACGAATTTGTGTGAAGGTTGTAAGGTGCACGTTAGGACTTGTACATGGACAGATGCTTCTATTAGTCTTCTCTGCCACGGAGTCTGCCGGCTCTGGAATCTCTCAACTCCGGAACAACACAAGGGCAGAGCTAGAGGTTAACTTCAGGGTAGTGACCACTGGTTGGTGTCTAGCTTTCAACTGATTTGACTGGGGGCGGGAGCTAGGTTTATAGGCTCGGTTCTGGAACCTGTAGACAATAGGGATCTCGAGTCTTATGGACTTATTTGAGCTCTCAATAGATATGGGGACTAGGTAAGATGGTGATTACTGTTGTGGCACATGGCTATAGGAAGCCTTCATATTTTAAGATAACTGAGCCTTAGTAAGAGGTACTATTTTGGCTATACTGGAAGTATTTAGGGGAGAGAGACTGGATCTACTTTGCGAGGAGGATGGGGACAGCTGTGATAGGAGCGTCTCTCTTAGATTGTTCAATCTTCATTCTATGGTATAGCTGAGGTGCTAATTTAGTGATCAGAGTATGCAAGAAAGGTAAATGGTTTATTGTGAGTTAATAGAGGTTAGTAAAGGTGTTAGTCATGCATGGTTAGTTCATTGATAGGAAGAATTCCTGTGCTACCTGGCAATGACTCAGAAGTCAAAACAGGGGCCAGGTATACCTCCGCGGGGGTGGGGGTCTCCCTCCTCGGGTGGGTAGAAAGGGGTAGCCGGGCGCTCTCTGGGATGGTCGTCCGGCGGCTGTGGCTAGGGGCTTGCCATATCACCAGTGTTTGTAATAACCCTCTGTTTATGAGACAGATGTGGGTGTTCTTAATATCAAAACCGAAGGTGCCTTGGCTAGCTGGGTGTACTCGGTTGGTTGTTAATTGCATGGCTTGCTGGATGTGGTGGAGACTGGTTGTTAACTCTGCCACATTTATCTGGAAGTATGGCAATAGAAATTAGTTACTGGCGAGGCGGCGAGCCTCGCACCGACGACCAGGGGGTGTAGGGTTGTGAATGGGTTGTAAGAGAATAGATGGCATGCAAGGGGTTAGTAAAGTTCTAATGTTGTTCTGGCCTACTAAGTGAAGGTAGGCTGGATAGGAATATATATATGAAAGGTTGGAGAGCGTGAGCAACAGAAAATTCAAGGATCTTCAAGAGGTATGAGAGAGAGGCTAGGTCGGACAAGAGTCGAGAAGCGCGGGTGTCTTAATGAGAGGGGGGGAAGTTCAGGAGCTACAGGGAAATTTGTCCCTAAGGTCCCTGGGCGTGGGGGTGGCATTAGGCTACAATTGATATTGGAGTTTGAAAAGACAGTGAAAGTACGTTAGTCAAATGCTACCGGGGGATGCAAATACGGGGTGGTATATGAGTCTGGAAAAGATAGAATCATGTGGACTGTGGGGCGGTGGGGGAGAAGGAGGTTAACTGTAGGTGTGTGCGAGACTTGTGGATAAAGTAAGGAAAGACATGGTGTATTATTTCTCGTACATACGAGGGGTTATGGACCTATTATTTGACACGCTTTTTGTGTACGTCTATGTGTCCCTAGGAACTGCGTTTTCTATGAAATATAGACCCAAGGAAAGCGGCAGTTCGTAGGAGTACTACGTTATTGTTTCGAGGTACTATGATAGATACTGGTAACAAAGGTTATCTATACAATCTCTGGTTGGGGTAAGGATTACGTTACAGCATGGGTGTATTAACTTCTAAGGTATATAACATCTACTTCTCGGATGTAAGAACATACATAGATGTAATTATGGCTGTCTGATGTGTTGGCATTGGCTCAACGTAGGAACAGGGCATGGGTGTTTTTAATATGAATGTATATTCTTGTTCATCATCGTATAGGTAGAATCGGGCGGGTATGGGGTGTAGGACACGAAGTAATATGGCGTAGTGTGGACTGTGGATACGAAGAAGGTAAGCTGAAGACGTATGACAATTGTGGAAAAGTAAATGGAAAAAGGTGAACACAATGGCGGATAAAGATACTTAACCTAAGGATTGAATACATAGATTTATGGGGCGATGGGTCTTCAGAAAGCTTAGTCTGGCAAGACAAGATGTTAGGGAATGTTAATATTAATACTTAAACTAAGGATTGCATACATCGATGAACGACGACATTATAGTCGTCGTCCTAATAAGGTGATGAAACCTGGTTGATCTGTACTTGGCACAATACGACACAAGGACAGTGCCGCTATGTCGTATCAATACTGGTGGCAGTTAATATTATAGAGACACTTAGTTACTAGAGGAACAATGCAAGGGGGCAACTGAGCACGGGTTACATATATCTATACGCGTCATGGGAAATGATATACGAGGTCTAGGGACAGGCGTGGGTGTTTTAACTTCTAAGATATATAACATCTACTTCTCGGATGTAAGAACATACATAGATATAATTATGGCTGTCTGATGTGTTGGCATTGACTCAACGGCGGGACAGGGCATGGGTGTTTTTAATATGAATGTATATTCCTGTTCATCATCTTTGTAGTTAGGAGTGTAGGACACGAGGGGGTAGTGTACGTGAGGTGTGGAAAAATCGTCAGTTTAGAAGGGGTATATAGGTGTGGCCTGGAGCTGCTTAGCCCTGCGGGCTTGGGCCTGTCTGAATTGGCTGGCTCGGTCAGCTGGTCCTTTCGTTCTGTGGACCTTTCCTTTGGGTGTTTCTGTGTGGTGTTCGTTCATGGCTTCTGTGGTGGGCTTCTCGTTCTGGGGCATTTTAATTCTGTTCTCAAAGATTTCTGTACGGTATTCATGCGCAATTCTGCTGTTGTAACAAGGCTTATAATCTTAATAGTATCTCTAATTTCCAAAACGTAGACATTATTTGATCTCTCTCTCTCTCTCTCTATATATATAATTATATATTATATATAAACAATAAAAAACATATTACAGAAAGGAAGTGAGTAATGGAATGTTGGTGTCTTATAACAAACTTTTGTTTTCTGCTTCGCCTTCGCTCGCATAGTAATCATTAAAAAAAAATACGGAAAACGGATAAATATCAACATACTACTGTATGGTGTAAAATTATAAAATCGACATGTAAATAATGATAATACAGTACATAAGAACATAAGAAAATGGGAGTCTGCAAAAAGCCGATCGGTCCATACAAGGCAGATCCCTGTCACACCCAACCCCAATTACAAGGCCCAATTATAGGCCCAACTCACTAATACCTTGAGTACTGCCCCCACCAAAATGGTCAGGGATTAACACAGTGCGCCGATTGGCCCACACCTGGTAGAGCCCCCTCACACCCAAGATCCATATACACCAGGTCAGCCAGGTAGGCAAACCCGTGCAGGTGGCGTGACGTCATGAGTAGTGTAGACCAGCGTGGTCCAGTATCATATACGTACTCCTAGTCAGTCTCCCAGATTATCCCAAGAGAAAGAAAATTCAGTACTTGTTTGTCCTTTGTTCAGTAAACATGTGGAACACTTGGAGTTCTGTCTGACATGTTAGTATTCCAGAGATATTTTGTGGTTGGCTAATAATCATAATGCCTACCCAGTATGCAGTATTTGGCTGTAGCAATAAAGGTAATTGTTTAGTGTATGGCCTCCTCCTAAAGAAAATGGATTTTTGAGCACAGACTGAACCAAATGTTCACTACTGTATTTACATAGCAGGTCATTAATCTAACCTAACCTAACCTAAGGTAACCTGGGCATCCTGGGGGCTGCTGCCCCCAGACCCCCGCTGGTCTTGGGTTGAAAAGTGATAAAAAACACATATCTCTTACCTCATTATTCAAAGTTTTGTATTTGGTTTAATATACACTTCCCAGGTCATTTGAACAGTTCTATTGCTTCTATATATCATATAATACACCATAGAATACGTTTTAATAACTAGAAAAAGAGGACTTCGATTAAACAATTACGGCAATAAACCGCGTACAGTGGACGGGAAAAATATAAGAACATTCCGATTTCCAAGGGATGCACATTTCAGAAGCGTGTGGATAAACTTGTGTCGTCGCCAAGATAGTATTAATGCCCAACATGCAGTTGTATGCTCTGTACACTTCACCAATAACGATTATATTGATGACATGAAAAGTCGTTTACTAGGCATTGAGAGTCCAAGAAATAAACGACTTCTCAAAGACGATGCTGTACCTTCACTATTTCTACCAAAGAGTAAGCATTGTTTATTTATGTTTGGTGTTACAATTGAAATATTACTGTGATCAGTGTTTAATTAATAAGGATGCCAATGTAGAAAGAGAGAGAGAGAGAGAGAGAGAGGAAGAGCAATATTATTGATTAGACTTAATATATATATATATATATATATATATATATAATTATGTTATGCCCTGCTTTTATACAGGATTAACTTGGTATAGGTGAGTTTTGCAAGATTGGGTATATAGGACTTCACGCACAGTACACAATAGAATCAACCGATGGTATAAATAACATCACAGTAATGGTTTATAATGCAGCTTTATTCTCCAAAAACACTAGGTAGAATAATGGTTATATGTGCACTTGAAACAATGGTAAATTGAATAAGTCAGATACGTAGTTTTGGACTTTTTACAATCTCTAGCACTTCTCGCGGATTTGGATGGAGGTTCACTTCCCACTTCCAACGTTCAGGTATTATGCTTCTGATCACCTTATTTGTAAGATATTAGAGTACACGAATCACGCGGGTTAGGTATCTCGCTGTATTAACTCTCTGGTAATATGACTCTCAATCTAGGATGAAGGTATAGGTAATATGGTTATAGCCCAAGAATTAACGTAAAGGGATAACTGTAGCTAGTTGCACTGGTCTAGTATATTTGGCTGTTTAGGTAACACTTTAGACCGAAAAATATCAGTGAGGGGCGAATCAGGTTTCTGGTGGAGTCACAATCACTTCTTTCAAAATTGCTTTTGCTCGAGCCGTAGTCCTAATGTTGACTTATTTCTTTGGCGAGGTAAAACCTGATGGCAAGAATAATTACGGGAGTCAGTTCGCCTAAACTAAATTTCACTGATATATGTTAATACATACTAGCATAATAAATCACTTGCTTCCTAACATCAGAGAGATGGATACATAAACGCATACACTGGCTGGTTGAGCTAATGGTACCGTAATTTGGTACTTTGCGAGTTAACACTGTGATCGAGTTTTCCTGGTTATCTTGTCTCGGTGGTGTCGGGGGTTAACAGCAGCTCCGGGGCCGTCCAAGTTGTCCGGGAGTGTAGAGAAGGTTTACAGATGGGCTTTTTGCGTAGCCGTGATGACGTCCCAATATGTAGAAGAGGTTCAAGGAACGCGGGCGGCTTTTCGCCTTTTTGTCAACAATGCTAATAAGGCCTACAGTCAAGTGTTGCCAAGGAGTTATGCTTGCAGAATCCTCTATTAGGTTGCTCACATAATCCCTTCTAACATAACGATCTTTCTGCCTTAGATCAGTTATGAGTTATGATTATTCATGAACTTAAGTAGTAGAGGGGGCACTACCAGACGTTCAGGAAACAATCAAAAATGGGTGAATCGGTTGTTTACCAATATAATATTACTACCGGCAGTCCCGAACGCAATAATATATTCATAAAAACTTAAATTCACTTCCTCACAGAGTTGCACAGATCACGGAACGCCGAAATTATATCGAATCTTGAGGGTGGGGGGGGGGGACACTAGATGACAACACAATGCGGTCAACCGTTGCTTTGAGCTCTAATATTCAACTGCCCGACTGTTGTCTCTGGGTCTTATTTATAGGCAGGTCAAGGAAGCTTCAGGAATGTTCTAGAAGTATTGGATGTCAATGCTATGAAGTAGTTAATTTATTCTGGTGAACTTAGGGGGTTAGGGAGGGGGTCTTTAATGTGGCGGTAAGTAACTTGTGATCTGATTTATGATCGTGGATATCTTAACTCTAGTATGAGGTACTAGTAGAGTTATTTAGGCGGATTTGGTGAAGGTTCATAGGGACTACTTTACTGGCGCACTACGTGAATAGGCTGGGAGGTATTATTCATCAATTCACCTAAATATCCTTCTCTGGTCTAGTTGACATGCTATTCTTAATCTAGGATGGGATAAGGAAGATTTTGGTTTTGGTTAAGGATGGTATTTGGATAGGTATTTAGAGGGTTAGTTCATCACCTGTTGGAAATTCACCTGGTGTCTGGCAAGAAGTTGTTTGCTATGTGTGGGTCATGGTGAACGTCCGCGGGGGTTGGGGGTGTCCCTTTGGGGTTGGGGGGCATGCCACTCCTTAAATATGTATATATGGGATTCTCTACGCTAATGGGGTTTTCTTATGATGGGGTGGTGTCAAGAGTGATATTCCTAGGGAGGGTTGATCCTGGGTTCTAGTTTTTACTTACTAGGATTACTCATGGGGCTCATAATAGTAGTTTTTCGTGAAAATGCAAGTCAGACGGAACCGTCGACTTCTTAGGGGTGAGAGGTTGGCTGCTGTAGCCTCGCGCCGTCTGCCCTCCTAGTTCAGGTTGTGAGTTGGGCTAGTAAGTTAGAGGGTAGTAAATGGGGTTACAAGAATGAGTCTTTATCTGCTATTTATTGGGGTGAGGAAATGAACGGGATCGGCATGTTAGAACGTTCGTCTGGGCGTCTTTACAGGTGGGGGGTTGGATATTGGAAAGGGGGTGGTTTGAGGCTAGGCGCCGCGCCGCTCGTGACCTAGGGTCGTGACCTTTAATGCGCTGGACATAGGGGTGGCATTCCCCTACGATCGAACAGGTAGGGTGGCGTGTGCAGCGGGGCGTGAAGGAGCAAAAGACAGGGTGACCCACAAAACAGGTGACCACTGAGCATGGGGTCACAAAGCAAAACAGAGTAATGTGGATTGTGGATTAGGAGCTGGTGATTGGGAGACGTGTAACAATTGTGGAAAAGTAAATGGAAGAGAGGAATAACATGACGGATAGAAGATAATTACCCTAAGGACTGAAATACATGCATGAAAGACGGTATTAGTTGTTGTCAACTTAAGGTGAATGGGACTTGGTTGGAATGCACGGAATACGATTCGACACAAGGACAGTGCCGCTATGTCGCATCAATACAGGTGGCATACTCTGGTTAATATTATATATACACTTAGTTACTAAAAAACAAGGCAAGGGAGCAACTGAGTACGGGACACATATCTATATATATCTAGTTACTACAGAAGAAAGGAACAGCTGAGCAAGGGGGGGTATGTGGGTTACATAATTAATTATAGGGGTGACATAATCATGATCGGGCTCGTTGTGGACTGGAAAATCGAAGGTGTTTTGAGCTCGCCTTCGCACCTACACAAATGAAAGTACTATAACCCACAAGGTGGTTATCTCATGAAATACATACTTAGTTGGTACATCAGGAATGTCTAGGAGGAGGAAAATCATGTGGTTTGTATTTTAGAAGACTGGGTTTTTAATAGGCGTGTAACATGCGGAGTTAAATGGAAAAGAGAAACATCGTGGATAACAGATAGTTACCCTAAGGAGTGAATACATGCATAAACGACGGCATTATAGACGTCGTCCTAATAAGATGATGAACCCGGGTTGGTATGCACGTGGCACAATACGACACAAGGACAGTGCCGCTATGTCGCATCAATACAGGTGGCATACTCCGGTTAAGATTATATATACACTTAGTTACTAAAAGAACAAGGCAAGGGGGGGCAACTGAGCACGGGGGCACTTATCTATACTTAGTTACTACAACAGAACAAGGAGAGCTGAGCATAGGTTTGGTATGTGAGTGTTGTGAATGTTAAAAAGGTTCGGGATCCACCATTTTTGGCCTACGTGCCTTTGGGGCCTTTTTCTTTCCGGCCGTGTTGGGGTCGGTCCCCTGGTCCAGTCGTGCGCTCCTCTGTTGACTGACAGCTAGTGACAGAGTTGGCGGCTTCCTTTGATCTTGCGGGAGCGTCCCACTTTCCCTTCTTGCTGTTGGGTTCTTTCGTCCCGGTTGGTTTTTGCTCTGGTTCTTGCGGAATTACCACTGGGTTGTTGGTTGGGAGGTTGGTGGGGGAATTCCCTTTTTGGGGTATTTTACTTCCCTCCCCTTCGTCGTAGGCTCGTCTTCGAGCCTCAAGGGTGAAGAAAAGAGAGGCTCCTTGGTGGTGGATCATGGGTAGTGTATGGAGGAGTCCCCACTAATTGATGGAACGGGTCTCTGGGGTCTTGTGGGGGTCGATGGTGACCTGAAGGAAAGTTGTCGTGGTGTTGATTAGGGCTGCTGTGAAGGCTTCGTGATGGGTTTGCACGCGGACCATTTGTCCTGAGTCCGTGTACATTCTGACTCGCTTTATGAAGGGCGTCGTGGACATCTTGGTGGCTGGTTGGTTAGGTATAGTGGTAGAGGTGTTGGCTGAGTGTTGTGTCTGTGGGGGTGGTGGGGGAAAAATCGGGGCGATTCTTAATATGGGCGTGTGTGTTGTGTGGATTGTGGGGGATGTTGTGGTTTTTACTGCTTTAATCTCGCGGATAGGAGAAAACCGGACAGGTTTAGTGATTAAACGTCCTGAGGCTGCCCGTATGGGGGGTCGGTTTTTTATTTCGGGGCTTGAATCACTGGATGATGTTCTGTATCGGGGTGGTATTGGGGTGGGGTTGAGAGGAGGTGAGGTGGGGGGGTGTTGATTGCCGTATTCGTTGTTGATGAGGTAGGGTGTGCTGTGGTGTTTGCTCGTGGAGGGGGGAATGGTGGAAGGAAAGGGGCCAGTTGCGGGGGGGGGGGGCAAGCCGAATTGGTAGGGAAAATGGAGTTAAGTGGGTGGTCATTGTGGAGGAGTGGGTTTTTTTTTTGTTGATGCCGGTTGTTGGATTTCTGAGGGCGTAATCATGATCTAAGATGTTGGGGGGGTTTGGTGGGTCGGGTATAGAGGACAGGGGGGAGGTGGTTTCGGAGGAGTTCGGGTGGAGACTGGGGGTGGAGTTAGGGGGGGATGGGGTTTGTGAGGAAACCAGAGGTTGTTGGAGGGAAGGGGTGGGGTTCTCTTTCTTTTGAGATGGGCGAGGGCAAGGTGGGGGTTTTCGGTTTGAGGTGAGGGTGAGGAGGAGTGGGGTGATAGGGGGGCTGGTTTTCGCAAGCGTTTGGTTAGATGTGGTTTTGTAGGGTGAGTTTTGGAGGACACACGTGGACGTAGTTTGTAACGGTGGGTGGTTTGGGAGGTATGTTTTTTGTTTGTTGGAATTTGTTGTCCGAGGTGGAAGATACAGGTACGGTAGGGGGGGGTGTTACTTCTGGGGACAGTGCGGAGGGGGAAGGAGTTCGGGGGGTGTGTTGGTGAAAAGCAGGGAGAGGTAGGGTAGGAGGTTTTGGTTTTGTTGGAATGTCAGGTGGGGCTGCGGGTCTGGACAAAATAGGTGGTTGAGTACAGGGGGTGGTTAGCTCGGAGTCGGGGGTGGTAGGGGAATACTATCTTCGTTAGTTAGGGGTTTGAAGATTCTAACAAATCTATTTCTGTAGGTGCGTGTCTCGCCGTGATAATTAATGGTGGTTTGGTAGGCATTTGGGATCTGGGTGACGATATAAGGTCCGACATATCTCGGGCCTAATTTGTTGATGACCGGAAGCTTGGCCACCATTACGGTATCGTGAATGGCGAAGGTGTTCTGGTCAAGGGTGTTGTCGTTTTTAGTGTTTTGGCAGTTTTGGGCGGTGCGCAGGGTGTTCTGTAGTTGTTGCAAAGGGTCAGTTTGGAGTGGTGTGGTGGAGGGTTGGGCATGGTGATGGAATGGCAATAAGAGGGGGGCCACTCCGTACACGCGTTCGTGGAGGGAAATTCCGTCTTCTTTGGGGCAGGTATTCGTACCCCACTGAATCATTTTTAATTGTGATGGCCAGTCGGAGGTGTTCAAGGCAATCATACGGGTACGTAATTGGTTGTTAATCGTACGGTGACTGCGTTCGCACACGGCGTTGCCTTGCGGACAGTAAGGGGAGGAGTGTTTGATCTTTAGTCCGCATTGCTTTGCGAATTGTTGCCAGACTTGGCCACTAAATTCTGGGGCGTTGTCGGATAAGATAGCAATAGGTAGGCCGAAAATGGGAAAAACTTCAGTGGCGAGGAGGGTAGCAACGGTGGTGGCCGTGTGATCTTTGGCGGGGCAAGCTATTAGGAATTTGGAATAAATGTCAACAAACGTGACAATATAGCGGTTGCCGGCGCGAGCAGGGAAAGGGCCCATCACATCAAGGGAAAGGATCTGGAATGGTTTTTGAGCGGAAATGGTACCAGCTGGCCCTGCTGTACGGCATCGGTCCTTTCCCAACGCACAGGGTTTGCACGCTTCGGTCACTTGCTTGGCAATTCCGGATGGGTTTGGTGTCCAATATTGGTCCTGAAAGATCTTGAGCATCTTCTTTTGACCGAGGTGAATTCCGTTCCCTTCATGGATTGCAATCATGTAGGTTTGGGCGAGGGTGGGGTCAATGACTATATGGCCGGATTCTGTGGCGAGTTGATCTCCCCAACGTGTCAACTTTGAGAATATAGGCTTGGGTATCCAAAGGGGCTTGATTCTGCTTTCCCAGGATTGTAGGAGCGAGACAGCGGGTTTGGGTAAATCCTGCACTACAGAAGTGTAGGAAAAATCTGTTTGTCGTAAGGCAGCCAGGTTGGTGGGGGGGCTTTCTGGTACAGGGAGACGGGAGAGGGCGTCAGCATTGGTGTGGAGTTTCCCTGGTCGATACTGTATCGTGAAGTCGTACTCTTCGAGTGTTTCTCTCCATCGTACTAGTAGGGCTGAATTGGTTTCGCATTTCCGTAGCCATTGCAAAGATTGGTGGTCGGTAATGATGTCCAGTTTTGCTCCTAGTACGAAAGACCGGAAGTGGTTGAGGGCCCAAATGACTCCTAGGCATTCCCGTTTGGTGGCAGCATAATTTTGTTGAGCTAGATTTAAAGTAGAGCTAGCATAGGCAATGACGTGCTCCCGTCCTTCTTGGACTTGGGCGAGAATGGCTCCAATGGCGTATAATGACACGTCGGTGTAGAGACGAAAAGGTTGCACTAGCTTTTCTTTCAGCTTCTCGAATGCTGCGTTTCTCTCAGATGTCCAAGAAAATACTGTGTCCTTATGGGTAAGTTGATGTAGTGGGCGGGCTATGTCTGCGAAGTGGGGGACGAAACGTCTGTAGTAGGTGGCTAACCCAAGAAATGAGCGGACTCCTTTGACTGTGGTGGGGGGTTGTTGGTTATGGATGGCAGATAGCTTCCGGGGGTCGGGGGAAATCCCTTGCTCGGATATTACGTGACCCAAAAAATCAACCTTGTTCCTTGCTACTTCGCATTTTGAGGGTTTGAGTTTTAATCCGGCTTCTCTTATTCGTTGGAGTACTTGTTTCAATCGGCGTAGGTGTTCCTTCCAGGTACCAGAGTAAACTATTACATCGTCTAAATAGGCGAGGCAGGTTTCCCAAGTTAGTCCTTTGAGTACTGATTCCATCAGGCGGGAGAAGGTGGCAGGGCCGTTGCAGAGGCCAAATGGTAGTACTGTACATTGAATTCGTATAAGTGACCGCCGCTGGTGGAGAATGCTGTCTTCTGCTGATCTTCTGGTGTTATTGGAACTTGCCAGTACCCGGCTTCAAGATCCAACGTGGTGAACCATTTGGAGCCGTGGAGTGAGTCGAGGGAGTCGTCGATACGTGGAAGGGGGGGTGGCGTCTTTGATCGTTGCATCGTTTAATCGCCGATAGTCCACGCAGAATCGAGTGGACCCATCTTTCTTCTTCACCAGCACCACTGGGGAAGACCAAGAGCTAATGGAGGGAGTAGCAATGCCTGCATCCAACATCTCTTGCACTTGTTGTTCTTCTTCTTGCCGCTGGAGGGGTTTTTTCCTGCGGGAGGGCTGACGCAAAGGCGGTCCGGTGGTGTTGATGGCGTGGTGTTCTAGGTTGGTCTGTCCTATTTCGGTGGGGGTTTGAGCAAAAACGTCGCTAAACTCCAGCAGTAGGGAATACATGTTTTGTTTTTATTGGTCCGAAAGGGACTCGGGAAGGGAGGGGGGCGCGGGTGGGGGTTACGGTTAGGTCATCAAACGTCTCTAGGTCCCCGATAATGAGGCCCTTGGGTAAAGTGAGTACTTCTTCGGAGATATTGGCTATTAATATGTTGTTGGTTTGGGAGGAAATGATTGCGGGCTGGATGAGGCAGCGGTCCTGAGGGGTTGACATGTTAGTGGGGGTCAAGATCATAGAGGTTTGAGGAATGGGGCGAAGGTTAGCCCATTTCTGATGGTGGGGGGGAATATGGCATTTGTCTTGGATGATGGCGGGGCTGATAATGATGGGATTGCAGTTTAGGGGGAGTCCTGGCCTGTGGTTTGTATTAGTGTGTGTGGGTATGTTCGTTTTCTGTGTGTCAGGGTGGGGCATAGATATCGCGGATGGGAGGGGTACCTGTGACATTTGGGCTGTGGTTGTTTGAGGGGTAACCATAGAAAACGGAATTTCAGAGGGGGCGTGTGTGGTTTGTGGGGTGCATGTACATTCGTTTGAGCATTGGATAGGGGTTGCATAGGACATTTATCAGGGGTGATCGAAAAAAAAGTGGCATGGAAAATTGCACAGGATGGCCAATATTATTTGGAGTATTCATCAAAACATTTAGAGAAGGGTGCATGGCGTTTCCTGGAATAATAGGAGTGGAATATGGGCTAAGAGAATGAGCATTACTAAAATGCCACAGGAACGCTGTGGTACGAAAATCCTGAGAGCGAAACCTCCAACCCTAACGAGCCACAGGAACGAAAATCCTGAGAGCGAAACCCCCATCCCCAACGAGATCCCAGGCCCCTTTTTCCTTTCCCGATTTGGTCTCTCTCTATCTCTCTCAATTCATTCCACATATTATACGTCTCTCAATCACAGTCTTCTAATATACAAACCACAATACTTTACTCACTGATATTCTTGATGTACCACCTAAGTATGTATTTAATTAGGTAACCACCATACAGACTATAATACTTTCATTGTGTAGGTTCGAGGCGATCTAAGACACCTTAACTTCCATTTCACACCAAATCAGATGGTGATTACGTCAGCCCTGTATTTAGTTATATAACAATCATAGCCCCCCAATTCTAAGTCTCTAACCTCCCGTGGTTTTATCCACTAACTATAGATTCCCAACCTTTAACCACGACTCTATACACCCGATAACCCTATGCCAGTTATTGTATTGATTTAGGCCTGTTAATTCGGATAAACTCACTATGACCAATTTGCAGACGATTATCAGGAGAGATGCAGGAAAGCTACCTCGTATCTCCCTTTCCATGACGAGTATAGATATATGTACCCCCGTGCTCAGTCGCCCCCTTGCCTTGTTCTTCTAGTAACTAAGTGTATATATAATATTAACCGGAGTATGCCACCAGCATTGATACGACATAGCGGCACTGTCCTTGTGTCGTATTGTGCCACGTGCAGACCAACCAGGTTTCATCCTATTATTAGGACGACGGCTATAATGTCGTCATTCATGCATGCATTCAATCCTTAGGTTAATTATCTTTTATCCGCCATTGTGTTCATCTCTTTCATTTACTTTTCCACAATTTTTATACGTCTTCCAATCACCTCCTTCGTATACACAATCCACACTACTCTATTTTGCTTCATGACCCTCTGCTCAGGGTACCCTGTTTGGGTCATCCTGTCCACTTATCCTTCACGCCCCGCTGCACACACCACTCTACCTGTTCGATCGTAGGGAGATGCCACCCCTATGTCCAGCGCATTAAGGGTCACTATCCTAGGTCACGAGCGGCGTGGCGCCTAGCCTCAAACCAGCCCCTTTACAATTCACAACCTTTTCCCCCACCTCGCGTATACACTACCCCTCATGTCCTACACCTCTACCTACCTGATGATGAACATAAATACACCTTAAGTTAATACACCCATGCCCTGTCCCTAAGTTAGGATATTAATATCAACATACCCTAAAATACCTTGACTTGCCAGACTAAGTTTCTGAAGACCAATCGCCCCCATAAATCTATGTATTCAATCCTTAGGTTAAGTATTAATATCAACATACCCTAAAATCCCTTGTCTTGCCAGACTAAGTTTCTGAAGACCAATCGCCCCCATAAACCTATGTATTCAATCCTTAGGTTAAGTATTAATATCAACATACCCTAAAATACCTTGTCTTGCCAGACTAAGTTTCTGAAGACCAATCGCCCCCATAAATCTATGTATTCAATCCTTAGGTTAGTTATTAATATCAACATACCCTAAAATACCTTGTCTTGCCAGACTAAGTTTCTGAAGACCAATCGCCCCATAAATCTATGTATTCAATCCTTAGGTTAGTTATCTTTATCCGCCATTGTGTTCATCTTTTCCATTTACTTTTCCACAATTGTTATACGTCTTCCAATCACCTCCTTCGTATCCACAGTCCACACTACTCCATCTTGCTTCGTGTCCTACACCTCTTACCCACCAGACTCTCCCTACATGATGATGAACAAGAATACACATTCATATTAAAACACCCATGCCCTGTCCCTAGGTTGAGCCAATGCCACCCCGCCAGACAGCCATGACTAAAGATGTTAGCCACCATGCTATAACTTAATGCTTACCCCAACCAGAGATTGTATAGATAACCTTTCTTTTCCATTGTCTATCATAGTACCTCGAAACAATAACGAAGTACCCCTACGAACTGCCGCTTTTCTTTGGTCTATATTTCATAGAAAACGCAGTTCCCAGGGACAGCTAGACGTACAGGAAATCGTGTCAAATAATAGGTCCATAACCCCTCGTATTGACGAGTAATAATACACCATGTTTTTCCCTACTTTATCCACAGTCAAGCACACACCTACAGTTAACCTCCTTCTCCCCCCACAGCCCCACAGTCCACATGATTCTATCTTTTCCAGACTCATATACCACCCCATAGTTGCATCCCCCGGTAGCATTTGGCTAACGTACTTTCACTGTCCTTTCAAACTCCAATATCAACTGTAGGCTAATGCCACCCCTACGCCCAGAGACCTTAGGGTCAAACTTCCACGTAGCCCTCCTTAATCCTCTCCCTCTCATTAACCCTCCACGCTCCTCCACTCCTTTCCGACCTAGCCTCTCCACCATACCTCCTGAATATCCTTGATTTTTCCGTTGCTAACATTCTCCAACCTTTTATATATATACTCCTATCCAGCCTACCTTCCCTTAGTAGGACGGAACAACATTAGAACTTTACTAACCCCTTGCATGTCATCTATTCCCTTACAACCCATTCACAACCCTGCACCCAATGATCGTCGGTGCGAGGCTAGCCGCCTCGCCAGTAACTAACTTCTATTGCCATACTTCCAGATAAATGTGGCAGAGTTATATACCCAGTCTCCACCACATCCAGCAAACCATACAATTAACAACCAACCGATTAAAACCAACCTTACCTTCGGTTTTGGTATTAAGAACACCCACACTTGTCTCATAAACAGAGGGTTATTACAAACACTTGTGATATGGCAAGCCCCTAGCCACAGCCGCCGGACGACCATCCCAGAGAGAGCTAGGGCGCCCAGCTACCCCTTTTTACCCACCCGAGGAGGGAGACCCCCACCCCTGCGGAGGTATACCTGACCCCTGTTTTGACTTCTGGGTCATTGCCAGGTAGCACAGGAATTCTTCCTATCAATGAACTAACCATGCATGACTAACTCCTTTACTAACCTCTATTAACCCACAATAACCCATTTACCTTTCTTGCATACTCTGATCACTAAATTAGCACCTCAGCTATACCATAGAATGAAGATTGAACAATCTAAGAGAGACACTCCTATCACAGCTGTCCCCATCCTCCTCGCAAAGTAGATCCAGTCTCTCTCCCCTAAATACTTCCAGTATAGCCAAAATAGTACCTCTTACTAAGGCTCAGTTATATCATATTATGAAGGCTTCCTATAGCCATGTGCCACAACAGTAATCACCACCTTACCTAGTCCCCGTATCTATTGAGAACTCAAATAAGTCCATAAGACTCGAGATCCCTATGGCCTACAGGGCCCAAAACCGAGCCTATAAACCCAGCTCCAGCCCCCAGTAAAATCAGTTGAAAGATAGACACCAACCCAGGTTGGTCACCAGAGTTAGCCTTGAGCTCTATCCTTGTTAGTTGCTGAGAAGTGAGTTCCAGAGCTGGCAGACTCCGTGGCAGATTTGGATAGAAGGACCTGTCCACGTATTTGAGAACTTCCTACATATGGGCACCCTGGACGGCCGCGGAACCAGTCGCTAGCCCCCAACATCATGGACGCAAGATAACCAGGACCAGACCAATCAGATACTACCCAAGATTCACTCTATCAGTACTACATTGTTACAGTGCTATTTAGAGATTCACTTATTAATATTTCTATGAAGTGGCTATATCTTTGCCCAGTGTAATTCATATATAAACATTCCAGTCGGGAAGTGCTAAGCGTATCAGTGTTTATTAATTAACAGGCGACATTAACTCTCGTAATTACCTTTATCCAGATATTATTACATAGGAGTAACACCCTAGTGATATCTAACGTTCGCCCACTGATTTGTGTTCTACATATTTCTGCCATAAGAATATAAAACTTAGATCAGTACCCCCCTGAGGTTACTAGAATTCCCGTGCTCTAAAATACGCGTGTCTAATCTAGTCTGTGAACTATTACTTGTGCACCAGAGCTACCAGTAATAAATCTAACAGCGAATATGAATCTATAAGTAACATTGATGGTCTCTAGTATAAACCTGTTAAATAAGCCAGTGATCAGAAGATTAATACCTGAACGTTGGAAGTGGGAGACTAGGCTCCATCCAGATCCACTTATGCTAGTGTTGTTCATTTCTATCATATTGTCTTGCACGAGTATTCAGCAGTGGTATATTAATAAACGTGATCGTGTGTCTTGTTACCGTGTGTTTCTTTTGTGTTCTCTATTCCTCATACCTTGTATTGTGCATGCAGCCTTATATACCCAGTCAGTTAGAACTCACATTACCCAAGTTAAACCTGTAGAAAAACAGGGCATAACAATTACATAAAGACATGGACTTTCCTCCTTCAGTTTTGATGGGGGTAGGGGTTGAGCTTTTAAGTTTCGGGGAGGTCTGGTGGATAGGAGTGTTGGGCGTGACATTTTTATTGTTTTGTTTGTTCTGGGGGGGCTTTTTGTGACTGTTCTGCGGATAGTGAGGCTGATTCACACTCTTGTGATTCAGGGTGCAACAGGGCGGCTGAGGGGACTCCTTCTTGGTGGAGCTTATGGACTGGGGTTTTTTTTTTTTTTTTTTTTTTTGGAGTTTTTTTTTTTTTTTAAAAGAGATCAGGAGTGGGCCTGGAGTTTCTGAAGGAGGTCAAGTCCTAAATATCCGTCGTAATGTTGACAATCGGATGGAAAAACTATGAATGAATGGTAGCAATTTGCATGGGGGGCAGGGGTAGTTACGTGGAGAGGTTGTGTTTCACCCTGGATTTGTAAGGGAGTGTCTCCGGCACTGATTAGTTTGGATTTGGTGGGTGACAGTGCCCCAAACTTGCGGTGATGTTTGGAAACGAAAGAATGAAACAAGCATGATCTAGAGGCGCCAGTGTCGATCAATAAACGGACAGGAATGTCCTTAATCTTGGCGAGGTGATAAATGGGGGCAGTTCGGTCATTGAGGGCGTCCCCCGCCGAGGCCATCGTGGGCGGAGGATATTCTAAAAATCCTGGGGGTCTATTTCTGACTCTTCCAGGATTCTCTCTGAAGCGTCAGGGTTCATGAGGTGAGCAACATCTTCCTGCTCCAAATCCCCGGCATCCTCTTCCTCAACAAACTCCTCCTCATTTACTGAAATGCGAGGTTGGTTTGATCGAGGTTTCGCGGAGTCGCGGATTTCATGAAGGGCACACTTTGAACTACAGGCTGGGAAATCATAGGGGTTTATAATGACCAGGGTGGGGTTCTTACTCTGATTTAGGTTGTAGGTTTTGTTCCGGTTGTAGATCCGTCGCAGTGGGTTGGGTTGGAATCGTGGTCTGCTAGGCTGAGGCTTCCCGGAGGAATAGGCGGGCTTGGAGTTGGAGTTGGAGTTTTGCGGATGAGTGGTATACCTCTTGATGGCAGCAATTTTTGTTGGTTTCGGTTGCACTGCTAAGATTCGTCGGATGATGATTAGGTCTTTTTGGAACTCGACGGGGTCGTGCACAGCAAAATAATCTTTAACTGCTCAGGTCAACACTGAGACTAAGTTCACTAAAATTTGCTGTTCTTGTTGCACTCTAGTTAGGGTGGGAAATGAGATTTTTATGTGTTGTGAAATGGTGTTCAACGTTGCATCCAGATCACCTTCGTACTTTGTGTCCTGAATACGGGTGTGGGCGACGAAGATGCCCAATGAAGGTTTGATAGCTTCAATCACTATGGGCCTGAATTCATCCCACGTGAGGGTAGGGGTTACCTGGTATGCGACTAGGGAAACAGCTTTTCCCAAGTGCGTAAGTGTTACAGCGATTTTTTCTTGATCCGTAGTATACGCCAAATCTAGCACGGGCTTTACAATGTCCATGTATGTTTCTATTCCGTAGGTTTCCCCATCGTATTTCGGAATGGGAATGTGAGAACGGGTTGCCATCTTGATGTTATTTTTTCTCTATTGCTTCGAAAATGCACTGCAATGAAATCCTCTATCCGAATCAAGAAACACCGCTGCTGCCAATGTTATGCCCTGCTTTTATACAGGATTAACTTGGTATAGGTGAGTTCTGCAAGATTGGGTATATAGGACTTCACGCACAGTACACAATAGAATCAACCGATGGTATAAATAACATCACAGTAATGGTTTATAATGCAGCTTTATTCTCCAAAACCACTAGGTAGAATAATGGTTATATGTGCACTAGAAACAATGGTAAAATGAATAAGTCAGATACGTAGTTTTGGACTTTTTATAATCTCTAGCACTTCTCGCGGATTTGGATGGAGGTTCACTTCCCACTTCCAACGTTCAGGTATTATGCTTCTGATCACCTTATTTGTAAGATATTAGAGTACACGAATCACACGGGTTAGGTATCTCGCTGTATTAACTCTCTGGTAATATGACTCTCAATCTAGGATGAAGGTATAGGTAATATGGTTATAGCCCAAGAATTAACGTAAAGGGATAACTGTAGCTAGTTGCACTGGTCTAGTATATTTGGCTGTTTAGGTAACACTTTAGACCGAAAAATATCAGTGAGGGGCGAATCAGGTTTCTGGTGGAGTCACAATCACTTCTTTCAAAATTGCTTTTGCTCGAGCCGTAGTCCTAATGTGGACTTATTTCTTTGGCGAGGTAAAACCTGATGGCAAGAATAATTACGGGAGTCAGTTCGCCTAAACTAAATTTCACTGATATATGTTAATACATACTAGCATAATAAATCACTTGCTTCCTAACATCAGAGAGATGGATACATAAACGCATACACTGGCTGGTTGAGCTAATGGTACCGTAATTTGGTACTTTGCGAGTTAACACTGTGATCGAGTTTTCCTGGTTATCTTGTCTCGGTGGTGTCGGGGGTTAACAGCAGCTCCGGGGCCGTCCAAGTTGTCCGGGAGTGTAGAGAAGGTTTACAGATGGGCTTTTTGCGTAGCCGTGATGACGTCCCAATATGTAGAAGAGGTTCAAGGAACGCGGGCTGCTTTTCGCCTTTTTGTCAACAATGCTGATAAGGCCTATAGTCAAGTGTTGCCAAGGAGTTATGCTTGCAGAATCCTCTATTAGGTTGCTCACATAATCCCTTCTAACATAACGATCTTTCTGCCTTAGATCAGTTATGAGTTATGATTATTCATGAACTTAAGTAGTAGAGGGGGCACTACCAGACGTTCAGGAAACAATAAAAAATGGGTGAATCGGTTGTTTACCAATATAATATTACTACCAGCAGTCCCGAACGCAATAATATATTCATAAAAACTTAAATTCACTTCCTCACAGAGTTGCACAGATCACGGAACGCCGAAGTTATCTCGAATCTTGAGGGTGGGGGGGGGGGAACACTAGATGACAACTAGATGGACGCGAGTTTGTCAGGTGAAACAATTTTGGAATCTATCCTGAGTAAGTGTAGAGCACGTATAAAATACCTGTATAGACAGGTGGGATGCTTGCCCGCGGCGACCAAAAAGACCCTCTGCCAAGCGCTTGTTCAATGTCATTTTGACTATTCTGTGTCATCCTGGTACTCTGCATCATCTAAATCAGCACAGCACAAACTTCAGGTCACTCAAAATAAAATGGTTAGGTTCATGCTGAACCTAGGACCCAGATCACATGTTGGCCAGGAACAACTTCAGTCACTAGGTATGCTCAATGTCGCTGACAGGGCCAAACAAATCAGGCTCACTAATGCCTTCAAAATTGTCTATGACAGAGCTCCAGAGTACCTAAAGAATGATTTTGTTAAAGCAAATGAGAGGAGTGGACATAATACAAGAAACAGGATGTTTAATTTTAAGGTCCCGAGAATCCAAGGACAGGGTAAGCAAACATTCTTCTTCACCGCCATCAAAGACTGGAATGACCTACCCCAGTCAGTCCGTGAAAAGAGAACACTGTATTCCTTCAGACGTAGCCTGAAGGAACACCTGAACCGGACAGCTGCGAGAAGGGAGCACCAAGCTTATGTCTACTACTAAATGCGACATAAGAGATAGACAAACCAAACTGAAATGATTACTGATTACGGATTACTGATATTTACTATAGGATGTAAGGTATCTTAAAATAACCCCCTAGAAATACTTTCTCTAAAGTATCTATTTGTTAGTAGTCTTGGCAAATCCAACGTCAAGGCTATTAACCTAATTGCAATGACGACTTGTCTATTTTGACTGCTATGTCGTCATTCCAACCGCGGTTAAAAAGAAAACGTCTAGAGTCTACTCCTTATCTTGCTCTAGGAGACGTTGTACATTAACCAAAACTACCACCGAAGGTGAAAAAAGCATAGAAGAGAAGAAAAAGGGGTTTACCTTAGTTACCGCTTAAGGCCCATCCCGTGTTCCGTCATGTGCAGATCCCTGTCGAACGTGCGCATGAGCAACCCTCTCTTGTCATCATTTTTTCACGCGCTCCATTGAATGAAGTCGCTTTTGTTGTGCTCCTTTAATTCACCCTGTTTAGGCTCGTTTCGGCTTATCTGGCCTTCTTTTTTGTTAGACAGATGTTACGTGATCTAGGGCACACGTAAATGGGCTCCTAAGTGTGTATAATGGAGACGCGTGTGGAAATAGCTACCGAAGGTACGGGGGCGCCTGGCGTTCCTCGTGTGTGTTTTTCATTCCTTTCTCTTTTCATATTCTTTTTTCCTGTTAGTCTGGGCATAGTTTAGCTTTTAGCTTATTTTAGCCTAGCTTGTTTCTCATTCAGGACTTGCTATGCCCCTATGAGTTTTCATATTTTCATAGCCTAGGTGTACAGTTGGTTCACAATCTGAGATTTCGTGGTGGCGGTGCTGTTTGTAGGGTTTGTGTCGGCCGCATTATTAGCGTTATTCCCGAGTCCCCCCTTTCGAGCCTTCACTGTGTCTCAAGGGCCTGGGCGCTTGGTGGTTCGTGATATCCAGGGGTACCCCACGGGGGCCCCTCCCTCACGCCACAGGGTTTTTCGCCCCTGACACATTCTCTCCTCACGGCTAGGCCACCCTTTTTCTCGCCAGTTTCATTTACTGGTTTTTGTGTTCCCTTACTGTTTTCACCTCCATCCTTTCATACCCTTTTGCCCAATCCTGGGGTACCCCACGGGGGCCCCTGTTTGTGCCAAACCACCCTTCCTGCCACTTCTCCTCATGGGCTTTGCTCTATCTCTGTGGGTTGGGTGGTTCCTGGGGGATGTGCCTCCTCTCCCCTGGTGTGTCTTCCTTGCCTCTCCCTTGACCGGTTGAGTCAGGATATTATCAAGGAAGACACTGCTCAGCTTGATGGCCATCGTCGCTTGGAGTTCATACGGAGATGACGCTTTTTTCTGGGCCTCTTTTGGTATTCCCTAGACGCTCCTCTCGCTTTTTCGGCGCCAGACCATCTCGGCCGGTCCCGCAAATTTGCGGAGTGCTCGATTCGGTCCTCTGGGTCGTTTCGGCTCCCCGCAAATTTGCGGAGATCGCTGGGGGGTCTCGCGGTGAGGCGGGAGGGTTGTGTCGGTACGGTTATGCCTCCATTGGCCCGCAAATTTGCGGTTATAGTTGGCTTTCACTGTTGACCTTTTTTGTGTCGTCTTGTTGCCTGGTACTATATTGGTGTATGCACTTTACTGGTGTTATAGGCCCTGCATGTAAGATGTTGAGTGGTGGTTAACACTTTCTCCATCTTTGCAGGTTCTGCTAGTGCTCTTCCGCCTCGGCCGCCCTCCTCACCTACCTCTGTGCTCCCAGTTTAGGGTGAGTACGGATACCTGTTTGCATGTGTGTTCCTGTTTCCCCATGCTCCTTCCCTGGTTCTTCTTGGACATTCTCTCCACTTACTCCTTCGACGTGCTGATTATGGTGTGTGTTCTTCTAGTGCAGGTAGGCTGCCTTGCTTTCGCCTTGGTTGTCGCTCCCCGTGCTTGGAGAGCCACAAGTCCTGCTTGCGCCACTCGCTCTGTGTGTCCTCTACAGCCTACCTCCCTGCTCTGTGTGGCACGTGTCTGGCCCTGGTGGTTGTGCTGCTCCATGGCCCTGGTTCCTCGGCGGCGGCTGTGGCCTCTGCTTCCCTTCCGTCGGTGTGGACGATGGTCTCCCGCCACATTAGGACTGTGGGCCACCGTTCCCCGGCCTTTGTTGCCGACCGGATCCGCGTCGCCCTGGGTATCCCTGACCCGACTGAAGGCCGTTCACCTGGCCCTCTCCCCTGGGTCCCGCAGCCGGTCGTCCCATCGTCGGGGGGTTCCCCGGCTCCGTCCACGCTCTCGCTCGCCTCGTCGTCCTCCTGATCGCCTTGACGACGCCCATCGCCCTCGTCATGGTTCTCGCCCTGAGGCCGGGGTTAGCGGCTCTGCCCCTGTGCGCCCTCCCCTGGCCTCTACGGCTAGGGGCTCTACTCCCTTCCGCCCGCTTCCCCAGCCCAGACGACTTCATCTTACGTTGTCCTCTCCGCGCGCGGTTGTTCATGCTGTAGCTGGCCCTCTGCTCCCTCCTCCTACACTGTCCAGGAGGGTCTGCCTGGATGTCGTTGCTTCTCCTACTTCACCTGCTTCAGTGCCTATTCTTCCTTCACGGTCTCATCCTACGGTGGTGGTCCCTCCCTCCTCCGCCTCGGTGTCGGGCCGCCCTGTTATCTCAGCCCCGGGGATCCTTGCTCTGTTTCCCCCCGCGGCTCCTTGGCCTCCTTTCACCCGGCCAGCCTTCCCACTCCCGTCGTCCTGCTCCTCCTCATTCTTCTCTTCCTGACCTTCACTTACCGTCTCGCCAGGGGGGTACCCCTCCTCTTGCCTCGGTGGGGTTTCGCGAGGTTTCGGGGTCCCCTTTCTCAGGAGCTGACGTGTCGCTGGAAGAGGGGAATGGTGCTGTTTCCCCCTCGGCCGTTCGTGATCGGGGACGAGTCCCTCAACGGCGACACACCCGTCGTCGCTCGCCTTCCTTGGGCCGCGACGCTGCTGGTTCGTGTCGTGGGTCTCGCTCCCGCTCACGCTCGCCCCTGCGGGCCGACCAATCTGGGGGGGGGGGGGGGTCGCCTCTCTCGGATCGATTGTCGGCTATGCAGGGCTGGGTTGTGTCACGCTTCGACGGGCGCTTGGAGTCGATGGAAGACTCCCTCTTCTCGCCCTTCTTGGCGGTGACTCACCCTCAGCGCCTCACCCTACCTACCCCTGCTACGGTCCCCCTCCCTTCTGCAGGCCTACGCTCTGGTCAGACTTCAGCCGCCCTGCCATCCTTCCGGCTGTTCAGTCCCTGGCTGTGTTGACGGGTCTGTCCTCCTATGGGCCAGGTTTGTGCGACGCCGGTACGCCTGGCTTAGCCATCATGCTCGGTCTCCCTCTCCCATTGGAGGCCTGGTTTGCTGAGGCCTTCAACTTCACACATCGATCCGTCGACGGCTCTCCTTCCGTCCCTCCCCCGGAGTCATCACTGATTTTGCCTCCTCTTGTGTCTGTCGGCGGGTTGGACGGCGCGTTCTGGTCCTGGATGAGCGCGCCCATTCTTGAACTTTGTTCTATTGCCACCCCGTTCTTCTCTCACCCGGATCAGCCCTCTGTCGCCAAGGTTTTTCCCTTGCGACAGCGGGTGACGGACTTATTGTCTTGTCTTTAGGTTCCCTCCAGACGTCTGTTCACCACCTGCGGCTTTTCGAGGCGTCTGCGCCAGGCGATCTTCGCGAGGGTTTGGACCGCGTTCAGCGGATCCACCTTCGGCTCGCGGTGTCTTTGGTTCCCGAGCTGAAGGCGGTTTTGTGCGCGGCAACTCGGCAACGCCCGACGGTATGGTCTTCGTTCTGCCGGCTGGCCCCCTTGGTTATTCGTCAGGGTTTGTTGTACTCTGCGCTATATACGTCGGGGTTTTTTAAGCAGGATGCTTGGGTATGCTACGCTTCTCTGTCGGCGGCCCCTGCTTCCGACACGCGACGCCGCGCTGTGTCGTTGCGGACCCTGCTTACGTCACGCACCGACGCGCTGTGCCGCGCGCGGGGTCTTCTCAGTCCCGTCCTTCTGGCGGTCCTCTTCGGGGTGCTGCTGCAAGTGCTGCCGCCTTGCACGGGCGCAGGACTGGGACGTTGCAGGCCAGTGCGTCGGTTCCGCCTCGCACTTCTGTTCTTGCCCCTTTCATCCCCTCCGTGTCGGGGCTGGCCGGCCTTCCACTTCCGGCCGCCCTTCAAAGGGGTCAGCCCCGCGCCGGCCTGGGGTTGGGGTGGCCCGCCCTTTTCGACGAGGTTGGGGGGGGGGCGGGGGTAGAGGAGGTCAACGTGGCGCTCATGCCTGCACGGCCCGTACCGGGGGTACCTCCACGTCAACACAATGTGTAGTTCTCTGGGTCGGCCTCCTTGTTCTCCTTCTCGCCTGGCCGACCGGGTCGCTCCCCTCCTCTCGGGTGCTCCCCTCCTCTCGGGTGCTCCCTCGGGTTGTTTTCGCCCTTGCGCCCCTCGGTAGCCGCGAGGGACGTTGGGGGCGGCGGGTTGCGCGGAGGGGTCTCACCTGGAGGTGGACGTCCAGACCCCCACTCCGCTCTTGTCACCGACGCCGGCCCATCTCTTCAGAGGTGGCCCACGTGTTCACTTCCATGCCCGAGCTGGGTAGCGTCGAGGGAGTTGACCGCCGGTCACCCGGTTTTCCTCTCCCGTGTCTTTCTGGTACCGTCGGCGAACTGCGACGCGATGCGACCGTGGTGGATCTGTCGGCCTTCAACGGGCACTTCGTGCACACACGGTTTCGGATGCTGCCGGTACCCCTGGTACGCCTGGCCTTGTGCCCTCTGTCGTGGGTAGTGTCGCTGGCCCTCCAGGATGCGTCTTGGCTCGTTCCTCTCCATCCTCGCTTCCAGCGATTCTTGGCCGTTCGGACTTCCGATCGTGTGTTCCTGTTCGCCGGCCTTCCCTTCGGTCTCCACATCGCGCCGCAGATCTTCTCCGCACTGGTGGGGCAGGCTCTGGGTCCTCTCCTCAGGAGCGGGCTCCAGATCCTGTTTTCCTTGGCCGATTGGTTGGTAGTTTCCGACGCCCTAGGACTGTGCATTGGCGACGCCCTCACAGTCGTTCGCAACATCGCACGGTTAGGGTTCCCCTTCGATGTTCCCAAGTCACGCTTGACCCCGTCGCGTGTCGTGCCATGGGTCGGTCTCGCATGGGTTTTGTCCGGCGCTACGGTGACCCGGGGTCTGCCGGCCGCGGTGCACCTTCGGTGGACGGTCTTCGCTGTGTTGCACTCGGTCTCCCTCCCGGGGTGGCTCTGGGCCTCGTTCGTGGGTTCGCTGCATTGGGCCGCTCTGCCCCTTCCCTTAGGGTGCCTCTGGCTACGCCGCCTCCTCCTCATGGGCACCGCGGTGTTTCCGTTGCCCCTATGGATCGGCTCCTGCCGCTCCCGCGTACCGTTCGCCGACGCTTCGGTCGCTGGGTTGCTCGGGGCTCGCTCTCTGCGGCTGTGCCCTGGACCGCCCCCCCGCCGCCGGTCTGGGTAGCCACAGATACGTCGCGCGAGGATGGGTGAGGTTCCCAATCGAACCTGGGACGTCCACTTCCCGGCAGATGGGTGGGTCTCCCTCCTCTTACCCGCCTATGCCCTCGGACTGTTGGTTCCTTTGTTCTTCCTGCGGGACCACGCGCTGGCCCTTCGGGGTAAGTCGGTGGCCTTCGGGTTGGACACTCAGACAAGCTGTCCCCTGTTTCCTTATGCGGGGGTCCTCCAGGTCGTTGACTCTATTGGGGGTCTCGGTGGAGTTGTTCTTCCTCGCGGACCGACACCCCTTCTCCTTGCATGCCTCCTCCCTGCCCGGGCCTGCCACCCTTTGGGCGGCCGCCCTGTCGAGAGGGCAGGGCGTTCTTGTAGAATGGGCGATGAAACGGACTGTGTTCGCCGACCTCGCGGCTTCCTGAGGTGTTCCGGAGGTCGCCTTGTTCGCATCGGGGGTGCCGCGCCAGTTGCCTCTGGACCTCTCCCTCCGGCCTCGCGCTCCGGGGGGGGGGTCCGGACGCTTTCATGGTAGCCTGGTACAGGTGGCGGTCGATATACATCTTTCCGCCACCAGACGCGCTATTGCTGTGCCCAGTCCTCGCGAAGCTGCGGCTGTACCACGGCTGCGTCTGGCTCCTCGCGCCTCTGTGGCTGGCACGGACTTGGTCCGCCCGGTTGCCGCGGTGGTGCCCGAGTCCGGTCCCTCTACCTGTCTCCGGCTTCCACTTGGGCTAGGTTGGGGACCTGCGGACCTCTTTGGCCTTCGCATCGTGCTTGTTCATGAGGCACGGTGGCTCCCGGTCCCCGGCCGGGCCCTGACTGACTTCCTGCAGCGTTCCTGGCCGTCTTCTCCTTGGGGGACTTACGGGTCCCGCTGGAGGTCTTTTACTAGGTGGCTACAGGCCACTCGCCTGCCAGTTGGCTCTCCTTCCCTCGTCCTACGCTCCTTGTTTCACCTCTTCCGTACACGTCGCTTTCCAGTCGACACTATACGTACCCACTTGTCTGCCGTCCGGGGGGTCTTTGGGTCCGTCGCTGGGCTGGTCGTTCCGCCACAGGAGCTGGGTTCCTTCCTGACGGCTGCCTTCCGGGATCGAACGCCTCCGCGCCCGGTCCCTCCACGGTGGGATCTGGGGTGGGCTCTGGTCCTTCTGGCTTCACCCACGTATACAAGGGCCGCTACGCCGGTTCCGTTGCTCGGGCGTCCACTCTTCCTTGTCGCTCTGGCCACTGGGGATTGGGTGTCTGCACTAGCGGCTTTGTCACGGCCCCGGGACTGCGTGCGATTCTCCCCGTCCTTGCATGGCGTCTCGTTCGCCTCCTCCCCTCCATTTGTTACCACGCATGGGTGGGAGGCCCCCGTTTTCCAGCCTTTCGCCGTCCAGTCTTTACGGCGTGGGCATCCTCGCCGTGTGTTGTGCCCGGTGTCAGCCTTGCACTCCTCTGTTGCGTCTGTGGCGCCGCCTTCGGGTACTGCTGTGTGGGTGTCTCCTCGGATAGGTGGGAGGCTCTCGCAGGTGCAGATGGGCCGCCACGTTTGTCGGACCGTTCGTGCCCGTCACCCTGTTTGTAGGGGTTCTGCGCATGATGTCAGATCCTTTGCTGCCTCCTTCCGGTTCCTGCCACGTCGATCCTTCCCTGCCATCGCCTCAGCGGTTTTGTGGTCTTCTATCAATTCCTTCATCTCCTCCTACCTCTCCGTGTCCAGTGTTCGACCCCCTCGGCCGGTGATTGCTCTCGGGGGTCGTGTTTCCTGGTGCTCTGGCGAAGATCCCTGGTCTTCCCCCATTGTCCCTCGTTCTTTTTCTTTGTTTTATTTGACAAAGGGGGGGGGGGGGGGGGGGGTGTACGGGTTTGCAACACTGGATTGCAAGTTTGGGATTATGTATTGTTCCAGTACATATGTTTTTTTGCCACATTGAAAATTGTGTTTTGTTCTTGTGTTCAGTGTTTTTGTTGTTTTTTGAAGAAAAGGGATTTTGGTGTACAGTACCTTTTTGGTTTCAGACAAGTCTATGTTTTTGCATTACTATGAATGACGGGCATGTGTTAAAACTGTTCTTTTTAGCTACTCCTCAGTTTTTCACTCTTTTATTAAACTCTCTTGTTTAAATTGTGTCTTTGTCATTCGTAATTTTGTTTTATGCATTGTTTTTTTTTGGTAGGTTGGGCTTGGATGTCCTCCTCCTATTTGTTATGCAGCCTTGACGTTGGATTTGCCAAGACTACTAACAAATTGGGAGGTTTGACGTACCTCCCAACCTACCAAATAGGAAAACCTACTATTTGGTAGTAGTCTTGGAAAATCCAACGTACATAATACCCTCCCTCACGCCGGACCCCTGCCCATCCGCGTTCTTCTGCTGACGTGAGATGTGATGACAAGAGAGGGTCGCTCATGCGCACGTTCGACAGGGATCTGCACATGACGGAACACGGGATGGGCCTTAAGCGGTAACTAAGGTAAACCCCTTTTTCTTCTCTTCTATGCTTTTTTCACCTTCGGTGGTAGTTTTGGTTAATGTACAACGTCTCCTAGAGCAAGATAAGGAGTAGACTCTAGACGTTTTCTATTTAACCGCGGTTGGAATGACGACATAGCAGTCAAAATAGACAAGTCGTCATTGCAATTAGGTTAATAGCCTTGACGTTGGATTTTCCAAGACTACTACCAAATAGTAGGTTTTCCTATTTGGTAGGTTGGGAGGTACGTCAAACCTCCCAATTTCTTTATCCTCCCCATTTTTCCCCAGCTAACCTAATCCCACAAGGACCCCAATGGAAATACGCCTAACGGCCTTATTGGGCTATCCTTAGTTGGAATTATGCAAGGCTGGTACATGTCATATTTGTAACAAACTATGTGGTACCAAATCTGTAAATTGCTAACTGAATAAATATTATTATTATTATTATTATTATTAACACAATGCGGTCAACCATTGCTTTGAGCTCTAATATTCAACTGCCCGACTGTTGTCTCTGGGTCTTATTTATAGGCAGGTCAAGGAAGCTTCAGGAATGTTCTAGAAGTATTGGATGTCAATGCTATGAAGTAAGGTAGTTAATTTATTCTGGTGAACTTAGGGGGTTAGGGAGGGGGTCATTAATGTGGCAGTAAGTAACTTGTGATCTGATTTATGATCGTGGATATCTTAACTCTAGTATGAGGTACTAGTAGAGTTATTTAGGCGGATTTGGTGAAGGTTCATAGGGACTACTTTACTGGCGCACTACGTGAATAGGCTGGGAGGTATTATTCATCAATTCACCTAAATATCCTTCTCTGGTCTAGCTGACATGCTATTCTTAATCTAGGATGGGATGAGGAAGATTTTGGTTTTGGTTAAGGATGGGATAGGATGGTATTTAGAGGGTTAGTTCATCACCTGTTGGAAATTCACCTGGTGTCTGGCAAGAAGTTGTTGGCTACGTGTGGGTCATGGTGAACGTCCGCGGGGGTTGGGGGTGTCCCTTTGGGGTGGGGGGGCATGCCACTCCTTAAATATGTATATATGGGATTCTCTACGCTAATGGGGTTTTCTTATGATGTGGTGGTGTCAAGAGTGATACTCCTAGGGAGGGTTGATCCTGGGTTCTAGTTTTTACTTACTAGGATTACTCATGGGGCTCATAATAGTAGTTTTCGTGAAAATGCAAGTCAGGTGGAGCCGTCGACTTCTTAGGGGTGAGAGGTTGGCTGCTGTAGCCTCGCGCCGTCTGCCCTCCTGGTTCAGGTTGTGAGTTGGGCTAGTAAGTTAGAGGGTAGTAAATGGGGTTACAAGAATGAGGGAGGAAATGAACGGGATCGGCATGTTAGAACGTTCGTCTGGGCGTCTTTACAGGTGGGGGGTTGGATATTGGAAAGGGGGTGGTTTGAGGCTAGGCGCCGTGCCGCTCGTGACCTAGGGTCGTGACCCTTAATGCGCTGGACATAGGGGTGGCATTCCCCTACGATCGAACAGGTAGAGTGGCGTGTGCAGCGGGGCGTGAAGAAGCAAAAGACAGGGTGACCCACAAAACAGGTGACCACTGAGCATGGGGTCACGAAGCAAAACAGAGTAATGTGGATTGTGGATTAGGAGGTGGTGATTGGGAGACGTGTAACAATTGTGGAAAAGTAAATGGAAGAGAGGAATAACATGGCGGATAGAAGATAATTACCCTAAGGACTGAAATACATGCATGAAGGACGGTATTAGTTGTTGTCAACTTAAGGTGAATGGGACTTGGTTGGAATGCACGGAATACGATTCGACACAAGGACAGTGCCGCTATGTCGCATCAATACAGGTGGCATACTCTGGTTAATATTATATATACACTTAATTACTAAAAAACAAGGCAAGGGGGCAACTGAGCACGGGACACATATATATGTATATCTAGTTACTACAGAAGAAAGGAACAGCTGAGCAAGGGGGGGTATGTGGGTTACATAATTAATTATAGGGGTGACATAATCATGATCGGCCTCGTTGTGGACTGGAAAATCGAAGGTGTTTTGAGCTCGCCTTCGCACCTACACAAATGAAAGTACTATAACCCACAAGGTGGTTATCTCATGAAATACATACTTAGTTGGTACATCAGGAATGTCTAGGAGGAAAATCATGTGGTTTGTATTTTAGAAGACTGGGTTTTTAATAGGCGTGTAACATGCGGAGTTAAGGGGAAAAGAGAAACATCGTGGATAACAGACAGTTACCCTAAGGAGTGAATACATGCATAAACGACGGCATTATAGACGTCGTCCTAATAAGATGATGAACCCGGGCTGGTATGCACGTGGCACAATACGATACAAGGACAGTGCCGCTATGTCGCATCAATACAGGTGGCATACTCCGGTTAATATTATATATATATACACTTAGTTACTAAAAGAACAAGGCAAGGGGGGGCAACTGAGCACGGGGGCACTTATCTATTTAGTTACTACAACAGAAAAAGGACAGCTGAGCATGGGTTTGGTATGTGAGTGTTGTGAATGTTAAAAAGGTTGGGGATCCACCATTTTTGGCCTACGTGCCTTTGGGGCCTTTTTCTTTCCGGCCGTGTTGGGGTCGGTCCCCTGGTCCAGTCGTGCGCTCCTCTGTTGACTGACAGGGTTGGCGGCTTCCTTTGATCTTGCGGGAGCATCCCACTTTCCCTTCTTGCTGTTGGGTCCTTTCGTCCCGGTTGGTTTTTGCTCTGGTTCTTGCGGAATTACCACTGGGTTGTTGGTGGGGGAATTCCCTTTTTGGGGTGTTTTAATATATATATATATATATATAATGTATAAACCTATTGTTACCGCATGTGTAGTTATACGACTAATTGTAAGGTTTAGTTATAAGACAAATTTTAAGGTGTAGTTGTAAGACTAATGTTAAGGTGTAGTTATAAGAATGATTTTTAAGTGTAGATATAAGGCTATTTGTGAAGTGTACCGTACATATAAGAACAATATAGCGGGAAACTGCATAATGCAATGCGGCCCACACAAGGCAGCTCCCATTCACACACAGCTCATATCATATGAGAATCCAACATACGTTTATGCTTTCAACTGTTCCTGAGTTAATCACTGATCTGGGCAGTTTCCAACTGTAATTACTACCATTATGCTACAGTTAATGGGAGGCAGACCGATTGTTTGGTCTATTAAACCTGAAGTGCGCATGGGGTAATTAGACACTCTCCCTGTGCGCATATTTGAGGTGTTTCCGTCACTAAATATTCATTGTACCATTAATAGCATTAATACTTATCCATATGCGCCTATTATGGGTTGATTATAAGGTATTAACCTGAAACAACAAAACGAGTGAAAACAGCGTTTGGATGGTCAAATCGGAGATATAGCCTGCGAGTGTATAATGTATGGGTGAGGCAAGCTGCTTTCCCGCCAATTCCCCAAGGCCACTGAGACACAGTCGATCGATACCTCTCTCTCTCTTCTTGCATTCGCTTGCTAGTGATGACCACACCCTGCACCGGATTTCTAATGTTAGCACGAATATACCTCAGAATAAGGGAATAACAGGGAAAAATAGGTGATGGAAGGAGAGGAGGAAAGTGGGGAAATGAGGACTGAGATTTTGCATGGCCCAGGGGCCAAAAAAAAAAAAAAAATCGATGTCAAGTTGATTTTTTTTTTCTCTGACTCTTAAGAGTCTCCCCGCAGTCCGCCGGGGGAACTCTTAAGAGTCTCCCCGTAGTTCCCGGGTTAATTAATGTATTCATATATTGTGTTTAGTTTCCTCCCTAGACCTCCATCAAGCGTAGGAAAAGAAAACCCTAAACCCCCTTCAAGATAGATTTGTAGGCTACATTTTTCGATAGAAAAATATCCAGGCCAAAGGCCGATTCCTCCTAAATTAACAGGTTTGCTATCGCTCGTCAGGAACAAATCAACACCAAACGGGGACGAAGGGCCTTTACAATCTCCCCTTAGGACATGAAGTATTCCCTATGTTATGTTAGAATTTTATGGTATGTATTCACCTGGCTTCTAGATATAGTATTTTATGTTGAATTATCTACGGATTTATGGTAGCTTTTACTATTTTTGCTATACAGTGATCACAAGCTACATTTTGACCTGTCTTAGTGTATAATTATTGATCTATCTGTGTATTGCGATGTTTGTATCTATATTTTTTTTACTAATAGGCTACTAGCTTGTTCTGCCTTTCTATATTGAGTTATGTGTTTATATATCGCTCTCTCTCTCTCTTATATATATATTATATATATATATATATATATATATATATATATATATATATATATATATATATATATATATATATATATATATATATATATATATATATATATTGCTGTCTATCAAATACACCTTAGAACCTCATATGTTCTAAAATATCATATTCAGGTTTACTAAAGCACAAAGTAAATAGTGGCAAATCCTAGTTTGGTAAAAGTTATAGAAATGTGGAATAGGCTACCTAGCACCATAGTAGGATTACAAATGATAGAAAGCTGCATGATAAAAATAGATGGCATATGGATGATATGGGTTGGGTGTGAGAGGGATCTGTCTTGTGTGGCCATTCGGCTTTCTGCAGACTCCCATTGTCTTATGTTTTATGTACAATATATTTACGAGTACAACATACTTGTTCTGTTATTAAAATCAAGTTGACTTACCCTTAACCCGGGAACTGCGGGAAGACTCTTAAGAGTCAGGGGGAAAAAAATCAATTTAAAACACCGATTTTTTTTTTTTTTTTTTTTTTGCCCCTGGGCCATGCAAAATATCACTCCTCTACCTCCCCTCCTTCCCCACTTTCCTCCCCTCCTTCAGTTATCACCTATTTTCCCTGTTATTCCCTTATTCTGTGGTATATTTTCGTGCTAACATTAGCGAGTTGCAAGCAGGGCATTGTCATCACTGTTAGCAAGCGAGTGCAAGAGAGAGAGAGAGAGTATCAATCGACAGTGTCTCTCCAGACTTGGGGAATAGTGGCGGGAAAGGAGGTTGCCTCAGCCATACATTATGTAATCCCGGCCTGTATCGCCGATTTTGACCATCCAAACGCTGTTTCCACTTGTTTTATTGTTGTAACAGGTTAATACCTTTATAATCAACCTATAATAGGCGCATATGGAGAAGTATTTAAAATGCCCCAGAACGAGAAGCCCACCACAGAAGCCATGAACGAACACCACACAGAAACACCAAAGGAAAGGTCCACAGAACGAAAGGACCAGCTGACCGAGCCAGCCATTTCAGACAGGCCCAAGCCCGCAGGGCTAAACAGCTCCAGGACACACCCATTTACCTTTTCTAAAACTGACCATTTTCCACACCTCACGTACACTAACCCCCTCGTGTCCTACACTCCTAACTACAAAGATGATGAACAGGAATATACATTCATATTAAAACACCCATGCCTGTCCCGACGTTGAGCCAATGCCAACACATCAGACAGCCATAATTATATCTATGTATGTTCTTGCATCCGAGAAGTAGATGTTATATATCTTAGAAGTTAAAACACCCACGCTGTCCCTAGACCTCGTATATCATTTTCCATGACGAGTATAGATATATGTAACCCGTGCCCAGTCGCCCCTTGCATTGTTCCTCTAGTAACTAAGTCTATAATATTAACTGCCACCAGCATTGATACGACATAGCGGCACTGTCCTTGCTACAAAGATGATGAATAGGAATATACATTCATATTAAAAACATGCCCTGTCCCGACGTTGAGCCAATGCCAACACATCAGACAGCCATAAATATATCTATGTATGTTCTTACATCCGAGAAGTAGATGTTATATATCTTAGAAGTTCAAACACCCACGCTTGTCCCTAGACCTCTTATATCATTTTCCATGACGAGTATAGATATGTAACCCGTGCTCAGTCGCCCCTTGCATTGCTCCTAGTAACTAAGTATTAATATTAACATTCCCTAACATCTTGTCTTGCCAGACTAAGCTTCTGAAGACCCATCGCCCCATAAATCTATGTATGCAATCCTTAGGTTAAGTATTTTTATCCGCCATTGTGTTCACCTTTTTCCATTTACTTTCCACAATTGTCATACGTCTTCCCCTTGCCTCCTTCGTATCCACAGCCCACACTACGCCAATTTATTTCGTGTCTTACACCTCTTACCCCAACCAGAGATTGTATAAGATAACCTGGTTACCAGTATCTGTCATAAGTACCCCGAAACAATAACTAAGTACCCCTACGAACTGCCGCTGTGGTTGGTATTTTATATTAATAGAAAACGCAGTTCCCAGGGCCAACTAATAGTATCCATAACCCTCTGACTGATCACATAACTCTATCTTTTCCAGACTCATATACCACCCCGTAGTTGCATTCCCCGGTAGCATTTGGCTAACGTATTCTACTGCCTTTTCAAACTTCCATATCAATTGTAGCCTAATGCCACCCCCACGCCCAGGGACCTTAGGGACAAAATTTCCCTGTAGCCCTTGAACTCCCCCCCCCCCCCTCTCATTAAGACACCCGCGCTTCTCGACTCTTGTCCGACCTAGCCTCTCTCTCATACCTCTTGAAGATCCTTGAATTGTCCGTTACTAACGCTCTCCAACCTTTTATATATATACTCCTATCCAGCCTACCTTCACTTAGTAGGCCAGAACAACATTAGAACTTTACTAGCCCCTTGCATGCCATCTATTCTCTTACAACACATTCACAACCCTGCACCCAATGGTCGTCGGTGCGAGGCTAGCCGCCCCGCCAGTAACTAACTTCTATTGCCATACTTCCAGATAAATGTGGCAGAGTTAGCAACCCAGTCTCCACCATATCCAGCAAACCCTACAATTAACAACCAGCCGAGTAAAACCAGCTAGCTAAGGCACCTTCGGTTTTGGTATTAAAGACACTCACATCTGTCTCATACACAGAGGGTTATTACAAACACTGGTGATATGGCAAGCCCCTAGCCACAGCCGCCGGACGACTATATCAGAGAGAGGGCGCCCAGCTCCCCCTTTTTGCCCACCCGAGGAGGGAGACCCCCACCCCCGCGGAGGTATACCTGGCCCCTGTTTTGACTTTCGAGTCATTGCCAGGTAGCACAGGAATTCTTCCTATCAATGAACTAACCATGAATGACTAACACCTTTACTAACCTCTATTAACTCACAATAAACCATTTACCTTTCTTGCATGCTCTGATCACTAAATTAGCACCTCAGCTATACCATAGAATGAAGATTGAACAATCTAGAGAGACGCTCCTATCACAGCTGTCCCCATCCTCCTCGCAAAGTAGATCCAGTCTCTCTCCCCTAAATACGTCCAGTATAGCCAAAATAGTACCTCTTACTAAGGCTCAGTTATATGAAAATATAAAGGCTTCCTATCGCCCTGTGCCACAACAGTAAATACCATCTTACCTAGTCCCCATATCTATTGAGAGCTCAATTAAGTCCATAAGACTCGAGATCCCTACTGTCTACAGGGTCCAGAACCGAGCCTATAAATCTAACTCCCGCCCCCAGTCAAATCAGTTGAAAGCTAGACACCAACCAGGGGTCACTACCCTGCAGTTAATTTCTAGCTCTGCCCTTGTGTTGTTCCGGAGTGAGATCCCAGAACCGGCAGACTCCGTGGCAGATTTGGATAGAAGGACCTGCCCACGTATTGAAGAACTTCACACATATGGCCCCCCTGGACGGCCGCGGAACCAGTCGTTAGCCCCCAACATCATGGACGCAAGATAACCAGGACCAGACCCATCAGATACTACCCAAGATTCCCTTTAGCAGTACTACATATTACTGTGCTGTTTTAGATTCACTAATTAATATTTCTACGAAGTGGCTAAGACCTTGCCCAGTGTAATTCATACTTAACCATTCCATTTGGGACGTACTAAGCGATCAGTGCTCTTTAATTAACAGGCGACCTTGACTCTCGTAATTACTTTACTCAGATATTAAAACTCTAGTGATATCTAACGTTCGCCCACTGATTTGCGTTCTATGTATTTCTGAGACAAGGATATAAAACTTAGCTCAGTACCCCCTGAGGTTACTAGATTTCCCGTGCTCTAAAAATACGTGTGTCTAATCTAGTCTGTGAACTACTACTTGTGCACCAGAGCTACCAGTAATAAATCTAACAGTGAATATGAATCTATAAGTAACATTGATGGTCTTCGGTATCAAAACCTGTGAAATCAAAGCCAGTGATCAGAAGATTAATACCTGAACGTTGGAAGTGGGAGACTAGGCTCCATCCAGATCCACTTATGCTAGTGTTGTTCAATTCTATTATATTGTCTTACACAAGTATTCTGCAGTGGTATATCAATAAACGTGATCATGTAACTTGCTACCATGTGTTTCTTTGTGTTCTCTATTCCTCATATCTTGTATTGTGCATGCAGCCTTATATACCCAGTCAATTTAGAACTCACATTACCCAAGTTAAACCTGTAGAAAAATAGGGCATAACATTGGCGGCAGCGGTGGTTCTTGATTCGGATAAAAGGTTGCATTACACTGCAAGTTTGGAACAGTAGAAGCATGGCAACATCGCGAAATCTTCAGCCACTCGCACACATTCCCAAGTATGATGTAAACACATATGATATCACCAGTTACTTAGACATAATAAAGCCAGTGTACGATGTGGTACTTCATAATGACCGCGAAAAAATCGCCATGGCAATTTTGCATATTGTACAGTTGGGAGAAGCCGTTTCCCAACTTGTTGATAAGCCTACCTTTAAAGAATTTATTCACCAAATGGTGACACAGAATACGCCAGAGAGTACCTGGAACCAGTTTCGATCCTTCGTGATCCGGACTTTAGATCCACTTTTGGGTTCCCCCGTCGCCCCAAAATAATAAAAGTCGACGAGATCAAGTATGAAGGGGATATAAATGTGACCCTCATACAACTCTACAGATACGTGAGGACCACGTATAGCTATGAAGATTACGACCAACAAAATGAACTCTTATTCACCGCATTGTTAAACATCCTCCCACCCCACATCACCGCCCATCTCGACCCATATGGCTTATTCGAAGAACATATGCTCTCCATCAGAGAAGAATGCCTACGCAGTTCGATGAATCCCCTATCCAACCTTTTAGCCCCTATCCAAGACTCCGTGCACCCGTCCAAAATGACTTCCGGTGAAAGTCCAACCCCAGTGAATTCTTCCCCCACCAACCCTCCGCAGCCCCCCCCCAACAAGCCCCGTATTCTAGCTATGCCTACCTATGTAGGCCTACCACAACATATTTTCCCCATGACCCCAGAAATGTTCAGCTATCCCCCCACCAACAAAATTTCCCTTGTGACAGTTTTCCGTCGGTAGCTTGTGACAGTTTTCAGTCAGTAGCTCCCTTCCACCCCCACACAATTCACACCCCTAGAAAACTTCGAAACCCCACACTTGACTCGCCCTCTCATGTCAAACAAACTCACCAGTCCCAGATAACCTCTAACCAGACCGACACTGCCACCAAGAAAATTCCCCAAACTCGTCCTGTTAATGTCAAAACAAACCCACCAACCCCAGATAACCGCTAACCAGACCGTGACTGCCACCAAGAAGATTCCTAAAATTCGTCCTGTTAACAACCCCAAATCAATACATCAGTCCTCTACCAATAACCCCTGTTCTACACCTAACTCTTCCCCCACCAACCCGCCGCAGTCCCCCCAACAAATCCCGTTTCCTAACTCGGTCACCTCTCACCTACCTGACCCTCCCACACGCGCCGTTAACCCTCCCCTCACGCGTGACGACCTAGGGACCCAACTATGTTCCCCCCCTTCCCCCAGAAATACTCAGCTATTCCCCCACCAACAAAATCTCCCTTGTGACAGTTTTCCGTCAGTAGCTCCCTTCCACCCCCCCACAATTCACACCCCTAATAAACTTCAAAACCCCACACTTGACTCACCCCCTCATGACAGACAAACCCACCAACCCCAGATAACCTCTAAGCAAACCGTCACTGCCACCGACACACCCCATCACTCTGATCCTCCCACACGCGCCGTTAATCCCCCCCTCACGCGTGACCCCCACCAAAGTGATTTCCCCCCCCTCATGTGTACCGAACACCTGCTCACCAGTCGGTCCCCCACCATCATGAGCCCAGCTAAACTTTCAACCTCCCCCTCTTCACCCGTACCCCAACCCGCCCCAACACTCCCCCCAAAAGATCCCGCTCGACGAAATACCACTCCCATCCCAATCCAACCACAAAACTTTTTCCACCTTGGCTAAACCCCAAAATACTCTCTCTCTCGCCCCAAACAACATAATCAACCTCTCAACTTCAACCACTCCTCTAAATCCCATCCACGTCTCTCCGGAAATAAATCAGTCTAAATTCAACCCCTCTCAAACCACAACCCTGCCTGCCCAGACCCCCCCCACCATCTCCCTATCAAATCCCCACACACCAAACCTCCAAACCACCCGATCATAGTAAACTCTCAACCTTCAGCCTTACTCACCCTTCCCCAAACCCCACTCACGACCACAACTCTCTACACAATTCAACCCCTCCCCAGCACCAACCTCTTCCGCAACAACAACCCCGACTCGACCTGCCCGTTTCATCTTTAAAACCCCCCTATCACTACCCCCGACCGAAACCACTTAGACCCCCCCTCCAAAACTGGCCCCGGGCCAGCTCGCCCCATACCCACATTCCTAACGACAAGAACTAACGGTATATCCACCCGCCCTTCCAAAGTGAAAGTGAACCACCACCCCCCATTACCAGACCGTCACCCAGACTAACGCCGACCCTAAATACCCCCCCCCCCCCTGATGATGATGAGGATATTATTGTACTAAATTGTTTCGAATGTTTTCAATTCCTAAGCGATTGGGCATGATTCTATAAATTTACATGTTTTCCATATACTGTATATTATTTTTTTTCCTTAGTCATACTACTTTCTTGTTACCTACACTTTTCTGACTATCTTTTAAATTTGCTTTATACATTGTTAAACACTTTACCTCTTCTTAATTTCCTGTGTTCTTAAGTATCTGTCCTTTCTTAAATTTACATGTTTTCCATATACTGTATATATTATTTTTTTCCCTTAGTCATACTACTTTTCTTGTTAACCTACACTTTTCTGACTATGCTTCTTTTTACTTCACCCTTGAGGCTCGAGGACGAGCCTATAATGAAGGAGAGGGAAGTAAAATGCCCCAGAACGAGAAGCCCACCACAGAAGCCATGAATGAACACCACACAGAAACACCAAAGGAAAGGTCCACAGAACGAAAGGACCAGCTGACCGAGCCAGCCATTTCAGACAGGCCCAAGCCCGCAGGGCTAAACAGCTCCAGGACACACCCATTTACCTTTTCTAAAACTGACCATTTTCCACACCTCACGTACACTAACCCCTCGTGTCCTACACTCCTAACTACAAAGATGATGAACAGGAATATACATTCATATTAAAAACACCCATGCCTGTCCCGACGTTGAGCCAATGCCAACACATCAGACAGCCATAATTATATCTATGTATGTTCTTGCATCCGAGAAGTAGATGTTATATATCTTAGAAGTTAAAACACCCACGCTGTCCCTAGACCTCGTATATCATTTTCCATGACGAGTATAGATATATGTAACCCGTGCCCAGTCGCCCCTTGCATTGTTCCTCTAGTAACTAAGTCTATAATATTAACTGCCACCAGCATTGATACGACATAGCGGCACTGTCCTTGCTACAAAGATGATGAATAGGAATATACATTCATATTAAAAACATGCCCTGTCCCGACGTTGAGCCAATGCCAACACATCAGACAGCCATAATATATCTATGTATGTTCTTACATCCGAGAAGTAGATGTTATATATCTTAGAAGTTCAAACACCCACGCTTGTCCCTAGACCTCTTATATCATTTTCCATGACGAGTATAGAGATATGTAACCCGTGCTCAGTCGCCCCTTGCATTGCTCCTCTAGTAACTAAGTATTAATATTAACATTCCCTAACATCTTGTCTTGCCAGACTAAGCTTCTGAAGACCCATCGCCCCATAAATCTATGTATGCAATCCTTAGGTTAAGTATTTTTATCCGCCATTGTGTTCACCTTTTTCCATTTACTTTCCATAATTGTCATACGTCTTCCCCTTGCCTCCTTCGTATCCACAGCCCACACTACGCCAATTTATTTCGTGTCTTACACCTCTTACCCCAACCAGAGATTGTATAAGATAACCTGGTTACCAGTATCTGTCATAAGTACCCCGAAACAATAACTAAGTACCCCTACGAACTGCCACTGTGGTTGGTATTTTATATTTAATAGAAAAGGCAGTAGAATACGTTAGCCAAATGCTACCGGGGAATGCAACTATGGGGTGGTATATGAGTCTGGAAAAGATAGAGTTATGTGATCAGTCAGAGGGTTATGGATACTATTAGTTGGCCCTGGGAACGGGAAGTAAAATGCCCCAGAACGAGAAGCCCACCACAGAAGCCATGAACGAACACCACACAGAAACACCAAAGGAAAGGTCCACAGAACGAAAGGACCAGCTGACCGAGCCAGCCATTTCAGACAGGCCCAAGCCCGCAGGGCTAAACAGCTCCAGGACACACCCCTTTACCTTTTCTAAAACTGACCATTTTCCACACCTCACGTACACTAACCCCCTCGTGTCCTACACTCCTAACTACAAAGATGATGAACAGGAATATACATTCATATTAACACCTTACGAGCGGCCTACGCGGTTTATTTATGTGTACCGCCCAGCAGGGGTGTTTTTAGCCAAAATAGGGCTGTTTACGTGATCATTTTCATGCCTAAATAAGACCCAGAACGTAAAACAAGTATCTATCCCTGAAAGGGCATAAACAGAGGTTTCGAATGACACCATAACGATCCTTGTATGATGGATAGTTTTCTTGCAATAACCGTGCAACGCGAGTGCAAAAAGCAGGTAATTCGGTACTTTCGGTACATAATTGAGTATGTAGCGAGTGAGAGAGGGAGGAGGGAGCTGAGATTTGTGTCAGTAGGTTCGCCGCGGTGGTCTGGAGCAGTCATACGCTCGCAGTCTCCTGCCACCACTTGTCTCTCTCTCTCAGCCACATTACGTGCTGAAATTGCCACTCGAGTTATGTCGAGCGCCGCCACATAGTCCAGCTTTATTTAACTCGACTTAAGTGGTGAGCCGCTTTTTAAGGGTTAAAAACACCCATGCCTGTCCCGACGTTGAGCCAATGCCAACACATCAGACAGCCATAATTATATCTATGTATGTTCTTGCATCCGAGAAGTAGATGTTATATATCTTAGAAGTTAAAACACCCACGCTGTCCCTAGACCTCGTATATCATTTTCCATGACGAGTATAGATATATGTAACCCGTGCCCAGTCGCCCCTTGCATTGTTCCTCTAGTAACTAAGTCTATAATATTAACTGCCACCAGCATTGATACGACATAGCGGCACTGTCCTTGCTACAAAGATGATGAATAGGAATATACATTCATATTAAAAACATGCCCTGTCCCGACGTTGAGCCAATGCCAACACATCAGACAGCCATAAATATATCTATGTATGTTCTTACATCCGAGAAGTAGATGTTATATATCTTAGAAGTTCAAACACCCACGCTTGTCCCTAGACCTCTTATATCATTTTCCATGACGAGTATAGATATATGTAACCCGTGCTCAGTCGCCCCTTGCATTGCTCCTCTAGTAACTAAGTATTAATATTAACATTCCCTAACATCTTGTCTTGCCAGACTAAGCTTCTGAAGACCCATCGCCCCATAAATCTATGTATGCAATCCTTAGGTTAAGTATTTTTATCCGCCATTGTGTTCACCTTTTTCCATTTACTTTCCACAATTGTCATACGTCTTCCCCTTGCCTCCTTCGTATCCACAGCCCACACTACGCCAATTTATTTCGTGTCTTACACCTCTTACCCCAACCAGAGATTGTATAAGATAACCTGGTTACCAGTATCTGTCATAAGTACCCCGAAACAATAACTAAGTACCCCTACGAACTGCCGCTGTGGTTGGTATTTTATATTTAATAGAAAACGCAGTTCCCAGGGCCAACTAATAGTATCCATAACCCTCTGACTGATCACATAACTCTATCTTTTCCAGACTCATATACCACCCCGTAGTTGCATTCCCCGGTAGCATTTGGCTAACGTATTCTACTGCCTTTTCAAACTTCCATATCAATTGTAGCCTAATGCCACCCCCACGCCCAGGGACCTTAGGGACAAAATTTCCCTGTAGCCCTTGAACTCCCCCCCCCCCCCCTCTCATTAAGACACCCGCGCTTCTCGACTCTTGTCCGACCTAGCCTCTCTCTCATACCTCTTGAAGATCCTTGAATTGTCCGTTACTAACGCTCTCCAACCTTTTATATATACTCCTATCCAGCCTACCTTCACTTAGTAGGCCAGAACAACATTAGAACTTTACTAGCCCCTTGCATGCCATCTATTCTCTTACAACACATTCACAACCCTGCACCCAATGGTCGTCGGTGCGAGGCTAGCCGCCCCGCCAGTAACTAACTTCTATTGCCATACTTCCAGATAAATGTGGCAGAGTTAGCAACCCAGTCTCCACCATATCCAGCAAACCCTACAATTAACAACCAGCCGAGTAAAACCAGCTAGCTAAGGCACCTTCGGTTTTGGTATTAAAGACACTCACATCTGTCTCATACACAGAGGGTTATTACAAACACTGGTGATATGGCAAGCCCCTAGCCACAGCCGCCGGACGACTATATCAGAGAGAGGGCGCCCAGCTCCCCCTTTTTGCCCACCCGAGGAGGGAGACCCCCACCCCCGCGGAGGTATACCTGGCCCCTGTTTTGACTTTCGAGTCATTGCCAGGTAGCACAGGAATTCTTCCTATCAATGAACTAACCATGAATGACTAACACCTTTACTAACCTCTATTAACTCACAATAAACCATTTACCTTTCTTGCATGCTCTGATCACTAAATTAGCACCTCAGCTATACCATAGAATGAAGATTGAACAATCTAGAGAGACGCTCCTATCACAGCTGTCCCCATCCTCCTCGCAAAGTAGATCCAGTCTCTCTCCCCTAAATACGTCCAGTATAGCCAAAATAGTACCTCTTACTAAGGCTCAGTTATATGAAAATATAAAGGCTTCCTATCGCCCTGTGCCACAACAGTAAATACCATCTTACCTAGTCCCCATATCTATTGAGAGCTCAATTAAGTCCATAAGACTCGAGATCCCTACTGTCTACAGGGTCCAGAACCGAGCCTATAAATCTAACTCCCGCCCCCAGTCAAATCAGTTGAAAGCTAGACACCAACCAGGGGTCACTACCCTGCAGTTAATTTCTAGCTCTGCCCTTGTGTTGTTCCGGAGTGAGATCCCAGAACCGGCAGACTCCGTGGCAGATTTGGATAGAAGGACCTGCCCACGTATTGAAGAACTTCACACATATGGCCCCCCTGGACGGCCGCGGAACCAGTCGTTAGCCCCCAACATCATGGACGCAAGATAACCAGGACCAGACCCATCAGATACTACCCAAGATTCCCTTTAGCAGTACTACATATTACTGTGCTGTTTTAGATTCACTAATTATTATTTCTACGAAGTGGCTAAGACCTTGCCCAGTGTAATTCATACTTAACCATTCCATTTGGGACGTACTAAGCGATCAGTGCTCTTTAATTAACAGGCGACCTTGACTCTCGTAATTACTTTATTCAGATATTAAAACTCTAGTGATATCTAACGTTCGCCCACTGATTTGCGTTCTATGTATTTCTGAGACAAGGATATAAAACTTAGATCAGTACCCCCTGAGGTTACTAGATTTCCCGTGCTCTAAAAATACGTGTGTCTAATCTAGTCTGTGAACTACTACTTGTGCACCAGAGCTACCAGTAATAAATCTAACAGTGAATATGAATCTATAAGTAACATTGATGGTCTTCGGTATATAAACCTGTGAAATCAAAGCCAGTGATCAGAAGATTAATACCTGAACGTTGGAAGTGGGAGACTAGGCTCCATCCAGATCCACTTATGCTAGTGTTGTTCAATTCTATTATATTGTCTTACACAAGTATTCTGCAGTGGTATATCAATAAACGTGATCATGTAACTTGCTACCATGTGTTTCTTTGTGTTCTCTATTCCTCATATCTTGTATTGTGCATGCAGCCTTATATACCCAGTCAATTTAGAACTCACATTACCCAAGTTAAACCTGTAGAAAAACAGGGCATAACAGTATTAATGCTATTTATGGTAAAATAAATATTTTAGTGATGGAAACAGCTCAAATACATGCGCACAGGAAGAGGTGTCTCATACCCCCCATGCGCACTTCAGAGGTTAAAGGAAAGTACTGTATTATTACTCTACCCTTTTGTCTACCATTTTTATACTATAGTATTCTCAGTAATACATAGGCTATATTTACAATTGCGATAATTTGCTTACAAAAAATACTGTAAATTAACAACAATTGTCACACACACACTTAATACTAATAATAATGCAATGTGGGACATAAAGTGAAAAACAAAGAGGTATATGATAACGAATAAGTGGAGGAGCGTGGTGGTCAGTCGACCTCGTACTACGTCACGTGCGCAGACCGAGCGTATTTTGGTAATTACCCCGGCCGACCTGGTGTATATGGATCTTGCTCACACCCAACCCATCTCGTCCATATGCCTATCTAATTTTATCTTAAAGCTCCCTATCGTTCTTGATCCCACTATATCACTTGGTAGCCTATTCCACCCATCTACAACTCTGTTACCAAACCAATATTTGCCTATATCTTTTCTGAAACGAAATTTATCAAATTTGAAACGATTTGTACGAGTTCTTTCGCTATCACTGAACTTTAGTACATTTTTCATGTCCCCTTTATTAATCCCACTAACCCACTTGAATACCTCTATCATATCCCCTCTAACTCTGCGTCTCTCTAACGAATGTAAGCCTAATTTCTTCAACCTTTCTTCATACGGAAAATTTCTAATATTATGGATCATTTTTGTCATTCTACGTTGTACTCTCCAATGAATCTATGTCCATTCTGTAATAAGGACACCAAAATTGAACAGCATAATCCATATGGGGTCTCACTAATGACAAGTAAAGTTTTAAGATAACATCAGCAGTTCTGTTACTCACACTCCTAGATATGAACCCGAGAATCCTGTTTGCCTTGTTACGAACGCTTATACATTGTTTTCTAGGCTTCAAATCATTGCTAACAAACACACCTAGATCTTTCTCACAGTCTGAGTTTTCTAATTCCATATTAGCTAGTTTATATTTAACATTTGTATGCATCTTCCCTATCTGTAATACCTTGCATTTGTCAATGTTAAACTTCATCTGCCAATTTACTGACCATTCGTGTAAGGTATCTAGATCCCTTTGCAGACACTCTATATCTCTATCTGAATCAATTTTTCTCCCCATTTTGGTATCGTCTGCAAATTTACTTATCCTACTAGTTATACCTAAATCAAGGTCATTTATGTATATAATAAACAACAGAGGACCTTATACAGATCCCTGGGGGACACCACTTTTGACTGCTCCCCATTCTGACTTGGTACCATTTATGCTGACTCTCTGCTTCCTACCAGTTAGCCAGTATTTAAGTTAGCCCAGTATATAAGGAGATATAGTCGGTGTTGTTCACTCTTCATACACCCTGCTTTTATCACAAGGCAGTAATAAGTCTTCCTTGTCGTAATTTCCCTCTATTTTACCCTAGGGACCCTCCCCCTTCAGAACACTAAGAATGTATGGCGATAACTCAATTTCCATAGTGTTCACGTTAGACACGGCATTACGAGCATATAAAGTAGAAACCGATTCAATCCCATAGAGTTCAACGTGTTTATTTACTTGGGAGTAGCGGGCCAATGATGCCCCACGCCGTCTGGTGGAGAAATCGGAACTAACCCCGTGCACACTATGAATAGGCCTACTACTAGCGACCGCGCTGGTGTAGTGACTAGCGTCTCGGACTTCCACCCAGAAGGCCCAGGATCGCGCCCACGCTCGGCGCATTAATGATTTTTCACAAGCACTGAGTCGTTACCATCCCTCATGAGCAAGGGGATGGGGTAGTAGTACAGGACCCCAATGGAAATACGCCTAATCGGCCTTATTGGGCTATCCTTTGCTGGCTTAGCATGCGCTAGCTTTAAGAACTATTATTATTATTATTATTACTTAACCTTAAAATTTATCAACTAGTTTATTCTATTTGGCTGTGCATAAGTTTTTACAAATTTGTTTATCTAGGCAAGTATACTCCCTAAGCCTAGTTAGGCTAGGCCTAGGTCTACTGTACTACTTAAATTTTACTCAACTTGTCACACCGGCTCCCTAAGCCCCATGCAGTAATCCAGGGAGAATTACAAATCCTCCCCCTCCTAGAAGGGGTAGGCTACACCGCTTGGATTAAAGACAACTACTGCAGCACCTTGGCTATAATAAAGTATTGTATGGTTTCGTTTGTGTTCGATATGGATTCAAATGGATACTTCGCTATTTATGCTCTTGACTGTAACTACAACAATAATACAACAATAAGCTACAATACAACAATACAAGCTTCATAACTTAGTCAGGAGAGAGGAACAAATAATCTTTCATCACACTAAATTTCCTTCTAGATAAGAAAACAAAACAAAAAATAAGAGAGCATCGGGCCCCTTAACCCCTTCAGCATCATGACGCCTATTTACCCTTTATTCTAACTAAAATTAGATGACTTTATACAGTTTAAGAAGGCCCTATTTTACTAAGAGAGTTTATTGAGATCGTATTTACCCATTTGAGTCGTATAGGTACATTATAAACTAAAGAAAATAGGTTAATGGTAACCAAAATATGATAATTACGTAAAGGTGGTGAAGGGGCTAAACCCAGAGGCAGATCCAACTAAACTTCATCAATATCTAATTCTCCTTTCTTCCCACTGTAACTGATTGAGTTGTCCTAAGCCTATGCATCGGAAGAGTCCTGGCATTGACCCACACATTATGGGTTTAAAGATGTAGCCTAGGCTATACGGCCATGAAAAACTTATGTAATAGAGTTATTTCTAGGCTATCCTCATTCGGAACCTTTAGAAGACAGAGATACAACACATAATTCCCATTGACGTGTTTCTATAATGTAGCCTATATATATATATATATATTACCGGGTATATATATATATATATATATATATATATATATATATATATATATATATATATATATATATATATATATATATATATATATATATATATATATATATATATATATATATAATATATATATATATATATATATATATATATATATATATATATATAGAGAGAGAGAGAGAGAGAGACAGAGGTGAGGTGAAAGTTTAATTGTGGATAATGTGGGAAATACATTGATAGTGATTTACCCTTGTATATTTGATTCACTTAAGTTAACCCACATAACGAGGGGAATATATCCACCAATTGTCGTACGTCTAGGCGGTCAACCCAAGAATGTAAGCCTATAATAAGAATGTGGGACGTGGAGGGAAATATAAAAGGAGGAGATGGGAGAACAGAGAGAAGAGGAGAAACAATAGAACGATGGAAGGAGCATAAGATGGGATCGAGGAAAGAGTAGACTGGAGAAGAACATAATAACGAAATGATAAAATAGACAAACGAAAGGAAAATTAATACATTAAAGAAGAGAGAAAATAGAGAAAGGAGGATAGAAGAAAAGAGGCAAGCAAAGTAGGCTATTATACCAGGATTTTTACTGGGTTTGAATGACACTGTAAGTGAGCTCTTCTTAACCGGGCAAAGAATGAAACTAACACAAGGTAGGCTACATATACAGGCATGGAACAGAACAAGTGCAACACAGAGTAATGTAAGTTTATTACACGTAAGTAAATAAAATGGCCTCAATGCATGGCTAATACACACAAGAACAACACATATATAAACATATAGCCTACAATCCTGATGATATTCCCTTAGATAGCAATTAATAGGCTACATTAAACACTTCGGAATCACGATGAGTACATTGGACACTTTTAACACTTGTTAAACAATAATATAAATACGCCTCTGAGTTTCACTTCAAATCGGGCGCAAAACGACGGATCAATACAAAACACAAGCTCGCACTAAAGAGAACGTCAATTATAGGGGTCACGTAATTAAAAAAAGAATAGGTGTTGGTCACTTTGATTTTACGAGTCACACTGATGTATGTGGTGTCTAGTTTTGGGTAATTACCATAAACTGTTACCTCGAGAAAACGGTGTACATAATATTATTCAGAGTCCAGGATAGTTGTGGGTTGTGTCCTCATAAAGAGAAGCTTAACCTACACAGTTAGAAGGGAGGTCTGCAGGGCAGCTTTCAAGCAAAGCTAAAACTTTTCTTCTTGGTAAGAGATCGTGCATAAATGTCTGGTTTGGCCGCTTGGTCCAGGTTCAGCATCACGGCGTGGTAGACGGCATTCAGGGTAGAGGTCCTTGGCTTGGGAGATGGCCTACATCTCCGGCAGATACACACACCCAGTTGCGAGCTGATGTATATTTATACTGTATATATATATATATATATATATATATATATATATATATTTTTTTTTTTTTTTTTTGTGGGGGGGGGGGGGGGGGAGGAGGAACTCCGGAGTTAGTTTTAGGAATTTGTCTAGCCAATCCTCAACACAACTTTCTAATTGCCACCCCTGTATAAACAACTCTGACTATCCTTTCGTTATCTGGCTAGTGCTCAACTCAAGTCCAGGGTAGAATAGTATTCTTCTGTATATAATAGTATCATCTGATCAGTGCTCAACACAACATTATTAGGCAGCGGTCAGCCTCGTGAGGACTTCCTGTTTGGCTTATCTTCACAATGCCTGGTCAGTGCTCAACACAGTCTTTTTGGAAGCAGGTTGGAGCCCCGAACTAATACTTTGAAACTGCCTGGCCAGTGTTCAACACAGTTTTGGAACAGTCAGATGGTGGGCAGGGAATAGCCGTGGCCAGTGCTCAACAATCTACTTGGAAACGGTCAGTAGCCTACTCATTTCCACCCCTTGCCTAACCTCCAGTGATTTGGTTGAAGTAGTCTCAGTTTTGGCTAAGTTGTCACTAGTGGTCTATTTGAGGGAAAGAACGGCAGTTGGTGAGTTAACCTTATTTGGGTCAGCATCTTGAGGGACAGAAGGACCTGGGTATAGGAGCGCACTTAGGCCCCTCTTGAATAAAGGCCATGCGCGGTTCTCTCTCTCTCTTATTATTCTTGTGTCTCTTCCTCTTCGTAAGTTGTCATCTTCCTCTCCTTGTATTTTACAAAGAAAACGGGAGATGAGATGTGTAACTTGGTAGCTTTCCATCTGGTAGCCACTATGTAACCTTATACTTGTTGAGATGGGGGATAAAAGCGCAAGAGAAGATGGAAGCACCAGAAACAAAACAACTCCTGTCACCACACCGCCAAGACAAGAGGACATAAGATCCTCCTCACCATATCAGGCCCGGGTCGCCACTTCCCCCGACACCACGAAAGGACATAACCTTGAGGTTAACCACCAATACCACCAGCAAAACCAGAGAAGTCCAATACCAATGTCAAGGAAGGGAAACCTTCCATAAGGCCCAAACCACCACGTGCCCATCTTGCCCGGAGACGCACCACCGCCGTGGCGCGAATTCTGAGAAGGGTTACCGCCGTCGACACACACCTTCCTCCGCGCACAACCGCCCTTCTAGACAGATTATTATAGTGTGCGCAGCAGCCGCACAAGGCCGAAAAATAGTCGAGCCTTTAGACGTGCCTGATGAAGTTGGTGCGCCGACGAGAAAGTCTAATGACAACTGATCATCCATTTGTAAGGCTTTATGAGCAACATCACGGCACTAATTGTGGTAGGTGGATCTGATAGACAGCAGTATAGTTTTGCACTTATCATCCGAATGTGTCACAAAGCCGTTCCTAAACTTTTAACATTGGTTACAGTTCTTAAATAGTCACCTGGGGTGGCAGACTCAAGACAAAGCCTGAATAGGGACAACATAACATAAAACAATGAACACACAAAAACAAAATACAAATTCACACACATATAAGTCATCCAGGAAAAGACCCAGAGACCAGGGTCACCAAGGTCCCTCCAGCACTCCCCCGGCCCTCAACCACTTGGAGAGGTTCCGATCTCAGCAGGCAGACATGCAGCGTAGCCCTCTACCACCACACTTCCAGGCGCACCCTTCATATAAACCGTCTCCCCGGGCCACGCGCCTGATGGATTATTATCTAGTCCAACTTGTGCCCGACCCCTTCCCCCAAATGACCACATGTTCACTCATCTATTCACAAGCATTCTCCATTCATTCCTGTTTCCCTTGCCTGATCTATAGTCATTCCTCTATCATCCAAATCTTGTCTTACACAGTCTCTCCATCTCAATGGGGGTCTTCCTGCCCCTTGTATCTAACTCACATATTCTCTTTGTAAGCCTTTCATCTTCCATTCGTTCAACATGACCAAACCAGCTCAGCACCCTTCTGTCCACTCTGGCCGAAAAAATTTCCTGCTGCCCCACTCTCCTACTTATCTCTTCATTCCTCAATCTGTTTCTACGAGTAACTCCACACATACTCCTCAAGCAGCTCATCCAGCTTTCTTCTCTCCTCTTCCTTCAGATCCCATGTCTCAGCTCCAAACATCACTGTTGGCACAACAGTTCCTTGATACATTGTACTTTTTACTTTCATTCCGAGATTTCTCACCTTCCACATACTTCCCATTGCTCCGAAAACCTTCCTTCCTTCCTTCACACACTCTCTGTTTTACCTCCACTCCTGCTTATCAATATTGGTGAAAAGAATAAATAATCATGACCAATACTTTTAATAAAAAATATTTACATAACGTACAGATACTGTACATATATCCATAGTTGACCATAAACTATACTTAACAATCTCTTAAAATATGATACTTGTCTATACAAAAATGTTGTGAGACCTATTTTACGTGCACAAAATATAAATGCTTGCCTCGTTGCATCATTTTTCAATTTCGTCTTGCAAACACTTGATAAACTAAAGCAGGTTAGGAAGGACGTCTAGCAAGTAAAGGGGTAAAGTACAGTATATCTCAATTAACTCTTCGACTCAACCATTAACCATTCCTAAGCTGAATAAAATAAAAGAATGTCAAGCACTGCAAAAAATCAAGGGTATAAAAAAGGTATAGATAATAATGGAGTCCATTGATCATAATTCTGCGTATATTATCAATACCACTACATCTTTCAAGGGTACCGTAAAAGGTATAGATAATAATTGAGTCCATTGATCATAATTCTGCGTATATTATCAATACCACTACATCTTTCAAGGGTACCGTAAAAGGTATAGATAATAATTGAGTCCATTGATCATAATTCTGCGTATATTATCAATACCACTACATCTTTCAAGGGTACCGTAAAAGGGGATAATTGTGGGGAGGCAAATGAGGACAATTCATTAAAATCTCAATTACAATTATTCAGGATTTCTATCTTTAGCAAAGTTATTGCTTAATGGTGTTGTGTATTTTTGAATTGATAAGATCCCTATACTGTATACAGTATTAAATAATAAGGGTTTTACGGACTGCCCTCAATTACCTTCTTTGGCGGTATATTATGAACATTTCAATTACCTTCCTCATACCTTTTTTAAACCAATAATTTCTAAAAGGCTGCTATACTAAAATTATAAACCCATTCAGTATACTGCCATTTTTTCCCATTTACCGAGATCATACATTAGACGTTTCTATTCAGTTTAGTATTAACTAGAGGGAGTCGGAGGGTTACTTCGGCTGGTTATACGCCCTTCATTCATAGAGGTCCTTCCTAAGCTGAATAAATGTGCCTAACGATAGCCAAATATGAAAATGAACCCATCATACTGAAGAACCGTCCTGGTGGTGTAATGGTTAAGGTGGCAAAAATATGTGTGTGATAACCCGGGTTCGAATCCCGGTGGATCATATATACTTTAATTAATTTCATTGGGGGTGTGGTGGTGAGATTAATAAAAATAATATAATAATTATAAATAAGTTGGACAAAATACTCTGGTTTTGATACCATAGCAAATACTGTTAAAATATTGTAATTACTGTACGAATAAACCGGAAATAATACCAAGAGACTATGGGTGGTATTCTTAAGAGGTTTTTATAATTTCTGGACCCCCCCCCCCTCCCAAAAAAAAGGAAAGTGGTGATTGGGCCTGAGTAAATAGATAGAATATGACTCCCTTCTCCACATGTTAACCCCATTAGCCTCGAGATTTTAAGACCTTTGCCTCATTAGTTCGGCAATTTTAAGATCTGTCGCCATATTTCTTTGTCAATATTAAGGCCTTTCGTGTCATTTAGGTGTCGACTTTTTTCCTAGTGCGACAGCGAGCCTGTAATCTAGGCCGGACCGAAGGACGGGACATTTTTCTGAGGTCTAGGGACTTGTAGGAACAAACGGAAAATCTCCCCTTAAACATTTCTTTCCCTCCGCAGCACCTGATACCGAACGAATACTGTGGGAATTAATGTTGCTTACAGAGAGCACACAGATTACCATTACCAATTGTAAAGGTAATGCCATTTTTCAAACTATTTCGTCCATTAACAGCACTATGAATGGAAAGAATGGTTTAAGAATGGAAGGTACATTTCTGATACCAATGCTAATACTGTCATACTGTTGCCAGAGGAAAGTTGGGGATGAAAAGTTGATGATTAACCCTATTTGGTCCGAGGGAGACCTCCCTTGTTTCGCTCTATTAGTTTGGAGATTGTAAGACGTTCCACCTCATTAGTTTGGCGATAATAAGGCACTTCACCCCGTTCAGGTATTATTTTTTCTTTTGGGCATGTGATAGCGAACCTTCAACTAACCTGTGAATGGATATTAATCGTGGAATGTACTGTACCTTAAACTGTTTTGATGGTGTAATGTTTAAAGCGTGTAAGTTCTGTATGTGGTATCCTGGGAGAATCACATGCTTTCATTACAGTAATTTCATTTGGGGGGTAGTGTTAAGAACGATGTTAATAATAATAGCATTTAAGGGGGTAGTGCTTAGTTTTGGGTAAATATATATATATTTGTTTAACCCATGGACTGCTAAAAAAATTGAGAAAATATAAGGTCAAGTTGAGGGAGGTAGGGGGTGTGTGGTATAAAGGGGAGGAGGAGTGGAGGATGTGTTATAGGGAGATACACACACTTTCTTGGAGGATGTGTTATAGGGAGATACACACTTTCTATGTGTCATACAATTTGGAGACATTTCCCGGCACTGGCACGGTATTTGAAGGATTCTCTTTACAAGTTTAAATACCGTGACTTCCGTGAGGCCTATCGCACTTTACGGATTAATAAAATGGTTTAACCAGACTACTGAGTTCCACAAAAGAACTTCCATAGGGCTGGCCCGAAGGATTAGATCAAGATGGATAACGAATCAAGTCAAGATAGATAAGAAAGGGCAGGAGGGGAACAAATCTAGGAAGGTGAAGACACGCAGACATTTCTCGCCATTTCACCAGTTCGGCCAGACCACATGAGCTCCACAGCAGAGCTCTTATAGAGCAGGGCCAAAGGATGAGGTAAACTGCTACCCTGCAGCACCAACCAAGAAGTGATCAGGGCGAAGAATTAGAGATCAGGACTTAGGAAGAAAAAATCACAGCGAGATGGAAAAAAAATGCACTACTGACGGGATTCGAGTCAGCTCGTCCGCAGCAGCAATCGAAGAGACAAATCAGGTCAGAAGCCTACTACCTAGCCAGGCCAAGGAGGCATGTGATATAGGCTACCCGAGGACAACCGAATGGGACAGAATAAGAATAGAAGGGGAAAAACATAGAAAGAGTATAGAAAAACTAATCAAAATTAGTCACGCCGATGACGAAAGCTCGAGGGGAGAGTGAAAGGGAAATAACCACAACCATCCCCTATCTAGCGCTAGTCGCCGGCCCCGAAGCCCCCCAACCGTGACAAGGAGAGTAGTACCCGGGGGGGGGACTTGATCAATCTAAACCTACTGATTTTCCATGGGTAGTTTGGGCAGTTAGGCTAGCAACCCTCCTTCAAAAACTAGCTAGAGAATCAAACAAATTGCCTTCGTGGACACTCCCTCGGGGCTCAAGGCGTCTATTTAGTTATCTCCGTTTGGCTAATATTTACGTTGCGATTATTGTTAAGTTTTGTTAGATGTATTTGGCATGCATTTCAGATATGCTGTTGAGTTTCTTATTAATAGATATTTTTTTAATAGATTTTGTGTAGTACAGTAATTGGAAGATCGTGTACAAATTGGATAGTCTTCCATACCAGAAATTGCTCTGTGGGATATAGCTAAAAAACAAGTAACAAAACATTGGCTAAAGCTGGCAACAAACGAGCAGTTGCATCTAATAACCTGTATCAGGTCTACTGTAGTATCCACAATAACTCAAAAGCCAAAAAAATTTAGTATTTAGGTAATTTTTGCTTCAAGGTTTTTCTTTCTTGATTTTAAGCAACATTTAAAATTGCGTCAAAATGGAAGTAGCATTAGTTGAAGGACAGTCGTTTCTTTAGTATGTTTTGAATCTGATAGAGTGAGTCCGAGCCTGGTATTGGATACATGCCCTCGTGGACACCACTAAATATTGTACAATTGCCTGCAGTTGTAATGATATATATTTTATTAAACAATTCTGATGTTGATGCATTACTTTGAATCAGTCTCTTTAGCTGCAGAATATAATGTAGCCAGTGTTTTCCCTGAAAATGTACACGGTCTCAAGTCTTTTATAAAGTAGTGTACCCGGCTGGGTGGCAGCATTGGTAGAGAATCTAACTGGGAGCCTACCTCACAAAAGTGTTGCAAGTTTGAATCTCTCTCAGAGCATATACTTACAAAATACCGTTCACACAAATGGTGGATGGACCGACCACCGAAACCAGCAGACCAACTAAATAGCCAACTCTCCTCAGAGTGATCCTAGCTACTTGTACAGCTGCTTTTATAGGCAATAGCCAAAGATCCTTCCCATCTTTACTCCAAGAGCAGCCCTCAAAAGGCCCCTCAATGAGTCGAGGTGAAACCTATATCCCATATGGTTCCAGGAATATTCAACCAGGGCTAACCAAACTAGGCCCAATTTAAAGTGCTATCCTAACAAAATTTAACCAAATTTATTAATATTGGTTGAGAGCTACTGGTTTATATGGTCTACTGGTTGAGTTGTCCGGTTACCATCTTATGTAATACTGCACGGTGATACCCTAAGGAAAAATGCTATATAGTTTTTGGCAGTGATTTTTGTTTAGCTTTAAATTATAATGTAAAACTTGCAAGACTTAAAAGAAGAGGATGGAATTGGCTACAGAAAAATATTAATAATAAAACTTATATACATATATATATATACACAGCATTAACTAAAATAAATTAATAAGTAACATGCACAATTATTACATTCTTTACTAAGTTACTCCACAGTTGAACACTCACAAGATTGTAATTACTAGTCTATTCGCTGTAAGTAGGGGAGAAATCATGACCTCTATCCTCTATAACTCAAAAGGGCTAGAGCAAATTGGCTGTAAATTTCCACATCTATTCCTTGACTGACTCTTCTCAAATTATAATGTAAAACTTGCAAAATAAACAAACCAAAACTTATACAAACACAGGTAGAACATGGTAGAAATATTAGCTCGATTACTCTAGTCGTTTTTGAGTTACAGAGGTTAGAGGTCATGATTTCTCGCCTACTTACAGCGAATAGACTATACCCTACTAATTAACCATGAGGATATCTTTTTCCACTTTATTCTTGGTGACTCTAGATGTCATTATCCACCTTATAGACCTCTTGCAATCGAAGGGGTAAACTAATCTCAATTAACCCTTCCACTCCCACAAGGCCCTTCCTAAACTTAATGGGGGTCACCGACTTTATTTATCTTTCTCTTCTTTTCTCTCTTTCCCTGGCTTGTGTCCATTCGGCCCCATTCAGCCAACTGTTTTAAGACGTCTATCCCCATCCAGGTGTCAATTTCTTCCTGGTGAGCGATAGCGAGCCCGCATTGTATGGATAAATACGGCTTCGCCGGAGAAATTTTTCTATTGAAAAATTTACAAATTTAGCTTGCTGTCAAAACAAAAATACACTCGACCCTCGGTTTAACGGACCTCGATACAACGGATTTCGGATTTAACGGACTCCGTCTGTAGGCGGACAATCCATCTGGACCGGACCAAATGTCCGGTGCTGGATAATTTGTCCACTAAGTGGCAGGGCGAGTGACTCTTAGGCCTAGGCTATAAATACTCACAAAACCTCAACTGAGCTGCTTGGATAACGAGAATATCCCAGGTATATTTAATAAATGTATATTAACCAAGTAATCTTGACCAAACCGATTCATCTCTCTTGTGTAATGCTTTGTTTACATTTTACTGGTCTGACGAACGATCTGCGACACACACACACACACAGTGACTACGGGTCCAAAACTACTTTTATTATTAGCTAGCCAGACCAAGAAATGGTCTAACCTAGCTTAGATAATATATCAGGAGGAAAAAATAACTTTTACCTTGTGAACTACCGGTACTTTTATTTATTTTGCTCAATCGAAAAACATTTGATATAGCCTACAGGTAGAACATTCTAGTCTTTACCATTCACAAGGTAAAAGTGATTTTTGCTTCCTGATATATTATCTAAGCTAGGTTAGACCATTTCTTGGTCTGGCTAGCTAATATTAAAAGTAGTTTTGGACCCGTAGTCACTGTGTGTGTGTGTGTGTCTCGTTCGTCAGACCAGTAAAGTGTAAACAAAGCATTAACAAGAGATATGAATCGGTTTGGTCAAGATTACAGTACTTGGTTAATATGTTTATTATATATACCTGGGATATTCTTGCTATCCAAGCAGCTCAGTTGAAGTTTTGTGAGTATCTATAGCCTAGGCCTAGGCCTATTAATAGATTTCCGGCCCCCTTATATAAATACAATACCCAGCAACGGACTTTTTCATGCAACGGACTAGTAACGGTCCCATTTAGTCCGTTAAATCGAGGTTCGAGTGTATATATATGCTGGCTCGCTACCGCTCGCCAGGAAAATATTGACACCTGGGTGGGGGTTAACGTTTTTAAATAGTAGGCTGAACGAGGCCGAATGGATACAAGCCAAAGAGAGAGGGAGAGAAAGAGAAAAAAAGTGAGGTGGGCTCCCTTAATACAAATGATCTCATAATAGCCAGAATAATATTATAGAATATGTTATGTTATACTGAAAAGGTAAATTGTATTGTACTCTCAAAACTCTAAATGTTTTCTCTAACTATGCTCAGACTATTGTAAATTCAAGTGCCTGAGCAATTGAGCACTTGCAAGTTTCAGGCTATAAGGAAGTTGGAACTGGAAACATTGATATTAAAAAGTAATGCAATAACAATATAGGTTTCTGATGGACAGAAAGTAATGCAATAACAATATAGGTTTCTGATGGACAGAAAGTAATGCAATAACAATATAGGTTTCTGATGGACAGAAAGTAATGCAATAACAATATAGGTTTCTGATGGACAGAAAGTATGTTGATTTAGGTTTTATGTATCTAAAAGCACTACAACGTATTTTAGCTAATAATTCTGAACGACCTGAATTTCCCACATTGGCTAGTTCCTTGATTATGACGAGAGTGCATTAGTATATGTGCGACTAATTTGCTTGGGAAACAAATAACTTACTCGTATAGTGATTTACAGTTTTACAAATTCACTTCCTCATACAGTATAGTGATAGACATTCTATGTGATGGTTTTGTGTTTTTATATTTCAAAATTTCATTTTGCTAAATCGCTATTAGTGATTTTGATAAGTTATTTTGTCTTTACATTGTGCTATTCCTGTTCTGGTTTGGTTGTTTTGCAAGTTTTGAATTTTACAATTTGATGTCTGCAGCTCCAACTTCCTTATTGAAGGAAACTCACAAATGGTAATTTGATAACTATACTGTCAAACATGTGACAATTCAAAAACAGTCTGTAAACCAAATCCCTGCTTATAGTCCATGGGTCAGGCTCAAATTGATACATCAGTTTTTTTTCTTCTCCAAGCTACAATACAAATATCTTATTGTTGTGAAGATGTTATTTCAGTATGATGACCTTGATCATTGAGTTCTCATATCACATACCTGTAGTAGACCTTGGATATTATGCTGAAAGTTTTATGATACTGATTAGTGTGATTTCGGGTTCTAGCCCATCGACTATTTTATGTCATTAATATAGATTAAAAATTCAATCTGCTCTGACCACTATATCAAAGTTGACCACAACGTCTATCACAAAAAGACTTCACACACAGAAATTGGAGATGATTGTAGGAATCCAAGTGACGTTGCAAATCAAGAGTTGATGGTAAAAGCTCTCGGTTGATACCTCCTTTACTATACATGCATACAAGTTTAAAGACCTCTTCATCCAAAGAGAGTATGGTTTACGTCCTACGTCATAATTGGCAGAATTCCAAGCATCTCTATTTTGGGCTGCCTCTGGCGTCAGGTTCTTTATGTTGAGATCGGACCGAAGTACCTGAGACCATGTCTTTCTAGATCTACCCTTACACACAATCCTCCCCAACCCCAAACCCCCCTCACACCCGTCACGGACTGGCATTTCTTCACTAAATTCTTATCATCCATTCTCTCCAAGAGTTCAAACGAGCTAAGTCTGCTTGTGCACATCACTTTCCTGATACAATACTCCTAATGCCCAGGTGCCTTCTTAGTTCCTCACTCGATACCTCATCCGTGAGTTACATCCCACAAATTATGCTTCACAGTGTATTTAAAAGAACAAAGTCAAATGGTTCGGTGATATTCACTGTAACAAACTGGTATAAAAATTAGTCATAAAAAAAAGTGTGGTATCAATCTGGTTGGTCAGGTACACCATTGTCCAGTAGAGATCCAATAGAATAACAGAGAAATCGGACAGCCACGTTTTAAAGTTGTGTTTTGATTGGTTGAATTTCGTGGGCGCCATTTTGGTGAGAAGACATCTGTCATGATTGAACTTCACGGGGCTTATTTCAGCAAATTTGTGTTGGTAAAGCTTATTTACGGTTATTAACCCTTGTCTAGCGGGGTGTTTTGGGCTATTTTGGGCATATTCAGGCCCTCCTGAATGATCAATCAAGTATCTGCATGAAATTGTTTTTATTTAGCAAAAAACTAGGCGCTAAAAGCTTCAAAATGAGACCAGAACGAGCTACGTAGCACTCGTGGTTCTCATACAGTGATACCAGTAACATGGGAGTTTAGCATATTTCGGCATATTTTTCCCAGCTATGCTCACTACTGGCTACACTGCCGGCCTCTTGAGAACACAGGGAACATGAGTTAATGGGCGGCGGTAAGCCCTGGGAGTCGGCTGTCTGGCCCGCTGCGCTCCCGGCCATTTGCACTCGATTTTAACCTTTTAAAAGCCTTAATAATGCTCCTAACTTGCTGCAAATTGGTGCACGACTTAAGTCGAGCGTCGCTCTTTAACCCTCCTGGCCCGGGCAGGCTCTCAAAATGACAGTGTGGGCTACCCGGGCGATCTGGCCGAAAAACGTCTAGGCCTAGGCTACCGTATTTTTGTTTAGTTTAACTGCTAGAAATTTCCCACACATCTATAAATGTAGTGCGGTTTCCAATCTGTAGACTGGCGTTGAGTAGAGCTCTCTATGTCAACTGGTTCAGTTGTGATGACGATTTCAGTAGAGAGCACTTGCAGGCGATGTTAGCAATATGACAATCTTTTCACTACTGAAACAACGACATACAGACATACAATAACAAACGAGTCTTCTCTTTCTTGTTTTCGGAGGTGCGGTGACGTAACGATCGGCTTTGTTTACATGCGTCGGACGCACGGCGTTCAGACCAAGCTGAATAGGCTTTCAAGCTTACAGACTTTAAAATGACACCCGGGCACCGGCCCTTAATTCGTGGTGTCATTTTAAAATGACAACCGAGCCAGGAGGGTTAAGGGTTAAACTAATGTACGGTTAATCTGATGTCTTATTTTTTTTTAAATATTAGTTTAACCAGACCACTGAGCTCCATAAAAGGACTCTCATAGGGCTGGCCCGAAGGATTCGATCAAGATATATAACTAAATGAGTCAAGATAGAGAGGGAAGGGCAGTAGGGGAACAAATCGAGGAAGGTGAAGACACGCAGACATTTCTCGCCATTTCACCAGTTCAGCCGGACCACATGAGCTCCACATCAGAGCTCTTATAGGGCAGGGCCGAAGGATGAGACAAGAACTGCTATACCGCAACACCAACCAAGAAGTGATCAGGACGAAGAATGAGAGATCAGGTCGAAGGTAGAAAAAATCAAATCGAGAAGCAAAAAATGCATTACCGTACCGAAGGGAATCAAGTCAGTCCGGCCACATCAGCAACCGAAGAGACAAATCAGGTCAACAGTCTTCTACCTAGCCAGGCCAGGGAGACATGAGATATAGGCCGCCCGAGGACAGCCGAATGGGACAGAATAAGAATTGAAGGGGAAAAACATAGAGGAATGAAAAACTACTAAAAATTAGTCAAGCTGAGGACGAAAGCTCGAGGGGAGAGGGAGAGATAAAACCACAACCATCCCCCATCAAGCTCCAGTCGCCGGCCCCGAAGCCCCCCAACCGCGGAAAGGAGAGTAGTATCAGGGGGGTCTGATGTCTTAAAAGTACTCAAATTAGGATAATTAATTTTTAACCCGTTGAGCCCCGGCTAGTTATAATATTTTGTTCACCCCAGTCCCAAGCCATTTTCACTTATTTTTTTTTGTTTGCTAAAATGGAAGACAAGGATGAGAAATGAAAAAAAAAAAAAAAAAATCACCTCTGACATTTTTTTTTTGGGGGGGGGGGGGAGCCTCAACAAATTTTGTTGAGCCAAAATGGAAGAGAATGGTGAGAAATGAAAAAAAAAAAAAAAAAAAATCATTTCGGTCATTTGGGGGGCGGGGGGGTTTCAATAGTTCGTCTCCCCCGCATGACCACCCGCCCGGGAGCACTAGGGTAAAAACTGAGTATGGCATTGTACGGCATACATCCTAAGGAGTATCTCACATAAATCTCAAGCCTCTAGCTCCCATACGACCGGAGTAATGAAGGTTCAAAGTGGCGGTGAACTAGGGGTGTAAACTATCCCCACTAAGCCCACCACCACCAGCCGCGCGGCTGTCTCGGCCCGCTCACACCTACTGGCCCGGCTCCCACACACACTACGGTACCTCCCCCTCCTATTCTCCCGCCATTTTCTACCTTACGAGCCACGTAAGTGTTTTTTATATGTCGGACGCACGTGATGCGTCGCTGGGAGTTGATCAAAGACTGCCGACACGTGCGACGCTGGGTCTCAACGGGTTAATGCATAATTAGGGTTGTGTGGTGTTAATGTATGCAGGGTTTTTATTTTTATCTATTATGATGCTATAGACTTGATATTGCTGTGATGTATGGCATACAAGTGTATTGATCGCTATCTACCCAATATGCAACTCTTCATATACCTTAGATACCCAGCAAGAAGATAATCATGGTAAAACAAGGTGACACAATCACGCACGTCTCCCAGGCATCAAGGTCGAGTTTGCGCAGCAAATAAATAATAATATAATGTGGCTATGAGTATCATAGGCAATGGTGCAGTAGACAGAAATCAATACAATAAAGTAATGAGTGTTGTAGGTTATGAAGCAGTAGGTTGGAGGGTAATATGGAAGCTAAGAGTGTTGTAAATTATAAATGAAGGAGTGATACCGAATAAGTGACAATCGCCCAGCTAACTGAATGTTAGTAAAGTTGCCTTCAAACAACAGTGGTGAAATACTTGCTTATCCCTTGTATTTTCTCTAATATTGTTCTTGTAATCATTAGCTACAATACAAAACTTCGATTGGTATATATGAGAATTAAATACTACTGTAATAATAAGTAAAGGGAAAACATGTCACCACCGATCTGTATACAACCCAAATAGACATAACCCGAGGTTTACAGTGGCAACAAGATGGCAGCTGTCCGATTTTTCTTATTCTATAGGGTCTCAAATGTACAGTAAAGCCCTGCAGATTATAACACTAGGAGACTGGATCCAATCTGCTAAATATACAATTACAGTATGACTTTACTTATGGGAAAACCCATAAGTAGTCTAATGGCAAGTTGACCTATCTTCCTTTCACTACTTGACAGTTGTGATGTGCACCAGGATTTGTATGCAAATATGGTCATCAGAGCCTGGCAATTGCTATGCGAAGCGGGATGCACAAATTGGGCACTAAATTTTCAACCCAATAGAGTTTGGTTGGGTCCTGCCACTGAATTTAAAACCGCTACTCTCAGGCAAATAATTTGCGGGGGCCCTACTATGAAAACATTCTAACATACAATAATACTGTATATCCAATTAATATTAAGAAACTTGACAAAATAATTGAAATGTATGCAAACACAGCAAACAAAACTATAACAATATTCAAAGTCTAGATAAACAATACTTGTGAAATAATACTTTGGATATACAATAATGTTTTGTTTTTTCTTTCATCTATAATCAATATACATAAAGTACTGAACTTTTAATTTAGAATAAATAATTGCAACTAGATTTGATAAATACCAGTATGACAATTGTATTCAAATTATATACAGTCAGGTCTCGATATACACGTTTTTTATACACGGTTTCGTTTGGACACGGTAACCTCAAAAGTTCCAAAGTCGGCCACAACACGGGAAAAGTGGGGATCATATACGGGTGGCGGCCCAAGCCTAGGTATACTGTATATTATTATGTTTTTTGTTTTTGTTTTTTAATAATGTTATTTATGCATCAAATGTCTGTCTGTCTATCTATTCAATGCATCTATCTCCCTTATACATAAATATAATGTCTTATTTGGTCTTTTTTTAATCTATAAATAATTTCTAATACGATGGAATTGAAAACAATATTATCTTTCCAACGCACAAATAATAAAATGAAAAAGAGTCAATAAAAATGTCTCCTTTGTCTTTTCAGAAACATAAGACTGTCTCATATAATTTCGTATTTTATCGATCGGTTCGACTTAGCAAGTCTCTCTATCTATCTAATGCAGCTATTTATCTCCCTTATAGATTAACACAACTAAGTCTTATTTGGACTTTTTGTAATCTATCAATAATTTCTAATGCGATGGAATTGAAAAATATAATATCCTTCCAGCACATAGATAAACAAAAAATAAGATTCCCAGTCTTCTCTGCAAATAGGCGCGAGGTTCCGAGCGTCGGGAGATTTAATTTTATTTATTTATTGGTTTTTTTCCCACGGTATATTTTTGCCTTGAAAGTGTCTACACAAAATGATAGGGTAATATTGTAACATGTTTTTAACCCCTTCAGACTCATATGACACAGAGGTTGCCAGATTAGCAATAAGAAATAAAGTTCTCTCACTCTTATAATTACCTCTCCAAAATTAGTTTTCTGCCCACAGCTAACTCAAAGACAACTGCAGAGGTTGTTGTTGTTGTTCCCTAAGCTGCCTGGCCGAACAGCCCCGAGTCCCTGAGAAAGGCCATGGCCACGATCGGGCTTTCCCACAGAGCTCTCATTGAGTGTAGATTGTGTTGTTGTTGTTGTTTTTCCCCAAGCTGCCTGGCCGAACAGCCCCAAGGCCCCGAGCAAGGCCAAGGCCATAACCGAGCGCCCCCACAGAACCCTCCCCGCCGACCACAATAAAGCCTGGGTGACCGAAGCCACTCCATGGCGGGGAGCTGAGGAGGGTGCGGAAACGCCCGGGAAACCAAAGCCCCACCCAGGGCCCTGTGCCCCTCAGCAATTATGAAGAGAAAGTTGAGGGGCAAAGGAAAGATGTGACGCTTTGGCTTCCAATCTTGGTAGATTAGGAGGTCAATCCACGCAAGAGACGCCGTCACTTGAGATCTAGAAAATATATAAGTAAAAGGAACAGTCAGAGTAAGCTATGGGTATGGCAGAGATCGCTCCGTTCTCACTCTGATAGACCAGCCCATCACCACATGAGTAGAACCCAATCCTCTAAGCATCAGCTAGGAAAGGCCCTAGAAAGCCGCCTTTGGCGGGGGGATAGCTCCCCTATTTCAACCCTTTTCGGGGTTGGGCACCCGCCCTGTGTGTAGATTGTGTTGTTGGCGTAAGTGGTTGTGTGAAATGCAGTCTTCTATGATGTGTTTAATGGTATGGGGTGCTGTATTACATCCCGGGCAGGCGTCGACAACGGAGTCATCCAGTCTCTTCTGATAGCTCAGGAGAGCTGGATGGTGTCCGCATCTCAGCCTGGCCAGGTGGACTCTGTCCTCGCGAGGAAGGGAGGATTCGGAAGGATGGATTTCGGGAGGTCGTGCATGCAGCTGCGTGTTGTCTGTGAGTGAGTGGATGGATCGGTGAGAGATATGAGTGGATGTGCTTCTGGAAGTTGGTTCGGGGTGGGCAGGGAGGGAGAGAGGACAATAATTGTGTGTGATACCGTGTGCTGGGTGTTGTTTTCATATTTCTTGGTGTCTGTGGGTGTGTTGCCATGTAGTTTAGTGGGTGGTCTTGGTTTGTGGAGGCTGCTGCCAGGAATTGAGTGCCTCTCATGTCCAGATGGTCTTTGACTTTGAGAATTTTGGTTTCTTGATGTAGGTGATCTGTGGGTGAAGTAGCTGTGCAGCCTGTAATGATCTTCAGGGCTTTGTTTTGAATAGTCTGTAAGGTCTTATGATGTGTTTCAGCTAGGTTAGAAGCCCAGGCTGGGCTTGCGTATTCCATCACTGATCTTATGTATTGTTTATATACTGTGGTGGTAGTTTCTTTGTTGTGTCCAAATTTTGTGTGAGCAAGTGACCTGAGGGCGTTAAGTCTGGGTGTCAGTTTCTTTTTAATGTTTGTGGTGTGCTGTTTGAATGTCATATGAGTATCATATGTTACTCCTAGGATTTTGGGTGTGTGTGTGTATGTGTTAGGGGTGTGTTGTTTATGGTGAGTTGAGGGATGTATTCGTGTTCTCCTGTCCAACTTGTGAGCAGGGTTGCGGTGGATTTGGCTGGGGCCAAATCCGGTGGATTTGACTGCAGAGGTTGAAGTAACTAAACTAAAGGTTTCTAAATACCCCTGATGGTAACAAAGGTTTTAAAGTATCCCTAATAGGCTCAAAATCGCGTCATATGTCGGAGAGGGTTAATTGACATTTGTGTAATTTCGGCTGATTATGAGTTGGTGGAAAAATGTTTTCTTTAATTCCATCATATCGGAAATGATTCACAGAATATATAAATAGAGACCAAATAACATACACTTTTAATTGTGTTCAATAGTTTTGCATTATTAATAGGGTTATAACTTCTTCTCTACTTTCTGGTCTATTGAACCATAATAAAAAGAGGGGGAGAGAGGGAGCACCCCCGACAGTGACAACCAGTCTGATGATGATAATGATATGATGGACAATATTTCTGTGTTCTCTGGTTTCGATGAGGACGATCAACATGCCTGGGAACCTGGAGGGGGCCGATTTGCTAGCTGTAGCACAAGGTTATCAACTTCATCACAGTAACGGGGTCGGGGTTGAGGCCGAGACGGGCGGGGGGAGTACAGCGGAGGGGATATCTACCGAACGTCAACACGTCTATCCACACAAATAGGTCAGTAACAGGTCCAAAACAGTTCTTATTGATGCTTAATGTATTCTATGTTATGTCATATATGATGTTGGTGGCATAATGTAATATAAGTCGGTTGAAGGTAGGCAAAAAGGGCCAAAAGGGGGACTTTGGGAAAGTGGCTGGAACGAACTAATTAATTCCCATAAGGCCTGTTATTTCTAAAACACGGTTTTGATATACACGGAACGTACAGGGTACGAATTAACCGTGTATATCGAGACCTGACTGTATAATACTGATGAGTCCAGTTAACCCATTAAGTTATTAGCAGAATAAAATCACCTACCGATATCTGGGATAACACAAACAGTTTTGGGATGGATGTAGATTCCGGGCGTACGGTCGTCATTGTTTACATGGGGCGATCGCCGCGGTTAACTTCGCGTCTATTTTGACGACGATTCTTTTCGGTTATTTGCCCCCTGCTGGCAATATGTATGATGATGACAATATGTCATGGGGGGTGAGGGGGGGCAAAGCCCCTCTCAACATATTATTGTATCCAAAGGCAGTCAAAATAGACGGGAACATGATGGCAAGCGTCCCGACGCAGGTCCGCGTACTGTACACAAGGCTGGCGGTACGCCCGAACTCTACATTCTACCCACAATTTTTTTTGCCATGGTATCAATTAGCTATTACAAAGATTATATAATGAAATATGTTATTCCTTATGAGACTTTGCATTAAGAAGATGCAGAGACATAGTAGCTCCATATTTCTCCATTATGTATCAAGAACCAGCAGGCAAAGAATTGATTTTTCCAGCAGGTGAAACTAACAAGACAATAATGCTACTACCAGATGAGTTCATTCACCTTTGGAAGGATCTCTTGGCTTTAATTGGTTAAGAGACTATCTCAAACAAACCATTAAAGGCGATGTCACACCGGCGCTTTTTCCGTCAATGAATATTTTTTTGTTCATACTAGTTTTTGTTATATTCTCATTAGAATCAAGAACTATGATAGAATGTATATGATATTAAGACTAAAATTATATTGTATATAACTTAAGTAGATGCCAGACCACAATTGCATAAAAAATTGCCATAAAAAGTGCTCGTGTGACACAGGTTAATCTCTGGCTGATCCTTCTTAAAGATGGTGTCACACGAGACTCGAGAGCATGTATCCAATACTTGGCTCGGAGTCACTATACGAGCTTCAAAATATAGTATTGAAAAGGCTCTTATTAGATCAATGCTAATTCTGTTTTGATGTTATTTTAAAGTTTGCAGCTTAAAATCAATACCAGAAACCTTGAAACACGAATAACTGATTCAAATACTAAAAACCAGACAAATTAGTTATTACAGATACCAGATTCCGATTAAAATGATCAGATACAACTGCTTGATTGACACCAGCATAATGTGAACACAATTATTTAGACATAGCTAATATAATACCAAACTGTTTTTTTCCAAGTTAAATAAAACTGTCTAAAGATAAATAACTAAAGTACAGTACAGTACCGGTATGTTTGTTTCAGCTGAAGGAAAATGTATTGCCATGTCCCAATCTGGATTACTCGGCTATTGCAAATATTTTGTGACAAAATATGTTGTTAATTATGAAAACTTGGCATTAATTGCAGAGACATAAGAGTTAAATATTTAACCGATGTCGATCAACTGCAGACATTCTTTGCCTTCTTACGCATCAAATCAACCAAGCTACAGACCAACATGGTGAAACACATACAATAGCACTGGATATATCAAAGGCATTTGATAGAGTCTGGCATCAAATCCTTATTGTCGAAGATGTCACACTACGGCCTTGCATCATTAGTTCCACTAATTTCTTCTTATCTTCATAACAGAAAAATACGTGTAATGGTAGATGGCCTTTATTCTCAATTTCACTCAATAAATGCTGGTGTTCCCCAGGGATCAGTTTTGGCCCCAACTCTGTTCCTCATTCATATCAATGATCTATCTACCACTCATAATCCAATACATTCCTACGCAGATGACTCAACACTCCAGTTCCTTCACATTTACCAATTCTTTCACCCAACCCGATCTTATAAATTCAAAAATAAACACTGCAATTTCTCTGAATCAGGACCTTTCTAGAATTAATGAATGGGGACAAGAGAATCTAGTTTCCTTTAATGCACAGAAAACCAAGTACATTCAATTTTCTAACCGACAGAATCTCACTGACTCCCATATATTTTTTAATGATGTAAATATTCCCACTTCCCCTAGTATTGACATTCTCGGTGTAACATTAACTACTAACTTGAGCTGGACACATTATGTTAGAAGCATTGCTAAGAATGCCTCTAAAAAACTGGGACTCCTGTACAGAGTTCGAGAATTCTTCACTGACGAGCAGTTGGCCGTAATATATAAAAGTCATGTGCGCTCTCAGATGGATTACTGTTCACCTCTGTGGGGTGGAAGTGGAGTGGTTGCATTGAGGCAGTTGGACAAAATTCAAAATAAAGCTATTAGATTAATCAATAACCCTGCAATCACACAGGACCTTCCTACATTAGCCATACGAAGAAACGTTGCATCCCTTGCATTATTCTACAGATATTTTCACAGCAATTGTTCCGAGGAACTTGCTTCAATTGTGCCGCCTCTCCACATCTTTCCCCGTAGAACTAGGGCAGCTGAGAGCGCCCATGAATTTACACTTTCTCCTCCACAATGCAGAACTTCTGCTTATCAGAATTCATTTATCCCCAGAGCTACTACTCTTTGGAATTCACTTCCCTCGAATTGCTTTCCACAAACTTACAATCAACAAATGTTTAAATCCAGTTGTTACAAACATTTTATGAATGGAGGATGCCTTTAGGCACATGGACCTTTTTGTTTTATCTGTGTTTTTCCTTCCTCCGTTCATTGTCTCTTAAAAAAAAAAAAAAAAAAAAAAAAAAAAAAAAATCAACAAATTAGCTGCTAAGGGCTTGAAGTTTCTGTCAGGTGATATAAAATAGACTGTAGGATAAAATGCCATCATGTGATTGAAAGGGTTAGCTGACTTGCTCTGGGGCTTGACAAACTCTAAACACCTCGAGATGCTTGGGATAGCATAGGCGACACATGCCGATGTTACACTGCTTGCAAATGAGCCTTGTACGGAACTGTCTGTTGTGATTGATTATGCCGAAACACCTGTTCTTTGTGTTTGCTTTTGCCCGGATAAGGATGTGCTGTTTTTCTACAGCAAGGTCGACTCCCATAGCCAAGTCAGAACTTGAATTTTGAGGTAGATCAATAAGTTCACTGACAGGCCTCTCATTATCACTTCTATAAGCGGGTGAAACAATTACAGGTCTACTTCCAGCTTGAATATGATTTTGAGTTGGGACAGAGCGTTTCTTTTTTGGTGGCATGGAGATTCTGTTTCGTTTAGGGATAGGAACGCGCTTTCGCTTTGATGCTCCTGGATTGGTGGGTCTAGCTGGCGCAACAACAGTACTCTGTGTTGGTTCAGTGGGTAAAGTTTGATTTATTTGTACAGGAGATATATTTTGTGCTGAAGTTGAAGTACCAGTGGGGGTTTCACTTGCTGTAGAGGTGCGAGTAAGATTCTTTTTGGCTGCGGCAATCAGTTTTTTGGATGGCGCAACATACCTTTTGGTCGGCGGAGATTTGTAGTTTTTACTTGGTGCAACATCGCAGTTTCTCGCAGGTGAGGCACGAACGCTTCGAACCGAAGAACTTGAGGACGGTTTACTACTAGGTTTCTGCGACTGGTCTAGAAATTCATTGGCAAGGGATTCAATGGCAGATATCATGAACTGTTTTCTAGGAAGGACCTGGCTGTGAGACGTGTTCTTTGTGTACAGTATATAGGCGTTTAGCATAGCTGTGCCTATCAAGTTCAGGGTCACTAGTATAGTCCACTTTATAGTCCTCCGGTCAAAATTTAAGGAGTACAACTCGCTATCCTTCTGAGAAACTACACTGGAAATTCTACTGTGTTCTTCCACGACCCTATGCCTCTTGCCCGACTTTCCATTTCCAGCGATAATATCGCCGTGACCAGCAGGAGCCGTGGATAGATATGTTGTCTTCTTGGCTCGATCTCGGTATGTGACACACAGCATGGGTCCCTGTCGCCACTCTCGACAATCCTTCGACTTTAGCCCTTCTCCCAGACATTGCTTCGGCAAGTCCCTGTGATTCCTGACAATACCCGTCGCAGTGGTGCCTTTGTCATATAAATCCAGCAGGAGATCTGTCGTGGCGAGGCTCTTGTGCAGCGTTAAATGGTGGCCGCAGAAAAACAGATCACTTTGCTGCATTAACTTCATAACCAGCTGATATTCCAGTTCCTCAGAGCCAGAGGAAGTGCTAGCCGGGACAACATCGAACGACGATGTGTATCCGGTCTCCACATCGCACAGTCGCCAGATACGGAGACCGATATGGTTACACTTATCACCCACTCTCTCCTGGAACTCGTGCAAATCATCCTCGACAGAGATGTTCCTCCCAGGGTGGAAATGGGTACCGAAGGAATTTTTGAAGTGCTCGATGACCGGCTGGATCTTGGCCAGCTTGTGCTGTGAGTCATCTTTGGGTGGAAGCTGGCGGCAATCGGTGAACTGCAAAAAACGGAGGAGGAGTTGAAAGCGCTCTCTAGTAAACATCTGGGAAAACCACGGAGTAGCCTGGCTCGGATGTTGCAGGTCCCAATAGTCACTGATGATGGACTTGCGCACCAGACCCATGTTTAGGAGGACCGCTATAAAGGCGTAGATTTCCTCAATGGTAGTGGGTCCTCCTCTCAGCCACAAGTGAACGCGGCTCTGAGGGTGACTCTTTAAATGCGCCTGGTTCCCTGTGATCCAGTCGTCGCTGTACCTGTTTATAATAAGAAGAATAAACATGTGAGAATGGCCCTTCATCAAGTCTATGTATTGTTTATTGATTGAAAACAGTTCCATGTTCAGCACGGGTATGCAGTAATAAAGATTTTATTGTCAACACTGATCTGGCAACTTTATGAGTTAAATTTTTATAATTATTCACGTAAGTTCATATACTTTCTCTTCCATTTATAGCCTGTAGTTTTTCACATCCTGATCTTGATTGCTGTAGTCAACTTACAGTAACCCTTTGAGATTCGCGGGGGTTACATGCATAGACCCCCACGAATTTGCATAATCTGTGAATATTTTCCTAGGACCCTCTCCCGACCTGAAAACATAAAAAAAGTTGATTGTGGTACTTGATAAGATCGGCCGAGGTACTTTCATCAGTCACACAGACATTGGTCAGGGCAAACCTTTTCTTAAAATTCTCGAACCAGCCCTTGCTAGCAGTACTGTATGTATGTATAAACTCAGGCACATACCCCATAGCTGGGGGTGGCCGACTCGAGACAGAGCCCGAACAGAAACAACATTTATACTGTAGTTCCAATTCTTATGGTATTGGACCACTTTCGCGTTCCCTTGCCCCTTACTCTGTCTCGTCTAGTACGTAAATTTTACAAGGGGAGGATTCCTACCCCCTGCCCACTGAGGGAAAAGTAGGACAGTAAAAGAGACAGACAGAAATGGCTAAGGTTGAGTATAGGATGCCAAACCTCACTCTGGATAGGACCAGCCCTCACCCATGTATAATTTGTTTACACTAGCACTACTGGCACAATCACCATCACCAACATTATTGTCACACCACTTGCACCATGATATTCTACTATTTGCTACCGATACGTTTCCCCTAATCACGAGCAAAGCGGGCATTTCGCCATGTGCTTTACCTATGTTGGATCTCTATCATACGCATCAAAATTAACTATTTTTACTCCGTAAAATATTCAAGGCACAAACTTCTTGTTAATTTATTTAGCAACAAATTTGAAAATGACGACAAAACTCAATGCTAGGCCTAACTTAGTTGACAATTTTATTTTTGTTTGTGAACGAACACTAACGGTAGCCTATTCTAGGCTTGTGCCGTGAAGCATTTTTATCAGCTGTTTGTAGAGAAATTCAAGGGTTGGAGGTTGGTCAGATTTGCGTTTGTTGACCATGATGAGAATTAATATCAAATACAGAGCACAAAATCAGAGCATAGAGATAAACACAAGCAAACGGTTTGGTGGGAACTGGTGGGAGTGGTGAGAGGACTACAAACTACCAGTACTAGTTTTTTCATTACTGTTTAACTGTTTTTAACAATCAGGCTGAAAATCATGCAAATTACGAAATTAGCGAATGTCAAGTGTGCAAATCTCGAGGGTACACTGTATTACCAAGATTTTTGAGCAAAAAATAATGATAATGAAACTTTGGCATTAACCCTTTGCCTTCAGAGGGTTTGTACATTCTTGCCAGCCTGAATCAGGGTGAATTTACATAATTTTGTAATTTTCTCTTACTCATAATTCATCATCATCATCAAATCTGACGCCCCGCTTCCAAAGGAAGCACCCCAAAAGGGATGGCCATGGTAGAAACTTCCTCCAGGCTCCCAGACATGCCCCGACTGACCCACTCCACAGTGCCATTTCCACTAAGTGGATTATGACCATGAACACTGAAGGAGCAGACCTAGAGCAGTCCCTCACCCGGATGGCAGTTCCACCACTGTTTTGCTATTTTATTTACCCCAATGGGGCCCTGGCTGGAAGCATACCAAGCACAGGAATGTTCTGAAGATAGGAACCAGTGGTACACTGCTCCAGAGGCTGATCGCACCACCAAAGTGCAAATAAATGGCCTAACATAGGTTAATTATCTAGCAAAATTCAGCACTCACTGCTATCTAGCGATTAGTGAAGACTAAAACACTCTACACCAACTGGTTCTTGTTTGAGGATGAAAGAAAAAGTGAGTTATGGCCATCACAACCTTGTATCCTTGGGAGTGTTGGAATTTCGTCAATCTTTCGATAGTCATATCCCCACAATTAAATGGCCTAACCTAAATTAGATCAAGAGGCAGCACTCACTGTTATTTTGTGAATGGTGAATACTCCTAGATTGTACACCAAATGGTTCTTGTTTGAGGTGTAAAATAAAAGTGGTGGTTTGGCACAATTTCCATGAATTGTCCATATGTGCGACCGCCATACTAGCGTCTACGATTTCAGCTTGTTTGAATCTTGTTCAACTATCGGTATTGAATATTAATTATGGATTATTATTGATTATCATGTAAATTGATTTATTTCACCATTGTAACCATTCTTATGTCACTGAACAGTGCTTTCATGCATCTAATCAGACTGCTGAAAATTATCGATCGATTGCATTGGGCTGTGTTGCAAGCAAATGTCAGCTGACTGACCGTGTGTGTGTGCTGCGGTACAGTATGTGTCGCGGACTACCCGCCATGACGTGGTTTTAAGCCATGTACAGGTAATAGCTATTTGCCGTACAGCAGGCCACCCGGGTTCCGTAGTTTGATCTTAATATGGCCTTTCACATGGCCATTTGGGCTACAAGGGTTAATATAACAGACATAATTTTATAATTTTCATATTTTTGTCATTAACCCTCGCGGCCCGGGCTGCCTCTCCAAAGGACGGAGCTCGTATCTGGGCGATCTGGCCGAAAATCAACAGAAGTAAACTAAGGCTAATCTCGCTTAATATATTACCTACATTAACCCGTGGAGCCCCGGCTAGTTTTGTAATGTTTGTTCACCAGAACCCGGCCGGTTTTCAAAAAATGGTTTTATTCCAGAAACAATAGCGAATGGGTTAGGAATGAAGGAAAAACCACGAAAAACCGCTCAAAAAGCTTAAAGAATGGTCCTACAGAGCCCCCGAACAACGTATTTTACAAGAGTAAAAAATTGAAGGCAATTACCCCAAAAAAGCAGGTTATTGCGCGCTCACGCGCACGCACGTGGACTTCGAGAGTTTTTCAACCATCGGCACGGTTGCGTGGGATACGTACACAGTTCCCATACAAATCTGAGCCCTCTTGAGTGGCTACACCTGAGGTTACGGTCAGTGCAATTAGGGTGACGCGCCAGGCGCGTCTCTGGGGCTGTGCGTTACATACATCGCCGACGCGTCAGACGCGTCGCTGGGGCTGTACGGGTTAATAAAACATATGTCAAAATTTGCGCCTTACCTTGCCGCGTAGAATGGCGTAGAGTAGAGCTCTCTATTTATACTGGTTCCGGAGTTATGGTGATGGAAGTGGAGGTAACTTTTGCCGCGTATTTACCTCGGCACGTCCGAACACTCAACCGCGGCCCCGGCTACGACGCCCAGTTGCACTCGTCGCTCCACCCGCAATTATGCCGGGAAACGATTTGATAGTGTTTTGTTGTTTATTATGCAATGTATTATAGCTATTATGTTATTTTCATTAAGTTATTTGTGTCTCTGTCACTTATTACTTCGTTTTATTATTATTATTATGATTATAGTGTCACTTTCACTGGACTTTGATAGTTGATGGTGTCATTTTCACTTTTATGTATTGTTAGGTAAGCTAATAATATATATAGTGTCACTTTCACTTGTTCATATTGTTATGAAGGCACTTATTATTACTTATGTGTCTCTTTCACTTATACCTACTTTATTATTATTATAGTGTCACTTTCACTGGACTATGATAATTGATAGTGTCATTTTCACTTTTATGTATTGTTAGGTAAGCTAATAATATATATAGTGTCACTTTCACTTGTTCATATTGTTCTGAAGGCACTTATTATTACTTATGTGTGTCTCTTTCACTTATACTTAGTTATATTACTTATATTACTTATTACTTATATTGCCGCCTGATATGGCGGCGTCAACGCCGTGGGGCCACCTCCCGAGGCTGCCAACCGCGGATGGCTGCCGACCCTCCACGGCCGAAGACAAAATCAACGACCAGTGGAGGAAAACCGGATGCCGGCCGCGGGGAGCAGTTTCGGGAGCCAAACCGTCACAACCATCCCCTGCCCCCTCCCTGGGGGCACGGGTCCTTGGAGCGGCTTCGGTCGCGCCGGGAATTTCCACACCTCTCACACCACACACACACATCACACAGTTTTTCCTACACCGAGAAATGACTCTCCGGCTGTCATTTCTCGAAGACTTCTTCTAGCCGGAGACATTGAGAGCAACCCAGGACCCACGTACACATACATATGTCCAACTTGCTCAAAACCCATCATTTCGAGTCGCCATACTAAGGGTTCAGTTCTCTGCAATTCATGCGGGAACTGGACCCACTTCACCTGCACAACACTTGCCTCCAAGAAACACTACACAAACACTTGGACCTGTTCCTCATGCCCCTCCCTCTCCCAGTCAAATCCCTCACCTAAAACCCGTCCACCTCTCCTCCCCAACCCACCTAACCTTCCCATATCATCCACTCCCCCCCCTAAAACCCGTCCACCTCTCCTCCCTAACCCACCTAACCTTCCCATACCATCCACATCCTCAACTCAACACACCACACCCCATCCTAATCCATTCCAACCCCCATCTCCTGCTCCCCAATCCCCACCCCCACCTCACCCATCCCAACCCCCAGCCCGTCCCTCACCCCCACCCCCTCCCCATCCTCGTGCAGCAGCACCCAACATACATCGTGCACATAACATTAACATTCTTCAACTGAACATAGATGGCATCAACACAAAGAAACACAAACTCTCACACTTCATCAAACAACACAACATACACATTGCCATCTTACAAGAAACAAAACTCCGCACAACACAAAAAACACCCACATTTCATAATTTCACCACCACCAGACAAGACAGGGCTGTCGGCGGGGGCGGTGGACTCATCACCCTGGTACACAAAGAAATATCATACATAGTAACCAGTGTACAAACCAAATCCCTCCTCCCCCCAAATGATAACACAACAGAAATACAGTCAATTAAAATACGCACTGGCAACAACTCCAACATAACCATCATAAACACATACATCCCTCCCCAAACATCCCCTACAGTACCAAATGAATACAGACCACACTTACAACACATCACAAACACCCCACACATCATCCTGGGTGGTGACTTCAACGCCAAGACGTCGGCCTGGTTTGTCGACAACCCCGACACAGACAGAGGGCTAGTACTACAAAACCAAACCGATAACCTCATCATCCTTAACGACATCCATCAACATACCCATATTCATCACCAAGCCCTCTATAACCCATCATCTCCAGACATCACCTTTTGCTCCCCAGAACTCGCCCCCACAACATCCTGGAGGGTGGTCAGAACCTTAGGCTCTGACCACCTCCCGATCATTATCATCACCAAAACCAGACTCACCCCAGCTAGCCACAAACACACATATACCAATTATAAAAGAGCTAACAGGGAAGCATTCACAAATGAGACAGAACAACACTTCACAACTCTAAACAGTACACCCATCACTAACATCAACAATGCTGTACACATACTCAATAAAACTATCCAAAACGCTGACAAGAAACACATTCCAAGAGGTAACAGAAAAAGACACAACCCCAACTTCACACCAGAAATTCAAAACCTCATCAGACAACGCGACATACTGAAACACTCCCCAGCACCCCACACACAAGACATCACACAACAAATTCAAGCACTCAACACCCAAACTAACAACAAAATACAAGAACAACAAAAACTAAATTGGAATAACTTCCTACAAACACTTGATCACAAAACAAACCCCAAAAAACTCTATAAAACACTAAACAGCATCACACTTTCCAACAGCAACACAACACAATCACATGCTGCAATCACAACAACAGACTCTACTCCTTCATGTAAACAACAAGCAAACACTCTCATCAATCACTTCTCACATGTCAGCCACCTAAAAACTCACAAAGTCGACCGACGTGTCATCCGACGTAAGAGACAATTCCCCACAGACCCTGACTATACACCCTTCACCAATCACCAGACAAAGCATATCATCAACAATCTCAAGCACTCACCCGCCTGTGGCCTAGACAACATAAGCAACATACACCTCAGACACCTGGGACCACAAGGCATACAAGCACTCACTAACATATCAAACTACAGCTATTCACACAACACAATACCAGACATTTGGAAGCATGGTATCATCATCACATTCCCCAAACCCAACAAAGACCCCACGCTACCCTCCTCGCACCGCCCCATCACACTCCTTTGCTCCCCCTCCAAAGTCATGGAATGCCTAGTATTACAACTAATTACACCTGACCTACCCCTAGCTCCAACACAACATGGCTTTAGGCCACTGCACTCCACAAACACTCTTCTCACAGACCTTACACAAAGAGCTTTCGACGGCATCAACTCAGCTAGACCACCACACAGATCACTATTAGCCACACTCAACATTAGTAAAGCCTTCGATGCCATCCCCCGCCACAACCTAACAAACAAAATCTACAACACAAACATGCACAACAACACAAAAAGGTGGCTGGCCAACTTCCTAGCAGGCAGATGTGCACACGTATCTTTTACCGGTCAGTCATCTAAAATCAGAAACTTTCCAAACGGAGTCCCACAAGGATCCGTCCTATCGCCCGCACTCTTCAATCTGTACATGCACGATATAACTACACCCAATACGCCCCAAATAAACTTAGCCTCCTATGCAGATGACATAACACTCACATGCACACACCATGACCCAAAAAGAGCAACAGATCTCCTTCAACCCTATCTCAACACACTACATGGCTGGTGCACTACAAACAGACTTAATCTAGCCCCAGCCAAATCCACCGCAACCCTGCTCACAAGTTGGACAGGAGAACACGAATACATCCCTCAACTCACCATAAACAACACACCCCTAACACATACACACACACCCAAAATCCTAGGAGTAACATATGATATTCAAACAGCACACCACAAACATTAAAAAGAAACTGACACCCAGACTTAACGCCCTCAGGTCACTTGCTCACACAAAATTTGGACACAACAAAGAAACTACCACCACAGTATATAAACAATACATAAGATCAGTGATGGAATACGCAAGCCCAGCCTGGGCTTCTAACCTAGCTGAAACACATCATAAGACCTTACAGACTATTCAAAACAAAGCCCTGAAGATCATTATCAGGCACAGCTACTGCACCCACAGATCACCTACATCAAGAAACCAAAATCCTCAAAGTCAAAGACCATCTGGACATGAGAGGCACTCAATTCCTGGCAGCAGCCTCCACGAACCAAGACCACCCACTAAACTACATGGCAACACACCCACAGACACCAAGAAATATCAAAACAACACCCAGCACACGGTATCACACACAATTATTGTCCTCTCTCCTTCCCTGCCCACCCCGAACCAACTTCCAGAAGCACATCCATACTCATATCTCTCACCGATCCATCCACTCACTCACAGACAACACGCAGCTGCATGCACGACCTCCCGAAATCCATCCTTCCGAATCCTCCCTTCCTCGCGAGGACAGAGTCCACCTGGCCAGGCTGAGATGCGGACACCATCCAGCTCTCCTGAGCTATCAGAAGAGACTGGATGACTCCGTTGTCGACGCCTGCCCGGGATGTAACACAGCACCCCATACCATTAAACACATCATAGAAGACTGCATTTCACACAACCACTTACGCCAACAACACAATCTACACTCAATGAGAGCTCTGTGGGAAAGCCCGATCGTGGCCATGGCCTTTCTCAGGGACTCGGGGCTGTTCGGCCAGGCAGCTTAGGGAACAACAACAACAACTTATATAATTATTCTTAGCCTACATTTGAGTGTCACTTTCACTGTTGTCACTTCCACTTCAAAAGTTTATCAGAGTGTGGAAGTCGTTGAAGCAGGTGCCAGTACACAGTGCCACTTGACACTCGAGGCATTCCCAAGTGGCTTTTGTGGCTTTGCGGGGTGTTCTTGTTGTGTGGCTGCACACATGGCACCTTTTCTGGATTCTGCTTTTATTACCTGGTGCTTTGAAAGGAAGGGCGTTGAGCTGGTGCTTCCTGAAAAATTCAGCACACCCCGTTCTGTCCAGCATGCCTGGTCCTTGTAGTGGCCTCCCTGGTGTACCCGCATGTTTAGCCAGGAGCTCAAGTATCACCTGCTTATGGAAGGTCCGCAGGGACTTGTACTTCGGGGCTATTTGAGTCCTCAGACGGTAGATGTTGTATGCATTGAGGACCGACATATCTACCGTATGCAGGATAAACTTCTTGTACCACCTGCAAGATGTTCGCAGGCAGTCGATGAAGCCCATCTGCATGTCGGACTTGTCGACGAGGTGCATATTTATGTTGTAGTCCAGGACAGCAGCTGGTTTCTGGACGGGGTTCTTGGTTCTTCGGTCCACCTTCCCTGTGGCGACCATCTCGGCCTTGTGGCATGTGGTGAGGAGGTTGACCTTGCGCTGGTCATGCCGGTGGATGGAGAGGATGGGGCCACTCTTCTTATGGAAGATGTCCGTCTTCTTGGTCTTCGTTAGGTAGGTTGGCATGCCCTTCCTCTTGGCCTTGACTGTGCCGACAGTTCCGGTCTTGCGGTCATGGAGGTACTTGGCCAGGATAGGCCCTGGACGCCCAGGCACACGCCCTTGGCCACGCGGACGTCCTGCACGCCCACGCCCAGGGGCATCGGCGTCGGCAAGCTGACCACCACCACGTCCACGACCTCGCCCTCTAACCCGTCTTGCCGGGACTTCCTCCTCCTCCTCAGGCGACGTCAGGTCATCTGGGGCAATGTTGGGGTCGTCAGCATCCTCTTCAGGAGACAATTCGGGTGAAGAAGTGACCGGGCGTCGTTGGCGTGGGGCGCGGGAGGTTCAACAATGGGAGCCTCGGCCTCGGGAGTTGGGCTCCTTTTGCGGCGAGCCGAGAGCTTCCCCGCAGCAAATAATGCCCTACGATGCGGGGCCTGTGGTGGCACACTGTGGGAGGACAATGCCGCCCCACTAGTACCACTTGTAGAGGCCCTTCGGTCATCGTCAGGGAGAGATGAAGCCGAGGGCTGTGGGTGACCAACGCGGCGTCCCGGGTCAAGGCGTCGGGACAAAGGAATGCGGGTGGTTGCTAGACCAGGGTCGGCGTCACTATCACTGTCTTCCGCTTCCCTAGCATTTTCTGCTGCTGCCCTGCGTGCTTTTTTAGCTACACTTTTCACCAATGATTGTTTATAAAAATATTTACTCACTTTCAAGGGCGTACGGGCAGGTAAAGGGGAAGGTCCTGGGCTAGGGCTAGGCCTAGGCCTAGACTGGCCTACGAAACTTGGCGAAGGGGTTGGCTCTAGCACACTTGGAAGTTCAGTAGCACCTTCCTCAACCACTTCCACAGCAGGATTATCACTACTGTCTCCCCCCTCAAATAGATCTACATTGTCGTCCTCTCCAAAGCCAACAAAATCCTCAACTTCGCTTCCACTTCCACTGTTAACAAATACGTTTTTGTCCACCGAGCTTTCGCCACTGCCAGTTCAACGTTAAAAAGTTCTCGTTGTATAGCACTATCACTCAACAAACGTTTAACTTCCTTCTCGGTTGGAACAGGCGTCGAAGTAGCAAGCGGGGTAGCACTGGGGCGCGCGGGAGGTTGCACAGAATCGGACGCGTCGGAATTCATGATTTCGCTATAACTCGCTATGGCGGCCACGTAGGAACTGATAACGGTAGTAGTTGAGGCTTGGTGGCGCTGCTATCGCCCCTGCAAAGTAAAATTTGCCCGCGCGAATTTTAAAGCACGCTTTCAAGCACAGAAATTTTAAAAGGACACCCGGGCAGCTGCCCATCTTCCGCGCTGTAATTTTAAAATGACACCCGGGCTGGAAGGGTTAACTATAGAAATATCAGTTGCTAGGGGATTCAATTTAACGCCAGATAAAAACAAAATTACTATACTGTATTTTTTAAGTTTTTTTCTGGACCCTTTTCTCCCTTATGCTTAGCCCTACAGTAATCCTCGCCTACTCAGACCCCGCCTATCCGGAAACGTGTGACTTTCGGACTAGAATTTCAATTAGGGGACGGACGGACTCTCTCTCTCTCTCTCTCTCTCTCTTTTTACAGTACAGTATGTATGTATGTAAATGTGCATGCTGTATGTATGTGTATATAATTGTATACTGTACTCAACAAGTAAGCTTTGGAACTACAGTACTGTATTCTTAAATTTGACAAATATTTTAATCAAGCATTTTTAAGTTTAAGTTTCTCGTATAACCTCTCCTTACTGCTTATCTGTAATTATTGAATGTTTATCTACTTCTATTGTTATTACAGCGGTCAATGTAGACTGGGCAAACACAGTGTCCTTGGAAATGCGCTTCATTGGGACTTGAGAATAAATGGGAAAAATTGGACCGTAGTCTGCCAACCGGACCGCCCGTACCTATTTTTCCCTAATAGGCCTAGCCTAATGCCTAAAATACATACATAAAGTACAGATTATGGTTAAATACAGTTACTTATATGATATATTAACAGTAAATGGAATGGGTTCTCACTTATAATGGTGTATGGTGTCGTTGTTGTTGTGTGAATTGACGGGCAAAATTTGCTTGTTTGTCTCCCCTCTCGACCTGCTTCTTCTTCTCAAAAGTTATCACCCTCAATTTCTTCTTCGGCGGGACCAGTGTCACACGGGCTGGTGTGTTATGGTCAGTGGGGGGGGGGGGGCAATGGCGGTGGGGATGGTAGGGTTCCATAATCTCAGAATATGCTCAAGGCCACGAAAGACGATAACTGAGACTGGCGGGGGGAGGCCGAGGAGGGCGTAAACAGGCTGACGTCACGCCAAGATGGCCGACAATAGCTGCGCATCGCTTTCCGGATGGGCCATAAACCTTTTTGAATGCCACTTCCTTTACGTATTTCATGCCACTCTAGTACCTCCCGCGCCTTTTTTATATCGCGCCCTTAGAGCTTGCGCCCTTGGGGGCCTGACTGTATTGATTTTATATAATATGCATTGTTCTTGTTAACCCCTTCTTTATCGGAGACATCATTATAACTTATTCTGGCTACTATTGGACGATTTTATTTAGTTTAAAAAAGGACTCCAGCACTTAACCTGACAAGCGCGAAATAGACCTAGGGGCTAGGGTAGTTATTTGTGCATTTCTAGCCTTGGATTCTGACAGAATTAGTTATATTTACAATATAGAGCATTATTTGTTTTCGGTATGCTTTTATTTTACATATATGATGTATATATGAACCTTCAAGAGTGCTAAAATAAGTGGGAAAAGCATTTGGGTGGTGAAAAACGAAGATATTGGCCACCCGGTCATAATCTCAGGCAAGAGAGAGCCACAGGCAACCCTCCTCTCTCGCTGTCTGTGAGGTAACTGAGACGAGCGGGGCGGTGTGGGCCGGTGTCTGGGTGTTACATAACGATCTTTTCTGCAACCCACTTGTGCTACATTATCGCGGGAGAGAAAAATAACCGATAAATGATGATAATAAGAGGAAAAATAGGTGATAATTGAGGAGGGGAGGGAGGGGAGGGAGGGGGGAATAAGGTAGGGGGGTGGGTGAGATTTACATGGATGAGTACTGGAGGGGAATTATCTCACCTAGAGACAAATTCCTTTGTTTTGATAGGCCCTTTTTTTTTTTGGAAGGCTTTTTTTATGGTCTTGCTTCCGTGAGGCCTATCGCGTTCCCTATAGGAAGCCTTCCGTGAGGCCTATCGCGCTTGCCGGGTTAACAGGCTTCAAACTTTCTCACCTAACCCTTTATACTACCACAGATCCTTCTTAACCTCTGAAGTGCGCATGGGGGTAATTGGAAACGTCCCCCTGTGCTGACGTATTTGAGGTGTTTCCGTCACTAAAATATTCATTGTGCCATTAATAGCATTAATACTTATCCATATGCACCTATTATGGGTTGATTATAAAGGTATTAACCTGAAACAACAATAAAACGAGTGAAAACAGCGTTTGGATGGTCAAAATCGGATATAGCCCGCGAGTTGTATAATGTATGGGTGAGGCAAACTGCTTTCCCGCCAATTTCCCCCAAGGCCACTGAGACACAGTCGATCGATATTCTCTCTCTCTCTCTCTTGCACTCGCTTGCCATCAGTGATGACAACACCCTGCTTGCAACTCGCTAATGTTAGCACGAAAATATACCTCAGAATAAGGGAATAACAGGGAAAATAGGTGATAACTGAAGGAGAGGAGGAAAGTGGGGAAGGAGGGGAGGTAGAGGACTGATATTTTGCATGGCCCAGGGGCCAAAAAAAAATAAAAAAATAAAAATAAAAAACATATTTTTTTTTCGATGTCAAAAGTTTATTTATTTTTTCACTCACTCATAAGAGTCTCCCCGCAGTCCGCCGGGGGAACTCTTAAGAGTCTCCCAGCAGTTCCCGGGTTAAACAGCACAAAATTGTCTAAATATTCTATTTCTGGAAACATATCTACGAGTAGGCACTGATATCGGAAACTAGACGGAAGATAATAGTTAATGTCCTCTCTAAGGTTTGCAAAAATTATCATTGAGATTTTTTAGCGAACTATTGGATATGCTTGTATGTGTGTACTTACCTGTTAGTTTCTGTGACAATGCTATACACAAAGTCCTCCGTTACATACAGCTTCAAGTAATCCACCGGCTTGCAGTCTGGGTGCGGCACGTGTCTGACCCCCGCCACGGCCAAGAAGGGCATGGGCCGTACTCCCTTGTCCTTCTTGGTGACCCGCTGCCAGGGCCCATCTGTCAGAGTCTCCCTAGAGTTCCGACTGCTGACACTCTCACTCTCTTCCCCCTCCTCGTTGTCCTCGGAGCTCAGGACGAAGTTGTCATCATTACTACTGTTGTCGTTCAACAGTTCGTCCTCGGCCACACTGTAACCAATCCTGGGGTTTGGGAGGTCGCTGGTTGTTTGGGGCTCCAGTATCATCGGGGGTACACCTCTCCCGGGATCATTATACCTAGAATACAAAACATAGCATAAAAAGGGTATCAAACTAGAACAATTTGTTTTAAAGAGTGAATACAGACAAGAAAAAGTAATGTTTTTATTTTTATTTTTTTTTAATTCATCATCATAAGTTATGTAATATCCAAAACTATAGGCTGTTTAATAATTTGTATTGGTATCATCAAAGAATATACAGTACAGTACATTACTGTACTACTGTACAGTATAGTAAACAATAATTATTTTAAGTTAAAATAAATTATAGGCTAGTACTGTACATGCATCACGTAAAAATGATAATAACATGCTCACATAAGCTGACAACTAATTAAATAATGAAAACTAAATTAGAATACAGTATACTGTAGGCCTATGTAATTTGTAGGTTATATAGTCCAGTCAAATTAGCTGATATTTCCCCGAACCCACCACTAATTGCAACGAAACGTTTGTGGCCTTGGCCTTGCTCGGGGCCTTGGGGCTGTTCGGCCAGGCAGCTTGGGGAACAACAACAACAACAACAGCAGAAACGAAACCTGTTGGGATTTGTTCAGTAGGGTACCCTTCATGATATACTAAAAGTCCCACAATTTTTTTTGAGTGGATCAATATTTTTATCAGGGTTGAACTTTTGAACTTTTGGATTTCTGGATTTTTTTGATTTTTTTTTTTGGGGATTTCATTTTTGGTGCATGTATGACATCAGTATAGGTAGTAATATTCATAACTACATGTATGTTTTTCCATAAGGTCTGTCTTTAGGCCTATATTAATATTCAACCATTTTCTTTTCAGGGTCATCATGGCAGACTGCGTCTTTTGTAAGAAGAAACGGACAGAGGGAGCAACAGTCACACTGGGTGATAAAGGTTGCGAAGGCATAGCAAAAGCAAGTATTCAACATGAATCCAGTGTTGTGGTGAAACCGGGTGATGTTGTTCACGCAGAATGTAGAAAAAAAAATTGTCATCCGAGTGAAATAGAACGGTTCAAGCGGAAACGTTCTTCAGACAGTGAAATAGTGCCCACTCTTCGCTCCAAAGAATCATTTTCATACAAGGACCACTGTTTGTTCTGTGGAACAGGAAACAAATATGGCGGAAAGAAAAAACAATTTGACTTAATTCCTGTTTTGACATTAGGTTTTGACAGCACTATTATTAAGGTTTGTGATGACCGTCAGGATGACTGGGCAGAGAAGGTAAAAGGCAGGGTGTTGTTTGCACAAGACCTCCATGCAGCTGATGCTGTATACCACCAAGCCTGCAGTGTGAACTTCCGAACAGGAAAAGGGGTTCCTCAGTTCGTTGATGTTAAGAGCCTGTCAAAAAAGCGGAAAGTAGGGAGACCATCGGATACAGTTAGGGCTGATGCTTTTCAAAGGGTGACGTCTTTCCTGGAGGAGAACGACGAAGAACAGATGACGATTAATGCTCTAATGAACAAAATGAAGGAGTTCCTGGAGGACACCAATCTGGAACCTTATGGTTTTACTCACATGAAAGAGAAACTTATTGATCATTTTGGAGATAGAATAATAATAACTGAAATCAATGGTATTCAAAATATTGTGACATTCCGAGGTACAGTTTCTGTGATCCTGAACGACTTCTATAAACAGCCCATGGATAGTGATCCAGAAGCGGAGAAGTTGAGACTGATAGAAACTGCGGCCAACCTCATTAAAAGTGATGTTAAGTCAGTTGTACAACTGAAGGACACTTACCCAACTAGTCTCTCTATGAGTGATATCTCAGAAGCTACTAACTATATTCCAGAGTCACTAAGCTTACTACTGAACACCGTTTTTGCTGGAAAAAATAAACGGTTGAAGATGTGCTCATTGGGGCAAGCGATAATGCAGGCTGCCCGCCCCAGAGTTATGACTGCACCATTGCAATTAGGTCTAGGTGTGCAAATGCATTCGCATTTTGCCTCAAGATTTCTGATTGACACACTGAATGCCCATGGATTCTGTAGTTCATATTCAGAGGTGCAAAAATATGAACGGAGTGCAGCTGTCAACCAGGGATTGGACATTCCAGAGTTCCTCCCTGGGCAGTCTGTTCAATATGTGGCCGACAACGTGGATCATGACACTAGGACTCTTGACGGCTCTGGGACATTCCACGGAATGGGTATTATGGCAGTTGTAACACCCAAATGTGATGTCACCTCTGTGGTAAAACATGTGTCTGTGACAGCAGAGGAGATCGCTGCTGTAGGACACATCAGCATTAAGAAATTCATATCACTTGGTGATGAACTTGCTAATATCAAGTATGAAGCTCTACCAGAGGAATCCAAACACACGGAAAGCCCCAAGGTAGATCTCCTGTGGAAAACGTCCCTGTCAGTCCGGTTACCAAGACCAGCATGGTCGGGATACATGCAAATGGTAAACAACGGAGACCACCCAGGACAGCCATCCACCATGTTCCTTCCCATGATTGATATGAACCCGAGTGACATGACGTGTGTCAACTCAACTTTACACTTCGTTGCAGAGCATGCCAAGCACTATGGAGCGACACCAGTGCTCACTTTTGACCAGCCGTTGTGGTTCAAGGCAACTCAAATTGTGGAAAGTGCTGGAGAGGACTGATCTGCATCCGATTATTTTAAGACTTGGGGGACTTCACGCACTAATGAGCTTTCTGGGTAGCATTGGTCACTTGATGAGAGGAACAGGCCTTCAAGATATCTTGGAAGTGATCTTCGCTGGGAACACTGTTACCCATATTCTCACTGGACACGCAGTTGCTCGTGCCATTCGTGGTCATCTCCTTGTAGATTCCATCCTTCACACACTTCTCTTGAGCAGCCTGTTGGGGATCAAGTTGTCTTTATCTAATGACAATGTGCTACTGGAATTGGAGACAATAGGGAACCTCTATGATGATCTCCTCTCTGGTGAAATCACGTTCAGTGATGTAGAATCATCTTTGTACCTGCAGGATCTACAACAGAAACTTGAGACACACAAGGACATGTTGGAATCGAGCTACCGTACTGCAAGTCTGTGGCTGCAATACATGGAGATGATAGACATCATGAGGTCATTCATGCGATCAGAACAAATCGGAGATTGGTCCCTCCATCTGGAGACGATGCAAGCCATGCTTCCGTACTTAGCTGCCTCCAGCCATAACTTGTACACGAAGTCATTGCACCTCTATCTGCAGAGAATTACAAAACTGGAAGACACACACCCCAATGTCTGCCAACAGTTCACCCAGGGACTACATGTAATCAGGAGGAGTGACCGCTTCTGGGCAGGGTTGTCTCCAGACCTGGTGATCGAACAGGCACTTATGAGAAGTCTGAAGACGAGTGGAGGTCTCACCAGAGGGAGGGGAATGACGGAAACCCAAAGACTGGTCTGGTGTCTTTCAAGGCCAGTTTGTGCAGAAGTAAACATGGCAATGCAACAGCTGACATCCATCACATACCAGACGAGTGAACAGCATAAAGACATATCACAAGCTCGGCAAACAAGGGACAGTACTGACTGTAGCACATTGCTGTCCTCCATTGACTGGAGGTCTCCATTCGAAGCAGACTCATCCCTCCGCAACATAGTCAGCGGAATCTCGGCTGGTTCCGAGGTTAATGTGGACGATGCAAAAAGGATCGGATATGACATTCTTAATAAAATGGTTGGACATGTGGTCAAGTACAGTTTCAAAGGGAAAGCCCAAGCTGTGACTTTTGACTCTAAGTCTGCAGTCAAGATAGGTGATGAGGAAGTACAGATTGATCCTCTTCTTCTGTTTCAACGACTCATCATTGCAGGATCTCAGGCAAATGATCTTCCGAATGCCCTCACCTATGAGCTCTGCAACTACCCACCTGCCTTGTTCGAAGGGAAAGGAAAGCTCCTGAAAGCTGTGAGGGCACAACTAGCGGACGCCATCTGGTCCGAGGTACCACACAACCCAGCACCATGTCAAAATATCACATACGTCCTTGATGGAGGTGCTCTTCTCCATCGCATTCCATGGCAACTTGGTGAAACATACGACAAGATATTGCAGGACTATACCAGATATGTTACAAAACACTATGGTCAGGCAGTGGTTGTGTTTGATGGTTATGAGGCGGGACCTTCAACAAAAGACAGCACACATCAGCGTCGAGTGGAGTGTGAGGGTAGGAAGGTGACATTCCATCTGTCCACGAAACTCCAGTTAAAAAAGAAGGAATTCCTCTCAAACAAAGAGAACAAGCAACGCTTTCTTGAACTTTTGGGAGATGCCCTGGCCAAAGAAGGCTGTGAAGTTATCCATGCCAGAGGGGATGCAGATACTCTTATTGTCCAAACTGCAGTGAGAATCTCTGAGGACAGAGAAACTGTGTTAGTCGGAGATGACACAGACCTACTTGTTCTCCTCATCCACCTTGCAGGAGAAAACAAACATGACATCCACTTCCGACCTGAACCAAAGAAAGGAGCAGAAGTCAGGTGCATGGGTGTTAATTCGATCAAGCATAAGCTTGGGGTCCAGGTTTGCAGGCATATTCTCTTTGTGCATGCTTTCTTGGGGTGTGATACCACATCCAGGGTTTTTGGGATCGGGAAGGCGGCAGGTTTCAAACTTATTCAAGACAGGGAGGCATTTCGGGAACAGGTGGAGGTGTTCAGGAGTAAAAGGGCAACAAAGGACGACATCATCACAGCTGGTGAGAAGGCAATGGCCATTGTCTATAAGTGGAACCCCAGCGACTCCCTTGATGATGTTAGATATCGCCGATTCCAAGCCCTTGTCACCACGAGATATAAGGCAGTTCTTCCTAACATGTTGCCACCAACATCAGCAGCTACGAAGTACCATAGCCTGCGTGTCTACCACCAAGTCCAAGAGTGGCAGGGGAACACACTGAATGCTGAAGACTGGGGTTGGAAGCTCTCAGATGGAACGTTTAAACCAGTCATCTCTGACCGTGCCCCTGCACCACAGTCGTTGTTGACTCTAGTGTGGTGTGCCTGCAAGTCAGGTTGTGGGACGCTGCGCTGTAGCTGCCGCCGGCATGGGCTTCAATGCTCACCTGCTTGTTCTGGGTGCAGAGGTATATGTCAGAACAATGACTATGACAGTGCTGAGGATGGAGATGACAGCGAAATCTGACTGAAAAGGTAACTGGGATTAGTTCTATTATATGCTATGTGTGTGCGGAAGGGGGTGGGGGTAGGGGGGTAACTAATTTTTAACTTTAGGGGGGGAGGGGGGGAATTTATTTTTAACAGTTTTATTGGAAAGATTAACCATGAAAACATAGGTAAAGATGTTTTTGTTTTTTTGGATTATCTTGATTAGTTAAGAAGTTATGATCATTTGAAGTTGCGCCAAGTTAAAAAAGTGGCAAAATAGTGATGCTTTTTCATTATGTTATTTCACCATGTTCCACTCCAACGATTCTTTGGGACTTTTAGTATGTTATAAGGAACCTTTTTCCCAGACAAATAACACTAGTTTCGTTTCTGTTGCAATTAGTGGTGGGTCCTGGTGTACATTGACTGGACTAATATAGTTCAATCACTCTAGACCCCAAACTCTCTGAACTCAAAAGGGATTTGAATAATTAAGCTGATATTTATACCTTTGGGAAGAGCCAAACAATTAACAGGTATAGAAATTAACCCTCGCCGAACGGTGATTTAAACCTTCCCGCCAGCGCTGGATCCGGGTGAATCATCGAATTCTCGGGATTTGGAGAGCTTATAAATACAGTAAAACCTCGCCCATCCAGACTAGTTGGGGGAGAACCCTGTCTGGATCTGCCAAAAGTCCGGACATATATTCAGCAATCCAGACAAATCCGGATGGCTGAAACATGAGTCCAGATATCTAACTTAAACAACCAGACTTAGGTTTCAGCCATCCAGACATATCCGGATGGCTGACATACAAGTCTGGATATCTAACACTGAATGTAAATAATATACGGTATGTGGAAACTTGTATTCGTCTCGTTCGTTTCCGGATTGACTTATATTTTTTCCAAGCCATCCAGACAAGTCTGGTTGGCTGAAACATGAGTTTGGATCGAAATGCCTGTCTGGATCTCTTGGGTTTCCGGATCTGAGAGCACCAGATGGGAGGGGTTCTACTGTACGCCAAAAAATGACCTAACTTAGGTTATATATATATATATATATATATATATATATATATATATATATATATATATATCTCCAGAGGCAGCACTCGATGTTATCTAGTGATGGGTGATGACTAGAACTCTCTAGGCCAAGTGGTTCAGTTTTTATTGTGAAAATACGTAGGTCAGTTATGGCCGCCGCGAGCCTGAATTCGAGTGAATGCTCGAAGTTCGTCATTTACGGATAAACATATCTCTGCAAATACATGGCCTAACCTAGATTATATACATACCAGATGCAGTACTCGTTGTTATCTTGCGATGGGTGAAGACTAGAACACTGTATATTATGGATTATGTAATTATATTGATTATTGATTACTAATTTATTTCACCATTGTAACCACTCCTAAGTCACTGACGACTGATTACATGCATCGTTTGGGACTAAGGAAAATCAATACAAGCATGCGTTAAGGCTCCAAGCAAGCATGAGCCAGCTGACTGACTGGCTATGTGTTTTTGTTCTTGTTGGTTGTTGTTGCTGTTCCCCAGGATGTCTGACCGAACATCTCCAAGGTCCCGAGCAAGGCCAAGGCCATAACCAAGCATCCCCACAAAACCCTTCCTACTTTACCACTAAGAAAGCCCAGGTGACCGAAGCCACTCCCAGGCGAGGCGCTGAGGAGGGTGCGAAAACGCCCGGGACACCAAAGCCCCACCCAACAACAATTATGAAGGGAAAGTTGAGGGGCAAAGAAAAAATTTGATGCTTTGGCTCCCAGTCTGCCAACCTCTAGGTTGGCAGTAGGGAGGTCAATCAACGGAAGAGACGCCGCCACTTGAGATCTAGAAAATATATAAGTAAAAGGAACAGTCAGAGTAAGCTATGGGTATGGCAGAGAACGCTCAACTCTAACTCTGATAGACCAGCCCATCACCACATGACTAGAACCTAATCCTGTCAGCATCAGCCAGGAAAGGCCCTAGAAAGCCGCCTTTGGCTGGGGGAATGGCTCCCCCACTACTTTTTTTTTTATTACATTAGTTCAACCAGACCACTGAGTTCCACAAAAAGAATTCTCATAGGGCTGGCCCAAATGATTAGATCAAGATGGACAATAAATCAAGTCAAGATAGATAGGGAAGGGCAGGAGGTGAACAAATCTAGAAAGGCGAAGACACTCAAACATTTCATCAGTTCAGCCGGACCACATGAGCTCCACAGCAGAGCTCTTATAGGGAAGGGCCGAAGGATGAGGCAAGAACTGCTGCACTGCAGCACCAACAAAGAAGTGATCAAGGGCGAATAATGAAAGATCAGGACTTAGGTAGAAAAAAAATCACAGCGAGATGCAAAAAATGTAATACTGAGGGGAATCAAGTCAGCTCGGTCGCATCAGCAACCAAAGAGACAAATCAGGTCAGGAGCCTACTACCTAGCCAGGCCAGGGAGGCATGTGATATAGGCTGCCCGAGGACAACCAAATGGGACAGAATAAGAATAGAAAGGGAAAAACATAGAAAGAGGAATACAAAACTACGCAAAATTAGTCAAGCCAACGACAAAAGCTCGAGGGGAGAGGAAAAGGAAAAAAACCCAGTCTCTCCCCCATCAAGCCCCAGTCGCTGGCCCCAAAGCCCCCCAACCTCGTCAAGGGGTGTAGTAGTATGGGGGGATAGCTCCCCTATTTCAACCCCTTTCGGGGTTGGGCACCCGCCGTCTTGGTTATACGGACCATCCGCTAAGACAACAAAACTATCTCTAGTGCGGTTTTAAGCCATGAAATTAATGCAATGGAGCTATTGAGCACAGCCGTGCGATGCAGGGAAAACTCGATATGGAGCTATCAAGTCCAGCTCGGTGTTTTTTTTTTTTTTTTTTTTTAATATTAGTTTAACCAGACCACTGAGCTCTACAAAAGAACTCTCATAGGGCTGGCCCGAAGAATTCGATCAAGATATATAACTAAACGAGTCAAGATAGAGAGGGAAGGGCAGTAGGGGAACAAATCGAGGAAGGTGAAGACACGCAGACATTTCTCGCCATTTCACCAGTTCAGCCGGACCACATGAGCTCCACATCAGAGCTCTTATAGGGCAGGGCCGAAGGATGAGGCAAGAACTGCTACACCGCAACACCAACCAAGAAGTGATCAGGGCGAAGAATGAAAGATCAGGTCGAAGGTAGAAAAAATCACACCGAGAAGCAAAACATGCATTACCGAAGGGAATCAAGTCAGTCTGGCCACATCAGCAACCGAAGAGACAAATCAGGTCAGGAGCCTGCTACCTAGCCAGGCCAGGGAGACATGAGATATAGGCTGCCTGAGGACAGCCAAATGGGACAGAATAAGAATAGAAGGGGAAAAACATAGAATGAGGAATGAAAAACTACTCAAAATTAGTCAAACTGAGGACGAAAGCTCGAGGGGAGATAGGAAGGGTAAGTACCACAACCATCCCCCATCAAGCTCCAGTCGCCGGCCCCGAAGCCCCCCAACCGCGTCAAGGAGAGTAGTATCAGGGGGGGGGGGGGGGGGGAGGAGAGTTAAAGAGGTGTCATAGGTAAATATATAGATATAAACTTATGTTGTTGTTGTTGTTGTTGTTGCTGTTCCCCAGGCTGCCTGGCCGAACAGCCCCAAGGCCCCGAGTAAGACCAAGGCCATAACCGAGCGCCCCCACAGAACCCTCCCTGCCTACCACAATAAAGCCTGGGTGACCGAAGCCACTCCATGGCGGGGAGCTGAGGAGGGTGCGGAAACGCCCGGGAAACCAAAGCCCCACCCAGGGCCCTGTGCCTCTCAGCAATTATGAAGAGAAAGTTGAGGGGCAAAGGAAAAATGTGACGCTTTGGCTTCCAATCTTGGTAGATTGGGAGGTCAATCCACGGAAGAGACGCCGTCACTTGAGATTTAGAAAATATATAAGTAAAAGGAACAGTCAGATTAATCTATGGGTATGGCAGAGATCGCTCAGTTCTCACTCTGATAGACCAGCCCATCACCACATGACTAGAACCCAATCCTCTCAGCATCAGCTAGGAAAGGCCCTAGAAAGCCGCCTTTGGCGGGGGGATAGCTCCCCTATTTCAACCCCTTTCGGGGTTGGGCACTCGCCCATATGCACTCGCATATAAACTTATGTAGATGGGATATATGGAGGGGACTCGTCAGCCTTGGTCGGCAACCTTATACAAATCTGGGTGGATGGGATTCGTCAGCCTTGGTCGGCAACCCGTCTTGGGAATAAACCTTATACTGTACAAATCCTTACTGCTCACGCAAGGGGGAAGCAGGTTGGTGGATGGACTAACCACCCATCACTGTTGAAAATAGTGCTACAAAAAATACATGCACAGCCTAGGAGTTGGATGGACCCTAAGTTGAGTGGTCAATCCTGTAAGTCCTTGAGTAAACTGGCATGAGTTATCTTTCTCACAGGGGACATTTTGTGTTTAGCCACCCTCATAAAGGGGAGTAAGGTGTCCGGCAATAGATAGATAGATAGATATAATACAGTAATATATTTGTAGAATACATATCAATAGGCAAGTGAATATATTTTGTGTTTATTTAATAGACAATAAAGAAGTATCAGTCAGTCGGCGTCAACTGACTGGGGACAGAGGTACATACATACATACATAACATTTTAAGACTGAGTGCGCCACACATACGTGCAGTTTCAGTCTCTTGTCCTAATGGCGGCGTTCCAGGCAACCCTGTTAAGGGCTGCTTCACTTGTCAAGTTTTGGGATTTGAGATCGGCACGTATAGTCCGATCCCAGGTCTTCCTCGGTCCGCCCCTTGGTGCAGCTCCCTCCACAATCACAGACCTGCATTTTTTCACCCAATTTTGTTCATCCATTCTCTCCACATGTCCATACCATCCTAGTCTACTTGTACGCATCACCTCGCTAATACTCTTTATACCTAAGCGTCTCCTCAGCTCAACCCACTACACTACATGGCAACACACCCACAGACACCAAGAAATATCAAAAAAACACCCAGCACACGGTATCACACACAAATACTGTCCTCTCTCCCTCCCTGCCCACCCCAAACCCACTTCCAGAAGCACATCCATACTCATATCTCTCACCGATCCATCCACTCACTCATAGACAACACGCAGCTGCAAGCACGACCTCCCGAAATCCGTCCTTCCGAATCCTCCCTTCCTCGCGAGGATAGAGTCCACCTGGACAGGCTGAGATGCGGACACCATCCGGCTCTTCTGAGCTATCAGAAGAGACTGGATGACTCCGTCGTCGACACCTGCCCAGGATGTAACACAGCACCCCATACCATCAAACACATCATAGAAGACTGCATTTCACACAACCACTTACGCTAACAACACAATCTACACTCAATGAGAGCTCTGTGGGAAAGCCCAATCGCGGCCATGGCCTTCCTCAGGGACTCGGGGCTGTTCGGCCAGGCAGCTTAGGGAACAACAACAACAACATTTGTTATTCTATCCTGTAGCCTGGCCCCACACATCCATCTCACCATTCTCATCTCATTACGTTCCATTCTGTTGACATCCTCTACTTTAACGGCCCATGTTTCTGAGGCATACGTCATTGCACTTCTAACACACCTTTCCCTTCAGGGGGAGAGGCATTCTTTTCATGGTTAGAATTGGCAGCAGTTCTCTGAACTTTCCCCAGTCACAACAAATTCTAGCGACAGTGACAGCCTCAGCCCCACCACCGGCAGAGATGGTATCTCCTAGGTAACAAAACTTGTCCACCAGCTCCAAAGACTCATTTCCAAAATTCACAGCCACAGGATCATCACTTAACACAAGCTCGCCTTTGCACACTACGCACTTAAATTTCTCTATTTCTGACTTATCCTTCGGCAGGGGTCCCTTTATTCTACTACAGCACTTACTCCCATGGTGCACCCAGCGTCGACAGATGCTACATTGAATCGTGTTTATGCCCACACCCTTTCCACACACTGCACATGGGTATGCACCGCTCTTTTCCACATTGCCTCGTCTCAATCTACAATGCATAACCTTGGTTTTGTTAATATTGACTCTTAAACCCTTGCTCGCCATGCCCTCTCTCCATCTTCTGAATTTGGCCTCAGCATCTTACATATTGTCAGCTATTAGGAGTAAATCGTCTGCATAAAACAGGTCCCCATGTGCATGGGGACAATTCGTTCGCGGCCACCCCTTCGGGGATCACGGCGTCAGGCGATAGATAGAAAAAGTATCAACACTAATTTGAACGATGTGTATACAAACATCCTAAATAATAACATTAATAATATAATACAATACAAAAATGTACAACAATATAAATAAACATGTACTGTACAGTCAAAATCAATAATTTGCCAATAACCATTAATAGAAAGTATGAAATCATGAGAGAGGAACATTAACTCAACTATGTCAAACAAATGGTACTGTACAGTATTAGTCTTTTTTCCTAGCTTATAGTAAACTGCCATGTCCGTATCTCCATTATTCAATTTTTACAAAGATTATTGTAGCGAAATATGTTATAAATTTTGAAAACTTAGTGTAAATATGATGGAGAGACATAGTAGTTTTATATATTACCATATAATTATAATGTGCATATGGTGCATGGGGACAATTCATTCGTGGCCACCCTTTCGGGGATCACGGTGTGATGGCCCAAATGATTAAATCATATTGCGGTTAAAAGGTTAAAGTGGCATAGATAATGAATTATGGGGTACAAGGAAAAAATTGGACAGTCAGATAAAATGTCAGCAAGGTGGAAAAGAAATACTTTGTTATGTGTGAATAGAAGGCTTTTTGTAACCATTAGGTTAGGTTATTATAGAGAAATAAGTTGTCCAGGGATTCAATTTACCATCAGCTGGAATACAACCGACAATAATCACCTGGGGATAGTAATTTTTCCCTGCCAGCTTCTTTACCTACGATGACAAACTCTTTACCTACTATTATTACGAACACATGAAGACTGTCAAAGGAATGCAACAGTACCAGTAAATGAAAAAAATTACAATTCACAAACAAGGTTGTAGATGAACTATTGATATTAACTGTACTACATCAACTATACAGAACCACTAAACTAATCAACACAGATTAGGCGGGTGCCCGACCCCGAAAGGGGTTGAAATAGGGGAGCTATCCCCCCGCCAAAGGCGGCTTTCTAGGGCCTTTCCTAGCTGATGCTGAAAGGATTGGGTTCTAGTCATGTGGTGATGGGCTGGTCTATCAGAGTGAGAACTGAGCGATCTCTGCCATACCCATAGCTTACTCTGACTGTTCCTCTAACTTATATATTTTCTAGATCTCGAGTGACGGCGTCTTTTCCGTGGATTGACCTCCCAATCTACCAAGATTGGAAGCCAAAGCGTCACATTTTTCCCTTGCCCCTCAACTTTCTCTTCATAATTGCTGAGGGGCACAGGGCCCTGGGTGGGGCTTTGGTTTCCCGGGCGTTTCCGCACCCTCCTCAGCTCCCCGCCATGGAGTGGCTTCGGTCACCCAGGTTTTATTGTGGTCGGCAGGGAGGGTTCTGTGGGGGCGCTCGGTTATGGCCTTGGAATTGCTCGGGGCCTTGGGGCTGTTTGGCCAGGCAGCTTGGGGAACAACAACAACAACACAGATTTATTAACACCAACATCATGCAGATAAAATACATGCAAGTTTCTTCCATTCAACACCATAAATTTAAATTGGTGGCCGGGCAACTTAGCCAACAGACCATTTCAATCAGGGCCAACTCAGTCAATGTTACAAAGAAAAACAAGCAGCAACACATCTACTGCTCCTCAACTAGCTGCTTGCTGAAGTGTTAAATGGGTACTTGTAGGAAAAACAAAGTCTAATATTCAAGCACAAACGCAGTCAGTCAATGATTTGACTATTAAATGCGTTGACTGTAACAGTCTACGACATTGCTTGGCAGGTTGTACCACAAGTGAACCACTCTGTTGGAAAAGAAATTAAATTAAAGTTTGTTTAACCAGACTAGGCCTACTGAGTCTAGAACAAGACTCTCATAAGGATTAAATCATATTGCGGTCAAAAGGTTAAAGTGGCATAGATAATGAATTATAGGGTACAAGGAGAAAGTCGGACAGTCAGATAAAATGGCAGCAAGGTGGAAAAGAAATACTTTGTTATGTGTGAATAAAAGGCTATTTGTAACCATTAGGATAGGTTAATAGGTTAGGATTTTATACAGAAATTGGTAGAGTTGACAGTGCTTGAGATAAGTTAGGTTAAAACTTTAAATTATAACTGGTTTAATTGGCTCTATTAAAGTTGGCAATGGTTGAAATGGTCTACTGGTTTAATTGACAGGGAACCACTTTGACTCACCTTCCTCTACGTGTGACGAATCCCTCCCGATCCATGACTTTGTTGCGCACTGGCTGAATCGTCACCAATGGGGCCGGGCCGCCACTGTGATAAGTAAAGTCACCAATTTGGGAAAGCCGCGACCTGCCAGTGAAATTCGAACTCAGTACAGTATAACGTTAACGGCATTAAAGTCGCCATGTCCAGCCACCTGTCCTAAAATATTACCTCAACTGTTAGTCAGTATACAGTGCTTGTACTACTGTGTTTTTAATACAGTATTACAAAAAAAAAAAAAAAAAAAAAAAAATATATATATACTGTATATATAATATACAGTATATATTTATATTTATATATATATATATATATATATATATATATATATATATATATATATGCTAAATATCTACAGGGAAGGATGTATTTGGGGCGAAATGGGTACATGAGGGGTGACTGGACGAATTTAGAACCTAGGCCCTAGGCCTAAAAAATTTCCCAGGATAGAAACAATGCCCCAATCTACAGTATTTATAATGCACCTAAGTTTTATGGTTAGGACTGTTATTTAGCCATGTCTACATTATTATTTACAATGCAAAAGATTTAGGCCTACTTAATGTAAACAAAACAAATTTTCATAGGCTAAAACTGGGAAAAGTGCAACTTTCAGAATGAGCACAGAACCGATTAGAATTTTCTCCATAAGAACAGTGCCCCGATCTTGGCTGTTTCAATCTTAGCTCGATTTCTGCGGAACCGATTAGGAGCTAAGATGGGAGCTCCACTGTACCAGTATTCCCAAATGTTTATAAAAGGAGGCAGGGGGCTAGGAATCCTCCTCCCCTTGTAAAATTCACCTACTAGACGAGATAGAGAAATGGGAGAGGGAATTTGAATGTAGTCCAGAACCCTAAGAATTGGAACTTTATATGTTTTTGTTTGGGCTCTTGTCTCAAATCGGCCACCCCCAGCTATGGGGTATGTGCATGAGTACAGTCTGGCCTGCCAATACGCGAGAATATGGGCGACACGCGAGGGCGCGGAATGAAAATTCGCGTATTAGCAATAGAGTATTATATGGGAATAAATCTATATGGGCGGCACTGACTCCAAGTTGTCTACTTTAGGCCTATTTATCTCCATCAATTGCCACAAAAGGTACATATATGTATACATAAACATCCAAATCATAAGAAAATATAACAATAATAATAAACTCACCTTAAAATTAACAGTAAATGTCCAACACGAGTCGGACAGCTGGTGCGCGAGCGTGGACTGAGGGTAGACTGGCGTATCCCACAATGCCCTGCGTGCCTACGTAACTGGCGCGGAATGGTGGGGGACCTCGCGTATTAGCTGAACTCCCCGGAATTGCCCTTATATCGGCCCCGGATTCGCGTTTTAAAGGTACATCACGCGTTTTGAAAGTTTTGGGTATGATTCGACCCCCTCCTCGCGTATAAGGTGAATCGCGTATTAAAAGCTCGCGTATTGGCAGGTCAGACTGTATATACATGGATATATTTGAGAGTAAAGGGAGGCAAAAAGACACCAGTGGCACCAAAATGGAGAAGGTTGACCGATCTCTGTTACTGTAGGGTTTATAGGGATTATGCAGTATTATAGCCCTGAAAGAAATTCAAAATTATATTGACTCTAATCTGCACTCTTAATTTAATAACATTTGTAATGATTACTTGCTTGCTCATATGATTACTGTATTTCCATTTTAACAAAACTTAACATTTATAATAATTATTGTGTTCTCTCCACTAACCAACTTTACTCCTAAACTCAATTAATGAAATTAACAAACACATGTGGCAGTCTGGGGATTCGAACCCAGGACGCTCACACCGAAAATCAACACACTTATGCATTGCGCCATGAGTTTACAAGTATTACGCTTCTTCACAGAAAGTCAATACTATATTGAACCAATTGTTGATTTGTAGTTTTAGTTGTAAATGCACTTAAGAATTGGACATTGCAACTTCTCAAGGGAATAAACCCTTGAGGATTAGGATGCATTTTGACAGTTTATTTTCTGGTTGTTAAATTAAAAAGATGCAGTTATAGTATTATCTTATGCTGCCACCAAAGGGGGAAGGGGGGGATTAGTTTGCTCCCTCGACCTCCATAAAAAAATACAAATAATAATAAAAAAAAAAAAAAAAAAAAAAATAGATAATTTGTATTTTTTGGGTAGAAACATTTCCTGGCCTAAGGCCAATTCTTCCTAAATCATGACCGACCCCTTATACATTTTCATTATCACACATACCAACAATTCCTGTACTTCAAGTTTTCTCATGGCCCAGTGCGGCCACTGCATAACCTCTTTGGGCACCCTGTCAAAAGGCCTTCTCCAGGTCTACAAAGACTAGGTATAGTTCCATGTTTTTCTCTAAGAATATAGGTTTGATTCCCAAAGGGAAGTAATGAAAACCTAATATTTAGTAGGGGCCCCGGAATCATTGACGATGTTGCCTATTAGTATAATAGTCTCCATTCAACATCCACGTCAGTCGTTTGAATCAACCGCCGCGAGGAAGAATACGAGTCATCTTCATAAGTGCAACGCTACTTCTCTTATGGTGTCGTCACAGATCGGGTACCCACTACGAAAAAACTTCGTAAAAAATAAGAGAACAAAAAGGGAAAAAGAATTTTCCATCTTAACACTGTTATTCACAAGCTTCCCACATTCGGTGGATTTTCTTGCGTTGTGGCTTCTTACCGCATCTCGCCAAGCGCAACAATTCTTCCTTCAATGATATACCAAGATAAACTCAAAATATCAGCGAATGGGAAGGGGATGGCTGGGAGGGACGTCGTCGTCAATGATTCCGGGGCCCCTACTAAATATTAGGTTTTCATTACTTCCCTTCGGGAATCAAACCTATAATTTAATAGTGGCCCCTCCATCATTGACGATGTTGCCTGAATTCCAAGACTGGAGGGGGACATTCGTAGTATGAACATTTTAATAACCGCATGGTTAAGTCAAGAAACCTCATAACAGGAAAAGCTATTCGTATAATTATGTAGTTGTGCATACAACATCGTTAAAAATATTGACAGAGTGTGAGCAGTGCGTTGCTTCAAAGAAGCCTGCTCCAACAACAGAGGCCTCACACAGGAGGTGTGTGTTGTATCGGGTGAGACAGAGTTAAAAGCATAACCCCTCATCACCCTGACCCGGAACCTATGCTGAGCTCAGTTTGGTTGCCGGGCGTAGTCTTATTGACAAATATTAACCTACTGAAACTAGTGTAACTAGCCAGGAACATATTGGAGTCACCATCGGATCTCTATCGATCGTTTGAGTCTAGTGCGACTAGCCTGGAAACTTTGAAAATTATTTAAACCGTAGGGCAATTAATTCTTTATTATTCAGAACAACAACATACTGTAAGTTGGAGAGTTAGATAATGGAAATATTTACAGGGTCACTTAGGACTAGTTTCGAAAATCGAAACATAAACAACTTTCTTTATATTAACCCTCTCACCACGGAAGGGCTCTTGAACGCCCATAAAAAAGCATATAACAGGTACCCGGAAGGCCTCTTGAACGCCCAGTGGTTGAAAGCCTGTGAGCTTCGTGTGCGAGGCGTCGGTCCGACGCATGTAAACAACAGCCGGCTGGACCGACGCCCCGCATCTCCGGCCACAAGAAGGAGAGCGTCGCTTGTTCGTGTGTGCCTGTATGTTGTTGTTAAGTATCGAAAAGTGGTGTAAAGTGGCTGTTTTGGCCATAAAGTTATCTCCAATGAAATCATCATCACAGCTCAACCAGTTGACTTAGAGAGCTCTACTTAATGCCATTCTACTGGTAAATAACACAGCTACGCTTGGGGATGCGCGGGAATGCGGGAAGCAGTCTGATTAACGAATATACGGTAGCCTAGCCTAGACGTTTTTCGGCCAAAACACCCGGGTTTCGAGGAATATATATATAATACATAGCCGGGGCTGGAGGGTTAATCATCATAAAACCCGAGTTCGAATTATTCATAAAAACAACATAAGTTGGACAGTTAGATAATGGAAATTTTTGTACAGAGTCACTTAGGACTTATTGTAATCTAGTGCAACTAGTTTTGAAAAATTAAAAACTTTCTTTTATTAACCCCTCCACCCCGGAAGGGCTCTTGAACGCCCATAACAACCTCGGCCCGCGCAACCCGGAAGGGCTCTTGAACGCCCATTGCTTGCGTGCGTGCTTTCGAATGCCGCGCGTACATTTTTGGTATCATGGGACGGTAGGTGGCGCCACCAGGCGTAAACGACGCCACAGCAACAGTATCTACCCCGACGCCATCATGGACAGTACGCCAAATAGTGATTCCGCTGTGTCCGATACCGTGCTTCCTACGACGCCCTTGCTAGTTCGTCGCGCCTTACCCCGACGCCATCGCCTAAATGTGTTATCTCCCGGAGGTATTGAGACGACATTGAGACTATATGAGCGTGCTGATGCCAAGTATATTTTTGATGATATAGTCAGTGACGACTCCAGTAATTATAAGTCGAGTGATTACGGCCATGAGTGAGAAAGAAGAGCAATTCCTGGGATTTGTGAGAGAACATGACAGTGATGAGAGTGATGAAGGTGATGTACCAGTTGTTGAGGAAGCTGGTTTACCTAAAGACAGTTAACTTGAGAGAGTGAGTGAGTGGGAGAGTTCAAGGTCACTCACCAAATTTCGCATAAGTGACACGACTCCAAGCCCTTCCCCAGGTAAATCGCCTTTCAAGCTACACTTGTATAAGCAGAAAATACTTGAGAAGGCGGCCGCGGCAGCTAGGGAACAAGCAAAAATACTTGGTGAGGATGAGGCTGTGAGTGAGGGTCAGCGTGGTGACCCTTCTCGTCCGCCATTGTCTCCCTTATCTACCCACGCCACCCAATATGACCCGGATGCCCCGCATTCTTCCCCACCACCCCCACCATTGCCAAGGGTTGAGGACCCCCCACTTTCGGCCTATTTGCCTCCTAGGTCCCCCGACAGGAGACATACTGCTGCCGAAAAGGGGAAAGGTAGGAAATATACCAAAAAAATTAAGAAAAGTATGAGAGTTTTGTTCGAGGCTCCCGCGGCGTCCACCCCTGCCGGCCCCAGCCATACGTCCCCGCAACTTTCCCCACGGTCCTCCCCACCTCTCCCGCCTTCAACATGTCTTCCTGAAGAAGTCTTTGAGCTCGCATCACCAATACCTGGGCCTAGTGACAGTGAAACATTGCTTTCTGTCACTCGTCGCAGGCCAAGGAGCCCAGGACCTCGGGGGGACACAGCCTCACCTGCCACTCCTTCCCCACCTCGCCCACCCGCACGCCGCCCACGCATCACTGGTTCCCCGCCAGATTATGTGGGGGCCACTGATGATGAAGGGCACCTCTCTGAAGACTCTGGCCATGATTACATAGGTCCACCGTCAGGGCAAGATGACCACTCTGACGATGACTATATGGACATCGACGACCCTCGACCCATCCGCTTGGCCCGGCGTCGTGCTGCCCGTCGTGCTGCACGCCGCCCTGGCCGACGCCCTGGCCGCGCGCCTCCCGAGTTGGCCGTGGGCGTGCTGGGCCACCAGCTGGAGCTCCTCGTCAGCGTAGACAAGACCCATTCTACGTTTTTCAGTGGCAAGACGTAGTTGATGGGGATGGATACAACCCTGATGTGCCAGCTTTTGATGAGGTACTGGAGGGTTCAGGCATTACCCCAATTTTCCTGCAGGCCCCAATGCTCCACCACACGAACTATTTGAGGCTTTCTTTGATGAGGAGGTGGTAGGCTATGTTGTCAAAGAGACAAATAAGCAGCACCAATTCCAGGTCCACTTTTTGGGCAAGGTAACCAAGGGCCACATGAGGCAGTGGACCCCAGTGACTCATAAAGAGTTCATGGTGTTCCTGGCACTCACCATGCTAATGCCTCATGTCAAGAAGCATAGGTTGCCTGACTATTGGATCACCAATGATCTGATATCCACCCCTGCCTTCGGGAAATATATGTCTCGCGACCGGTACCTTGATATCCTCGCAGCGCTCCATCTTGTCACCAAGACGTCCACCTCGGTGACAAGCTGTGGAAGATTAGGACGTTGTACGAGATGATGCGAGAACGCTTCACCTCCTACTTCAAGCCCTTCCGCAAGGTCGTCATTGACGAGTCTCTTGTGCTGTTCCGGGGAAAACTCAGCTTCCGGCAGTACATCCCCTCAAAAAGACATCGCTTTGGCATAAAATTCTTTGTGCTGTGCGACTGCCAAACTGGCTATGTCCTGGACTTCCTGGTCTACAGCGGGAAGGAAGGGGACTTGCTTGTGGACCCCCTCATTGGCTTTGGCGGAGCAGTGGTGCAAGCCATGATGGACCGCTACTTTCACAAGAATCACGTCCTCTACACGGACAATTATTACACGTCCCCCACTCTCTCACAGTACCTGCATGAGCGCAAGACGGGGACTGTAGGCACAGTACGAGGGAAAAGGAAGGGCATGCCACCTTTCCCTCCAAAGACCAAAAAAGGTGATGTCTTCAAGAAGAAGTCGGGGCCCATTCTGGCTATCCACTGGCACGACCAGCGGAAGGTCAACCTCCTGACCACCATCCACAAGGGGGAAATGGTGGAGACTGGCAAGGTGGATCGCCGCACCCAGGCCAGGGTGACCAAGCCCGATGCTGTCCTGGACTACAACATCAACATGAGGCTGGTGGACAAGTCCGACATGCAGATAGGCTTCATTGACTGCCTGCGTACCTCGTGCAGATGGTACAAAAAGTTCTTTCTGCATATGGTGGACATGTCAGTTCTGAATGCCTACAATATACAAGCTTCGGAATGTGAACACACCCATGAAGTTCAATAGCCTGCGGAGGTTCCAAAAGCAGGTGTTGACGGAGCTCCTGGAGAAGTATGCTACGCCACAGAGGGCAGTGGCACATCCTGGGCCCGCCGTTATTGACCGCTTGCAGTGTGCTCAATACTTGATTAGGCACAGGCTTGGTTCCCTGCCTCAGAATGAATCAGGAAGAACACAGCAGAAGCGGTGCCATGTCTGCTACAACAGCAGGGTGAGGCCGAGGCCAGGTAAAAAGTCAACCATGGAGTGTGTGGAGTGCAAGGTGGCACTCTGTGCTTTAGAGTGCTTCTTTGATTACCACTCCAAGCTGGAGTTCTAATAATCATAGTGAAAGTGCCAAAGATAATGACAATATGTACAGTATATATATAGGCAAAAAGTGGAAGTAAACCAATTTATTGTTATACAAAAGTCATGTATTATGAAAACATTTATACAAATACAATTACACCATAATAATATGTGAAAGTGACACATATGTATATACCAAGTGACATTCATATGATTAGAACCTATAGAAATATATAAATCAGTGAAAAAAGACAATAAATTGTATATAAAACGTTTACAAATCATATAACTAAGTGAAAGTGACACAAGACCTAATATTTAATGGCCAAAGTATAATAAACACTTGTGATAACGAATAATCAGTGCCTAATACAACAATAACCTACCTCAATTACTAATAAAATGTACGGTATCGAGTGAAAATGAGCATTATCAGTGACAGTGACACTCTCTAAAGCATATTTGTCAAAGTGAAAGTGACACAAGACCTAATATTTGATGGCCAAAGTATAATAAACACCTGTGATAACGAATAATCAGTGCCTAATACAACAATAACTTACCTCAATTACTAATAAAATGTACGGTATCGAGTGAAAATGAGCATTATCAGTGACAGTGACACTCTCTAAAGCATATTTGTCAAAGTGAAAGTGACACAAGACCTAATATTTGATGGCCAAAGTATAATAAACACCTGTGATAACGAATAATCAGTGCCTAATACAACAATAACCTACCTCAATTACTAATAAAATGTACGGTATCGAGTGAAAATTAGCAATATCAGTGACAGTGATACCCTAATAAACATATTTTATATAATTGGCCTCAAAATAACTAGAAAATATCAAATAAACATCACATTCTCAATATCAAACACTAAAATCGTCTAAGGGAGATAAATACTTTGGCGCGACGAGCGGCTAGGTGCGTCGTAGCCATGGCCGGGGCGACGCGTCCGAACGCGGGAAGAATTTGCCGCCGAAAAGCACTCGTCTTCCCGCGCTCACCATTATGCAACCAGAGGGGCTAGAGACCTCTACTCAACGCCATTCGACAGAGGAAGGTTTGTGGAACATTATTCTTTTTTATTCACAACATTACATGCCATATTCATTGACTTACAGAGTAGGTAACATAGCCCAAAGATCGTCAAAACACCCGGTACCGCAGCACAGTCGCAAGCTATAGCCCCCGGGGCTGGAGGGTTAATCATCATAAAAAACCCGAGTTTGACTTAAGCAATCTAATTTTCTAAATCAAACAAATTGAGCTTCTATGCTTATTCATATCTCATTTTGGGCACAGCCCGGCGTAAACAGCGTCTAGGCTTGTCCTTAAACCCACTTGTAGTTCTGTGTAAGGGGTAGTTCCTCTCTTGTACTGGGATACATACAATCCCCCCCCTTTTTTTCTTTCTGAAGCCTTTCTTGGCGCAACTATCACAGTACCTATAAACTAGGAATACAAGAACACACAACAGTAGTGTGCCCACGGGCATACCTATAACAATTTTTTTTTTTTTTTTAAATATTAAGAAAATGTAGTTTGTATAGAACACGGGGAAGTAACTATTGCCATGACAAACTGTCGCGACGGCACTTCCCTCGTCTATTACCGAGCCCCGCCTTCGCGGCGAGGATCAGCGCGTAACTAAGTCGACTATCGTAGGTAGTCCGCCGGAACCTGTATAATCTCAAGTAGGAGGGTATCGAGGTATACACTTGGGGAACCTGACCCGGAGGTCTTGACAGGCTTCCGCCTTGACCCCAGCTCTTCTCGGAGTGACCCAACTGGCGCATAGACATTTTCTTACAGTAGATCCTCTGGAAAAAGGCAAACTAGGCCTGTGTATCCAGCTCAGTGCCAGTACAGTACTTGCACTACTGCGGTCGTTCACCGTGTTGGCGGCGGCGGCAGCAGACGCAACATTTTTACTATTCTATATTTTTGCTTTATAATCAAACTTCAAATCTGTCTTCCCCATGCTTTATCAAGATTACTTTCAAACTTCCTTATTGATTCGGAATCGACTACATACTGGGGCAGCGCGTTCCTCTCATTTACCACTCTATCACAAAATGAGTTCTTTGCCTTTTCAAGCCTATTTCTTTCTTTGTAAATTTTCTTAGTGTCCTCTCGTTCTTGTTCCCTCCCGCATCAAGAAGATACCTTCACACACATCCTCATCATACTTTCCTGACACAATCTTAAAAGTCTCTATCATATCCCCTCTCTTTCTCCTATATGCCAGTGTCCTCAACCTCTGTTCATAGCCCGCGTTCTTCAACGTTGGTACTAGCTTGCTAGCTCTCCTCTGCACTTTCTCCACTGCTTCTATATCCTTTACCATATATGGAGCCCACACCTGGTTCGCATATTCCAGGTGCGGCCTAACCAGCGCTGTATAGAGATTCCTGAATATTTCTTCGTCAAGTGACACAAATGTCCTCCTTATCAGCCCTACAATTCTATTGGCTTTGTTTATCTTTTCCGCTAAATGTTCTGAAAAATTTAACTTATTGTCTATCACTACTCCTATATCCTTTTCTGCATTCACTTCCTCCATCGCTTCATACATACTGTATCCTACCTTGTCTATCTTGCTAGTCCCAATCTGCATGTACTTGCATTTTTTTTTTGGATGAAAAGGCATTAACCAATGTTCAGACCATCCCTTCATGCCCTCCACATCTCCTTGAAGCAAACCCACATCTTCCTTACTCCTCACTCTTCTATACAGCTTAGTGTCATCCGCATACAGGTATATCTCACTTCCATTGGTTATAACTTCAGGTAAGCCGTTGATAAATATAACGAACAGTAGTGGTCCCAACACAGATCCCTGAGGTACCCCACTTGTAATTTCCCTCCACCCCGAGCCTATTCCATTCACCAGTACCATTATGGTGAAAGGTTGATCTTATATCGAAAACTTAATTTGGCCTAGTTGTTGATGATGCTTTTATTTTATACTAGCCCACTGGGCCTAGGCCCTCTCAAGGCTAGTGGTGGAGGAGGTGGTACAGAGTTTAAAGTCACGTATATGTCAGCAGTTATATGTTATTGTATAAATTTATCGCTCTCAGGAAGTGACGAATAGGGGTGAAATTGAAAGAGTCTGAGTCAGAGAGGATGCCATGTAATGAGGTGTTCAGCAAGAATCTCCGTCTTTCAGATGCATAGACGGGACAAATACAAAGAAAGTGAAAAACAGTCAATGATGTATGGCAATGTTGGCATTCAGGTGGTGGACCACGAGGGGTGGACATCAGGTAACCATGTGTGAGGCGCGTGTGGCCTAAACGTAATCTAGTTAATAGGGTTTGGTCTGCACGTGAACCATTAATTGAAGAGGGCCACAAGTGTATGTCATCCTTAATGGAGTGAAGGTGGCCAGTTAATGGTTGCGCTCTCCACTCAACTCGCCAAGCGTCATAAACATGGCGACGGAGGACAGGGAGCATATCCTCCGAACGCAGCAAAGTAGTAGAGGGTGTACCATGACACGCTTGCTTAGCGAGGAAGTCTGCACGCTCATTCCCGGGAATTCCTAAATGCGCGGGGATCCAGCACAGTGTGATGGAACGATTAGCGCACTGTAATTTGTGTATTGTGTGGATGATAGTCTTGACCAATGGGTCCTTGGGGGCAAATACACATAAGGCTTGCAGTGCACTCCTTGAGTCACTACAGATAACGACCCGTGGAGAGTTCCTCGACAATGAAGAGATGGTGCTTAAAGCACCTTGAATAGCCCATAATTCAGCAGTGAAAACCGTGGAGTGATGGTGTAAGGTACTTTGAGACAAGCCATGGTCTGAGACTGCAGCGCAACCCACAGCATCCGCAGTTTTCGAGCCATCGGTGTAAATGAAAATAGCCGGGATGTGATCATCAAGATGTTGTAAAGCGAGATGTCGACGTTGAGATGGGGCTTGGGCATCAAGTTGATCTTCTAAGTGAAAGCAAACTGTAGGGTGTTTTAGGGTCCACGGAGTGATGTGACTAGGAGGGGGAGTTATGGGAGGAACGGTGATACTGTAAGTGGAGAGCAATTGGCGAGACAATAGTGGGAATGGCACTGGAATGGTTGAACGATAGTTATCTATGGAATGGAATAGTTCTAGTAGAGTTGGGTCATGACGGAGGCGAACAGCCGTACGCATGAGGACTAATCGACGGTGATAGGCTAGAGGTAAGGTCCCAGCCTCACATAGGATATTGGAGACACGAGAGGAACGGAATGCCCCCGAGCTAATGCGGATGCCCAAATGGTGTACGCTGTAGAGGGTTCCTAATGTGGAAGCAGAGGCCGTGCCATAGACAGGGCTACCATAATCTAGGGCTGAGAGGATGGTAGCTCTGTAGAACAGTAAAAGCGTAGCGTGATCTGCGCCCCAATGGACTCGTGCGACTGTTTTCAGAACATTCATTCTCTGGAGGCAACGTGCCTTTAAGCAGGCAATGTGACTCCTCCAATTGAGGTGAGTATCAAAGATTAAACCAAGGAACCTGGTATGTGGAAGGATCTGAATATTAGAATGTCCCATGGTGAGAGTAATGGACTGGTTACGTAAATGTCGAACATTTCTATAGAATACAACGGCGTTAGTCTTTTCAGCAGAAAATTGAAAACCAGCAGTGGATGCCCAAGAGTGGATGGATTTTAGAGCAATGTTGAGACGCCGTTGTATGTGAGTCAGACTGGGAGAAGTATAATATATTGCGAAGTCGTCCACATACAAGCTATACGATATTTCAGGTGGGAGGCTGCGTATGACACTATTGATCGCCATAATAAAGAGTAAGCTGCTAAGGGCACATCCTTGTGGTATTCCATTAATTTGTGACATAATGTCCGATAGGAGACCATTATTTTTGACCTGGAATGTACGGTTAGAGAGAAAATGTTGTAAAAAGCAGGGAAGAGGACCCCGCATGCCAGAATCGTGTAAATTTTTTAAAATCCTGTGTCTCCATGTTGTGTCATAAGCCTTAGCAATGTCAACAAATATTGCCACTGTGGGTTGGTTCTTGGAGAACCCATCACGTATTTGGTGTTCAAGGCGAATAAGTGAGTGCAGTGTAGAACGGCCAGGGCGGGAACCATTCTGATATGGGGATAGGAGGGCATGTGACTCAGCGTAATGTAAAAGTCGAGGATTGATAATTTTTTCCATTAATTTGCAGAGGCATGAGGTAAGCACAATCGGTCTGTAATTTGTGGGAAGACTATGATCTTTTCCAGGCTTCGGTACGGGTATAGTGTAAGCATGCCGCCAAGACGGTGGGAAGTAGTTACTTATCCAAAACTGATTGTACAGTTGTAAAAGATGTTGTAGCGCACGTGGATGGAGGTGACGGATGAGAGCGTACGAGAATCCATCCGGGCCAGGAGTAGTGTCTGTACACAGGTCGAGCGCGAGTCGCAATTCCGGAATTGAAAAAGGGGTGTTATATTCATGTGTTTTCCCGCTATGAAAAGATAGCGGGCGAGATTCCTCCATACATTTATAACGAAGAAATTGACGAGGCAATGACTGGTCTGAGCTGACGTGACAGAAATGTTTGGCATGTATGGCAGCGATGTCAAGGGGGTCATGTGTAAGCGAGTCCGAGGCAGGGTCTTTGAGTGGAGAGAGTGGAGGCCGTACAGTGCGTCCGTTGATACTGCGAAACTTTTTCCATAAAGTAGAGAGAGGGGTGCGGGAATTGAAGGACGAGATATACGATCGCCATGAAAGTATCTTGGTGTCAAGGATACTGCGTTTGACAACTGCACAGATCTTGTTATAGAACGTTTTAAGGGCAATTTTTTCAATAGTGATGGTTATAAGGTCAAAGTAACGATTAGTGGAAAAAAGCCGGGGGGAAACAGTCTTTAAACGCCGCTGCCTAACACTCAGACGCTTAAGAAGGCGTTCCACACGATGCTTGAATTTTATCATTTGGGCTAGAGTGGGCATCCACCAAGGGACCTGGCGAGGGTGCGTCAGCGAGGAGGTAAGCGGGATATGAGTGCGTGCAATGGAGTTCAGGAAGGACGAAAAATAAACAAAATTGTGGGCAGGGGAAGAGGTAGGGGAGAAGTCCAAAACGCCTGCAGAGGAGTGCGTATAAGACGTCCAATCGGCTTTAGAGAGATTATAACTCGATATTTGAGGGGAGGATGCAGGGCACAAATACTTAAGGAGTATAGGGTAGTGGTCACTGGAGAAGCGATCCTGTAAAACTGACCAGTCAAATAGGGGAGCTGCGTCATCCGAGGCAAAGGAAAGATCAACAGCGGAAAATGTACAGTGGGTAGCAGATCTGTAGGTGGGGGGTGTCAAAGTTGAGACAACAAAGAGTAGAATGAAGGAGATATTTTTCAATTTTATCGCCTGGGATGTCTGTGTTTGGGTTGCCCCAAAGGGGAGAGTGTGCGTTAAAGTCGCCCAGAATAAGGTACGGTGGGGTCAGTTGTTGTACTAGTTGATGAAGGTCTGAAGTATTGTAATGACAGGAGGGTTGATTGTAGGAGGAGCAAACAGTCAAGGAAGGAAGGTTTGGTAATGAAATGGAGACGGCAGTTGTTTGAAAAGGGTTGGGGTCAAGGGTGACAGGAACAAATACGCACTTATAGTGCACAAGGATGGCCGTTCGGAGATGTGAAGGGGTTATAGGGGAGCTAGCAGCAACAGTATAATGCCTGGGGGGGACAACAAAATTGCCTACATGTTGGAGGCAAATGCATAATGGTGAATATAATTTAAGTAATCGTTGTAATTCTCCCATACGGAGGCGAGTTTGGTATCCGTTTATATTCCATTGCAAAATGTTATATGCCATCAAGAATAGGATTGTCAGAGTCATCGACAATAGAGGTCTCTTGAAGAGAGTCTGGTAAAGGTTGTGAGTGTGGAGAGGGTTGTGTGGATGAAGGTGAAGGGGTAGATGTAAGGTCTGTAAATTTTTCAGAAATAGCTGTGAATTGTGTGACTAGTTTAGGAACAAGGGTGGGGCAGTGGAGGAGTGTTTGGCGCAGAGTGTCCATAAATAGATAAGCGGATGTAACATCTTCATCAGGGTTAGGGGGAAGTGTACGTGTGGTGACAAATTCCTGCGTCCGAGCAAGGAGGCAGGGATCCGTGGCACAGATATGGGGTGTGATGTAATTACGGAAACAAATTGGACATCCACATTTGTCAGGTGGGATATTGGTGTGACATATCAATACAGGAGATTGTGAGGGGCTCGGGGTATGATGAGTCTTTATCGAAGGTTTGTCAGAAGATGGTGTCGTAGGGTTAGCAGGAGTTTGTGGGGGAATGTCTCTAGGTTTGGGAGCATCGGGATCTGGGCAGTGGGGAGCGGCTAACGGAACATGTCGCTCAAGGTTACAGGGAGGATCAGGCGTGGTGAGGGTGGTACGCACATTGACAGGAGGGTGGTGAACATCAAATCGGGATTGTGATAGCTCTATATTAGTCAAGTCAGAATCCAACAGGTTATTGTCCTTCAGGAATCTCTGCATCAAGTCCTTGGGCGTAGGATCAGATTCACAAATATGGGTGACACAATAACAAGGAGTCTGGTGAATTTGAGCATCTTCCGCTGGAGCTCGCTTGGAAAGAAATTTGTGAAGATGTTCGGTGAGTACTGTATGGGTAGAAGTCTTGTGCCGAAGTAGAAAGAATCGGCTGCAGTTATGACAGCCACAGTCCGGATCGTGGGTAGGCATAACCCACTTCTGTGTGGTGGAACCGAGTTTCGAGGTCCGGGATAATGACCGGATAGGACTTGCAACCTTACGCTTTTTCCGAGGCTGCGACTGGGTGGAGCGAGATTGGGGAGAAGTCTCTATATCTGGTACTGTGTTACATTCCATGAGGTTCTCTTCGGCAGTCATGTTCCAAAACTCAGTATCATCGGTCAAGTTAGTAAATCCCTCGAACCTGTTAGAGGTGGATAGGTCCGGGGAGTTAAGGTGAACTAAACGGAAGGTATCATTGGTGGGGTAATGTTGTGGGCTAATAGGTGGTGCCGGAGGCTGCTCTGGACGCTGGTGGTCAGAGGAGTCAGCGGGTGTAGTTGATTCAAACCGTCGATATGGAGATTTACCTTCCTGCCTTAATTGTGCTGCAGCAGACCGGAAGAGGAGTCCTTTTGTGGCCTGTAAATGTAATATGTCACGATGAAACGCAAAGTGCGGGCATGTTCTGGCATTGGCTTTGTGGGACCCGTCACAATTTGCACAACGGGGCGCGCTGACTTGACAATTGTTGAGAGCATGTTGTTCTGAGCCGCAATTTAAGCAACGAGCATTGAGAGCCCGACACCGTGGGGTTGAATGCCCAAGCTTCCAGCAATTTGTGCATTGTCTCGGCTTGTTAACATACCTTCGTACCTGCAGTTGGCGACCTGCAAGACGGACATGCATAGGGAGGTCATGGCGCTTAAAATAGATTTTGACAATGCGTAGTGGGGGCCGATTTCCACGCTGAGGAGCAGTAGAAGTGTCAACTTTAACAACAGTGGGGTCAGTTCTTTGCAATAATTTTAAGATACGATTGGTTGAGTCTGTAAAGCTCTGATCTGCAAATTCGAAGTCGGAAGGGAGCACAACCGTGCCAGTACACTGATTCAGGTATTCATCTGGTTTACCTGTGTATCTGTCGTTGGGGGTGTCGAGGTAGGCTTGTAAGGCTTCTGATTGCTCCTGTGTTTTCACCTCAATCATGCGCTTGGCCGATCCAACAGCATGCATGGTGAAGTCACCAATATCTTGTGCGAGAGTATCGTATAGACTGAAATCATCCATAGGTTCACCAGAGACCGTGAAAAACTGTGACCAACCAGGGGGACTGAACATAGCGTTATAAGTGTCCTTCGAAGCAGGGGTATACGTGTTACGTTTATGCCTTTGTCGGTTATGCGAAGGTACGAACGGTTGAAGCGTGTGAATGGCAGAGGAAATACCGGCAAGGTCTTTTCCTGTACCTGCATTAACGGCCCGTTGAGATCGTGGAGGTACAGAAGCAGGTTTAATAGAGGTAGGAGATCCTGCATCCGGAGGGAAGATGGTAACAGATGGAGTCACAGACGGGTCAGGGATGCAAGAAGCATCCGTAGGGGTGTCAGCTGAGGGCATGCGAGGTTCTTCAGTAAGGTTGTCAATGGAATGAAGAGGTAGGCTAAGGCTAGAATCATAATCTGGTAATTTAGAAGTTAAAGTCGAGACTGTGGGGTTGTCATCACTATTATTGATCACAGAGGCAGTACTGTGCATAGGAATTGATGCCGGGGAGATCACCTGATGGATCTCACTACCCGACGATGGAGAATTCGTCACAGTATCCTTAGGAGGTTTGCCAAGGTCTGTGGGTGCCATGCCTGAGTGGGGAACTCCGGCACTGTTGGCAGCAGGGGAAGGGTCCTTGAGGCAGTCCAATTTCTCGCAGGGGTCGGCGTCAGAGGGGGCAATTTTAGATTCCATAGGACGAATATTTCGAAATTCATCTGAGTCAGATTCCAAACCCACCATGGAGCCACAATTAGAGGACGGGACGACCGCCCTAGGAATTCTTGCAGATATACACCCCGACTAATGCACCTTAAGGGCCGTCGATCGCCGACCCAGCACAAGGGTTAGGGTTTGGCATAAAAGTTTCCCCTCGCTCGAACACGTCGGGTACCACAGTTCGACGGGTGTAGGGATTGCCGACCCACAACACCCTCCAACGAAACCAAAGAGTGAGTACGGTCGTTTACCTCATGACAGTCACGGTGCTCCCAAAGGAGGGGGCAGCGGGAAGAAGGGAAAAACGGAAAACAGAAAGGATGAGAAATGATAGGGCCCACTACAATTAGTTGGGGGCGGCAGGAAGGGTGGGCATGCGGGCATGCACTCCCCTCCTGCCGCCTCCGTCAGCCCCCGCACGTGTTCAAAAGTGAAACCAACGAAGCAGGCAGAGCGGGGGTAATTTGGCCTAACTGGCACCTAGACATCATGGGGAAGGCTGAACTTAACTCTAAAATATAGTACATCATACACCCTAACTGGCACCTAGACATTATGGTGAAGGTTGATCTTAACTCTAAAACATAATATACCATGCACCCGGGGCCAGAGAAGGCTCAGAGAGAGCGCGGCTAGTTACTTAACCCTCTCACCACGGAAGGGCTCTTGAACGCCCATAAAAAAGCATATAACAGCTGCCCGGAAGGGCTCTTGAACGCCCAGTGGTTGAAAGCCTGTGAGCTTCGTGTGCGAGGCGTCGGTCCGACGCATGTAAACAACAGCCGGCTGGACCGACGCCCCGCATCTCCGGCCACAAGAAGGAGAGCGTCGCTTGTTCGTGTGTGCCTGTATGTTGTTGTTAAGTATCGAAAAGTAGTGTAAAGTGGCTGTTTTGGCCATAAAGTTATCTCCAATGAAATCATCATCACAACTCAACCAGTTGACTTAGAGAGCTCTACTTAACCTCCTCGGCACCGTCACGTACACATGTACGTAATAAGCGCTTCAGTAAAATATACCGTCCCGTACACACGTACGTGATAAATTAAAAGAAATGCTGCCAGTCGGTTTTGCTGCCTGGGGCTCTATCTACGGTACTGTATGTCACACTGGGGATACAGGAAGCTCCGCCCCTTTCCCCAGCAGCCAACCAGAGCCCTGTGACGTCACCGAGGACCGTGACGTCACGGTATCTCTCGACTAATGAGAGGCAGATTTTTCCCCCAGGGCCCAGTCTTCCCCTAGGCCCCACCCACGCAGGATTATAGTGTTTTTGTGTCTCCGTGCATTCGCCATCTTGGTCTTCATATGCATTATTATGCCATTTATTATTATTATCATCATTATTATTATTTACGTGTATTTAGTAGGGAACATTTGATAACTTCGACTACTGATACTACTACTACTTCTAATACTTATAATACTGCTATCCTGTTGTACCTAACTACTCTACTATACAAATTAATGGGTATTTGGAAAGGTTTAGTGGGTGGATAATGCGCGTGGGAGGGATGGGGGCGGGGTGGGAGGGAGCGGTATGTAGGCCTACTGAGCGGGATGGCCGCGCGGTGCCGAAGGGGTTAATGCCATTCTACAGGTAAATAACACAGCTACGCTTGGGGATGCACGGGAATGCGGGAAGCAGTCAGATTAACACATATACGGTAGCCTAGCCTAGACGTTTTTCGGCCAAAACACCCGGGTTTCGAGGAATATATATATATATAATACATAGCCGGGGCTGGAGGGTTAATAGAGTAATGATCTGGCTAATCGCAGGGTATCCTACGGCGGGACCGTTTGGTAAGGTCATGAGGGATTGAATGGGAAAGGGAGTTTCCTGTGAAAGGACGAGTTATAGAGAACTAAAATGGCCTCGGGACTAACTGGGCCGAAATGATGTTGGGGAGCCCTGACCAAAGGCATCAGCCGCCAGGATTGCAGACACATGTACGTGTCCGTAAGATCAAGTGAAACCTGTTAACGGCCAGGAGTAAGGGAGTGCGGATATGATTATGTAAGGCATACAAGGACGAGTGTCCTAAAGGGCTCCCTTTGCTGACAATGGAACTTGAAAAGAGGTTGGAAATAATGACCCCGGCCTGCAGTGACTGTTTTGTAAAAAATTGTGTGACACGTTGCTGAGCCGACTCTGACCCCGGGAACCATCTTCCGGGTGTATACCGCTAGGTTAAGTAGGGAGACAGGCCCCAGCTCATTGGGGATAGGAAGGAAAAGACCCGCCGGGGTGATTTCCTATTCCCAACGGCGGAGGGCGATCAGCCGGCAGTCAGACGAGCCGAAGACTGGAATGGCTTAGTATAGGGAGGAAAACTGATTTGTTACACCGTACCCATCGTATTAAGTGAGGCCTGTGAGGGGACTGACCTACATTAGAGTGGGTAAGAATCCTTTAGAGACCTTCTCGCCCCGTTAATGAAGTTACTATTACATTTAAAGGAGGACAGCCGGCGGGACGGGTGCCTCCGGTTCTCATGTGTTCAATGCAATGGGAGATACACTCCAGATGCGGTCCCGCCTGGGGGTTAATGGTTGTAGCAGAACCGATCCTGGATGGTGGCCGTAGTCCATTGTCCCTACATAATGAGGTTAGTCCCTTATCCCTTATGCAGAGGGAGATTATCGGTCTGTTATGCAACGCCATGTGAGGTAAAGTCGCACGACTTTTGGTCTGGCGTGCATGTGTGGACCGGTCCCGGTCAGTCGGACCGAAGACATAAGGCTGCCCCCCGTGGGAACTAACACTTGGTCGAACTTCAAACCCCTGTTGCGCTAGCATGTCCGAGGGAGGGAGGAAGACAGAAGGAGGACTGGAGCATCATAGATAAAAAGTCCGAAAAGTACATGTGATTCTAACCCCCCTGAGCCGGAGGTGAACCCGTCCGCCTGCCGCCTGGAGCCGACAGGAGAGCGATTGGATTTTCTTGTTCTTCAAGCGCAACATTACCCGAACATCACGTTCCGTCTGTTCATCTATTACTCTCGCAGTCAAGACAGGGGAGAACAATATTCTATAGTAAGCATTCATAGGCAACGCTTGAGCCATACCGAGTCTGAGGAGCTGACGTGACCGGACTGCCTCAAACAAGGCTGTTCGAATTTCCGTGAGAGTTCTAGCCGGGGCAGGGAGTAAGTATTGTTGAAAAACGTTAACTAATTCCTGGGTTCGTGGAGAGGGATTCGGCAGAGGTTGGGCAATAGCCTGGGCCGTGTCTCTAATTAACAGGAAGCTAATAAACGCTCTGTGGGCCTTATCTCTGACCAGAAATTCGCGTTGAAGTTCAATAGGTTCAGGAGTAATGAGTGGCAAAGGAAAATCTTCCGCCGTCATTTGAGGGGGTATAAGAAAATTAAAAATAGGGAACGGAACTCCGCCCGGTCGTCGTGCTAGCCAGTCAAACTCGATATTGGGGGGAGGGGGAATTGGGGACAAGGCATTGGATGTAACATCTATAGAAAATTGTTGCAGTTCCTGATCCCACATTCCATTGCCCACTTCACTTAGATTCAACTCCCTTTGGTCTCGATGAGGACCACATCTGTGAAATTTACCAGAAGTCTCCTGCCTTGTAGGCAGAGGACGACAGCCAGTAGGGCTACAATGTTTATGGCAAATGGGAGTGTCTGGGTGAAGAGGATCCTGGACTGGGGAATCCGCCGGAAGAGGAACCAGCTGACATGGGTTGTACACAAAATATTGAAAATTTGCCAGGTCCGGCTTGGCATATATAGGAACCTGCAAGACTGTACCTGTAGCATCTTTGGCCCTAAAGACTTGTTTATGGTTCACTTCAATAGCCCACTCCACCGGCACCGGGACCTCCCCTTGTATTGATTTATGCCCCTTACCTTGTGTTACTGCCGTAACCGGAAGCCAGAGCCTTCCCGGCGCTTTAACTACCTGAGACTTTGATGGAACACCCGGCGAGGCCAATGGGGCACTGGGGTGAGAACTGGGGGTAGAAGAGGGACACAGCAGGTTACTTGCCAAAAGGGTCCTGTCTATTGAGGGGGACAAACAAAGTTGGGTATCCTCCGAGCTTACCGAACTATTCAAATTGAGGTGCTCTTGACTATGAACTGACTCAGCGTCCAACCTAATCAAGGGGGATCTAAGGCCGGGAGGAACAATTGCCCAAGGGTCCGCCGGTAGTCCTTGTTTGGGCCCGCCGGCGGAAGGGGAAGTAATATTGTGGGGTTTGAACCCATCCATGAACTCGAGGTCTCCTAAGCCTCCGAGTTGCGTAGAGGTTGAGGGCCGGACTAATGGATCTGGCAACTTAACTTTTACGGCCTGCGGCTGCAACCCTTGCCCCGCAGGTCGGTAATGAATTGGTCTGTCGGATGCCGGACCCTTGGGCTGCGGGTAGTCAATTATACGGGTCATTGGTGGCCCGGCGGAGGAGACTGCCGGAGAGGGAATGTCTACATTGCTGTGAGAGGGGGGCCTAGCTGTATTGTGAGCTGGTCCTGGTGCTGAAGTAGAGGTTTGACCCTGTTGAATGGCACACTGACTGACCACCTTATGTAACAATTCATTCAGTTGTACAGTCGTTAACCTTGTGGTAGTGGCTTGTGTCGATGGCCTATCATGTTGGTCTGTCTGTGTCAGAGTGGTAGCCTGTGTGATAGTGGCCGTTTGTGTCGTATGAGTGTTGATCAGCGTCAGACGACTACTAGCCGTAGCCGAGTGGGGCGAACCGCAAGCCGGTGACTTCTGGTCACGCGGTTGAGATGTTAATGGGTTGGTCGCATTCTGCGAACCTATAACTTTGAGGGCGGCTGTTAAGCCGGGCTGGTCCTTAGAAGGAGCCAGGAGGGTCGCGTGAGACCTTATGGTCGTAACCGCATCTGACATAAGTACACTCGGAGACTGAGTAGAGGTATGAGCCATGTCGTTTTGGTGAGGTTGTTTATGTGACAATACTAACTTAGAACCTTGGAGCCTCACGTGTACAGATTGTCTTAGTCTAGTGGACAAGTGAGGGGGGTCGGCGTCCTGCTCAAGGAGACCGGGACTAACACCCTGCGTCCCTGAGGAGGTCGCCGGACCTGCCCGCAGTGATTCCGTGAGATCTACTTGTACAGGAGTAGGAGTTACATTAGAAAGTAGCACACGTCGTGGTGGGCTCGAGAGCCGTCGGATCTTGTCAGGCAGATATTCTGTGCTGTCCATGCGCCTCAGGTTGCCCGCCGGGGGAGCCGGTTGGGTAAGGTGTTGGCGGTCCGGTGACATTAAGCGGCTCCTCTTTGCAGGGGGAGAGGAGCTCTGTGTAGATGCCATGGAGGATGTCGGGGACCCAATGGTCAACAAGGGTATAGGGGAGTTATGTAATTGGTGAGCTATATGATCATCAAAAGAATACAATTGAACGACCCTTAATAATTCCGGGTTATCACACGACAGTTCTTTGTTTGCTACCTGAAAAACACAGGTTTTAAATTTAGTCTGAACCTCCATGAGCGTGAGTAAACAAGGCATGTCTTGAGCCGCTAGCCATTCTTCAAACAATTCTGAACAAACCGGACTTCTTACAGTTTTCTTACAGTAGATCCTCTGGAAAAAGGCAAACTAGGCCTGTGTATCCAGCTCAGTACCAGTACTTGCACTGCTGCGGTCGTTCACGGTGTTGGCGGCGGCGGTAGCAGACGCAACATTTTTACTATTCTGTATTTTTGTTTTATAATCAAACTTCAAATCTTGTCTTCCCCATGCTTTATCAAGATTACTTTCAAACTCCCTTATTGATTCGGCATCGACTACATACTGGGGCAGTACGTTCCACTCATTTACCACTCTATCACAAAATGATTTCTTTGCCTTCTCAAGCCTATTTCTTTCTTTGTAAATTTTCTTAGAGTGTCCTCTCGTTCTTGTTCCCTCCCGCATCAAGAAGATACCTTCACACACATCCTCATCATACTTTCCTGACACTATCTTAAAAGTCTCTATCATATCCCCTCTCTTTCTCCTATATGCCAGTGTCGGAAGCCCCAGTGTCCTCAACCTCTGCTCATAGCCCGCGTTCTTCAACGTTGGTACCAGCTTGCTAGCTCTCCTCTGCACTTTCTCCACTGCTTCTATATCCTTTACCATATATGGAGCCCACACCTGGTTCGCATATTCCAGGTGCGGCCTAACCAGCGCTGTATAGAGATTCCTGAAGATTTCTTTGTCAAGTGACACAAATGTCCTCCTTATCAGCCCTACAATTCTATTGGCTTTGTTTATCTTTTCCGCTAAATGTTCTGAGAAATTTAACTTATTGTCTATCACTACTCCTATATCCTTTTCTGCATTCACTTCCTCCATCGCTTCATACATACTGTATCCTACCTTGTCTATCTTGCTTGTCCCAATCCGCATGTACTTGCATTTTTTTGGATGAAAAGGCATTAACCAATGCTCAGACCATCCCTTCATGCCCTCCACATCTCCTTGAAGCAAACCCACATCTTCCTTACTCCTCACTCTTCTATACAGCTTAGTGTCATCCACATACAGGTATACCTCACTTCCATTAGTTATAACTTCAGGTAAGTCATTGATAAATATAACGAACAGCAGTGGTCCCAACACAGATCCCTGAGGTACCCCACTTGTAATTTCCCTCCACCCTGAGCCTATTCCATTCACCAGTACCCTCTGTCTCCGATCTTTCAGGAAGGCTTCTATCCATTTCACACATTTCTCCCCTATATTATAGCTTCTAACTTTCTCTATTAACCTTTTATGTGGGACCTTATTGAAGGACTTCACAAAATCGCAATATACCAGGTCTATTACATCACCATCTTCTAGAATTTGCATCCAATCATATACCACCTTAATTAGCTGTAGTACCGTCGACCTCCCTGGCAAAAATCCGAACTGTCTCCCACTGAAAAGTTGGTGTGACTTCATATGCTCCATTATTCCTTCTCTAATTACCGTTTCCATTAGTTTACATACAACACTTGTCAAACTGACTGGTCTATAATTCCCTGGGTCATTTCTCTTTCCCTTCTTAAATATAGCTGTTATGTTCGCCTCTCTCCAGTCCATCGGGATTTGTCCTGTATTAAACGATACCTCAAATAACATTTTCAATGGCTCTACTAACATCTCACCTCCTTCCTTTATGATTCTTGGGTGTATCCCATCCGGTCCCGGGGACTTACTTCTGTTCATTTTTTCTATAGCCCTTCTTATTCTAGCATGGGAAAACTCTATTAGTTCTAGTGCCGGTGCCTGTTTGATGGGAATAGTAGGCACTGCATCATCCGACTCCACTGTTAGTACCCCCCCAAAGTATTTCCCCAGCACCTCTGCTTTCTCCTTATCAGTCTCCGCTCTACTCCCATCATCCAACCCCCCTACCAGCTCTGGGATCCCTACTCTTCTTGTTAACTTTTCCTGAATGTACTTCCAGAATATTTTTGGATTATCCTTCACATTTCTAGCAATCTCTCTCTCCCTCTCCTTCACCCCCGTCCTTGTCTCCCACCTTATTTATCGGACATGTACGAGCTGCCCACAAGAAAGAGTTTCTGTTTAAACACTGAACACATCTGATACATCTGCTATGGGCTGGTATTGGTAGCAAAAGACAAGAGGGGGTCAAGCATACTGTAAACAAAGGCATGATGCAGAGGCTCCTCTCCCCGGCGGGAACGGCGCGGTAGACGGCTGTCCTGAGTGTCCACCTGGAAAGAAAATTTCCAGGAATCAATGCTCATAAGGATATATAGGGAGAGTCTCACCCATCCTAACCTCCCGGCGTATTAAGAATAAGAGGCCACAGCCTCCTCTTTCTTATGACCCCTAAGAGGGCGTGAATATCCTCCTCCCATGCCCCTGGGTAACATGAGAAGGGGATACTCCTGAGGGCCCCCGTTACGGCGTATGCCGTAACAGAGGGAGTCCTTTTACAGCGGACCGCTCTGTGCTCCGTAAAACACAAGCAGTCACTGATTAGCTTACCAATTGGGCCGCCGGCAAGGCGGGGTAAACTTCATTAAGATAAGCGTGCTAGTCAATGGACAACAGTACAGTGTCCGCCGGGGTCTATTACCCACTGGGCCGCCGGCACGGCGGGGTAAACGACCGCAGCAACCCCCATCCAGACTGGCCGGGCCGAAAGACCCGGGGGGGGCCCCCCCCGACCGGCGGGTACCGGAGTGTTCCGTATACGAAAACACTACCCGCCGGAGGACTCTAAGCTCTCGCAACCGCCGGGAGGCGGAGGCAAAGTCCGAGGGGTTGAAAAGCACTACTAGATCTACATCGGCGTCCGCCGGATTCCCGAGGGACCAGGGACCAGGGGGCAGTGGCGCCGCCACACCCCCGACACAAAGACCCGGTGAGGAAGACCTGAGCTCGTGAACACGCCGTCCCGGCAGACCGACCAACGGGTATAAACCATAGGACAGCGAGCCCAGCAAAGAGAGGTGGGGGACTTTAGGCAAGGCACAGTCGCGAGGAAACTATACCCTAACCTCACTACTCCCAAGCTAGGAACACGTTGCCGGACTCCCGGAAAGTGGCACACTAACCATAGGGAGACCACAACTCACAGGGGATATAATAAAACAATCATAGTAATAATAAAAATTCCCCCAAACTAGATAACCTATCGGCTTATCCGGGAAAGAAACAGACCACACGAAGAACTCAGAACCCTGCCAAAAGGGCGAAGAGAAAAACCCCCACGAGGGGCCTCTCCTCGGGCTCAAATGCCGGAGGACGCCTCAACCACGTGGGGCGATCCTAACCCTGGCGCGTCTGCAACAAAGACAGGATCCTTAGACCCTCAAGCCATCCATAGGAACAGCAAGAAACTTAAAGATAACTAAGTAAAAAAGCAAAAACTAAGGCGCCTAGCAACAATCAAAAACACCACGTGTGGTGGGAAAATTGAACACAAGTAGAAGCGCCTAAACGTATCCTAATTTTAACACTTCCTGCGGGCCAAATATAACACAACCCGTGCTAGCTAGTCTAAACCCTGCTCACTATCTCCCAGATACATACAAATGAGAAAAGACTCACTAGAGGAGAGCGAGCGTCGAATGAAGCCGGAGCGCGGGGGCACTGGTGTTGACGTTAGGCCCGCGAGGAAGAGCAGGAAGAATTGTTGCGCTTGGCGAGATGCGGTAAGAAGCCACAACGCAAGAAAATTCACCGAATGTGGGAAGCTTGTGAATAACAGTGTCAAGATGGAAAATTCTTTTTCCCTTTTTGTTCTCTTATTTTTTACAAAGTTTTTTCGTAGTGGGTACCCGATCTGTGACGACACCATAAGAGAAGTAGCGTTGCACTTATGAAGATGACTCTTATTCTTCCTCGCGGCGGTTGATTCAAACGACTGACGTGGATGTTGAATGGAGACTAATAGGCAACATCGTCAATGATGGAGGGGCCACTATTAAATCCTCTCCTGCAGTTGGCTAAGAATGAAGATCGCATCGGTAATGCCCTGAGCGCATGTCGCTAATGGCAACGCTTTTCCTGATCATGCATTCAAAGACTCTTTCGTAAACTTTCATGACTTGGTTAAGCATTTTCAGGCTCCTATAGTTTTCCCTTAAAATCACCAAACTAATGGGACAAACATCTTAAAATCTCAAAACTAATGGGGCTAAGCATAAGGGAAAAAAAGGGTCCAGAAAATACAAAAAACCTCCCCTTAAATATAAGGAAGAAAGGTGTGGGAGATGGTGATGATAAGCTGCTACAAGATGACCTTTTTCACCAGGTAACAAAAGCATAGTATACTGTACAGGCAGTAAATACAATCAAAAGTCAAACCCTTTTTCCAACATTTGCTTACGTGAAATAAACACTGGCTATTGGATTGAAAGCCCAAAAATTTATCAATATACAGTATTAGGGACTAGAAATCCTGTACTAAAGAGAGATTCACTATCATTTTCGTGGCATAATTGATCAAAGAACAGTGTAATACCGATATTCAATTTATGATCATGTAAAATATACATCCTAAGACCAAACAATATAATTTTCTAACCAGTAATGCCAAATGTTCATTACAGGTATTAACATACAGTACAGTATTTGAGTGTAAACAGAGGCGGCACCAATATGGTAGAGGCTGGCCATTCTCAAAGGAGTACAAAGGAAATCAAGCAACAACAGATCTAGTGCCCCTTCTAGGCTGCTTGTCCTCCAAAACACTGAGGATCAAGTGTCCAAACAGTGGTTTAGAGTGGGTAAGGGAACATTGGAAAGGGAACTAATGTCCGTGGCAGGATTAGGAAGTTAGTAGGGGACAGATGGGTTAGTAACTGAGGGGAGGATAAAATAAAGTTATTCATTTACATACGCAGTCAGTCGCGGGTTTGATGCGAGATATTTGTCAATGCGGAGTTTAAATGAATCAACGGTGCTGCAGTCTATAACGTCTCGGGGAAGCCCATTCCACAAGTTGACAACTCGATTGAAGAAGAAATTCTTAGATTCGTGAGAGTTAAAAGATTTACCAATAATTTTGCAACCGTTTCCCCGCGTGTAATTAGATTGGTCGATAGTGAAGTACTTACTACAGTTCATATTGTCGATGCCTTTGATGATTTTGAACACTTGAATTAAGTCACCTCTTAATCTGCGCTGGGTTAAAGGAAATAGATTTAATTCTCTAAGACGCTCTTCGTATGGTTTGTTCTTTAGGCTAGGTATCATTTTGGTAACTCTACGTTGAACTCGTTCTAGCTTGTTTATATCTTTTTGGTAATAAGGGCACCAGGATTGAACGCAGTATTCCAGAAGAGGGCGGACTAAGGAATTGTAAAGGGTTAGGATAACTTCTTTGGATTTATGCTCAAATGACCTGCCTATAAAGCAAATTATTTTGTTTGCCTTCTTAACAACTTCTGAACATTGTTGACTTGGTTTTAGGTTACTCGATATTGTTACTCCCAGATCGGTTTCTCTGTTTACATTCTTAAGCTGAGTGCCATTCATCGAATAGTTTGCTTTCTCATTTAGGTATCGGATATGTAGTACTTTATATTTATCCGCATTGAAACTCATTTGCCAAATTTGGGCCCAACATGACAATTTATCTAGATTGTGTTGCATATCGCCAACTTGTTCTTTTGAGAGTACGCTATTTGCAATTTTTGTATCGTCAGCAAATTTTGAGATTGTACAGGTGAGACCCTCATCTATGTCGTTGATGTAAATTAGAAAGAGAATTGGTCCTAGTACCGATCCCTGGGGTACCCCGCTACTTACATGGGTCCATTTAGATGCCTTACCGTTTATGACTACTCTTTGCTTTCTGTCGCTGAGCCAATTTTCTATCCATTTCAACACACCGTCTTGTATTCCATGCGCTTTTAGTTTTAGCAGTAAACATTTGTGGGGAACTTTGCCAAAGGCCTTTTGAAAATCAAGGTATATAATATCTACAGCTTTACTCTCATCGTAGAGGTTAAGGATATCGTGGAGGAAGTCTAAGAGGTTTGTTAAACAGGAACGCTTTTTACGAAAGCCGTGTTGAGTATCTTTAAGTATGTTATTTTCCTCTAAGTGATTTACGAGTTTGTCTCTTATGACCGTTTCTAGCATTTTACATACAACTGAGGTTAAGCTAATTGGACGATAGTTACTGGGTAGGGATTTGCTGCCTTTTTTGAATATCGGTGTTATGTTGGCTAGCTTCCACTGATCAGGCATAGTTCCAGACTGCAAGGATTTATTGAATAGTAATGTCAGTGGTTTGGAGAGCTCATCCTTAGCTTCCTTTAGAACTCTAGGCGAGATTGTATCAGGTCCAGGCGTTTTATTTACCTTGAGTTTATCTAAACAGTTCAATACTTCTCTCTCTGTAACGGTGATATTGCTTAGAACATCTGAATTATCAATCTGAATCGGCGATGGTGTAGGGATATCACCGAGGTCTTCTGTTGTGAAAACTGATGCAAAGAAGGTATTGAGGGCATTACTCATTTGTACTTCGTCTTTGGTGTATCTCTGTTACTATGGGGTCTTTAGTGGGGACTACAGGGCTTCATATATTCAAGCTTTCTTTAGCCTTGGTTTGGACTTCACTCAGAAAAGATAGCAGAGATCTTTAGCTTTTGGCTGTACATTCATCGATGGAATATAGACTGTATTTCTAGACAATCCCCGTAGTTGTCGGTAGTAATCACTACAGTTTTGCTGTATTCCTAGCTTGTCAATATGATACGTTGGTTGTTGACATTGTAATGGGAAGTAGTGGAACATTATTACAGTATTTCTCATTGCAACTACATCCTTAGGAACTCAGGGCTGTTAGGCCAGGCAGCCTAGGGAACAACAACAATAACAACTAATGCATCATATTGACTGGCTAAGAATACAGTAAAAGTATAGTAATTACCACTGTCAATGATGGGGATTGTCTTGTATTCCTGTTCTATACATGTATAGTTCAGTCTTTCTTTTATCTAAATATGGCACTGTGAGCTATCATATGATACCATCATGTTACTAAACATTAACAAGACACTTTTTCATTTGTTAGACAGTTTATAATTTGTTATTTTCTATGTGAAAGAAGGGGATAAAAAACAAATTTGTCTATAGTATGTATCATTCTTTAGGAAAGTGAAAATTCAAACAAACCTAAGTCATGTTATATATACAGTAATGTAAAACTTGCAAAATAAATAGTACATTTAGAGTCATAATGACTGGACACAAGGAATTTCAAGGATTTCAAATCAAAGTTAAGAGGGAATAATGGTCTAAGGAAGTTTGTTCCATAGTTTTACAATTGTGTGAAAGATACTGAATAATGGTTCATTCTTGGGTTACAGTTGGATAAAGAAAGGGTGAGAGACATCCACAATTAAAGTTCTGAAGAATACATGTATACCCTTTATTAAAGTATATTATCAACTCAAATGAAATGTCAGCAGAACATCTGCATAAAATCCACAAAAAATCAATAATTTGTATTAAGATATCAATGTATTCATACATGATAAGACATGCATGCACGTGTGAGCCTTGGTTACCCAGAGATGGTACTCTTACATACAATGGGGCAACAACCTTTTCCATTCCATTGGAATAGCTCAGACAGGGTTGCCTTTTACCAGTTGGACTGACTTACAATAAAATCCTACCAGAACATTACAAATGTAATGGAAATGAATGTTAAAGAATTGTAAGTAAACACTGGACCTGCCGTATTTGCTCCACACTCTAGCCTCAACAGTGTTACAGCAAGAGATGGGATGAGTCTTTGTAGTGTAATAAGAGAGGGGAATCCTCAACTTGAATACAGCAGTTACTTGTGAGCCCCAGCACCACAGTGTGGTTAACAGTGATAAATACTAACAGGTAACATGATTACCATCCAGTGAAGTAAAATAGTTACCAGGGTAAGTACTGCAAACTGTTTGTGGCTGTCACTTTATGTAGATGTGCACTGGCTTACAGGGCAGATCAGCATAGAAGTGAGTGGATGATTGGAACCACCTATCTACCACACTATACTGTATAGTTAGATTAGTAGTGAAGAAATATTGTGGTGAGTGGCAAGCAATTGATACCAGTTTGATGAGTTGATGAAACAAACAAATTTGTATTCTCCACCTTGGAGAAGTGCTATATTCAGTATATGTGTTGAATAACCACATATACAGTACCATATATGAATAATACCAGACACTAAGACAAGTATTATCCATTATAAAGGCGTACCGGTAATCTTTAGGACAGGTGGCGACTTTACTAATATTTGAGAATGAGAGCGAGAGAGATTCGAATCCTGATGGTAGTTAAAGAACTTTTTGCAGGTTGAGATGGAAAATGGATTTTGTTTTAACTTCAGTACGGTATGATTTTAGATGGACTAAATACCTTACCATCCTCCCAATGGTGACTTGTGACTTTTAAAAATAAATATACTAGACAATATAAACTAAAACAATTATTTGACAATACTTCACCAATTCTCCAATAACATAAAAATATCAGTGAAAAGCTGTTCTAATATAACCACATAAAAATAGCTAATAATATAAATTATATTGGCATTCAATAGCAAATAAAATAAACAAACATGCAGACACAGATCTTCACTTTTAACTGAATGTTTGCAAGAATATATTGAGTCACAGCAAGCACCCCTCTAGCACATTTTTATATTAGTATTTTTTTCAAGAAATATTTAATTTTATTTGGCATATGCTACATATCAGCATAAAATATATATACTAGAATTCATGTGGCACCATAATTTTCATAAAACTTTAAGAAGCTGCCAAAACAGAATCGATATACAAAACTACTGTAAATAAATAAAATACACAATAATGTACCATAATAATAAATAATTATATACAGTATATATATTAGAGATGGCCTGAATATTCGCTTCCGCATTCGCATGATATTCGCATTTCCATTCATAGCTATCTGTGAATATGCGAATATTTTCACGAAACCAATGGAAAATATATAAAAATATAAAATATTAAATTTTAAAGTTAACACAAACGAATAAATAAAAGTGTAGATATGCGTTCGGGTCAAGTGAAAAGAACCAAATTATTTGAAAATGTACCAAATATAGTGAATACATATATTAACACATTGGCTGCGGGCATATTTCCGCCATATAAGGGCTCATTCAGGCACTACTGATTGATTAGGCAAGTGACTGAATGAAATTAAAAGTATTCAGCCAAAAACTAGAAGAAAATAGCTTCAAAATGACACCAAAACGAGCTTCGTAGCATGCGGGCTTCACCCGCAGCGCTACCATAGACATTCGCTAAATTGAGCAATTATCGCTAATGTTGCGCTACATATCTTGCGAGACTCTGACTCAGAGTCCTCAGTGCCGCGGCCGGCTGGCTGGGGGATGGACGTGTGGCCTGTCGCGCTCCCGCTCATCGCACTCGATTCTACAGGCTTAAAAAGCCTGTAAATTGCCATGGCGCTCCGAAACGTCTCCCGCAGGCAATGGGTTAAATCTCTAGATTTAAAAATGTTCAAGTGATTTTCAGTTATACTGTCACTCGAGAAATGTCACACTCCCTGCTATGACCGTGTACTTTCATCACTACTGCCACTTTCTGAAGAGTTCAGCTTCTCTTTATCACCCATTTTGTCTAGCCAAAGATTAATTCAACGTGCAGAAGAAGTCAGGAGCATGGTCACCGCGATGGAGTGTGAAAACCTACTGATGCAGTGAGTTGGAGATGATTAAGCGAGTGTTGTCATTTACACTCCTGCTAAATTAATTTCTCTGATCTGTCCAAACCCTTAAACTGGAATATATTCCATATATCCAATTAGTTTGGATTTGAAAGCCCAACAAGGACAATTATTCTTGACGTTATATAATAAATGTCATATTTGGAAATGTGATTGGTGGTTGATACGAAATTTGGTTATTATAAAAAAAATAAAAATAAATAAAAAAATCTTCCGCTAGATTGCTGTTTAGATATGCTAGATTTAGAGGAAAAATTGTTAAAATGGCATCACTGCCCGGTAAACGAACGTGTGCTGGACCTTGACAGTTGAACCGTCACAATACTGTATTACCATTTCAGACATATCCAATGTAATAGCATGTCAATAAAGAATATTCCATCATATTTCCACAATGATTTTGTATTTAGTACCAGATATTGACTATTTTATTGAAGGATGGGATAAGGATGGAAATATTCGTAATTCGCATTCGCGAATTTTACAACTAAACATTTGCATTCGCAAATATGGAAAATTGACATTCGTTCCATCTCTAATATATATACTGTATACTGCATATATATATAGCCTATACAGTATACCGGTATATATATATATACAGTATATATATTTTTTTTAATACTTGAATCCAATTCTGCCTGGGCAATTTAGCTGGTCTGCTGGATTCAGTGGTTGACCTATTCACCATCTTGATGGTTGACATTTGTGTAGCATCTTCCCTGAACAAGTTATGAACCCGTAAATTTTTTGGAATTAGCTTGTCAGTCAAATATTCTACGGTACTGATCCTGCTGCCCAGCATACTTAAATATAAAGTACTGTAAAAAAAAAAAAAAAAACATAATATGCAGGAAAAAGTGCTTGCGTGAGTTAGCCTTTAATTCTGACTGACCTTCCCTGGTGCGAGATATATCCATCTTGTTGTTGTAAGGGTTGGGGGTAGTTACGGCCTACCCGGATATTGTTGTGAGGGATAACTTCATCAGCCCATGCTCCAATGGTCTCGCGGTAACCGTCTGTAATAATTTAGCCAGTCTGTCAGAGTTGTAGGTACAGGCACTCTTCACTCAAAAAGTTACCTCATTTTAAGTAGTTTCATTAATAAGTTGTAATTGAGACAAAAATTATGTATAATCGCAAAAAAACGACAAATTAAATTATTATTTTTTGTTCAGGCCTAGATACACATACACATGTGATTCCGGGTCTCCCAAAGATGGTTGTGGAAACGGAAAGGGTTATCCCCAACTGCAACACAGCAGTTATGTGGGAGTCCTGGCTCCAGCATCACATTTCCACCTCCAGGGACCATATGAGACTGCTGGGAGCAGAACATTGCTCCAAACTACAAGGCTGTACGTCCTTACTGGCACCCCGGGCTATATTTTCAATCACCTTGATGTGATGCTGGAAAGTATAACTAGTCAGCGACCCGATACACATTCCAGCAAAGATTGCATTCTTTGACCATCATATTGGCCACCGAATGTGGTTGATGGGCATCCCCACCTACCAAATGTAACTACAAAATTTAAGTGAGGAATTATTTTATGCTGAAAGCATTAATAAGGAATAGGGAAGTGAGCATGAAAGTAAAGAAATGACAGTGAGATCTCAAAATTAACATATGGGAGTGAAGCATGGACGATATCGGAGACATCAAGAGTGAGAGGGGTAGAGATGAGTTACTTAAGAAGTGTGTGTGGAGTCACATGGTGAGATAGACACAAATGATGGAGTATGATAGAAATGTGGTGTGGAAGTTATGGAGATTGTGGAAAGGAACAACTAGAGGTGGTCCGGTCATGTGGAGCTTATGGAGAGTGACAGAATGACTAAAAGAGTATGAGAGTGAGGTGACAGGGCAAAGAGGGTGAGGCAGATCGAGAATGACATGGAAGGATGGAATTGAAAGGTAGGCTAAATAACGGTAAGTGAAAGTGGTGTTGGGTGGGATAAGGCGCACCGGCTGACGTTGACAGAGGAGAACGAGGCAATTCCTTCATGACCACCCCCTTGATGATCAAGGTATCTGGCACTAGATAAACAAGCAGTCAGTAGCCAACCCTAAATAACTGAACAAGTACAAAAGGTGCCCCAACAATTTTCCACAGAAAAGTTGCTTCACAATCACATCTGGGAGGAGGACCTTCCAGTTAACTCTCAGTACTTGAGGATGCTTCTGGCACTTTATTCTGCCTATCAATAGATGATATTAGGCAGTTTATTAAGAATCTGTAGGAGTTAAAAAAGTACATCATGGTAGTTTGTGTCCAATTCATTTTAAAATGCTCTCTAAGCTAAATAACATTGTTTAATGATAGCCAAAATAAAAGGATATATGTATCCTCGTATACTGAAAGGGCAAAATAAAATAAAATAAAAAAGCACAAAACCTTTGTTCCCTGTACACATAACATATTTCAATCATTCCTGTCATATGCAAATTCTGTCATAATAACAAGACTGATACAATTCATATACAAGATGGCAAACCTGAATGATTTGATTTTAAGATTAGAATAAATATAAGAAGGATTGCATGAACATTTAAATGAACTTGCATTGTTCTGGCGATTGTATCACTTCCAAAGATAGGCTATAATAAGAACTGCGCAGCATAATTTCAACTTTATACGGTATATGTACCAGTAATAATAAAAATTAAAATATACGGACTTAAAATAACCTCTTGCTTAAGGGGACCGTCCGGTATTTACTCCCAGGGTGTTGGTGAACTTCCTCTGATTTAAATGAGATTTGGCATACGTTTAGAGGACTATGAGAGCTAATGTTTGGTACCATCAGGTTGAAAATTGGTTTTATAGTTTTTTATATATGTCAAAAATTAGGGTCAAAATTAGACAAAATTACACACTAATATAATTGATATATTACTCAAGAATCTAGTGTTTTGTCTTTCTGTTTGTGTTCAATCAACTCACAAAAGGTGTTTCTACAATCTAGTCTGCCATTTTTTGTATATCTCATCTAGTTTTATTTTTAGCCTATATATTTTTAGGTCGAAATGTTTTCACTTGTTTTGCAAATTTGAAGACGTGCTGTGCATGAATGGGGGTGGCTAAAAGAATTCCCCTTGACAACTTTATAGAGTTTTTTATGGGCTTTCCAATGGTATATGAATCATTACTGTATGACAAGTTGTTTTTCGATTATATGTATTTCCGAGTTGGAATTTTTTGACATTTTCGTTTTGAGAAAAAGCCTCGCAAACTTCAAAAACTGTTTTTCAGTAGAATAACTCTAGTCCTATTACAGGAAATATATTTTTAATTATTTCTATTTACATTTTAGTCATTTATACATACAGTATATATTAGGCCCATATTCAGCCTGCGAAAGCTTTATATAAAGCTCGAAATAATGCACTTAGAAGCGATTTTCGGCATTCAACATTTACAGACAGGTTGAGGGAATATATAGCCAGCCTTCTATGTATATTTTTTTTTTTTTTTTTTACAATATTGGGGGTAAAATAGGCGGACGGTCCCCTTAACATCCTGTATATTCATGTGTTATATAGTGTAATATACCATCCTTTACCTGACTCAACAATAATGGGGTCACTCGGAGGGTACAGTATGTCAGCTTCAGGTTCACCCATCAGAGGATCCATAAGAGGTGACCCTTTCCTAGCCATGGTGGTAATTGGTAGTAGTGACTGGTGATGATAGTGGTGGTGGTGATGGTTGGTGGTCAGGTTAGCTGCCACACCTAGGCCTACCTGTAGAGGAGCTGCCCTTATAGATCACATGGTGCCTGGAAGGAAAGTAGGAATTTGAGAATATGGTGATTATATGTAAAACTAATCCCTACCTATAGGCCTAATCTATAATGGAATGAACTTCCAGAGCAAGTAACTAGTGTTGAGAGTTTCTACCTTTTATAGTTATCTGGATAGGTACGTACCGGTACTGGAACAGCATCTTTAAATACGAACATAAAGCCCCATTTTGCTGATCTAAGTGACCCATACAGTGAACAGGGTGTCCATCTATCTCGAAATTTGGAGTACTAACACAATTGAGGTTCCACCATACTCAATGAATATAAATTTATAATTGAATGATGTGGCATAAGAGTCAAGACCGAGAAGAGGACCCCACAAACTCTGCATTCACAAACTTTCCAAGATTCCTAGGGTGGAGGGGCCATACTCCAATACTAGTCGTTTCGGTAATTATAGGGAATATGCTCGCACCCTTATAATTTTTCATGTTTTTTCCTCCAGATTTTGAGAAATGAGTGTTTTCATGGTCTTAGTTATAATTCCAATGTGGGATACACGATGGGTTGAGGAGGGGCTTTGCCCCCCCTCACCCCCCCATAAATGATTGAAATCGTCATCTATGTTCCCAGCAGGGGGTAAATATTGATTATACTGCATAAAGAAGGCGTTTGTAAACAATGAGGATGTCCGAAAGAGCTCTGAGATTGATTAGAATGGGCGTTTTTTCTATTATTATCGGGTTTTATAAATGTGATCAAAATTATGGTAGGCTAACGTTCAACAAGACTACATCGGCCTTATTTACCAATTTTTTTTGTTTTTTTCTTCAAGGAATATAGTGTTTCATATTTGTTTAGCATGGTTTGAGTGGAGGATTTGCATAAACTTACCCATTATCTATCAACCTGAAGATACAGTGTCAAATTGCGCCATTTATTGGGTGAATCGCGCTTTTACAGTAGGTAAGGGAAATTGTGGGGTACATTGGATACACGATGGGTTCAGTTGAGTTGAGTTGATGGTCGGAAAGACTAAGCCTTTACAACGGCGCTTTCCTAGGGTTGAGGGGGGGCGTTGCCCCCCCTCACCCCCCCTTGATTTATTGTCATCCTCGTATATGTAGATCTGTAAGGGGGCAAAAACAGGTTGCCGGTATTTCGTTTTTGTGAGTAACGCACACGCCATTTATTGGGTGAATCGCACTCACCGCCTCTTTCAAAACAAGAAGGAGGTAAAGTCGAAGGATTCATTGTGCGCAATGCTTTGTTTACGGTCGGGACTTATTATTTTTGTGTTATTTTTCGGTGTAATCGGGGTTTTTCAAGTGTCGATAACAAAATTCCTCCATGCGGACTATAATGAGAAAAATATGGCGAGTCTATTGGTCCCTATTTTCCATAATAAATTGTTTCTAATAGGGCGGATGTAGTGTCCTTGAAGATTATCGCCACCTGTTATGTAAGTATCATTCAAGGACCCACCCCGTCCCTCCCCCGGCTGGCCATGGAATAATTTCAGAAAAAAAAGTTAAATCTGACGGTAGAGCCGCTAGAGCGTGCCGAATATCGACGCGGTAGTCTCCTTGGTAAGTTCTTGGTAAGGATGTAGTATTCGGGCATATCACCAGCTTTGTTTACATTACTTGTATGCTCGCGATCATGTTCCTGTCAATTTGACTGCCGTGGGATACAATAATAGGTTGAGGGGGCCATAACTTATTGTCATCATCATAAATATTGCCAGCAGGGGGCAAATAACAGAAACAAAAGCAGTAAAAATAGACAGGAACGTACGACTTATGTAAACAAGACGACTTTACGCACAGATACTAGCGTACATCCTTCCTGTCTCCTTTAATATCATCGTTATTTGCCCCCTGCCAACAATATATGATGACAAAAAGTCCTGGTGCCTGGTGGGGCTTTGCCACTTCAACCCGAAAAACAGTCAAATTGGAAGCGGTCATGACCCAGAGAGTGCGAAACGCTGCGAAAGGTAGCTCAAATACTGTATTACCAACTTAAGTTAGCCTATAAATTAAAGCCTAGCCTAAGTTTCCTGGCTCTCCTTTTAACCTTTAACTACGCTAACCCAACCTTGTCTATTGTAACTATCAAAGCGTGAAAAGCCATGACTCTTTTCTTGAGGTTAATGCTAACCCACAACAAAATTTGAGAAATCATAAACCTTCTCAGCACATCTATCTGAGAAAATTAATAAAGCTAACATAATTGTTTGGATCATAAGAACCTTCACAAGTCTAGATACTGAAATGTTCAAATCTCTCTACACAGGTCTCGTCTGCCCTCATTTGGAGTACGCAAATCAAGTTTGGAATCCCTATTTGGTCAAGGATGTGGATGCAGTGGAAAATGTGCAACGCAGAGCCACCAAGATTTTACCAAACATGAAAGATAAATCTTATGAAGAAAGACTGAGAACTCTAAAACTCCCTACACTTACATACAGAAGATCAAGAGGGGATATTATTGAAACTTTTAAAATATTGTCGGGGAGATATGACGAAGACTATTGCAAGGACATATTCCATCTGAGGGAGGATAGCACGACCAGAGGACATGTGAAGAAAATATATAAAACAAGATCAAGACTGAACATAAACAAATATTAATTTCCATGTAGGGTGGTAGATACATGGAATAGGGGTAAGATTAGGAGTAGTGGGCGTACCACTACCAACATAGCCTACAGCATCTCTCATCTATAAAACATTAACCTAACCAAACAACCTAACCTAGTATTCATGAAACGAGGAGAACAACAGCGAGGAATTCAAGTGGATCGTGGACTACAAGAAAAAGGAGGTGATTAAAGTGCCAAAGGAGAATTCAAGGCAGAAGCCATTTCGCCAACGTAAATACAGGTAAACCAAGCAACAAACACCCACACCAGACCCTGAAGTGCCTATACACCAACCTAGATGGACTCGGCAACAAGACTGCTGAGCTTGAAACACTACTGAACAATGAGAACCCAGACCTCATCTTCCTAACTGAAACAAAAATGAATCACGAAATGCTAAGCGGTATCTTTTTCAATGTTCATAAATACAGCGTCATAAGAAAGGACAGAGAAATCCAAAATGCTCCTGGGGGAGGCGTCGTAATACTGGTCAGGAAGGAACTTATTATAGATGAGACATCGGTGAGTGACCTTGTCAATCATGAAGCACAAGAGTCTGTCTGGTGTGAGGTAAGGAACAAGGAAGGGAAAAACATAGTCTTAGGTACAGTATACAGACCACCTTCCTCCTCAGCAGAGAACAATGATAAAATATGTGACCTCATTAAACAGAGTGAGACCAGCACCAAACATGCACAAATTCTAGTGTGTGGCGACTTTAATTAATCTCACTTAAGATCCACACCAGACATGTCAAAACTATTTTGCAGAATCTCTCGGTAGATAAGGCTCCTGGTCCAGATGAAATTCCTCCAATAGTACTTAAGAATTGCTCCTTGGTGCTCGCTCCTGTATTGGCAAAAAATTTCCGTCTGTGTACTCATACCTCATGCTTCCCAGTACCCTGGAAAGAAGCAAACATCCATCCAGTTCCTAAAAAAGGTGCCTCTTCAGATCCATCAAACTACAGACCAATAGCTATAACTTCCACTCTTGGTAAAGTCTTTGAAATTATATTAAATAATCACATAATTAAGCATCTTGAGAATAATAAATTAATCAGTGATAGGCAATATGGTTTTAGACGATGTCGATCAACTGCAGACATGCTTTGCCTTCTTACGCATCAAATCAACCAAGCTACAGACCAACATGGTGAAACACATACAATAGCACTGGATATATCAAAGGCATTTGATAGAGTCTGGCATCAATCCTTATTGTCGAAGATGTCACACTACGGCCTTGCATCATTAGTTCCACTAATTTCTTCTTATCTTCATAACAGAAAAATACGTGTAATGGTAGATGGCCTTTATTCTCAATTTCACTCAATAAATGCTGGTGTTCCCCAGGGATCAGTTTTGGCCCCAATTCTGTTCCTCATTCATATCAATGATCTCATATCTACCACTCATAATCCAATACATTCCTACGCAGATGACTCAACACTCCACAGTTCCTTCACATTTACCAATTCTTTCACCCAACCCGATCTTATAAATTCAAAAATAAACACTGCAATTTCTCTGAACCAGGACCTTTCTAGAATTAATGGATGGGGACAAAAGAATCTAGTTTCCTTTAATGCACAGAAAACCAAGTACTGTACATTCAATTTTCTAACCGACAGAATCTCACTGACTCCCATATTTTTTTTAATGATGTAAATATTCCCACTTCCCCTAGTATTGACATTCTCGGTGTAACATTAACTACTACTAACTTGAGCTGGACACATTATGTTAGAAGCATTGCTAAGAATGCCTCTAAAAAACTGGGACTCCTGTACAGAGTTCGAGAATTCTTCACTGACGAGCAGTTGGCCGTGATATATAAAAGTCATGTGCGTTCTCAGATGGATTACTGTTCACCTCTGTGGGGTGGAAGTGGAGTGGTTGCATTGAGGCAGTTGGACAAAATTCAAATAAAGCTATTAGATTAATCAATAACCCTGCAATCACACAGGACCTTCCTACATTATCCATACGAAGAAACGTTGCATCCCTTGCATTATTCTACAGATATTTTCACAGCAATTGTTCCGAGGAACTTGCTTCAATTGTGCCGCCTCTCCACATCTTTCCCCGTAGAACTAGGGCAGCTGAGAGCGCCCATGAATTTACACTTTCTCCTCCACAATGCAGAACTTCTGCTTATCAGAATTCATTTATCCCCAGAGCTACTACTCTTTGGAATTCACTTCCCTCGAATTGCTTTCCACAAACTTACAATCTACAAATGTTTAAATCCATTGTTACAAACATTTTATGAATGGAGGATGCCTTTAGGCACATGGACCTTTTTGTTTTATCTGTGTTTTTCCTTCCTCCGTTCATTGTCTCTTAAAAAAAAAAAAAAAAAAAAAAATTGTAACATCACCTGGGAAGACAATATGGTGGTAAACGGTACTCAAGGACATAGACAAGCCGACAATTTCCTGGAAGCCGTAAATGACAACTTTTGGACCCAGAACATCAAGGAATGGACCCACCTACGGGAGACGAACAACCCATCGAGACTCGACCTCATCTTCACCAAAACGGACTGTGAAATAGAAAACATGCGTTACCTGCCACCAATAGGACTGAGCAAACATGCCGTTCTTTCTTTTACACTCTCCACTGATACCATATCCAGGGACCAGGAGGGAGTCCCAACAAAACTGAATTACCACAAGGTAGACAAGGAAAGGATGAAAGCACTGTTCAGAGAAGTGAACTGGGAGAACCTCTTCAATGGGAAAACAGCAAGTGAGAAGTGGAACATATTTCGGGAAAATTACGACAAAATTGTGAAGGAATGTGTGCCAGTCTACAGGAACAAGCAAATTTCGCATGCACCCAAGTGGATGACTAGACGACTGAAGATGATAATAAAAAGGAAGAAAGAAGCATGGGGAAGGTACAGGGCCAGAAAGAGTGATATGAGGCGCGAACAATACAACACAGAAAGAAACACAGTAACCAGGGAAGTGAGGGCTGCCAAGCATGACTATGAGAGGAAAGTTGCTTTGGACTCAACATCCAACGCCAAACACTTTTGGGCCTATGTCAGATCTAGAACGACTGCCAAGGAAAAAATCACCAAGGTAAAGACCACAAATGGAGACCTAACTGAAGACGACCAAGAAATCGCTACTGAAATGAACAAAGCATTCAACGGAGTATTTGTGCAGGAGGATACACACGGAGCAACACCAGTGCCAGACACAATATTCCAGGGACCCAAAGTGCAGGACATCATAATAACCAGGGAAGCAGTTAGGAAACGACTACAAGAACTCAACGCCAGTAAAGCACCAGGGCCAGATGGAGTGTCTCCGGTGATTCTCAAAGAATGTTCAGATATTTTGTGCGACCCACTCCAGGATATCTTCAGCACATCCATTGCGACGGGCGATGTTCCAAGCGACTGGAGAAGGGCTAACATCTCACCCATTCTGAAAAAAGGCAGCAAGACCGAACCACTAAACTACAGGCCAATATCGCTAACATCTATAGTGTCCAAAGTCCTGGAGGGTATCGTACGACAAGTCATCGTGGGACACCTTGCTGAGAACAATCTCATCAGCGACGCACAACACGGATTTAGGAGCAACAGGAGCTGCCTCACAAACATGTTGTGCTACATCGACGACCTAGTAAATGATATTGACAGTGGTAACTGTGTGGACATAAACTATCTGGACTGTGAAAAGGCCTTCGATTGGGTTCCCCACCAGAGACTTCACACCAAACTGGAGGCAATGGGAATACAGTAGAGTCACGCATCTCACGCATTTCGATCCCACGATTACGCATCCCACGGTACTATCCAATGGCTACCTGAATTCTCATCCCACGAAAAACCACACGATTCCCACGGCTTTGGCGGCGACAGTGGGGTGACGGAGAACGAGAGTGGGGCCACGGAGGGTGGTATCTAACATCCGCCTCCCGTCTATCACCACATCCATCACAATAATCACCTCATCAACTTTTCTAAGTTTTTTGTTTGTGTTTTACTTGCCTTTCTTTTCATAGCAGCTTGAAAGCCTGTAAGCTTGTTTTGAAAGGCGTCCGTCCGACGCATGTAAACAACAGCTGGTAAGGCGTCGCTTGTTCGTGTGTGGCTGTGTTATTGTTAAGTAGTGAAAAGTAGTGAAAAGTGGCTGACATCGCCACAAGGTTCTCTCCACGGAAATCGTCATCACAACTGAACCAGTTGACTTAGAGAGCTCTACTCAACGCCATTCTACAGGAACGAAACACATCTACGCTTGGGGATGCGTGGGAATGTGGAAGCAGGTCAAAATAACAAAGATACGGTAGCCTAGGCGAGACGTTTTTTCGGCCAAATCCCCCAGGTTTTTGGGATATACCGGTATTATAGAATGCGTAGCCGAGGCTGGAGGGTTAAAGCAACTTACTTTTGATTATTGACATGTAAAGTGATGGCCAATAGTCGCCCGACGATAGCCTCCAGTACTTTTGTAATTTTCCCCATTACTTTAATACTCTGCATCCCACGAATTCCGGTCCCACGGTAATATTTCGGTACCAATAAATCGTGGGATGCGAGATTCTACTGTAGGTGGAAATATCCTGAAGTGGATCAAGGCATTCCTTTCAGATAGGTTCCACAGGGTTACCATAAGGAACTCCCCATCGGATTGGCTGCCGGTGATGAGTGGAGTTCCTCAAGGATCAGTGCTGGGCCCAATTCTCTTCTTGATTTATATTAATGACCTTGTTACCAACCTCGAATCAGCAACTAGTCTTTTTGCAGACGACGCAAAGATATACAAAACCATCAGGACAGACGCAGACGTCGAGACCCTTCGGAGAGACATGGAGAGACTGAACGAGTGGAGCAGGAAATGGCTCCTAACATTTAACGCAGACAAATGCAAGACTATGCACATTGGGCATAATAACCCGAAAGAGGACTACCAGCTACGCGGGACAACTCTCCAGAAATCTTCAAATGAAAAAGACTTGGGCATTATTATATCCTCAGACCTAAAATCCTCAGCACATGTCGCTAAAATCGCTGCACAAGCGAATAGTCGTTTGGGCATAATTAAGAGGAACTTCTCCACATTGGACAAAGAAATCCTTGTACCACTCTATGTGTCACTGGTGCGCCCGATCCTCGATTTTGGTGTCCAATGTTTGTCACCCTACCTAATCAAGGACATACAGACTATTGAGAGGGTGCAGCGAAGAGCAACCAAGATGGTCCCAAACCTAGAAGAATTACCCTACGAAGAAAGGTGGGAAAAACTAAATAAGATGGTCACCAATTTTCCCATGGATTTTTTTATTTTTCCCTGTTAGTTTTCATCAATATATAGTGTTTGGAAATAATTACAGCCCTCGGCGAAACCGTTTTCCCCATTATACAACGATCTTAAGACACGCTGCCCGATAGTGGGGAGGGCTATGAAGTACAGGGAAAATGAGGGGTTAAATGCATAAAACGGCGATTAAAACGTATTTTAGCAAAACTTGGCTCGGGTTTTAAGGTATTTCAAAGGCCTAAAACCCAATATTTCGAAAACCCGAGCCAAGTTTTGGCCAATGCTGGCTCGTATTTTGAGAGTTTGTAGACAACAAAATTACAGTAACCTCATTTAGAAATTTGGCTCAGGTTTCCCGAAATTGCAAAGCCATAAAACCCGAATTTTGGAAAACCCGAGCCAAGTTTTGGCAAAACTTGGCTCGGATTTTGCGAGTTTTAAGAGTAAACCAATTACAGTAACCTAATTTAGAATTTTGGCTCATGTTTCCCTAAATTGCAAACCCCAAAAAGCATAATTTTGGAAAACCCGAGCCAATTTTTGGCAAAACTTGGATCGTATTTTGAGAATCGAAAAAGACTAACTAAATGTCGGAAATTGGCTCATGATTTCCCTAATTGCAAAGCCATATAACCAGATTATCGAAAACGTAGCACTTATTTAAATCATAAATATCCAGTAACATAGACCTAGTACATTGGATACAAGCCTAATCCACACCTAACGCCTACAATGTGTCCGTAGTACCTAGTAGGCCTACGTGGGATACATGGCGGTTGGGCCGGCGCCCATTTAGTAGCCTACCGGTATTCGGCCGTATCTGTAAATACGAATGCGAGTCACTTCGAGCGAATTCCTGATCAAGCGGATGCATAACCTAACCTAACCTAACCTAACCTATGGGCAGGTGGAGTTAGTGTTGACTAAAAAGCTGGTGGACAGACCTCGGAAGACAGGTGAAAATGGCGTGTGTACGAATCGGTGCCGTCTATAGGAAGGTATTGACAACCATGTTACGACAAAATTCCATTTTAGTACCATATATTTTTATTAGGTTTTGCCGAGGCTTAAAAAACATTTTCATATTATGTTTAGAGCATATAAAATCCATATTTGTTTTCAAATATTGCAAAATAATTGGTGACCAACTTATTTAGTTATACTGAAAGGTGTAAGCATCTTGGTCTCCAGACACTAAATGACCGCAGAAAACGAGGGGACATGATAGAAACATACAAACTTCTACACGGCTTTGAGGACATACCATACACCAGGTTTTTCCAGAAAAATAACAACCACCTACGGGGCCACTCGCTGAAACTCTCCAAACCAGACCACTGGAGAACGACACTGAAGGGGAATTGGTTCTCTATCAGAGTCATCGACGAGTGGAACGCACTCCCAGAGAGTGTGGTTACAGCGCCAACGATTGCCACTTTTAAAGCCAGATACGACAAACATAATAACATAACCTAGTTAATATTGGCTGACCAGTCTTTGGAGGTGGGGTTCACACAAGAAGCCTGCTTCTTAATTCCCCACTATCATTCAATAGGTAAGCATTCCAGGGTGTCAAAGCAAATAAGTCTGAATTAGTGAATTGAGTAGCACTATTTTCCTGAACCCAGTAGCATTAATGCTTGGAAGTTGGACGAATGGCGAGCACCTAAGCTAAATATGCAGATTTCAATTTTATCGAAGAATATGTCTAGCCTAGATGGGATGGTGGCCATTTAGACAATTGGCTGCCATGAATACCCATGATGCCGATGGCGACATCTTGCCGGCTGTGGCACCAAAACGGCAATAATACCGTACTGTACTTTGTAACTCAGTCAGGCCACACATTTTGTGTAGGTCTAGGCTATTTTGTGTTAATACTATTCAGTCTTTTCAGATAGCCTAGGCCTAGGCTAATCTTATTATCTGAGTAATTGATAGCCTAGCCTATCGATTAATCAACCGTCAATTTAACGAACAAATATTTTCTGTTATGGGTAGCCTAGCACTAATTGTAGTTGAGTAGCATTACGATAATCGGCGTAGTTTTACACCCTGAAGCATTCAATAGGTAAGCATGTAGTACTAGGTTAGGTTAGGTTAGGTTAATGGGTTATACTGATGTTTTGGACCGACAGTTAGCCCATCGATCTGTTTAGGCCTAATAGGTCCGGTAGATCATATACATCATTGCTATATATGGCATTAAGAGCGGAAATGTATTGCAAGGGAGAAAAAAAAAAAAAGCTAAAATACATGTATAGGCCTAGGCTACTGTAAAACAATAAGTTTTTCAGCCAGTACCCAACCAGCGGGGGTGTGGGGGCGGCAGCCCCCCACCCATATACTAGGTTAGGTTAGGTTAGGTTAGGTTGTTAAGTTAGGCTAATGGCACAAAACAAAAAATAAAAATAAATAAAAACAAAAAATAACCCAACCAGCGGGGGTGTGGGGGCGGCAGCCCCCACCCATTTACTAGGTTAGGTTAGGTAAGGGTGCTAGGTTAGGCTAATAGCCTAGAACATTAAAAAAAAAAAAAAAAAAGTCTAATAGGCCTAGGGGCGTGTTTTTAGATTATTGGATAATGGGTAAATACTCATTTCCGCTCCTCTTCAGTATAAAACAACACTATATCTGAAGGAAAAAATACAAAAAACAAAATAAAACTTACTGAAATCGCTGTCGGTCCAAAAAGTCAGGTTTACCGGTTAATGTTTTATAGATGATTTATGCTGTAGGCCTAGGCCTATGTCGGTAATGGTACGCCCACTAGCCTACTCCTAATCTTACCGGAATAGGCTACCAGGGTGGCTTATAAATTCAGACACGGTGGAAATATTTGAGAGGAATTTAGACAGGGTAGGCCTATGGAATAATCAAGAACAAAAATATAACTATAAGGCATCAATAAAGTCCCCCACCACCGCCACCAGTTACCATCACGGACAACAAAGTAATGTAACCGTAAAGCTGGAGCCACAGGACTGATAAGGCCTCTTCCAGAAGGACTTCTGTTACTGTGAGTATTTGTGAGTATATTAAGCTAACGGTACTTGTCATGCTCTATCACAATGTCACCGCCAAGGGCAAATTCCCCGTACTTTCCTAACCACTAAGAAACAACTTTACATCAAGAAACCATTACTAATAAGCATATACCACCAAATAAATGACCAAAATAGCACTGACCATTATCGTACACAAGCACACGTTTGGTTTGGGTAAACATAAACACTCATGGATGCATGTCTAGACAAAAACACAACTGCAAACAGGCATTTCAACATAATATACACGATACTAATGACTGTATATTTGTACTTTACAGCATCGTACAGTACCATGACTGTAGACCAACCCACCCTTGTGTCAGTGGTCTGTCACAATTAATAATTTAAAGACCACACAATGAACATCCCTAGCCCTCCTGTCAACGTCCTCTCTTGGCGACTCTGGCGAACTGCTGATTATTATCAGTGTTGCCAGTTCTTGAGAGAAAACCCCTCCCATGGAAACCGCCCAGGCTAATCCAAACATAGCCCAACACATATAAATTGCTTGTACAGTAACCAAGATATGAACCTGGGCCAAATGCTGTGAATGGATGACTGAGGTAACAGGTTAATGCTTAATTCTAATTCTAATGTGAATCAAAGGACTTACCAACTTCCTAGAACATTAATTGTTACAAAAGAGTGAATTTATAATTAAACTTAAGGCCTACATTTGAACTATAATTATAAAACCTGTCCATTCTTTACAACTATATATATAGCAATTGTCCCAGGTTCATGGCTTGGCAACTGAACCTATAGGCTATGCCTTTGGAACTACACCTAAAGTGCCATTATTTCAACATTTTGAAGCTCTTGTTTGTTTCTTTATCTGCCTGTTTGCTGAGCACAGCCTTAATTAGTAATGCAATAACGAGTATTGGCAAACACATTAATTGCCATGACACCAAGGATGGTCATGGACACAATACAAAATTCTACAACTCCACAATCTGGGTGGGGAAAATCCAAATCCTATAACCCGCAAAACAATGTCAGGCCATGAATTTTATTAACACTTGTATGGAAAGTGAACATGCATCATTGTGTACCCAATTACCAATTTACACATCCAATTGAGTCTTGGTGTAGCTCAGTTGGTAGAACTTTCAACTACACGTGGTCCAATTAAACTTTATTAAAGTACTTTGCCTCAACGGAGAGCAACTAAACTGGTTCCGGAATTGTCAGTCATCATACGAGGAAAGGTTAAGCCGCCTTGGATTAACTAAGCTGGAGCAACGAAGGAAGCAGGGTGATATGATTCAAACCTACAGAATCCTACATGGTATTGATGCAGTGAAGGAAGGCCATTTCCTTCAGCTCGCTCCAAGAAACAACCGGCCAGACACCAGAGGACACAGCCTGAAACTAGCCAAGCCTAGACATGGGACATCCAAGAGGAACACATTTTTTGACGCAAGAGTGGTTAACCAATGGAACAATCTCACAGAAGAAATCGTCATGAGCCAGAGTGTTAACGCGTTTACAAATAGATATGACCGGTATGAGACTGAGAAGAGGCACCCTTTATGAGCACTGACTCCCATGCCTCTTTAACTATCACTAGGTAAGCAGGTAAGCAACCAAATCATGGATTGACAATAATATAATAGTGCCTATGGCCATCTTCACATCATTAAAAGAAAATATATTTTGTATCTTAAAAACTAAAGTCATATAGGCCTATAGTGAAGGAAAAACAGCAAGCAATCAAACAGATAGACACCCAGAATCTGGGTGTAACAATCTGGGTCCCGAAAAACACGGGAGCGTCTGTACTCAGCCGGATACCTTACCCTCTACGCATGTGCGAAAATGTAAGCCTCCCTTGGCCCCGACCCCCGTTCCCCGCGTTTAAATAAACCCTTCCAACCGTTCCTGCCAGCTTGCTCTGTAGTAGGCTACAGTCACTAGAGTTCCCGCCTGGCATTCAGATATCCAGTGTTCGATCCCACTCGAAGTTTAGTACATTTTTATATTTTTATATTTTTATTTTGTTATTTGTGTTATGTTATATTATATTATATTATATTAGGGTTAGGTTAGGTTAAGTTAAGTTAGGTTAATCTAATATATAATATTTGTACATTTTCGGCTCGAAGTTTAGTAGGCCTATATCTTTATATTTTTATTTTGTGATTTGTGTTATGTTATAATATTTAATATTATATTTAGGTTAGGTTAAGTTAGGTTAGGTTAAGTTAGGTTAATCTAATATAATATAATATTTGTACATTTTGGGCTCTTAAGTTTAGTAGGCCTATATTTTTATATTTGTATTTTGTTATTTGTGTTATGTTATAATATTTAATATTATATTAGGGTTAGGTTAAGTTAAGTTAGGTTAATCTAATCTAATACAATATAATATTTGTACATTTTCGGCAGTGGGCGGGGCCAAGGGAGGCTTACATTTTCGCGCATGCGTAGAGGGTAAGGTATCCGGCTGAGTACAGACCCTCCCGAAAAACACCATGTGAAATGTTGCCTTACTTTTAACAACGTTACGCTTCGGTAGCTTACAAGAAACCCCATTCTCATATGAGGCTTCTCTTACCATTTTGTCTTTATTATTATATTTAACAAATCAATAATTTACCGGTATAGGCTATTACTTAATTAACTTATACTTTATCACATGTGTTCAGCTGTTCACTGCCTCTATAGGCCTAGTCGTCTTATGACATGCATTAATTAATCCAAAAGTGACCAGACACATCTTTATTTATGGTTGTATAGCATGTGCCTTTTATAATGCATTAACAAATTTCATCTTCTGTAGATTGCAAACAAGTTTAACAAATTGGCACGGATTGTTGGAACGACAGAACATAATGTTAATTACGCCTGTCACATAGGCCTACAATAATTGGTTAAAGCTTCCAGCAGTTAATTGGACTTAACACGTCTTCCACTCAAAATTATGTCTAAAATGCAACTAAATCTGGTTATCAAAATGTCCACTCAGTATAACAAACTTTACTAGGTATAGCCTATAGCCTAATATTTTTTTATGTAGGTGATATGTTGAAGTTTCATATACAAAGGGAATAGCTGTGTGTAAGGTTAAGTATCACACCCACTTCCCAACCATGATAAACTTTTATATCCGTAACAAATGAGACAGTGGAATCTTCACTTGTGTCTCGTCCGAATATGCAGATCACTCGACCTACTTGTCAAGATGCTTACCTCACGTGAGAAAGAATCTCAACGCCGAGCTTAAGCTGCATTACGGTTGGTCGGAGCAGGAAAGGTTGGGGACTTCTTTGTTTGGAAATTAGGTTTGTATAGGCTACTTATTTGAAGAGTTTATGCTAGTGGCAATACCTTACCACCATAATTACTCATTTCTGGATACCAAGTTCAAAACATTGATAGCAGTCTATCAAGAAAATGTATGTCGAAGCTTCAGCAGCCATGGCAACCACCACATAACATAAATACTTGCTAGAACAATGTTTAGGCATTTAAAAGGTGGATACAAAACTAGAGGAATTCAAGACTCAAGAGTCCAGGAACGATGAAGAGGGGACAATGTCATCATTGGTGGGACAAGGGAATCAGATTTGGTGAAAGATGTAGGCTACAGGAAAAGTTCGATCTATAACTAATGGAGGTCAATTTTATTGGTTATAATTTATCTCTCTCCTGTATGTATGAATATGAATAGTAAAGTTAAGGAAGATAAGTGCCTGTATGCCATAGGAGTGTGAACCTATTAGGTCTCAGTTTGAACTTTGATGAATCACCGCGGAAGATTTTACGATTGCAGTAGTCACCCACTTAATATGGTGATGGACATAATACACAGATATTTTTGATTGACCAGACACAATTTACCTTCTACTGTATTACCATACTGAATGCTCTAGCCTACTTGTGTGCTTTGTTTCGGAATAGTGTAATGGGAAAATTAAGTCTTTTCTACTATGATCATTTGGTTGTATCGCTTTATCTGTATGCCTATCCCCCAGCTTTAAGTCGCCAACTACATTAGATTCGCCAGGTGTTGCAAACTAAACTATGCACCACCGTAGGAATCACCACAGGTGATAGGCTACTACTGATATAATGATAATTAATTGCATTGTAGTGGTCAACTATAGGGTAATATGTAAGACGAATAGCGACAATAATAATGCAGTAGAGACCTTAGGGAAATTATGGGAATGTGATTAAGAGTTTTGCTGGGTGAAAGAGAAGAGCCATACCCCATCCATTTGCTTAAGACTATTGCAAGGTCGACTATTGCGATTGTCACCATCTTAATATATTTTTATCCTACATATCACCATTAAACCACCACAAATGATCATATGCCTGTGACTTCCATTAGGATTGGTGTCACTAATGGGGATTATTGTGGTGATTATTATAATGTAGTCCTTCATGATAGCCTACCTGGCGACACTAATGTAGTATATGAAGCCTTTGGAGAATATTGGGAAGTATGGCTCACTCTCCCTTATAGTGAATATTAGCAGTGGTATAAAGAGGTCGAGAGCAAACTCATCCATCAAGAGTTCAAGACTATTAATGTAAAGTGAACTGCTACATTAATGTTGCAACCTGTCTGCCCTGTAAATCGCCAGTAGACCACCATATATATTGATCATATGCAGGTGTTTTCCACTAGGATATTGGTGTTAAACATGGTGATTTTGATGTGGTGACTACTGTAGGCCTTTTGTATCCTTTATGGTGGTGTACAGTATTAATGCAGTTGGGTAGCCTAATTGGTCACCATCATAGTCAAACTTAAGACCATATTCTTAATCTGGCCACTGGCCACAGGAAATCCCAGCGAGTTTATGAAATAACCCCCCCCCCCCCCACCCCAGTATACCCCAAATCCAAGCTCCAGTCACTATTGAGCGGCACAGGTGGTGGTTGCCAGGGAGGGTGGTGAATGGCACAGCCTCAGTAGTCTGCGTAACAGCCTCACTACCTCCCCATGGCTTCCTGGCGCATCAAATACTGCCAATGGAATTAAATATCAATAACAGAAAAGCGCTAAAGTACCTACCATCCTCATTTTTAACGGTTAACATGGATGGGGGTTTAGCGACGCAGGTATTGTACAGTGCTTACGAGGTTCCAATCTTTTGTTTGACTTATTTCAACATTGTTCTTCGACAAAGAGGATCAATATCGTATACTAACCTGTAATAGTAATTATAAACAAAGGTTAAGCCAAATACATTGAGTATTACTAAATATATGTGATTCTAATATTTATTTTACTGAATAATTATATATTCTTTCATTTGTTGTCACCTCTCTCCCATCTTGAGCGAGATGGCACCTGGCACCTTTCCTTCACACAGACCCAGAGTTACCAAGTCTATCAATATTGTCGCCCAATTTGGCTAGTTTTTGCGACTTTGCGCCAAACTATACATTTGTAATATAATAATAATAATAATAATAATAATACTTTATTTCAGACTCACACAGTACAGAGGGGACCATACTGGGGTCCATATATACCTTACAGTAACATAAATATATATAAGCTACTGTACATAGGCTACATAAAATACAAATAAATTAAATAATACCCATATAACATACTATGTGGTACCAACTCTGTAAATTGCTAACTGAATAAATATTATTATTAGCTTGCTATCATGTAGTTCACAGCACTGCCTCAACCAAAAACAGTGGTCATCAAACTACTGTGTTACCACAACCACTGTCCTAATTGTGTACAGTACCATGCCTCACATCATTTGCATCCGGTACAGTATGCTGCTACAGTACAGTATAGGAATATCGGTACTGTACTGCACTATGAGGTTCAGTACCGGTATGCTAATTCTGTAGAGTAGCAGACCTGAAATCATTACTTAAGGTTAAATATAGAGCAACTTCCTCCAGTGTGCCTGGATCCTAGAGGTGTAGCCTATGCTTGGAGTGTGTAGCATTTTAATGATAATAATAATAATAATAATAATAATATTTATTCAGTTAGCAATTTACAGAGTTGGTACCACATAGATTGTTATAAATATGACATGTACCAGCCTTGCATAATTCCAACTAAGGATAGCCCAATAAGGCCGTTAGGCGTATTTCCATTGGGGTCCTTGTGGGATTAGGTTAGCTGGAGAAATGGGGAGGATAAAGAAATAGATACTTTAGAGAAAGTATTTCTAGGGGGTTATTTTAAGATACCTTACATCCTATAGTAAATATCAGTAATCCGTAATCAGTAATTATTTCAGTTTGGTTTGTCTATCTCTTATGTCGTATTTAGTAGTAGACATAAGCTTGGTGCTCCCTTCTCGCAGCTGTCCGGTTCAGGTGTTCCTTCAGGCTACGTCTGAAGGAATACAGTGTTCTCTTTTCACGGACTGACTGGGGTAGGTCGTTCCAGTCTTTGATGGCAGTGAAGAAGAATGTTTGCTTACCCTGTCCTTGGATTCTCGGGACCTTAAAATTAAACATCATGTTTCTTGTATTATGTCCACTCCTCTCATTTGCTTTAACAAAATCATTCTTTAGATACTCTGGAGCTCTGTCATAGAAAATTTTGAAGGCATTAGTTAGCCTGATTTGTTTGGCCCTGTCAGAGACATTGAGCATACCTAGTGACTGAAGTTGTTCCTGGCCAACATGTGATCTGGGTCCTAGGTTCAGCATGAACCTAACCATTTTATTTTGAGTGACCTGAAGTTTGTGCTGTGCTGATTTAGATGATGCAGAGTACCAGGATGACACAGAATAGTCAAAATGACATTGAACAAGCGCTTGGCAGAGGGTCTTTTTGGTCGCCACGGGCAAGCATCCCACCTGTCTATACAGGTATTTTATACGTGCTCTACACTTACTCAGGATAGATTGCAAAATTGTTTCACCTGACAAACTCGCGTCCAGTTTCAGTCCGAGATATTTAACTTGTGACACTGTTGTTATAGGAATATCATAACAGTTGACCGAGAAGCCCACAATGTCTTTCAGTTTGCGTTTTGTTCCACATAAGATGGCTTCCGTCTTGCCCAGGTGAAGAGATAGTCTATTGTCCACTAGCCATTCACTACATGATGCTAGTTCTTTGGAAAGTGAAGCGGCAATACTTATTGGGTCTTTTCCTGAAACCAGAAGCACGCTGTCGTCTGCATACAGTAATAATTTACATGAGACGCTCAGTTCCATGTCGTTCACATAACAGAGAAAGAGTAAGGGACCAAGGATGCTTCCCTGCGGGATCCCACAGTTAATTGGCATCTATCTATCTATCTATCTATCTATCTATATGCTCAGGCCCAATCCCCATTTTGGGGGTAGCCGACTCAAGACAGAGCAAGAACAGGGAAAACACAAAAACAACATAAAACAAAAAATAAACACAGATAAAAAACACAAACTCACACACATCCAGGTCACCCAGGAGAAGACCCAGAGACCAGGGTTACTAAGGTCGCTCCAGCACTCCCCCGGCCCCTGACCACCCGGAGAGGTTCCGATCTCGGCAGGCAGACATGCAGCGGAGCCAAAGCCATAAGCCCTCCCACCACACTTCCAGGCACACCCTTCATATTAATCGTCCCCCCAGGCCAGGCGCCTGATGGACTATTATCTAGTCGAACTTGCGCCCGACCCCTTACTCCAAATGACCACGTGTTCACTCAACTATTCACAAGCATTCTCCATTCACTCCTGTCCACCACCACTTCCCTGCCTGATCTATAGTCATTCCTCTATCATCCAAAGCCTTTCTTACACAGTCTCTCCATCTCAATGGGGGTCTTCCTGCCCTTCTATCTCCCCTTGTACCTGACTCACATATTCTCTTTGTAAGCCTTTCATCTCCCATTCGTTCAACATGACCATACCAGCTCAGCACCCTTCTGTCCACTCTGGCTGACAAATGTTCCTGCTGCCCCACTCTCCTACGTATCTCTTCATTCCTCAATCTGTCTCTACGAGTAACTCCACACATACTCCTCAAGCAGCTCATCTCCATCACATCCAGCCCTCTTTTCTCCTTTTTCTTCAGAGCCCATGTCTCAGCCCCATACATCACTGTTGGCACAACAATTCCTTGATACAGTGCACTTTTTACTTTCACTCCGAGATTTCTTGTCTTCCACATACTTCCCATTGCTCCGAAAACCTTCCTTCCTTCACACACTCTCTGTTTTACCTCCACTTCCATACCTCCACTCCTGCTTATCGTTCCTCCTAGATATTTAAAACACTCTACTTGTTCCAATATTTCCCCATCCAGCCTCACATCTAGATTCACCCTATGCTCTCCCCTATTACACACCATTACTTTACTTTTATTGACGTTCACCCTCAGTTTCCTCCTTCCACAAACCACACCAAACTCTTTAACTACCCGCTGCAGTTTCTCATCAGAATCCGCCACCAATGCTGTGTCATCAGCGAACAGCAACTGATTCAACTCCCAATCTCTACCATTCTTTCCTACTAAACCTAATTGGCATAGGATCAGATATATTATCATCAATTTTGACTCTTTGGGTTCTACCACTAAGATAAGATTTAAACCAGTTCACAGACCCTATGCCCATAGCTTGTAGTTTATTACATAGGATATCATGGTCTCCTGTGTCAAACGCTTTTTGTAGATCAAGAAGAACCATACCGGTGTAGTTACCGTTAGACATTTCTTTACGAATGTGATCCGTTAAGTGGATGAGACAGGAGTCTGTCGAGTACATGCATCTGAAACCTGATTGAAACTTATAGAATAGATCATTTTGTTTGAGGTAGTGTTCAATTTGGGTGTATACCGCTCTTTCAAGGATTTTAGATACAATATATAATATGCTAACTGGTCTGTAGTTGCCAACTTCTAGTTTATTTCCTTTCTTGAATAGAGGGGTTACAATAGCTTCCTTCAGTTCAGCAGGTACTGTGTTGGTGTTAATTGACAAGTTGATGATGTGGGTTAGGGGGCCTGCTATACCAATGGCTCCATCTCGTAGAAATTTGGCAGGAATTTTGTCTGGTCCTGTGCTCTTATGTACATTTAGGTTAGACAGCTCGTCAAAAGTGTATTTTGGTGTAACATTTTGCAATCTAAATGTGTTCGGGTGTATGTCTTTATCTCTGTAGAAATTACGAAAGGTGGCCGTTGTTGTCGTGTATTTATTGAGAGGTTGAGGTAGGTTCTGTGCAAGTGTGTTTGCTATGGAAGTGAAGAAGGAGTTGAAGTAGGTTGAAATTTGTCGTTTATCGTGGCAAACCTGATCATTAATGGTGAGAGCAATATTAGTGTTAGACGAATCCCTTGTCTTGTTGCTGTAGCCTGTTGTTTTTAGGTGCCTCCATAGTTTCTTTGGGTTATTTTGAGATTCCTCTGCCTTATTGTGAAAATAATTATTTTTCGCTGATTTCATTTTCCTACTTAGTTTATTCCTGGCCCTGTTGAACTCATGTTTCAGACCTTGATCCTGTCTATGTTTCGCTAGCCTTTTTAACAGATTGTCTCTGTGTTCCAGATGGTGTAGTATGTCATTGTTGATCCATGGGTCTGACCTTGCTTTAATTCGTATGTCTTTCAGAGGAGCTATTTCGTCTAGGATGTTTGTGATGATGGTTCTGAAGCCAACCCATGCGTCATTAACGTTTGTACTTCCAAACACTGGAGACCAGTCTGTATTCCATAAAATGTCCAGAAATGTTTCCTTATTGTAGTTTCTGAGTGACCTTGTTTTGATAATCTTGTGATTCTCTAGGGTAATTTTTGTGGTTTTCCGTGTGCAATATGTGACGAAGTGATCACTTATCCCAGTCTGTATAACCCCTGATTGGGATATTTTGTCCTCTCTGTTACAGTTTATGTGGTCTAATATTGTGGCAGTGTTCTCAGAGATACGTGTGGGGGTTGTGATGAGTTGTTTGTGATTGTGCATTGTCAGTATATGCCTATATTCTCGTACAAGCCTATCATTTCGTTGTTTGTAACACAGGTTAAAATCCCCTAGTATGATGGATTCATTCCGAGGGTCTAGCGATGACAAAGTTCGTTCAAATTTGGTCAAGAATTGTGTGTCGGCTGGTGGCCTATAGCATACCCCAATTGTGATGGGTCTTGTCCTCGGCAGGTGTAGGTCGATCCACAGAGCTTCGTGATTTTCTACATGGAGGTCGGTCCTAGTTGTGTGTGTGAGGTTGTTTTTTACATACAGACATACTCCTCCCCCCTGCCTATTGCGATCATTCCTAACCATGTTGAAACCTTGAATGTTTATTTCACCATCGTTTATACTTGAATCCAGCCAGGTTTCTGTGATTGCAATTATTGAAGCTTTGGCCTTATTAGCTAACAAGTTTATTTCTGACAATTTATGGTACATTGATCTGGCGTTAATGTGGATAAGATGGAGCCCTTTGTTGGTGAACACTCTGTATTCATCTTTGATTTTGAATGTGTCCTGGCTGGATTCTGAGTTGTTAATACTTGGATCATTTACATTAATATTCGGTAATGAATGGCTTGAATGCAAGGCACACTTATTGCAAAGGAATTCCCATTCTTCACTGTTGGTCTTCTTAGAGATGCACTTCATGTGAGCTACATGTTTACACTTTACACAGTTTTGGATCTTCTGACGTCGTGTTATGATTTATTCACAAATAAAACAAATGGTTTCGCGATGTTGTACAGCTGAGTTCCTACATTTAACACATTCAACTTTGTTTCTACTGTTAACGTAAGTACATCGGTTATGAACAATTTCATTACAACTGTTGCATTGTAAAAGTGAACTCCTATTGTTGAAACCAATATTACAGACTATACATAGTTTTTTCTTACTGTTTATCATACGACTGGAGGTGTGGTTTGGTCCGCGTCGATCAGCTGTTTGTGCGGGAGAGAGTAGGGGATACTGTTCTCAGAAGTGTTAAGGCGCTGAATGAATTTATATGTTAGCTTTCTAATGAGTGATTGGTAACAGTGTAAGTTCATATAGGCACATAGCGTACTTGTACTCTCATATTTTGAGAGCCCCAGAAACATTTTCATGATATTGTGATATGAGATACTTAGTCTATTCGCTGTCATTTTCTTATAGTTCCACCATAGTTGTGCTGTATACATTGGTGAGCAGTAGGAGTTGAACAATGTTATTTTTGTATCCCATGTGCACATATGAAATTTTCTTAATATTGAATTTCCCTGCATGTAAAGTTGCCTTCGCTGACGACCCATATCCTCATCATCTGAGCGATCACTTGAAATATAGTGTCCTAGATACTTTACTTTACTTACTTCTTCTATAATTTCTTCATACAAATGGAATTTAGGTAGCTTTGATTTCAATAGAAGGTTAGATTTAAATATTATGATATTGCTCTTTATAGGATTAAATTTGACTGAATGTTCGATTCCAAATTTTTCACATACTCTTAATAATTTATCCAGTCCTGCTCCAGAGGGCGCGATTAAGGCTAGGTCATCAGCATATATGAGATGATTTACAATGGTGCTGCCATTGCAGCACCCAGTGCGAGTCTTGTTCAGCTCCAGACTAAGATCATCCATGTAGACGTTGAAAAGATACGGAGACAATATCCCCCCTGCCTAACACCATTGGTTACGGCGAAAGAGCCTGATAGGATGTTGCCCCATCTTACACACATTTTTTGATTAGCATACCAGAAAATAAGTATCCTAACAATATAGCTAGGCACTCCCCTGTTAACTAATTTTTCAAATAAGGTTTTGTGACACACCCTATCAAAAGCCTTACTTGCATCAAGAAAAAAGAGAAAATTTAGCTATTTAGCTTGTTGTATGTATCAATCACTTATTTCAGCACATATATGCATTGGTCTGTTCCGTGATTTTTCTTAAAGCCAAACTGATTGCTGCTGGTGACAATATATGCAGACATTCTTTCTAGCAATATCATTTCAACTACCTTACTCACCACACTAGCAAGTGCTACTGGGCGGTAGTTGTCTTTAGCTGTAATTTTACCTGATTTATCTTTAATGACAGGAACAAGTATTACGGATATCATAGACTCCGGCAGGACACCATGCGTAAATAGACTGGTGATGCAAGAACTAAGTTTATCTATTAACAACTTATCTGCATATTTAAGATGTTCTGCATATATACCATCCAGCCCACAAGCTTTATTTAGGTTAAGTTTTCTTATGGCATTCTCAAGATCACTTTCAGTCACTTTAATGTCTTCATAATTACTATCTTTCACATATTGAATTGCACCATTAGTAGACCTTTGGTTTACACTGTTAAGTAGTTCCTTAAAATGAGTTTTCCATAAGTCAGCAATGTTCTCTTCACCCGTAACCCCCTCAACACTGACAGGTAATGGTGTGTTACAATTTTGCATGGATCTGATGTCCTTCCAAAAACAGTTAGTATCCTTTTCTGCCAGACTCTTTGCAAGGGCTTCCTTCCTTAATTGGTTTTCATTTTGCTTAATAAATCTAATGGCATATTTGGTCCTAGCCTTTGCTCTTTTGTGAAGTTCAAATATAGGCCCCTGTCTAGGCTGACCTACTTCAAGCCAATGAGACCTAGCATCTCTGGAGGCCTGATACAGGTCAGCCACATAGTCTTGCCAACCTGGCTTATTGAATGAGGACTTATATTTACGGCTATTAAAAATACTTTCCCCCGCTTTTGATAAAGAATCTATTATACTATTGTAAAATGTAATAATGTCCTTTCTGTGTTGTGCATCACTACATTTTGGATCCCTGCATTGTGCTACACCATTACCATCATATTGCACCCTATTTAATAAGTCTTTGGTTTTATCACAGAACATTTGGCACTCTTCATTTGAGATTACATTCCATGGAACTTTTGCCTTGAATGCTATTGCTAGTTTCTGTTATTTCCGGTGCCTTATTAATTTGGATTGTTAATTCTATAGGTATGTGGTCGTCATCCGTAATGTCGTATCTTATGGCCATTTCTGAGATAGAGTCATGAAAGTCAGAGCTAGAGATTGCATGATCAAGCCACGACCTGGTCTCCCATGCTTCACTAACATAATATGTATAGCTATTTTCTGGAAGCAGGTTTTTGGAGGACAAAATTAAACCTTGCTCCTCACAAAACCTTAACATATGTTTAGCAAACATGGAACCACCCAACTCGTGAGGGGTAGCATTCCAATCACCTACCACTGAGTAACACGTTATCTCTAATTCAGAAATTAGGCCACCAAGTTCCCCTAACTTTTCCAAATAAAGTTCTTCAATATAATAGCCTACAATACGCTAATCTACATCACATTTATTTTAAATATGCACAATATTTCATTAAATGTTTTGTTTGTTTATCTGCATTTCCGTCTGTTTGCTATAAACCTGCACGGTCACAATTTTCGAAACCTGATTAATGGTAAATACATACTGTAGTCTAAATGGATATGACCAAGCATGGTCATGCAGGCGATTATCGAGTTTTTAAACATCAGAAATATATGAAATTTTACTAACCTGACATTACTGTAATTGAAGGTGTGATATCTGGTGAATACGAAATGTTTGAATTTTCAGTGATATTCTGATCAGTGGAAAATGAGAACAAAACACTTAATAACCAAGATAGAAGAATAATAAGAAATAAAGTCAATACAAAAACAAAAAAAGCCAATTACGCAAAATGTCAAGACGAATCCAATAATATTCTGGAAATCCGTGCAGTCAAGAACCAGGACTAAATTAAATATTCCAGAATTATATGTAAATAAGGTTAACGCATCGAAAACTTGAGGGGAGTTTTTTTCCCTTGGACCCCCTTCTTCCTCGTTTCGCACCTTAGTTTTGAAATTTTAAGACGTTCGCTCCATTAGTTTGGCGATTTTAAGACCTTTTGCCCCATTTCTCTGTCAATATTAAGACCTCCGGTTCCCCCTAAATTGCAGCCTCGGCAGGAAAACAAAACGACACTAAAATGGCACGAACAGTTTTAAAATCGCCAAACGTTTTGGGCGAATGTCTTAAAATGTCAAAACTAAGAAGGCTAAACACGAGGGAGAAAGGGGTACAGAATTCCCACCCCCTATTAATACAGTAATTTCCTATTACCAATAGGATTTTTGCATCGTCTTATAAAATTGCATATGGGATAAGTAGTCTATTAATTATAATTAGGCCAACAATCTTTACTATAACTCACAAACGACTGAAGTAATCGAGCTAATATTTCTACCATTTGGGAAGAATCAACCAGTGAATAGGTGTGTAAATTTACAGGCCGTTTGCTCTAGCCCTGTTTGAGTGACAGAGGTTAGGGTCTACACTTTCTGACCTACCTATAATGCACAGGTTATAGTTCATAGTAGGCTATTGTAAAACAAAAAAAGGGAAAAGTGGGGATTGGGCCTGAGTAAATAGATAGATAGACATACAATACCAAAACATATAAAGGGATGCATTAAGGGGGGGGGGGGGGGTGTTTCTGGATCCCCTTCTCCCTCTTGTTTAGCCCCATTAGTTTTGAAATTTTAGGACATTCGCATCATTAGTTTGGCGATTTTAAGACCTTTCATCCAATTTATATGTCTATTTTTTTCCTGGGGAGCGATAGTGAGTCTGCATTTTAGAAGGAACCGTCCTTTTGCTGGTGCATTTTCGACCGAAAAAATGCACCAACTTATCTTATCTTGGCGGTATTTTTGTTAAAGCTTGATAGAGGTGTATGGAGGAAACTAAAAATATATATAATAAATAAATACATAAACACATGAATACACATTTTTCCCATCAGACCACAATCCACAATAATAACAAAGGAAAATCAAACACACAATCATTATTTAACACAATATCCATACCGGTTGATATCTTAGTATTATGTATTCTCGCATTAATTTACTTGCATAGGCCTATACCTTTGATTACCTCTCTTCAATTATATTTGTCTTAATACTCGAAAGATGGAAATTGCTATAACAAATATTTCTAATATCTTTAATAATTCCAACATATTTAACCCTTTGAGGATTATGCCGCGTTTTGACCGTTTATGCTGGCTATAAATATAGGATTATATACAGCTTAGGAAGGATTTGTGGGAATTAAAAGGGTAACAACCGGGTGCCCGACCCCGAAAGGGGTTGAAATAGGGGAGCCAAAGGCGGCTTTCTAGGGCCTTTCCTAGCTGATGCTGAGAGGATTGGGTTCTAGTCATGTGGTGATGGGCTGGTCTATCAGAGTGAGAACTAGCGATCTCTGCCATACCCATAGCTTACTCTGACTGTTCCTTTAACTTATATATTTTCTAGATCTCAAGTGACGGCGTCTTTTCCGTGGATTGACCTCCCAATCTACCAAGATTGGAAGCCAAAGCGTCACATTTTTCCCTTGCCCCTCAACTTTCTCTTCATAATTGCTGAGGGGCACAGGGCCCTGGGTGGGGCTTTGGTTTCCCCGGCGTTTCTGCACCCTCCTCAGCTCCCCGCCATGGAGTGGCTTCGGTCACCCAGGCTTTATTGTGGTCGGCAGGGAGGGTTCTGTGGGGGCGCTCGGTTATGGCCTTGGAATTGCTCGGGGCCTTGGGGCTGTTCGGCCAGGCAGCTTGGGGAACAACAACAACAACAACAACACTCTGACTTCCATATACCCTTCCTAATCTCAATAAAATCGTCTAATAATAGCCAGAAAACATAAAGAAATGCGTTGACAGGGTTAATTCGGACTAAAAGACAAACAAACAACAAATACACAAACTGTTCGTATGGTCACTGTTACTTAAAGACAAAACAAAGTAAATATATTGTAGATACTTTATTATTTCTTGTACATTAAATCAACTGACAAATATATATAATAGCAACTCAACCACCCAGTTACAAATATATATAATAGCAACTCAACCACCCAGTTACAAATATATATAATAGCAACTCAACCACCCAGTTACAAATATATAATAGCAACTCAACCACCCAGTTACAATATATATAATAGCAACTCAACCACCCAGTTACAAATATATAATAGCAACTCACACCCAGATATAATAGCAACTCAACCACCCAGTTACAAATATATATAATAGCAACTCAACCACCCAGTACAAATATATATAATAGCAACTCAACCACCCAGTTACAAATATATAATAGCAACTCAACCACCCAGTTACAAATATATATAATAGCAACTCAACCACCCAGTTACAAATATATATAATAGCAACTCAACCACCCAGTTACAAATACACTGGCCAAGAGTTACACAGACTAATAAGATACATACCAAAGCCACTCCAACAGCTTCCTCTCTCTCCAACACCCCTTCTCCCCTCTCAACACTCTTCGGAAAGTAGATAAGAGGTGTCGTTGTAAATGCTTCTCCCTCAATACCTTGACCTGACCAGACCTGAGTTACAACACATTACAGGTGACCGGACAACTCAACCAGTAGACCATTTAAACCAGTAGCTCTCAACCAGTGCCAACTTGGCCAACGCAGATAGGTTAAGTTAGGTTAGTACTGGCACAGATTTAGCTGGTCCCGGTTGATTTAGCACTGGTTGAGATCTACTGGTTAAAATGGTCTACTGGTTGAGTTGTCTGGGTAGCCATAATACACAGTACCATAAAAATAAAAATAATGGTATTAACCCCTTCAACACGATGACGTAATTCTGATCTCATTCTGACTACCAATAGACGATTTTCTTTAGCTTATAATCTACTTCCAGGACTCAAAGAGGTTAATGCGATCTCAATAAACCCTCTGAATAATAGGTCTTTCTTAAACTGCATACACTCGTGTAATTTAGCCAGGATAGAAGTTGAAAAGGCGTCATCGTGATGAAGGGGTTAATAAGAGTAAAGTTAACCCCTTCAGGATAAGATGACGCGTTGCTTCATTATATTCTGGCTGTTATTAGACGATTTTGTGCAGTTTAGGAAGGGGCTCTCCAGGAATCAAAGGAGTTAAAACTATCCTAATTAACCCTCCGACTTCCAAAATTGCTTCCTAAGCTGAATAAAATCGTCTACCAATAGCCAACATAACAGAATGGCGTCCTCGTGTCTTGAAGGGGGTAGGTGGCTTTATAATTGTGACTTCACTCAAAGGAAAGGTGGGAAGGAACTTTGACTTTTGACTGTACTGCTTGTTTCTGGACCAACGGGAGAATTGTATATCGTAGAATAGTAGAATGGTAGAATAGAATAGTAGAATGGTAGACTAGTAGAATGGTAGTATAGTAGAATGGTAGAACGGTATAATGGTAGTATAATAGAATGGTAGAACGGTAGAATAGTAGAATGTAGAATAGTAGAATGGTAGAATAGTAGAATGTAGAATAGTAGAATGTAGAATAGTAGAATGGTAGAATAGTAGAATGGAGAATTGTAGAATAGTAGAATGTAGAATAGTAGAATGCTAGAATAGTAGAATGGTAGACTAGTAGAATGGTAGTATAGTAGAATGGTAGAACGGTATAATGGTAGTATAATAGAATGGTAGAACGGTAGAATAGTAGAATGTAGAATAGTAGAATGTAGAATAGTAGAATGTAGAATAGTAGAATGGTAGAATAGTAGAATGGTAGAATAGTAGAATGTAGAATGGTAGAATAGTAGAATGTAGAACGGTAGAATAGTAGAATGTAGAATGGTAGAATGGTAGAATAGTAGAATGGTAGAATGGTAGAATGTAGAATGGTAGAACGGTAGAATGGTAGAACGGTATAATGGTAGTATAATAGAATGGTAGAACGGTAGAATAGTAGAATGTAGAATAGTAGAATGGTAGAATAGTAGAATGTAGAATAGTAGAATGTAGAATAGTAGAATGGTAGAATAGTAGAATGGAGAATTGTAGAATAGTAGAATGTAGAATAGTAGAATGCTAGAATAGTAGAATGGTAGACTAGTAGAATGGTAGTATAGTAGAATGGTAGAACGGTATAATGGTAGTATAATAGAATGGTAGAACGGTAGAATAGTAGAATGTAGAATAGTAGAATGTAGAATAGTAGAATGTAGAATAGTAGAATGGTAGAATAGTAGAATGGTAGAATAGTAGAATGGAGAATAGTAGAATGTAGAATAGTAGAATGGTAGAATAGTAGAATAGTAGAATAGTAGAATGGAGAATAGTAGAATGTAGAATGGTAGAATAGTAGAATGTAGAATAGTAGAATGTAGAATGTAGAATAGTAGAATGGTAGAATAGTAGAATGTAGAATAGTAGAATGGTAGAATAGTATAATGTAGAATGTAGAATGGTAGAATAGTAGTATAATAGAATGGTAGAACGGTAGAATAGTAGAATGTAGAATAGTATAATGGTAGAATAGTAGAATGTAGAATGGTAGAATAGTATAATGTAGAATGGTAGAATGTAGAATAGTAGAATGGTAGAACAGTAGAATGGTAGAATAGTAGAATGGTAGAATGTAGAACAGTAGAATAGTAAAATGTTGGAATAGTAGAATGGTAGAATAGTAGAATGGTAAAATGGTAGAATTATTATGTTCTCTCCACCAACCAACTTTACTCCTAAACTCGATTAATGAAATTAACAAACACATGTGGCAGTCCGGGGATTCGAACCTAGGATGCTCACATCGAAAATCAACACACTTATGCATTGCACCACGAAGACAGTAGAATGGTAGAATAGTAGAATGTTGGAATAGTAGAATAGTAGAATAGTAGAATGTTGGAATAGTAGAATAGTAGATTGGTAGAATAGTAGAATGGTAGAATAGAATAGTAAAATGTTGGAATAGTAGAATGGTAGAATAGTAGAATAGTAGAATGGTAGAATGGTAGAATAGTAGAATGGTAGAATAGTATAATGGTAGATTGGTAGAATGGTAGAATAGTAGAATGGTAGAATAGTAGAATGGTAGAATAGTAGAATGGTAGAATAGTAGAATGGTAGAATAGTAGAATAGTAGAATAGTAGAATGGTAGAATAGTAGAATGTTGGAATAGTAGAATAGTAGAATGGTAGAATAGTAGAATGGTAGAATAGTAGAATGGTAGAATAGTATAATGGTAGAATAGTAGAATGGTAGAATAGTAGAATGGTAGAATAGTAGAATGGTAGAATGGTAGAATAGTAGAATGTAGAACGGTAGAATAGTAGAATGTAGAATGGTAGAACGGTAGAATGGTAAAATAGTAGAATGTAGAATGGTAGAATAGTAGAATGTAGAACGGTAGAATAGTAGAATGTAGAATGGTAGAATAGTAAAATGTAGAACGGTAGAATAGTAGAATGTAGAATGGTAGAATGGTAGAATGGTAGAACGGTAGAATAGTAGAATGGTAGAATAGTAGAATGTAGAACGGTAGAATAGTAGAATGTAGAATGGTAGAATGGTAGAATAGTAGAATGTAGAATGGTAGAATAGTAGAATGTAGAATGGTAGAATGGTAGAATAGTAGAATGGTAGAATGTAGAATGGTAGAACGGTAGAATGTAGAATGGTAGAATGGTAGAATAGTAGAATGTAGAACGGTAGAATAGTAGAATGTAGAATGGTAGAATGGTAGAATAGTAGAATGTAGAATGGTAGAATAGTAGAATGTAGAACGGTAAAATAGTAGAATGGTAGAATAGTAGAATGTAGAATGGTAGAATGGTAGAATAGTAGAATGTAGAACAGTAGAATAGTAGAATGTAGAATGGTAGAATGGTAGAATAGTAGAATGTAGAATGTAGAATGGTAGAATAGTAGAATGTAGAATGGTAGAATGGTAGAATAGTAGAATGTAGAACGGTAGAATAGTAGAATGTAGAATGGTAGAATGGTAGAATGGTAGAATGTAGAATAGTAGAATGTAGAACGGTAGAATAGTAGAATGTAGAATGGTAGAATAGTAGAATGGTAGAATAGTAGAATGGTAGAATAGTAGAATGGTAGAATGGTAGAATAGTAGAATGTAGAATGGTAGAATGGTAGAATAGTAGAATGGTAGAACGGTAGAATAGTAGAACGGTAGAATAGTAGAATAGTAGAACGGTAGAATAGTAGAATAGTAGAACGGTAGAATAGTAGAACGGTAGAATAGTAGAATGGTAGAATAGTAGAATAGTAGAATGTTGGAATAGTAGAATAGTAGAATGGTAGAATGGTAGAATGGTAGCCTGTTGGTAGAATAGTAGAATGGTAGAATAGTAGAATGGTAGCCTGTTGGTAGATGCGGCAGTGTGGAATCTCTCCATCTCAACATAGTTCCATTCATATCTGTACGCAAGTCTTCTTTAACCCCTTCTGTACCGGCGCCGTCCTTTTAACGTTATTCTGGCTACTATTAGACGATTGTATTAATTTTAAAAGGGCCTCCAGCAATTAATAGGCTTCGAACTATCTTACTTAACCCTTTTTACTACCACAGATCCTTCTTAAACTGCGCAAAATCGTCTAAATATAGCTAAAATGAAAAAGACGTTGCCGGTACATAAGGGGTTAAAGTCTATGGACCATATACCTAAATTTCACTAATCGGAACTTTATTCCAGACTCAAAAAATACATGAAGATTACACCATTTAAGGTGCAGAAATACATGAAGATTACACCATTTAAGGTGCAGAAATACATGAAGATTACACCATTTAAGGTGCAGAAATACATGAAGATTACACCATTTAAGGTGCAGAAATACATGAAGATTACACCATTTAAGGTGCAGAAATTATCAGCTTAAGGGCAGATCCTTCACTTTTTGGTCGAGTTTTTTATTTATTTATTATTTTTCTAGTTTCTTCGCTTGACCTCTATCAAGCTTAAAAGGACGCCCCCTAGACCTCCTTTCAAGACAAATTTGTACATTTTTCGGTAGAAAAATGTCCCGGCCGAAGGCCGGTTCCTCTTAAATTACAGGCTCGCTATCGCTCGCCAGGAAAACATCGACACCTAAATGGCAGGAAAGGTCTTAAAATTGACAGAAATGGGGCGAAAGTTCATAAAATCGCCAAAATAATGGGGCTAAAGATGAGGGAGAAGGTGGTCTAGAAAAGCGCCATATCTGCCCTTAAAGACTCTAATTAACGGAAACCAATTAATTATACTCCTTGACATGAACTCCAAAGTAACATACCCACACCAATACTCCTTGACATGAACTCCAAAGTAACATACCCACACCAATACTCCTTGACATGAACTCCAAAGTAACATACCCACACCAATACTCCTTGACATGAACTCCAAAGTAACATACCCACACCAATATCAAATGATGGTTTAAGGGGGTAGTACTCGCTTTTTAGGGACCCCCCTTTCCCGCATGCTTAGCCCCATTAGTTTTGAGATTTTAAGACGTTCGGCCCATTAGTTTGGCGATTTTAAGACCTTTCGCCCCATTTCATTGTCAATTTTAAGACCTTTCGTGCCATTTAGGTGTTGATTTTTTCCTAGCGAGCGATAGCGAGCCTGTAATTTTAAGAGGATCCGACCTTCGGCCGGGACATTTTTCTACCGAAAAATTTACAAATTAATCTCGAAAGGGGGTCTAGAGGGTGTTTTTCTAAGCTTGATGGAGGTCTAGCAAGGAAACTAAAAAAAAAAAAAATTAATAGACCAAAAAACCAGCCACACAACCAGATGGTACCAAATGTTGACTTACTATTATCCACCTGAGGAACTGTGTTGCTTCCATATTAACCACATTAATAACAGGTAAGGAGAGGAAGACAACCACTCATCTCCCAATCAAGCTCCTGTAGGGAATAGTTCTTAACCCTTTTTATGTACCGGCGACTTGGATTTCATTTCAGCTACATTTAGACGATTTTATGAAGCTAATGTAGGATGGATTGTAGCTAAAAAGATTACATTAAATAGTATGTGGCCTTTCAATGGGTAGACGTTCTTCCTAAACTGAATATAATTGTCCAATAGTCGTCAGAATATAATGAAAAGGACGTCACCGGTACAGAAGGAGTTATAAGACTGGCCTTTATAACGGCACTACCTCACCAAATGACCAATCAACAAGACTATAGCCCCTTCATTCTAGGTTGGCCAGACATCGTAACCTCTAACCTCTGTAACTCAAAAAGGGCTAGAGCAAATAAGTGGTCAAATTATCCACATAATATTATTCCCTAGCCAAGTCTTCCGATGTGGTAGAAATATTAGCTCGATTACTCCATTCCTGTTTGAGTTATGAGAGGCTAGGGGTTACGATTTCTGCCCAACCTACAATGAACGGACTATAGTACTTCATAATAAGTTGAGTTTTTTGTTTAGGAAGAAAGAGCTGTACACATTTTACCAGTGCTAGTTTTAACAAGTGCAATATGTGTAATGATTGTGGAGTGTGGCAGTGGTTGTGATAATAGACTGATTGTGGAGTGTGGCAGTGGTTGTGATAATAGACTGATTGTGGAGTGTGGCAGTGGTTGTGATAATAGACTGATTGTGGAGTGTGGCAGTGGTTGTGATAATAGACTGATTGTGGAGTGTGGCAGTGGTTGTGATAATAGATTGTGGAGTGTGGCAGTGGTTGTGATAATAGACTGATTGTGGAGTGTGGCAGTGGTTGTGATAATAGACTGATTGTGGAGTGTGGCAGTGGTTGTGATAATAGACTGATTGTGGAGTGTGGCAGTGGTTGTGATAATAGACTGATTGTGGAGTGTGGCAGTGGTTGTGATAATAGACTGATTGTAATATTTGGATCGTCTGGGCATGGAGTCCTTGCCGCTTAAGGGGAAGTATTCGTTGTTTTGCTGAACCCCCTTCTCTTTCATGCTTATCCCCATTAGTTTTCAAATTAAAATACTTTCGCCCATTTCTTTCTCATTATACCTAAATGATACGACACCTAAATGGCACGAAAGGTCCTAATATTGACAAAGAAATGGGGTGAAAGTTCTTAAAATCGACAAGTGGGGCGAACGTCTTATAATCTGAACAAAATAATGGGACTAAGCATGAGGGAGAAGGGGGTGAACAAAATCGAACATCTCCCCTAGTGAACTGGCGATGCTTACGGGTATATAATTATGCAGGAAGGAATGTACCTGAGAATGGTTACTTTGATATGAAGAGGAAGGGTATTACACAAAACACAGTGGCTCACATAAACTACAATTTTAGCCTATGAAAATTTATCTAATACAAAATAATATTAATTGAGTAATATTGTGTATGTGTGTGTGTGTGTGTGTGTGTGTGTGTGTGTGTGTGTGTGTGTGTGTGTGTATGTGTGTGTAAATGTGTGTGTGTGTGTGTGTGTGTTAGTGTGTGTTATAATACTAGATAGCAGGGAAGGCAGGACATGGGTAACGTTCTCGACAATGTAGCGAACTGTCCTGTTGTCCGTGTAGCGCTAGACCATTGTTCAGCGCTCGACGGACTGCCTTCACCTCGTTCACCCACCTCCACTCCGTCCTGGGGAATACAAATAATAATAACATAAATAAAACAAACAAAGAAGATAAAAGGAAGCAACACAAATAACACGATATTACTAACGTCACTAGTGCATTATGGGGGAAGGGTTTAATACTAACGTCACTAGTGCATTATGGGGGAAGGGTTTATTACTAACGTCACTAGTGCATTATGGGGGAAGGGTTTAATACTAACGTCACTAGTGCATTATGGGGGAAGGGTTTAATACTAACGTCACTAGTGCATTATGGGGGAAGGGTTTATTACTAACGTCACTAGTGCATTATGGGGGAAGGGTTTATTACTAACGTCACTAGTGCATTATGGGGGAAGGGTTTAATACTAACGTCACTAGTGCATTATGGGGGAAGGGTTTATTACTAACGTCACTAGTGCATTATGGGGGAAGGGTTTATTACTAACGTCACTAGTGCATTATGGGGGAAGGGTTTATTACTAACGTCACTAGTGCATTATGGGGGAAGGGTTTATTACTAACGTCACTAGTGCATTATGGGGGAAGGGTTTATTACTAACGTCACTAGTGCATTATGGGGGAAGGGTTTATTTTTTGGTCGATTTTTCATTTACGTATTATTTTTTTAGTTTCCTCCCTAGACCTCCATCAAACTTAAAAAAACATCCCCAAGATCCACCTTCTAGATATATTTGTACATTTTTCGGTAGAAAAATGTTTCAGCCGAAGGCATTACAGGCTCGCTATCGCTTGCCAGGAAAACATCGACAGCTAAATTACACGAAAAGTCTACATATTGACAAATAAATGGGTCGAAAGATCTTAAAATCGCGAAGCTAATGGGCCGAACGTCTTATAATCTGAAAACTAATGGGGCTAAACATGAGGAAGAAGGAGGACCATGACAATCAGCTACCTCCCCTTAATGGTACTGATGTCTCTGGTGCTATAATATTATATGGTAATCAACAGGACATTGCTGCAGTGGCACCCCTTAGTTAAAGTGGTTGATGTTAACATGTTAAGTGGTTGATCCTGGGTAGCATTGGAGATTCTATATATTGGTCAACCTTCACCACCTTGGTACCACTGGTGATATTTTCTTTTATATAAACACAAGTATCTCCATATCCATAATACACATGTGACAATACTGGTATAAGGCATGTATTTTTTGTTTTTTTATTATACAGTCCACATGCTCAAAATATAATGAAACGCTGTTGTTTGATACTTAAGGAACCAAAATGGCGTTCAAAGACAATTGTGTCAGCTCTCGCTTACTGCAGGATATCGACAGTAGCTTGACACCATACCATAAGGGAGGGGTGGGGAGGTCTAATGATGAAGGGGTACCAGTTTGGAGGCAGCCTATTAGGGAACCTCATTGGGAAGCCTTAGGTGTGGGCCCATAAGGGTGGACACCGTCGTAGGTGGAGTCCCAAAGGAAGGGAGGACCCCCGGGTGAACCCCCTCTGTGTGTGTATCTATAACTGCACAATATTCACTTCGGCAGTAGCACCGTGTTCTTCAAGAGTAAGTTGGGAATGTTTTGAAGATCTACAGTTCCGACCTACCTACCTATCATCCAATCAATTAACTTATCTACCTATCCATATAATAAAGTATCATTATATGTTCAACTCAATACTGACTTGGGCAGCAAGACGGATCCCCTAGACACCAAAGTAGCAGCATTAGCCAGGTCCTCAGCAGCGCGGGGTCGTAGGCAGGCCACACGACTGATGCACTGGTGTCTCTGGAGGTCGTCAGCTACTAGGAAGGTCGTGAGGAAGAGCAGGTCGTCTTGTCCTATCCATGATGATAAACCACTTCCATTGTCTACCGATCGCTTTTTGCCAAATATTGTAGCTCCACCGAGACTCGCGAAGACTAAGATGGCTACTAGCTGTAAAACATTATATTATATTAGAGTAAACACTAACGTCATCATAGTTAACCCATACAGTACCGGCGACGACATTGTTATTTGATTTCAGCAATAATTAGACAATTTTATGAAGCTTAGGAAAGATATGTGGTAACTAAAAGGATTTATTGAAATAGTCTATAGCCATTTAATTAGTGGACGTCCTTCCTAAGCTGAATAAAATCGTCTAATTGTTGCCAGAATATGATGAAAAGGATGTCACTGATGTTGAATGGGTTAAATTAATGATCTTTTAAAATGTAAGCAGCACAAAATTAATCAATGCATTAAGGGGAGGTTTCTAGTTTCCTCCCAGACCTCCATCAAGCTAAACAATTACATCCCCTTGACCACCTTTCAAGATAAATGTGTACATTTTTCGGTAGAAAAATTTCCCGACCGAAGGCCGGTTACTCTTAAAATACAGGCTCGCTATTGCTCGCCAGGATAAAATCGACACCTAAATGGCACGATAGGTCTTAAAATTGACAGAAAGGGGCGGAAATTCTTAAAATCACCAACCTAATGGGGCAAATGTCTTAAAACCTCTAAAGCAATGGGGCTAGACATGAGGGAGAAAGGGGTCAAGAAAAAAGTCCCTCAAGTGGATATCTCCCCTTAAGGGGGGTCACCGTTTTTTTTTTTTTTTTCCTTTTCTTTCTTTCCCTGGCTTGTATCCATTCGGCCCCATTCAGCCAACTGTTTTAAGACGTTTAACCCCATCCAGGTGTCGATTTCTTCCTGGCGAGCGATAGCGAGCCAGCATTGTATGGAGAAATCCGGCTTCGCCGGAGAAATTTGTCTATCGAAAAATGTACAAATTTAGCTTGCTGTCAAAACAAAAATATGTATATACTGGCTGGCTACCGCTCGTTAGGAAAATATTGACACCTGGATGGGAGTAAGCGTCTTAAAACAGTAGGCTTAATGGGGCCGAATGGATACAAGCCAAAGAGAGAGGGAGAAAAAGAGAAGAAAAAGCGAGGTGGGTTCCCTTAACATAATCTACCAGTTCTCGCTGCTGTCCCAGTATAGATGACTTGGTACAGATTGATATAATAGTTACCCCGGGCCTAAGCAACAGCAGAGGTCTTGTTGTTAGGGGCAGATGTTCATGTAAAAGGTTTTCTTCTCAACACCCTTCTCCCTCATGCTTAGCCTCATTAGTCTTGAGATTTGAAGACGTTCGCCCTATTTGTTTGGCGATTATAAGACCTTTCGTCCCATTTATGTCAATTTTAAGACCTTTCGTGCCATTTAGACTTTTATTTGTTCCTGGCGAACGATAGCGAGCTTGTACTTAAGGAGGGAACAGCCTTCGTCCGGGATATTTTTTTTACCTAAAAATGTAGCCTACACATTTATCTCGAAGGGGGATCTTATAGGTGTTTTTTAAAACTTGATGGAGGTCTAGGGAGCAAACTGAAAACCTCCCCTTAACTGAGATATGTCGATGTTGCAAACAATGTCTTTACCTACAGTGTGGTCAACGTCACACTTTACCTACAGTGTGGTCAACGTCACACTTTACCTACAGTGTGGTCAACGTCACACTTTACCTACAGTGTGGTCAACGTCACACTTTACCTACAGTGTGGTCAACGTCACACTTTACCTACAGTGAGGTCAACGTCACACTTTACCTACAGTGTGGTCAACGTCACACTTTACCTACAGTGTGGTCAACGTCACACTTTACCTACAGTGTGGTCAACGTCACACTTTAATATTACATTTTTTTAGTACATTTTCTGCTTCTGATGGGGACCATATTTTGTCCATACCTATGATTCCTACCGACCCTAAGTCGGTGGATGGGTGGGGAAAGAGCCTTCAGCTTACTGGTTCTACTATGATTGTCTTTCACTTAACCCATTCTGCGACGTCTTTTTATTCTGGCTACTATTAGACGATATTATTCAGTTTAAAAAGGTCCTCTAGCAATTAACAGGCTTCGAGCTATCTTACTTTACCATTTTTACTACCACATATCCTTCTTAATTAACAGGCTTCGAGCTACCTTACTTTACCATTTTTACTACCATATATCCTTCTTAATTAACAGGCTTCGAGCTATCTTACTTTACCATTTTTACTACCATATATCCTTCTTAATTAACAGGCTTCGAGCTATCTTACTTTACCATTTTTACTACCATATATCCTTCTTAATTAACAGGCTTCGAGCTATCTTACTTTACCATTTTTACTACCATATATCCTTCTTAATTAACAGGCTTCGAGCTATCTTACTTTACCATTTTTACTACCATATATCCTTCTTAATTAACAGGCTTCGAGCTATCTTACTTTACCATTTTTACTACCATATATCCTTCTTAATTAACAG
>CM064485.1:16297649-16788019 GCA_032716605.1 Paralithodes platypus
GGTAAATACTTCGAAACAATATTAAATAATCACCTAATCAAACATCTAGAGGATAATAAATTAATCAGTGCTAGACAGTATGGCTTTAGACATGAATGATCAACTGCAGACATTCTTTGCTTTCTTACGCATCAAATTATCCAAGCTACAGACTAAAATGGTGAAATGAATACAATAACATTGGATATTTCAAAAGCTTTTGATACAGTCTGGCATCAATCCTTATTGTCGAAGATGTTATAGTTACACGTACTACGGTCTTGCATCACTAATTCCACTAATTTCTTGGTATCTTCATAATACAAAAATTCGTGTAATGGTAGATGGTCTTTATTCTCAGTTTTACTCCATATGCTGGTGTTCCTCAGGGATCAGTTTTGGCCCCATCTCTGTTCTTATTCATATCAATGATCTCTTATCACTCACAACCCAATACATTCCTACGTAGATGACGTAACAGTCCACAGTTCCTTTACATTTAGTAGTTTTTTCAAGCAGCCTGATATAATAAATACCAAATCAAACACTGCAACTAGGACCTATCTAAAATTACTGAATGGGGACAAAATCATGTAGTTTCCTTTAAAGAACAGAAAACAAATACCTTAACATTTTCTAACAGACAGAATCTTTTGGACTCCCACATAATTTTTAATGATGTAAATATTCCCACCTCCTCTAGTATTGATATCCTTGGTGCAACATTGATTACCAGCCTGAAATAGAGACCTCATGTTAGATCCATTGCTAAAAATGCCTATAAGAAAATGGGACTTCTAAACAGAGATCGATAATTCTTCACTGACGAGCAGTTAACCATTATATATGAAAGTCATGTTCGCTCTCATATGGAATACTGTTCACCCTTGTGGAACGGATGTGGAGTGGTTGCATTGAGGAAGTTGGACAACATTCAAAATAAAACAATTAGATTAATCATTAACCCAGTAATCACGTAGGATCTTTCTCCATAGCCGCGGCTTTCGAGTGGAGAGCATGCTCACGTGCGAATCTGCTTGACCTGGGTTCGATCCCAGCCAAGGCGGACATTTAGTGGGTGTGGTAGTACGTCCTAGCATGTATATCATATTCGCACCCAGTCGGGGGACACCTCGACGACGTATACAGACTAATAACACACATACCAAAGCCATTCAAACAGCTTCTTCTATCTACATCACCCCTTCTCTGGTATCTACACTCTCCCAGCCGTATGGTCCTAGTGTACTGTCTGATGGCGTAAATTTAATGGGTTTCCAAATGTAAGATTCATACGCAGAGATCTTGCAACCCCTTGCATTACTCTACAGATATTTTCACGGTAAATGTTCTGAGGAACTTGCTTCAATTGTATCGCCTCTCCGCATCTTTCCCCGCAGAACTAAGGCAGCTGGAAATGACCATGAATTCACACTCTCTCCTCCACTATGTAGAACTTGCGCTTATCAAAATTCATTTATCCCCAGATTTCTATCTATTTATTTATATACTCCCCATTTTACATGCCCCATTTTTTTTTTAGATGAGGGTGGCCGACTCGAGACAGTCCAAATAGGGACAACACAACACAGCAAAAAAAAAAAAAAAAAAAAAAAAAAAAAGACCTACAACAGTTTAAGTCAGATTGCTACAAACATTTATGGATGAAGGATGCCTTTAAGCACATGGATTTTTGTTTGCTTTGTCTTTGTTTTTCCTTCCATTACTTATTGTTTCTTAATAAACAAACTTTTACAAAGTTATGTCGAGTGGGCTACTTTTTTAAATTTTGATGGAGGTAAAAAATATATATAAAAATAAATAAAAATAAAACATAAATAAAATAAAATAAAAATATAACTGTTAATATCTCTGGTAATATCCTGCGTGGAAGTGACCCAACTGCACCTAGCTGGTAAATGGCTGCTACTGAAAGAATAACATTCTTCTAGCCTTTGAATGGCATATCACAAATTATCGTGATTTAAATGGTTAGATGCATACATACAATCGAGTTACTTTCCGTGATGATTAACAACTCTCCCAAAATTAATATAACCTTACGTTTATTATGTTATACCCCCTCCCGTAAGGCGTGTGAAGCACCCGCCTTTCAACACAATCCCAACCAAGGAGGTTCTACCTCCCTGGTCCCACCCCTATTCTGTCCAGCTCTCCAACCCATTAATTAACAAATTGTCTTAGTCTTTATGCTACTTAACAAGTAAACTCTGAAAATCTCTCCCTCAATCAATCTTTCCTTCATCCCATGACTTAGACTGCTTTTAACTTGGTATGTCCAGTAATTTTGACCCCAACGTGCCTTGAATTTAGGCATTTGGCTCTCAGTCACTCTTTTGGCTTTGGGGGGAGACACTCGTTACAGACCGCCTGCCTTTTGTCTACTTCATATTCATTGAAAACAAAAGAGCGCTAAGTAGAGTACATATCTCCCCTCTGTTTGTAATCTCTAGGAGTGGTGTTATAAACAAATCTATCAATCATCACCAAATTCAGTATCTGATCCTCTTCAAGCTAAATTTGTACCATTTTCGATAGAAACATTTCTCGACCAAAAGGCTGAATTATTCTAATATACAGGTTCGTTATCGTTCGCCCAGAAGAAAATCGAGACCTGAATGGGGTGACGTGTCATATTATCGCCAAATTTAGTGGCATTTCAGATACTCTATTCAAAAATAGGCCTGAAAGCTTGACCACTAAGTACTAACCTCTTTCATTAAAAAAGGACTACGGTAGAGTACTAGATAACCTATTTCTTCCATTTGGAAGAGTTCGCCGGGGAAAATATGTAAACATTGACAGCCCTTCTTGAGTAACAGAGATTAGGGAGCACGACTCCTAGTATAGTCGACTTACAATGGATGGACTACAGTATAACATGACCACAGCGAGTATGGTGAAAAATGAACAAATACTTCACCAGGTCATTTTAAGGGGGTTATTAACTCCTTCAGCACCATGGCACCTTTTTACCTTTGAGTCTGGCAAATATTATATGATTTTATGCAGTTTAAGAAGGACCTATGTTACTAAGAGGGTTTATTGAGATCGTATGTATCCATTTGAGTCGCATAGGTAGATTATACACACATGAAAGTCGTCTAATGGTAACAAGAATATGATGAAAATTACGTAATAGTGGTGAAGGGGTTAAGGGAGGGGGAAGGACGATCAGCTGTTCACCCTTTCAGTAACTGACCACTTGAGAGTTTCGTTCTATAAAGAAGTTAGAGCCGTAAACATTGAAAATAAACAGAAACGCAATAATAATGTAGGTTTCTAATGGATACAAAGTAGGTTGAATTAGATTGCATATGTTTATAAGTACCCTACAGCCGTATTTGAGCTCTCAATTCCGCTAACTATTGATATCTACGGATCCAACTTCCTTATAGCCTGAAACTCGCATGTGGCCATTCGAGGGCGCCTTTTCACATAATTCTGGTTACACTCAGACGATTTTGTTATCGTTCAGGAAGGATTTGTGGGAGTTCAAAAGTTAAGGGGGGGGGGCGGTTTATGGCCCGCCTTCTCCCTCATATTTAGCCCCATTAGTTTTCAGATTTTAAGATGTTCGGACCATTAGTTGGTTGGGCGATTTTATGAATTTTCGCCCCATTTCTTTGTCAATATTAAGTATTATCGTGTCATTTAGGTGTCGATTTTTTTCCTGACGAGCGATAGCGAGCTTGCAATGAAGGCCAGCATTTTTTTTTACCGAACAATGTACAAACATATCTGGAAGGAAGATCTTGGGGATATTTTGTTAAAAGTTTGATGGAGGTCTTGGGAGGAAACTAGAAAAATAATCAATAAATGAAAAAACAAATCGACCAATAAATATATGGTTCCCCCTTCACTGAGATAGCTTGTAGTCCTATTATTTCAAGATATCCTTCCTAAGCTGAATCTTCTGATAGCCAAAATAATATGAAGAAAAGCGTCCTCGAACACTAAGCGGTTAAACAATATAATGTGTGTTAGGTTAAAAGTAAAGGTAGGCCTACTGACCAAGTTGCATCTAAATCTAATTATCAGTGTTTGCTGCAAAAATTTGCTTACAGGCAGACACGCATAAATAGGACATACCGATGGTCACTTAATCTGAGCACATCTCTATTCCGAGATATAAAAATTAGGCCTACACAAAATTGCACAAATTTTAACTAGTATATTTTCTGATTACCTTCAATTGGTGTATTAACAATATATACAGTACATATATAATATATATATATATATATATATATATATATATATATATATATATATATATATATATATATATATATATATATATATACCGGCATATATATATGAGTTTTTCTTCATATGTATCCTATTAAATTTGGGCAGGTATATATATTGTTTTGTAAGTACAGGTAGGAGGTAAAGGACGATACATGTTATACTTTGTGATGATTGCACGAATGGCAGAGATATATACTCCTCTACTGAACAGTCTTGTTTCACATAATTTCCTTTAACAATATCAACTACGTCCACTGCAAGTAAACCACAGGAAAACAAAACTGCATAAATTATGCCTGTCGTGCAGGGAGAAGATCCTATCGTACCGCTGTATAGCTCGGGTGGAGATGATCCGTGACAATATCCTGGAGCCAGCAGCGACAATATCCACTACCTCCGGAAGTCCACAGGTAACTGACTGCTCCCAGGTCTCTCCTCCACTCTTAAGTCCTCGATGACGTCACACGGGTGGGCTATTAAATACATTTGGGGATATTACAACGAATTTGCCCTGTTTGTTTAAGGGGGTAGGCGTTATATATTTGGTTATTTATTTATTTATATATTAGTATTTTAGCTTCATCACTATACCTGCATCAAGCTTTAAAAAAACATCTTCAAGATAGCCCTTTGAGATTAATATGTACATTTGTCGGTAGAAAAATGTCCCTCCGTAGAGAGATTCCTAAACAAATAAAGGCTCGCTATCGTTGACCAGGAAAGAAAATCGACACCTAAATGGCAAGAAAGATAATAAAATTGACAAATAAATGGGGCGAAAGGTCTTAAAATAGACAAACTAATGGGGCGAACATCTGATAATCTGAAAACTAATGGGGCTAAACATGAAGGAGAATGGGGGGGGGCTATACCCCCCCCCCCCTCCTTAACAACACTAACTACCAATGGTAAATGAAAGGTAGGCTATATACAATTGTTGGTTATACGGAATTATATACTAGAATTATAGGCTAGTTTTTCCAGCTGACGGTAAATTGCCATGTTACTATCTTGGTTACTCGGTTATTACGGAGAATTTATAGCGAAATATGTTGCTAAATATGAAAACTTGGCATTAATACGATGCGGAGACATAGCAGATTCATGCTTTGTCATTGAGTATCCAGAAATGAGTTGCTAAGGGATTCAATTTACAATCAGCTGAAATAAAACGATGGGTTTATTATTACCAATATACCTTTATAATGGGGTAGGGTTTATTATTACCAATATACCTTTATAATGGGGTAGGGTTTATTATTACCAATATACCTTTATAATGGGGTAGGGTTTATTATTACCAATATACCTTTATAATGGGGTAGGGTTTATTATTACCAATATACCTTTATAATGGGGTAGGGTTTATTATTACCAATATACCTTTATAATGGGGTAGGGTTTATTATTACCAATATACCTTTATAATGGGGTAGGGTTTATTATTACCAATATACCTTTATAATGGGGTAGGGTTTATTATTACCAATATACCTTTATAATGGGGTAGGGTTTATTATTACCAATATACCTTTATAATGGGGTAGGGTTTATTATTACCAATATACCTTTATAATGGGGTAGGGTTTATTATTACCAATATACCTTTATAATGGGGTAGGGTTTATTATTACCAATATACCTTTATAATGGGGTAGGGTTTATTATTACCAATATACCTTTATAATGGGGTAGGGTTTATTATTACCAATATACCTTTATAATGGGGTAGGGTTTATTATTACCAATATACCTTTATAATGGGGTAGGGTTTATTATTACCAATATACCTTTATAATGGGGTAGGGTTATTATTACCAATATACCTTTATAATGGGGTAGGGTTTATTATTACCAATATACCTTATAATGGGGTAGGGTTTTATTATTATTACCAATATACCTTTATAATGGGGTAGGGTTTATTATTACCAATACCTTTATAATGGGGTAGGGTTATTATTACCAATATACCTTTATAATGGGGTAGGGTTATTATTACCAATATACCTTTATAATGGGGTAGGTTTATTATTACCAATATACCTTTATAATGGGGTAGGGTTTATTATTACCAATATACCTTTATAATGGGGTAGGATTTATTATTACCAATATACCTTTATAATGGGGTGGGGTTTATTATTACCAATATACCTTTATAATGGGGTAGGGTTTATTATTACCAATATACCTTTATAATGGGGTAGGGTTTATTACCAATATACCTTTATAATGGGGTAGGGTTTATTATTACCAATATACCTTTATAATGGGGTAGGGTTTATTATTACCAATATACCTTTATGGGGTAGGGTTTATTATTACCATATACCTTTATAATGGGGTAGGTTTATTATTACCAATATACCTTTATAATGGGTAGGGTTTATTATTACCAATATACCTTTATAATGGGGTAGTTTATTATTACCAATATACCTTTATAATGGGGTAGGGTTTATTATTACCAATATACCTTTATAATGGGGTAGGGTTATATTACCAATATACCTTTATAATGGGGTAGGATTTATTATTACCAATATACCTTTATAATGGGGTGGGGTTTATTATTACCAATATACCTTTATAATGGGGTAGGGTTTATTATTACCAATATACCTTTATAATGGGGTAGGGTTTATTATTACCAATATACCTTTATAAAGGGTAGGGTTTATTATTACCAATATACCTTTATAATGGGGTAGGGTTTATTATTACCAATATACCTTTATAATGGGGTAGGGTTTATTATTACCAATATACCTTTATAATGGGGTAGGGTTTATTATTACCAATATACCTTTATAATGGGGTAGGGTTTATATTACCAATATACCTTTATAAGGGGGTAGGTTTATTATTACCAATATTTATAATGGGGTAGGGTTCTTTATGGGGGGTTATTATTACCAATATACCTTTATAATGGGGTAGGGTTTATTATTACCAATATACCTTATAATGGGGTAGGGTTTATTATTACCAATATACCTTTATAATGGGGTAGGGTTTATTATTACCAATATACCTTTATAATAGGGTAGGGTTTATTATTACCAATATACCTTTATAACAGGGTAGGGTTTATTTTTGGGGTCTATTTATGTATTTATTTATTTATTTATTTATATATTTATTTATTTATTTATTTATTTATATATTTATGTATTTATGTATTTATTTATTTATATATTTATATATTTATATATTTATATATTTATGTATTTATTTATTTATATATTTATATATTTATATATTTATTTATTTATTTATTTATATATTTATTTATTTATTTATATATTTATATATTAATGTATTTATTTATTTATTTATATATTTATTTATTTATATATGTATGTATTTATATATTTATGGATTTATTTATTTATTTATTTATATATTTATGGCTTTATTTATTTACTTATTTATATATTTATGTATTTATATATATATGTATTTATATATTTATGTATTTATTTATTTACTTATTTATATATATATGTATTTATTTATTTATATATTTATTACTTATTTTTAGTTTCCTCGCTAGACCCCCATCAAGATTAAAAAAAAAAAAAAAAAAAAAAAAATCCTAGACTCCACTTCGAGATAAATTTGTAATTTGCCGGTTCCTCCAAAAATTACAGGTTTGCTATCGCTCGCCAGGAAGAAATCGACACCTTAATGGCATGCAAGTTCCTAATATTACAAAGACATGGGGTAAAAGGTCTTAAAATCATCAAAGTAAAGGAACAATAGTCTTAACATCTCAAAACTGATGGGGCTAAACATGAGGGAGAAGGAAGTCCAGAAAAATCAATTACCTCCCCCTTATGCCACATATCATAAAACTCGAACCCTGTGTGAGCTCGCCCATTTGTCTAGTAAATTAACCCTTTCAAGATCCAATACGCATTTCTTTTCTGTTTCCGATTATCATTACACGATTTTAATCAGATTAGGAAGGGTATATGGAAGTGAGAGAGTTAACTGAGCTAGCCTGTACCCCTATAATTCCCACAGCTCCTTCTTAAACTGTATAAAATCGTCCAATGATAGCTGGAATTAACTTATAAAATGCGTCACTGTCTTCAAAGGGTTAACGTCGTGAAGGATCAAAATGACCTGTCAGGATTAAGGGGGGGACCTGCTTTTGTTCCTCTCCTGTTCTCTCTTTCTCTGGCTTGTATCCATTCGGCCCCATTCAGCCTACTGTTTTAAGACGTTTATCCCCATCCAGGTGTCGATTTATTCCTGGCGAGCGATAGCGAGCCAGCATTGTATGAAGAAATCCGGCTTCGCCGGAGACATTTTTCTATCGAAAAATTTACAAATTTAGCCTGATGACAAAAAACATGATAACAAATATGCTGGCTCGCTACCGCTCGCCATGAAAAAAATCGACACCTGGTTGGGGATAAAAGTCTTAAAACAGTAGGCTGAATGGGGCCGAATGAATACAACCCAGAGAGAGAGAGAGGGAACAAATAAACCGAGGTGGTCCCCCTTAACCACTGATGGGCTCCCTGTGTACTGAAGGCGCTCTCTGTAGTGTGTTATGACCAGGTAGTAAGCAGGTGACCCACATGCGGAGGTCACGCCAAGTTTCCCGAACACTGGGGGGGGGGGGGGGGGGGGGAATGGAGAGGGGGAGGGTCTTCTTTTTTTCCTGAGTACTGGAGGGAGGGAAGGAGGGGGGGGGGGGGTGTTCTTTGCCTATTGTTGTGAGGGGTAGAGATCTTGTAGTTCGGGAGAGCGGCCATATTTGTCTTTGATCGCTATTTTGGTGCCTTGATTAAAACAATTTTTTTTTATTCCTGATCGTGTGAAATGTAGATCCAAAGAAGATATCGTTTTCCAGTATTGCCGAATATTTATTATGAGTATGGATATATTATATGACTGTAGAGAGAGGCTATTTTTGTATATTCTATGAGCATGAAGGAGACAAAAGGCAAAGCTGCCTGTAAACAAGGAGGAGGAGGCGTTTGTGAGAGTTAGCTGGATTACTCTCTGTGTAGGTAAGGCACAAATAGAAACAGTGGGGGAAACCAGGCAAATGAACCAGGAGTTCCAGCAATTCCTTATCATATGCCTATGTGGCCTTCCCTGAGTACTGCCCTGCTCGAATTGGTGCCTACAATATCCCCCCTGGGACCCCAGTGGCACTCATATGGTGGAGGTTGGCCGATCTCTGTTACTATAGGGTGTCTAGTGGGCTGGTTGGGAGGATAGGAGTGGTGGGGATGGTACGAGGGATGGTAGGGGGAGTGGTTAGAGTCCTGGCTATTGTTGTGTTGACGGCAAGATCCTGGAGAAATCTTAAATTAAGGGGGTACCACACGGGAGCTTTAATCGTCAATGATCGAGGCCCAACAAATTTCCGGCATTCAAGCTTTGAATGGTCATACTAAGCTAGGAGTAAGAACGGACTAATGTAGGTGGTATCATTCTTATAACAGTTTAACCCCTTTTGAACTGGCTACGTCTTCAAGGGGAGATTTCCACTTGACGGATTTTGTTCTTGACCCCTTTCTCCCTCATGGTTAGCCCCATTACTTTTGATATTTTAAGACGTTTGCCCCATTACTTTGGCGATTTTAAGAGCTTTCGCCCCATTTATGTCAATTTTAAGACTTCGTGCCACTTAGGTGTCGATTCTTTCCTGGCGAGCGATAGCGAGCCTGTAATTTAAGAGGAGCCGGCCTTCGGCCTGGAAAATTTTCTACCGAAAAATGTAAACATTTATCTTGAAAGAGGGTCTAGGGGCTGTAATGTTAAGCTTGATAGAAGTCTAGCGAACTAACTAAAAACCTCCCCTTAATAGTTTATTTTATCTATATAAAAACCTCCCCTTAATAGTTTATTTGATCTATATAAAAACCTCCCCTTAATAGTTTATTTTATCTATATAAAAACCTCCCCTTAATAGTTTATTTTATCTATATAAAAACCTCCCCTTAATAGTTTATTTTATCTATATAAAAACCTCCCCTTAATAGTTTATTTATCTATATAAAAACCTCCCCTTAATAGTTTATTTGATCTATATAAAAACCTCCCCTTAATAGTTTATTTGATCTATATAAAAACCTCCCCTTAATAGTTTATTTGATCTATATAAAAACCTCCCCTTAATAGTTTATTTGATCTATATAAAAACCTCCCCTTAATAGTTTATTTTATCTATATAAAAACCTCCCCTTAATAGTTTATTTGATCTATATAAAAACCTCCCCTTAATAGTTTATTTGATCTATATAAAAACCTCCCCTTAATAGTTTATTTTATCTATATAAAACCTCCCCTTAATAGTTTATTTTATCTATATAAAAACCTCCCCTTAATAGTTTATTTGATCTATATAAAACCTCCCCTTAATAGTTTATTTTATCTATATAAAAACCTCCCCTTAATAGTTTATTTTATCTATATAAAAACCTCCCCTTAATAGTTTATTTTATCTATATAAAAACCTCCCCTTAATAGTTTATTTTATCTATATAAAAACCTCCCCTTAATAGTTTATTTGATCTATATAAAAACCTCCCCTTAATAGTTTATTTGATCTATATAAAAACCTCCCCTTAATAGTTTATTTGATCTATATAAAAACCTCCCCTTAATAGTTTATTTGATCTATATAAAAACCTCCCCTTAATAGTTTATTTTATCTATATAAAAACCTCCCCTTAATAGTTTATTTGATCTATATAAAAACCTCCCCTTAATAGTTTATTTTATCTATATAAAAACCTCCCCTTAATAGTTTATTTGATCTATATATAAACCTCCCCTTAATAGTTTATTTTATCTATATAAAAACCTCCCCTTAATAGTTTATTTTATCTATATATAAACCTCCCCTTAATAGTTCATTTTATCTATATAAAAACCTCCCCTTAATAGTTTATTTTATCTATATATAAACCTCCCCTTAATAGTTTAGTTTATCAATATATAAACCTCCCCTTAATAGTTTATTTTATCTATATACAGACGATTTTGTGCAGTCTAAGAAGGAGCTGTAGTAGTAAAAATGGACAAGTGAGATAGTTGGAAGCCTGTTACTTGCTGGAGGCTCTTCTTAAACTGCATACCATAATCTATTAGTAGCTGAAACCACATAGATAATACGTCGCCGGTACAAAGAGGGTTAACTTATAAGCTGCCAGATCTGAGTTGCTAAAGAAACATATACTTAGGACCAGGATTCGAACCCATGCAGCAGGAGATTAGAAGCAGAAATGATAACCTTTGTTGTGGTGTAGTCCAGTCTGCTTGTATAGGTTCGAATCCCTTTCATAACTATTATATGTGTCACCTAATAAACAACTTTCTGATCAGACTTGAGGAAAAACTAGCTCGTGTGAAACCGGCATTAATACCTTTTTTCCAATGTGTATTAAGGAGACAAAAGGCAAAGCTGTCTGTAACAAGTGTCTCCCTTAAAGTTGAAAGAGCATAGAGAGCTAAATTCAAGTTACGTTAGAGTCAAAATGTCTCGCCACACGGGGGGTGCTAAACAGTAGAATAGATTACATACACACATATGAATAATAAATGTTAGATAAATGAAATTAGTCAGTCAGTAGCCAATCTCAGAAATCTAATGGATAAAACCAGCATCACACGAGAGTAGGATGAACAGACGACTCAACCAGTAGACCATATCAACCAGCTGTTACTAACCTAACCTATCATTACTAATCCTAAACTATCCTAACCTAGCCTAGCCTAACCTATCATAACTAATCCTAACCTATCTAAACCTAGCCTAATCTATCATAACTAATCCTAACCTATCTTAACCTAACCTAACCTATCTTAACCTTACGTATTCTAACCTAACGAATTGTATCCTAGGCTAATCTATCCTATTTTAACCTAACGTACTCTAACCTAACCTAACCTATTCTATCCCAACCTATCCGGGCATAACCTATCGTATCCTAACCTAGCTTATTGTATCCTAGCCTATTCTATCCTATCTTAATCCTAACGCATTCTAACCTAACCTAACTTATCCTATCCTGGCATAACATATCCTATCTTACAATAACTTACTCTGGCCTAGCCTAATCTAAGTTATATAACCTAACCTAATCTAACCAAACTAAAACCATCCAAACCTACCCTAAACTGGCCTAACTTAATCCTTTCTGTATCAGCGACGTCTGTTTTATTATATTCTAGCTTCATTTAGACGATTTTATACAGCTGAGGAAGGATCTGTGGACTATTGACAGCAAACCCTTCTCTATATCCTCCTACAATCTCTATCCTCAGTTTCAAGCCAAAGGTGGATGTTGCATATATGTGCACAACAATCTTGCTTTCTCTTGTGTTGCCCAACTATGATTCTTCTGATTTCTCAACTCTGGCTAAAGCTTTCTTGTCACTCTCAAACTAAATATTTCTGTGTTGTTTATCTTTCCCCTAGTTCTATTGACTATCCGATTTTTTTTGACTATCTAACTTCTAAAGTGGAACACATTCTATCCATCTGTCCTTTCGTAAAATCTCCATCTTAGGAAATTTCAATGTTCACCACCACCAATGGCTCTCCTCCCATTTCACTGACCAACCTGGTTAAAAAGCCTACATCTTTTCTATCCTAAATGACCTAGAGCAGTTAGTCCAGCACACTACTCGAATTCCTGACTGCCTTGGAGATCGGTCCAACATTCTTGACTTATTTCTAACTTCTAATCCTTCTACTTACGCTGTAAATCTTTTCTCTCCGTTGGGCTCCTCTGATCATAACCTTATCTCTGTTACCTATCCTATCTCTCCAGTACGGCCACCCGATCCTCCAAGCCGGTGGCGCTTGTGGCACTTTGGCACTGCCGGTTGGGAGGCTCTTTGCCTTTGATTCACCATGTAATGATTTTTGCTTCCGAGGCCGGGGACCCTCGGATAATAAACATATAATAAAATCGATTAGTAGTAGCCAGAATATAGTAAAAAGGATGTCGTCGGTACAGAAGGGGTTAACCCATTCCAAGCAGACCTGGCCTACCCGTACTTATAGTCATCCTCCTATGAAATGAGCTACAAGGTGGAGTCCCTCGCCCTGTGCGGTGTTGTCAAATATTCAAAGCTTTAACAACAAATGTTAGTTTTTCAGGCTATTAACAAATTAATTTTAGCTTTTATGACTATATATATTATATTACAATTTTTAAAGGTTATGTGGTGTTAAGAAACATATCATTTTAAGGATATATAGAAGGAATTTATACAACATATGGCACGCTATTTAGAACATGCTGCCATTTTTCTGGGGACAGCTATAAATAGATTTAAGGAATGGTAGGATATGCGACGTTGCCAAGTAATGTCAATGCGGTTCTGTTGGCTACGCACACACTCACACAAACCCCTACAGATACACACACAAACACACACATACATACACAATCTCCAAAATGCAATATAGCACAATGTAATCCCATCAAAAGAGAGAGAGAGAGAGAGCTGGATACGAGTAATGGCAACGCTTTAAATGGCCTCAAACTACGACAACTACATCATCCAGGTCAGACGGTCACTAACCCTCATTCATAGCGCGACCACCATGGAAGGAAAAACTCGCAAAAGTTACTCTCATCTTCATAGCCAGGCAAGGGAGATGCTGTACAATGTAAATAGGTATATACAAATATAGCCTACCTATTATTTCGTTTCTGTAACTTTTATACAAGAATACCAATAACCCTTCCAGACATAAAAACGTCTTTTACATTTATTTAAAGTTTCCCTTCTAAATGTGGTTTTCCTTGGTTTCCCGTTTTCTAAAAGGTTTGTTTTGGTCGACATGTGGCAACACCGCACAGAGCGACCTTGACCTCCTTGGAGCTCATTTCAGTTGAGTTTGACTATAACATAAGCCTGAGGAAACCTTATCAAAGTAAACCAGAACCCAAACTATCCTTACTTACTTTATTTGACGTAACCTAACGTAACTTAAAGGGGATAGGGTTTATTTTTGTCGGCCTATTTATTTATTTATTATTTATTTATTTAGTTTCCTCGCTAGACCTCCATCAAGCTTAAGAAAACACCCCCCAGACCCCCCCTTCAAGATAATTGTGTACATGTTCCGGCCGGAGGCCGGTTACTACTATACTATACATTGCACGAAAGATCTTAATAATGACAAAGACATGGGTTGAAAGGTCTTAACATCGCCAAAACTAATTGGGCGAACATCGTAAACCTGAAAACTAATGGGGCTAAACATGAAAGAGAAGGGGGCCACAAAAAACAACCATAACCCTTAATGAATGTAAGCTAACTTAACTTAACCTACCATACTGTAACCCAAGCCTACACTGTAATTAAGCCAAGTAATACAACAAGTTGATAGGTGTAGGGATAGGGATTTACCTTTTATTTAACCTTATTTGGTCTGAAGGAGGTCTATTTGGGCCTCCCCGGTTTCACTCCATTACTTTGAAGATTTTAAGATTTTTTACTTCATTAGTTTGACGATAATAAGACGCTTCACCCCATTCAGGTGTCGATTTATTCTGGGCGAACAATAGCGAGCCAGTAACTTTAAAGACATAGGCCATCGATCGGGAAACATTTCTATCGAAAAATGTACAAATTTAGCTTGAAGGAGGTCTGGGTGGACATTATTATTTGTATTTATTATTATTATTATTTTGTTTTGTTTTAAAGGAAGTCTGGTAAGGCGTTTTTGTTAGCCTAGGGGACAAACTATTATGCATAGCTCGAAAATGGTAAACCCAAGCAAAATCCTCAATACTAATTAAACAAAATATCATAATAGCCCCCAAGACGTCCGACCAGATAGTGTTATTGGTATATATCCTTATCTTAGATGGGCTTGTTACTACCAATATACCTTTAAAGAGAACATATGTATGGATACTAAAATTGACCTCTTATATACCTTCTTTAACCCTATAGCGTTCAGTGTATATAGACGAAACGACTTATATACCAAAATATTTACATACCAACAGACTTATATACAAAAAGACTTACATACCAAAAGACTTACATACCAAAAAACTTACATACCAAAAGACTTACATACCAAAAGACTTACATACCAAAAGACTTACATACCAAAAGACTTACATACCAAAAGACTTACATACCAAAAGACTTACATACCATAAGACGACTTATTTACAAAAAAACTTGCATACGAAAAGACATATACAAAAAGACTTACATACGAAAAGACTTACATACAAAAAGACTTATATACGAAAAGAAGTATATGCTAGAAGACTTAAATACGAAAAGATTTATATACGAAAAGACTTATATACTAAAAGACATACATACGAAAAGAGCCATAATCTATACTTATATGGGAAAAGACTTATATAGAAAAAATACTTATTTACGAAAAGACTTACATACCAAAATATTTATATACTAAAAGACTTACCCACGAATATGCTTCTATACGAAAAGACTTATATATGAAAAGACTTGTATACGAAATGACTTGTCTACGAAATGACTTATATACGAAAAGACTTACATACTAAAAGACTTACCCACGAACAGACTTATACACGAAACGACACGAGGAGGAAATTATCCTACCTTGTCATCAAATTTCTCCTAAGGAAAATGGTCTATGTGCCTCTCGTAGATTTCGTTTCGCTTTCGGTATTCAAATGTCCACGTCGTGTCTTTGCAACACGGTCAATGAGTATAATGCTTGGAGAAACTTGCAACCTATCATTAGGGAGATGCCATGTTGAAAGCAGTCGGTCAATTGAAGAGAGATAGAGAAAGTGTCGTTTTCCAATATATGCTGGCTATCATTAGACGATATTAATATCGTCTATACGGATACTATTAATAAAAACAAAAAACTAGACCCCTTTCAAGATAAATTTGTACATTTTTCGGTAGAAAATATGCTTCTAAAATTACAAGCTCGCAATCGCTTGCAAGGGAAAAAAAAGACACCTAAATGGCACGAAAGGTCTAAATATTGACAAAGAAATGAGGCGAAAGGTCTCAACATCGCCAAACTAACGGAACGAAATTTATATGCTAAACATGAGGGAGAAGGGGGTCCATAAAAAGCGACTACCTCCCCCTGAAAGTGTCCATAATAATTAACCTCTATAAAGGTATTTATATATAGGTATTAATAAACCCATCCAATATAAGGATAGACAGGTAAAATCATTATTAATATACACACTGATTTGATACGCCCCTCTTTTATACCTTTGATATATAATTAACCCATTCAGTACCAGGGACGTCCTTTTCATCATAATCTGGCAACTGTTAGAGTATTTTCTTCAGCTTAGGAAGGACCTCTAGCGATAATAAGGCTTCAAACTCTCTCAACCAACCCCTTTAACTATCACAGATCCTTCCTAAGCTGCTTAATATCGCCTAAATATAGCTAGAATGAAATATAATACACGTCGCTGGTACTCAGGGTTAATATAGCTAGCATGAAATATAATACACGTCGCTGGTACTCAGAGGGTTAATATAGCTAGAATGAAATATAATACACGTCGCTGGTACTCAGAGGGTTAATATAGCTAGCATGAAATATAATAAATGTCGCTGGTACTCAGAGGGTTAATATAGCTAGCATGAAATATAATACACGTCGCTGGTACTCAGAGGGTTAATATAGCTAGCATGAAATATAATACACGTCGCTGGTACTCAGAGGGTTAATATAGCTAGAATGAAATATAATACACGTCGCTGGTACTCAGAGGGTTAATATAGCTAGCATGAAATATAATACACGTCGCTGGTACTCAGAGGGTTAATATAGCTAGCATGAAATATAATACACGTCGCTGGTACTCAGAGGGTTAATATAGCTAGCATGAAATATAATACACGTCGCTGGTACTCAGAGGGTTAATATAGCTAGCATGAAATGAAATACACGTCGCTGGTACTCAGAGGGTTAATATAGCTAGCATGAAATATAATACACGTCGCTGGTACTCAGAGGGTTAATATATCTAGCATGAAATATAATACACGTCGCTGGTACTCAGAGGGTTAATATAGCTAGCATGAAATATAATACACGTCGCTGGTACTCAGAGGGTTAATATAGCTAGAATGAAATATAATACACGTCGCTGGTACTCAGAGGGTTAATATAGCTAGCATGAAATATAATACACGTCGCTGGTACTCAGAGGGTTAATATAGCTAGAATGAAATATAATACACGTCGCTGGTACTCAGAGGGTTAATATAGCTAGCATGAAATATAATACACGTCGCTGGTACTCAGAGGGTTAATATAGCTAGCATGAAATATAATACACGTCGCTGGTACTCAGAGGGTTAATATAGCTAGCATGAAATATAATACACATCGCTGGTACTCAGAGGGTTAATATAGCTAGCATGAAATATAATACACGTCGCTGGTACTCAGAGGGTTAATATAGCTAGCATGAAATATAATACACGTCGCTGGTACTCAGAGGGTTAATATAGCTAGCATGAAATATAATACACGTCGCTGGTACTCAGAGGGTTAATATAGCTAGCATGAAATATAATACACGTCGCTGGTACTCAGAGGGTTAATATAGCTAGCATGAAATATAATACACGTCGCTGGTACTCAGAGGGTTAATATAGCTAGCATGAAATATAATACACGTCGCTGGTACTCAGAGGGTTAATATAGCTAGCATGAAATATAATACACGTCGCTGGTACTCAGAGGGTTAATATAGCTAGCATGAAATATAATACACGTCGCTGGTACTCAGAGGGTTAATATAGCTAGAATGAAATATAATACACGTCGCTGGTACTCAGAGGGTTAATATAGCTGGCATGAAATATAATACACGTCGCTGGTACTCAGAGGGTTAATATAGCTAGCACGAAATATAATACACGTCGCTGGTACTCAGAGGGTTAATATAGCTAGCATGAAATATAATACACGTCGCTGATACTCAGAGGGTTAATATAGCTAGCATGAAATATAATACACGTCGCTGGTACTCAGAGGGTTAATATAGCTAGAATTAAATATAATACACGTCGCTGGTACTCAGAGGGTTAATATAGCTAGCATGAAATATAATACACATCGCTGGTACTCAGAGGGTTAATATAGCTAGCATGAAATATAATACACGTCGCTGGTACTCAGAGGGTTAATATAGCTAGAATGAAATATAATACACGTCGCTGGTACTCAGAGGGTTAATATAGCTAGAATGAAATATAATACAAATCGCTGGTACTCAGAGGCTTAATATAGCTAGAATGAAATATAATACACGTCGCTGGTACTCAGAGGGTTAATATAGCTAGAATGAAATATAATACATGCGTCGCTGGTACTCAGAGGGTTAATATAGCTAGAATGAAAAATAATACACGTCGCTGGTACTCAGAGGGTTAATATAGCTAGCATGAAATATAATACATGTCGCTGGTACTCAGAGGGTTAATATAGCTAGAATGAAATATAACGTCGATGGTACTCAAAGGGTTAATATAGCTAGCATGAAATATAATACACGTCGCTGGTACTCAGAGGGTTAATATAGCTAGCATGAAATATAATACACATCGCTGGTACTCAGAGGGTTAATATAGCTAGCATGAAATATATAAGATCTAGCCACGTCGCTGGTACTCAGAGGGTTAATATAGCTAGCATGAAATATAATACACGTCGCTGGTACTCAGAGGGTTAATATAGCTAGCATGAAATATAATACACGTCGCTGGTACTCAGAGGGTTAATATAGCTAGCATGAAATATAATACACGTCGCTGGTACTCAGAGGGTTAAAATAGCTAGCATGAAATATAATACACGTTGCTGGTACTCAGAGGGTTAATATAGTTAGCATGAAATATAATACACGTCGCTGGTACTCAGAGGGTTAATATAGCTAACATGAAATATAATACACGTCGCTGGTACTCAGAGGGTTAATATAGCTGGCATGAAATATAATACACGTCGCTGGTACTCAGAGGGTTAATATAGCTAGAATGAAATATAATACACGTAGCTGGTACTCAGAGGGTTAATATAGCTAGAATGAAATATAATACACGTCGCTGGTACTCAGAGGGTTAATATAGCAAGAATGAATTATAATACACTTCGCTGGTACTCAGAGGGTTAATATAGCTAGAATGAAATATAATACACGTCGCTGGTACTCAGAGGGTTAATATAGCTAGCATGAAATATAATACACGTCGCTGGTACTCAGAGGGTTAATATAGCTAGCATGAAATATAATATACGTCGCTGGTACTCAGAGGGTTAATATAGCTAGAATGAAATATAATACACGTCGCTGGTACTCAGAGGGTTAATATAGCTAGCATGAAATATAATACACATCGCTGGTACTCAGAGGGTTAATATAGCTAGAATGAAATATAACACACGTCGCTGGTACTCAGAGGGTTAATATAGCTAGCATGAAATATAATACACGTCGCTGGTACTCAGAGGGTTAATATAGCTAGCATGAAATATAATACACATCGCTGGTACTCAGAGGGTTAATATAGCTAGCATGATATATAATACACGTCGCTGGTACTCAGAGGGTTAATATAGCTAGAATGAAATATAATACACGTCTCTGGTACTCAGAGGGTTAATATAGCTAGCATGAAATATAATACACGTCGCTGGAACTCAGAGGGTTAATATAGCTAGCATGAAATATAATACACGTCGCTGGTACTCAGAGGGTTAATATAGCTAGAATGAAATATAATACACGTCGCTGGTACTCAGAGGGTTAATATAGCTAGCATGAAATATAATACACGTCGCTGGTACTCAGAGGGTTATATAGCTAGCATGAAATATAATACACGTCGCTGGTACTCAGGGTTAATATAGCTAGCATGAAATATATTTCACGTCGCTGGTACTCAGAGGGTTAATAGCTAGCATGAAATATATGCACGTCGCTGGTACTCAGAGGTTAATATAGCTAGCATGAAATATAATACACGCCGCTGGTACTCAGAGGGTAAATATAGCTAGCATGAAATATAATACACGTCGCTGGTACTCAGAGGGTTAATATAGCTAGCATGAAATATAATACACGTCGCTGGTACTCAGAGGGTTATAGCTAGCATGAAATATAATACACGTCGCTGGTACTCAGAGGGTTAATATAGCTAGCATGAATATAATACACGTCGCTGGTACTCAGAGGGTTAATATAGCTAGCATGAAATATAATACACGTCGCTGGTACTCAGAGGGTTAATATAGCTAGCATGAAATATAATACACGTCGCTGGTACTCAGAGGGTTAATATAGCTAGCATGAAATATAATACACGTCGCTGGTACTCAGAGGGTTAATATAGCTAGCATGAAATATAATACATGTCGCTGGTACTCAGAGGGTTAATATAGCTAGCATGAAATATAATACACGTCGCTGGTACTCTAAAGGTTAATATAGCTAGAATGATATATAACACGTCACTGGTACTCTAAGGGTTAATATAGCTAGAATGATATATAACACGTCACTGGTACTCTAAGGGTTAATATAGCTAGAATGAAATAAAACAGACGTCGCTGGTACTCAAAGGGTTAATATAGCTAGAATGAAATAAGAAAGACGTCGCTGGTACTCGAAGGGTTAATATAGCTAGAATGAAATAAAACAGACGTCGCTGGTACTCAAAGGGTTAATATAGCTAGAATGAAATATAATACACGTCGCTGGTACTCAGAAATATAATACACGTCGCTGGTACTCAGAGGGTTAATATAGCTAGCATGAAATATAATACACGTCGCTGCTGGTACTCAGAGGGTTAATATAGCAATGAAATATAATACACGTCGCTGGTACTCAGAGGGTTAATATAGCATGAAATATAATACACGTCGCTGGTACTCAGAGGGTTAATATAGCTAGCATGAAATATAATACACGTCGCTGGTACTCAGAGGGTTAATATAGCTAGAATGAAATATAATACACGTCGCTGGTACTCAGAGGGTTAATGTAGCTAGCATGAAATATAGTACACATCACTGGTACTCAGAGGGTTAATATAGCTAGAATGAAATATAATACACGTCGCTGGTACTCAGAGGGTTAATATAGCTAGCATGAAATATAATACACGTCGCTGGTACTCAGAGGGTTAATATAGCTAGAATGAAATATAATACACGTCGCTGGTACTCAGAGGGTTAATATAGCTAGCATGAAATATAATATACGTCGCTGGTACTCAGAGGGTTAATATAGCTAGAATGAAATATAATACACGTCGCTGGTACTCAGAGGGTTAATATAGCTAGCATGAAATATAATACACGTCGCTGGTACTCAGAGGGTTAATATAGCTAGCATGAAATATAATACACGTCGCTGGTACTCAGAGGGTTAATATAGCTAGCATGAAATATAATACACGTCGCTGGTACTCAGAGGGTTAATATAGCTAGCATGAAATATAATACACGTCGCTGGTACTCAGAGGGTTAATATAGCTAGAATGATATATAATACACGTCGCTGGTACTCAGAGGGTTAATATAGCTAGCATGAAATATAATACATGTGTTACAATGACTTTTATGGGTAGTCAAATATATTCATAGGGTTAACTCCAGACAGGAGTATTAGGACGTTTTGAGTTACGATCTTATATATATGATAAGGGTTAACCTCTTACTCGATGTAGGTAGACTTAAGGTGTCTCCTATGAGCAATAGGTTACTGTAGGTTGTATGATGATTGTAGAAGTTGTAGTGTAGAGGCTGAGTTCTCTGCTTGTAGATTGATTGATTTAATAGATAGGTATAAAAGCTGCCACCACCGATTACCATATACCTATTATATATTGATAGATATAGGTAAAGGGAATATAATTAAAGATCTCTGATCCAAAACCACTTTGATATATTTAAGTAACAATCTGAAAGATATACAGAAGTACTATAAAGTAATATAAGAGTAAACCCTAACTCAAGAGGGTATCTCTGGGTATATGTTATCACCCTGGATGTTCGATTCTATCTGCCTGCTCTCCCTATCTCTTACCTTCTCACCACCTCCAAGCCACACCTATAATTCACCTCCCGGTTACAAGATGGCTACCCGTGGTTACAAAATGGCGTTCGAGAAAGTACAGGGAGTGTCATTTCAGCAGAATGTGTGTGACAGGATCTGACCAGACAATACGTCATAGGGGTGAATGATCTTCTGACCTCTGTAATGTACAGTCCCCCATATAAATCTAGATACTGTAACTAAAACACCTTAAAATTATATGATAGATGGTTAAAATGATTTCATAATAAATAGTATAATCTTGAGATGTAATACGCCCCCAATAAGATTCTTGCTTCCCACAGCAAGGTAGCACTTAAAATGATATGAGAGTTAAGTAAATTACAGTTAAAATGAGTAAGGTATGAATCTAACCAACTCCATACCTAGCACATTACCTCTCGGCTCTCCTATGGTCCCCTCGTAGCCCCCTGCAACACGATTCATTATTGGCAAATGAACAATGTCTGGGTGACTACAGAATACAAAGGTAGGCCTAATAGCGAAGCAGGCGGAAGTACATGAAGCTACAATGAAAATAAAAGATGAATAGTCACCTACTGTAAGTAAATACATTTTAAGTTGAAGATAAAAATTGAAAGTGGAATGGAAATTTTCTAAGTATAATGTTAATAAAAATAAAAAGTTATAGTACAATTATAAAGAATGGATTACAAATTGAACAAAGCAAATACAAATGCAAAGACAATGAACAAAAATTGTACAAAGTAAAATACTATAGGTATTATTTTCAAACAAATTTCAATAAGAAACCCAAAAAGAAAAAAAATTCAATATGCAATGAAGTTTGGAGTAAATACAATTAACAAAGCAAAGTAATATTGATATCAAATAAGAAGAAAAAATAAAATATACAGCTGCAAAAAAAAAAATCCTAGGGAAAAATTATACAAATACAATTGTAGTAAAATAAAATAAAATAATATTCCTACCCATAGGAAAACCCACCAAATAGCAATAAACACAACCCGTGATATGTGTCTTAATACTATCTAGTTTATATATAAACAAAAACACAAACCCTCAAAAAAAATTCAATGTAAACTCAAGGAAATAGACACATCAATAATATGTAACACAGTCATCCACATCATGTGGTATGTATGTAACACAGTCATCCACATCATGTGTTATGTAATATGAGTACCTTCCTATTCTGAAAAAAAATTCATTGCTCAAAATAAAATTCATAAAGGAATAGACACATAAATATTTAACACAATAATCCACATCCCGTGGTATGTAATATAATACCTTCCTAATCTGGAAAAAATCATTGCGCAAATAACATCACATAGAATATTCAACTAAAATTGTAATAAATCACCACAAACATTAAAAAGAAACTGACACCCAGACTTAACGCCCTCAGGTCACTTGCTCACACAAAATTTGGACACAACAAAGAAACTACCACCACAGTATGTATAAACAATACATAAGATCAGTGATGGAATACGCAAGCCCAGCCTGGGCTTCTAACCTAGCTGAAACACATCATAAGACCTTACAGACTATTCAAAACAAAGCCCTGAAGATCATTACAGGCTGCACAGCTACTGCACCCACAGATCACCTACATCAAGAAACCAAAATCCTCAAAGTCAAAGACCATCTGGACATGAGAGGCACTCAATTCCTGGCAGCAGCCTCCACGAACCAAGACCACCCACTAAACTACATGGCAACACACCCACAGACACCAAGAAATATCAAAACAACACCCAGCACAAGGTATCACACACAATTATCCTCTCTCCCTCCCTGCCCACCCTGAACCAACTTCCAGAAGCACATCCATACTCATATCTCTCGCCAATCCATCCACTCACTCACAGACAACACGCAGCTGCATGCACGACCTCCCGAAATCCATCCTTCCGAATCCTCCCTCCCTCGCGAGGACAGAGTCCACCTGGCCAGGCTGAGATGCGGACACCATCCAGCTCTCCTGAGCTATCAGAAGAGACTGGATGACTCCGTTGTCGACGCCTGCCCGGGATGTAACACAGCACCCCATACCATTAAACACATCATAGAAGACTGCATTTCTCACAACCACTTACGCCAACAACACAACCTACACTCAATGAGAGCTCTGTGGGAAAGCCCAATCGTGGCCATGGCCTTCCTCAGGGACTCGGGGCTGTTCGGCCAGGCAGCTTAGGGAACAACAACAACAACAACCGGGAGCTACCCGTTTTTCAAAATAATGCATTTCCTATGGCCAATCTTAGGAAAATATAGAATACATTCACTCACTCAATGTTGCAAATAAAATTATTACAAGGTAGTGCAAATCAATTCTAAAATAAATTCCATAAACCCCAAGAAAATCCTAAGGATTCACACTCGAACCCCTCCAAGAAATTTTATCTTAAAATAAAATCATGTCGAGTTATATATAATACCTTACAACATACAGATATTAATAAATAATACATGTACAAACTTAATTCACCAAGAAAATGTATCTCCCCATAACACTACACAGAAGTCATATTAAATACCATAGACCGTATAGATATTAATAAATTAGCTCCTAGCATTTTATTTTATCATAAACTCATAACAGAATATACTAATATGTTCCTTCTCCATATGACCGTTCTCCTGGAAGACCACGAAAAAAATATATTTTCAATATACTCTGATAATTTTCTTCAGTTTCCAAAAGCACTCTCTAAAACAAAATATTTTCCAAGAGCATTTCCTTTTCAATGATAATACTGCCACAACAGGGAAATCCAACATTCATATTAGCCAAACTATTAAATCTTTCAGGCAAATATAACAAATATATAGACCACTGGACAAAAACAAATAAAAAGTAACTTAGAAAAGATCCCTACAAAAACAAGTCCCAAATTAGCAAACGAAAATCTACCGAAATATACAGCGCTTGACTGTAGCCAGAAGGCAGAAACGAATACACTTAACTGGACAAAAACAAAAATGTTAGGAAATAATTGACTAAGAAAAAAAACTTCGTAATAAAACTTATTTTTTTTTTTAATTATTTCAAAACTAGATTACATTAAGAAAATATCAATCAATCAAACTTCCCTAATTCAAATCAAAAGAAACTCGAAAACAAAAAATCATGAACGAGTGTATTTCGGTAGAGTCCACAATTTGGACAAAAAGATGTTAATTAAAACCCGAAAATGAAATTTTTACAAACTCGCACTCAATTTAAGCAAATAGTATCGGCAATGTGTTAACAGAAGAAACAATATAGGCCTACTAGCGAGCGAAAGAAAATCAATTAAGATGGAAATGATAAACTCGTTAGAAATTTACAATAGATGTTAAGAGAAATTAAAATCACACTGTACGTACAATAAAGATGTTAAAATGACGCACTTTTAAGAAAAACAAAAACAAATGACAAATACCTTCGCACCCATGAGCGAGAAGAGAATACCGAGGTCGATACAGCCAAAACCTTGGAGGCCGCTCGAACGCACTCGTAAATTTATTGTAATTAAAATAATTAACAAGAAATTAACACTAAATTCACTTTAAAACCTCAGATGTATTAAAAAACTAAATTAACTCAACCGCTTAGATCAACTTGCGGGTTTAAGAAACTTAGGAAAAATTAATGAATATTACTGACTTGGGAAAATAACCCCTATAAAGTCTCAAAAAAGAATGTTATCACTTAGGAATAACAATTTTGAGATGCGGTCTCAGGATGATAAGACCGCATCTCTAGCTGCCACTAAAACCTGCAGCCAACCCTACTCCTGCCAGCCAGAGTCCAGGCGCGCCACCCCCAGAGCCATAAGGACATAACCACCACGCGCCAAACGCCCTTGATCCTCTCAAGCCGGGCGCCTTAAGTAGGGGCAAGAAGATTGCCTTATACTCACCCAGCCTGGACATCATTAACTAAGCTTGCCATTTGGTATTATTTAGTTCAGGGTAAGAACAGCCAGAGATAGCTGGTGTTCAACTTGTCAGTTGTGTGCTGTGATCGAAGATCTACCAGGTCGGGTTCCCCCCATCAGGAAGAGGACTAGCTTGGGCAACCCACTTTGGGCTCCCCCTTTCTGGCCTTCGATGCGGTGCACAAACCAAGTACCAAAGGATTCCTACCTTGTTAAATCTACCTAAATTAAAACTATTTCCACACTTCGAAATTCTACCAGTCTACGGCGATTCCTGTTGCTGCCGGGAGACGACTTTATCAAGAGAGGAGAGTGTGGAGTCATCGTGTTGCATCGTTGTTACGGGATCAGCTGAGCAGATTTAGCGCGTGTGTTGATAAACAGTGCTGACCTCTGCCCTCGACCACACCTCACTCCTCAACTCTCTCCATTTAGAAAATTGACTAACATCACTACTCTTCAAAGTGATTTTAAAGGTGTGTACAGTGAATATCAAACATCTATATATTACGGTCGATTATTTCCCGCATGTCTAGCGAGATAAATTCATTTTTCTAAATATGTCTCATACAACGAGTCTTCCTAGATATTGTGTGTTTTCTAACACATGTCAAATCGTCAGTGACATAGCGGTCACTTTATCATGTCGTTCAGTCAAAACTCCAATTTCTCATCATGTCATACCGCGCCCCCTGACCCGTCAAGGGATAGGGGTGGGCAAACTCACTCAGTCAGTCTTCCTGTCACCCTTGCAATGTGTATAAGTGTGTGCGGTATGCGGTAATTCCCAGATCATCCAGATGTTATTATTAAATTTGTTATGCCCGGTCCAAATTGGAACGCGAGATATTCTTTGTACAATGAGCAGCTCTCTAACTGGATAGGTATACCTTAAACTTTAAATAAAGAGACAACACGGCAGGATAGTAAGTACACAGGTAACAAGTTAACATGGGTTTTATTCAGTTTAACACCTGGTTCATGGAGGAGCAAGACATATATTTTATACCTGTAACCTGGAGATCATCAACAACAATAAGAATAATTAAGACATACAATACTCAGGTTATCAAGTAAGCAATAGGAGTCGGACAATGGGTCCGGACTCAAGGTAATAATAATACTCCTAGGATACAATTATAAGGTATCCAAAATGGTGGAGGTACACCTCCTACCCAAATAGATCTCAGAGAGGATCTCAAAAGACAAGAGTGCAGTAATGGCAAATGCCGTCTGGATCATGCAATGATGTCCCCGGCATATAGTGACGTTAACTGACTCTAAAGCAATAATGGCCAAGTGGTCATCAACAATGAAGTGGGCTCGGAAAGGCTCACAAATGATATTAATACTATAGGTGTGCTAGATCTCACCTGGCAAAGATTAATCCTTAACTCTAATTGTGTACTAGCAAGGTGCTGAAGGCTGAGGCAACAATCGTCGGGAGCTGAGATAGAGTGAAATCTATTCGAGTTATGAACCTGACAGAATGTTAAATGAATTAGGCTAGAAGTTATACAAAGGGACTAGATTATGTGTAAATATGTGTTTGTGTTTGATGCTATGGGTCTTATATAAGCACGCCCCCTCTGTCGGGCTATGGGAGACCAATAACCCGGGAAGGTGCATATATAAGGATCCCCTGATAGGTATGTATAATGGGTCCCGGCAAGTGGGCTAATTAACGTCAATTTAAGTAGGGAGAAGAAAGACCTCTCGCAAGACGTAATGTTAATGAGAACCCTTGAAGATAACTTCTACCACAACCCTGAGTCAACTCTATACCCAGAAACGGTACAAAAGCACTTAAAGGAGAGCTGTAGTGAAGAGGAGGGCCCATAGATCGAGGGAGGATCCAGTAGTCCGGAGGGCGGCTGGGCGTGATGACTCCGGAAGTTGGTCCAGGGGGGGCGGCTGGGCGTGATGACTCCAGCTACTGGTCCAGGGTGAGTCACAAGATGATTCCTTAGACCTTGGCGCCTACCACGGGACAACCGGGTTCCTCTTGCACTCCCACAGCTATATAATATAGCTAGAATGAAATATAATACACGTCGCTGGTACTCAGAGGGTTAATATAGCTAGCATGAAATATAATACACATCGCTGGTACTCAGAGGGTTAATATAGCTAGCATGAAATATAATACACGTCGCTGGTACTCAGAGGGTTAATATAGCTAGAATGAAATATAATACACGTCGCTGGTACTCAGAGGGTTAATATAGCTAGCATGAAATATAATACGCGTCGCTGGTACTCAGAGGGTGAATATAGCTAGCATGAAATATAATACACGTCACTGGTACTCAGAGGGTTAATATAGCTAGCATGAAATATAATACACGTCGCTGGTACTCATATGGTTAATATAGCTAGCATGAAATATAATACACGTCGCTGGTACTAAGAGGGTTAATATAGCTAGCATGAAATATAATACACGTCGCTGGTACTCAGAGGGTTAATATAGCTAGCATGAAATATAATACACGTCGCTGGTACTCAGAGGGTTAATATAGCTAGCATGAAATATAATACACGTCGCTGGTACTCAGAGGGTTAATATAGCTAGCATGAAATATAATACACGTCGCTGGTACTCAGAGGGTTAATATAGCTAGCATGAAATATAATACAGGTCGCTGGTACTCAGAGGGTTAATATAGCTAGCATGAAATATAATACACGTCGCTGGTACTCAGAGGGTTAATATAGCTAGAATGAAATATAATACACGTCGCTGGTACTCAGAGGGTTAATATAGCTAGCATGAAATATAATACACGTCGCTGGTACTCAGAGGGTTAATATAGCTAGCATGAAATATAATACACGTCGCTGGTACTCAGAGGGTTAATATAGCTAGCATGAAATATAATACACGTCGCTGGTACTCAGAGGGTTAATATAGTGTTACGACTGGGGTTCAAATATATCAGGGCTCTTATTCATTGGACTAGTAATGGCATAAATGTTACAACGGAAAGCGCTAGCTCCAACCTCTGATGTATATTCCCAGTGAACAAAGAACACAAATACTCTACAGAGTTCTATATGCAATAATAGGCTATCAAACTCTCAATAAATGTGCGTCTACTCTAGGCTTAATGTTATGTGAAAACAGCCTATTACTACCTATAACCGAAGGTGCTTGGTTATGGTATGCAAAGTAAGGTGGTAAGAGAAGTTACAGCTTACGTTACTTTAATCAATAAATGTCAGGCACTCCTGCATGAAAGAAAGTGCACTAAAGTCCTTCAACACTAACAAGGAATCTTCTTTAAATGTTAGATGCTATAAAGATGCTCGTATCGGAAATGGAACCCAAAAATGCAGGCAGCGGAACAATGCTCGTGCAGGCTATGCACACAAAAAGGCAGAATATATATAATGCCGTCGGAGCCAAGAATATCCTAAACACAACAACAATAATAATAATCGCCACGACAATGCAGTATTCCTATCAACAAAAAGAGCCTAAGTCGTTTGTGTCTCAATACATCAAACTAGGCTGCGAAATGCTTGTGTAATCATAAATGGGTATGCATAAAAAGAGTAATTAGGTTAATATACTTAATGTCTACTATGATTGATAAAGTCTAGCTAGAGTCAATGATACGAGATACTGGTGCGCATGGCATGCCGCATAGCCTAGTGCAAATATCAAGTCTGTGCGTCAAATATTACGTTATAGGGAAGGGTAGCTCTCTTGAGAAACCTTAATACCGAAGTATTAAGCGTTCTCCTGGCGTACCTCAAAGACAAACAATCGAGACTAGAACAGTGCAGAATGGTATAGGGCAAAAAGCCCTCATTCGTGCATGCTCTACTCTCAATGGCACACAGACTAGAATTTACTCAATCAACTCCAGTTCTCAGGTATGTCGTGCAGCTTTTAACTAAAGCCAGCACTCATAGGAAACAATACCTTATAATATCAGACTCCCAGTCTAGCATTATCTAATCCAGCAGAACACTAATAATTAAAGGAAGCAGTAATATGAAAGCCAACCAATGCTTCGTGATCCACTTATCTTAACAACTAACATACATAGGTTATATCAGACCTTAACACACAATACAACTGGCCAGCATGAAGCTGATTTTGCAGAGTTAACCAGAGGGGGTATAATATTAATAAAAGGTGGTGAAGGATATGGAAAATGAGAGAGATAGGCAGAGGAAAAGATTCTCAGGTACGGAGCGGGGACAGATAGCAAGGGAAAAAAGATGGGTGTGTTCTAGAAACCAGATCTGAGGGAGAGAGTGGCGAGGAACTGTATATATACTCGCACTAGCTCGAGCCGCGTGGGAAAACAGCGGTTACAAGTCATCTAACCACTAGCAAAGCTTACAGCATGGTAAGGGCCTCTCTCCACCAACCCCCGCGAGGCAGCCAGCCGTGACGTCATCGAGCGGGACAAAAAACACTGCGCGCCCCCTCTCACTCTGTTCTACTCCCTCTCTCTCTCCCAGATCCTATCATTACTAGTTAATGATAAAATATATACTTTACAATTAAATATATAAAGCCTTGACATGGGCGAGAACAAAGAGCCTTTCTGGACTGCCCATGACACGAGCTTTCATATGAAATAAAGCACACTCTAATACACAAACTGTAGCCCCATCCACTGCCCTGGCGATCCTAGCGAGTCACTGTAGGACAAGCCATGCGGTTCTAACGGAGTGGTTAACGTCACAATAGCTAGCATGAAATATAATACACGTCGCTGGTACTCAGAGGGTTAATATAGCTAGCATGAAATATAATACACGCCGCTGGTACTCAGAGGGTTAATATAGCTAGCATGAAATATAATACACGTCGCTGGTACTCAGAGGGTTAATATAGCTAGCATGAAATATAATACACGTCGCTGGTACTCAGAGAGTTAATATAGCTAGAATAAAATATAATACACGTCGCTGGTACTCAGAGGGTTAATATAGCTAGCATGAAATATAATACACGTCGCTGGTACTCAGAGGGTTAATATAGCTAGCATGAAATATAATACACGTCGCTGGTACTCAGAGGGTTAATATAGCTAGAATGAAATATAATACACGTCGCTGGTACTCAGAGGGTTAATATAGCTAGCATGAAATATAATACACGTCACTGGTACTCAGAGGGTTAATATAGCCAGCATGAAATATAATACACGTCGCTGGTATTCAGAGGGTTAATATAGCTAGAATGAAATATAATACACGTCGCTGGTACTCAGAGGGTTAATATAGCTAGCATGAAATATAATACACGTCGCTGGTACTCAGAGGGTTAATATAGCTAGAATGAAATATTATACACGTCGCTGGTACTCAGAGGGTTAATATAGCTAGCATGAAATATAATACACGTCGCTGGTACTCAGAGGGTTAATATAACTAGCATGAAATATAATACACGTCGTTGGTACTCAGAGGGTTAATATAGCTAGCATGAAATATAATACACGTCGCTGGTACTCAGAGGGTTAATATAGCTAGAATGAAATATAGTACACGTCGCTGGTACTCAGAGGGTTAATATAGCTAGCATGAAATATAATACACGTCGCTGGTACTCAGAGGGTTAATATAGCTAGCATGAAATATAATACACGTCGCTGGTACTCAGAGGGTTAATATAGCTAGCATGAAATATAATACACGTCGCTGGTACTCAGAGTGTTAATATAGCTAGCATGAAATATAATACACGTCGCTGGTACTCAGAGGGTTAATATAGCTAGCATGAAATATAATACACGTCGCTGGTACTCAGAGGGTTAATATAGCTAGCATGAAATATAATACACGTCGCTGGTACTCAGAGGGTTAATATAGCTAGCATGAAATATAATACACGTCGCTGGTACTCAGAGGGTTAATATAGCTAGCACGAAATATAATACACGTCGCTGGTACTGAGAGGGTTAATATAGCTAGAATGAAATATAATACACGTCGCTGGTACTCAGAGGGTTAATATAGCTAGCATGAAATATAATACACGTCGCTGGTACTATTATTATTATTATTATTATATGAGATGCCGAAGTCTCCAACCAGGGTGCAGAAACACCATCAAGATCAATCCACACAAAACACCCGGAGGCACTGGAGAGAGACTATGGCAACTTAGGAAAAAATAAAAACATACACTGTATACTGTACTGTACATATACACATATTAAACACAGATAACATATTATGCAGTGGAGGATATCAAGCTTAAATATAATACAATAAAATATAATAAAATAAGTTTAAAAATTAGAATTAATGCTGCAAAAAAGCATTAACTCTAGACTTAAAAATGGAGATATTAGCTGAATTGACTAGCTCATTTGGCAACTTATTCCACAAGTCAACCATGGCCGGCACAAAACACCATGAAAACTGTGTAGTAGAAAAATTAACAAGGCTCATGGCAAGATAATTAAGATTGCTTGTGAATCTAGTTGCACGAGCCCGGACATAGGGCCCAGGCAGAACCCCATGTAAGGGATGCTGAGGGTTGTTAAAAACTGTAAATAAAAGACTAAGGGCACCAACTTTACGTCGATGACACAGATCAAGAGACAAATTAGGTAGAATAAAACTGATGGAATATAGCGACCTGTCAAGCAACTTGAGATGGCAGTCAGCTGCTGACAACCAGACAGGTGAGCAGTACTCGAAATGTGGCAAAATAAAAGCATAAAAAGACTTGATTACTGTGGCGTCACAAGCAAATGTTTTATAAACCTTGCGAAGCAGACCAATTTTTTGGGAAATGGAAGAGGAGAAAGAACGAATATGCTTTTCAAAAGTAAGTTTGGGATCAAGAGTAACTCCTAACAAACGCAGAGTATCCACATTCTCAATTTGCTCGCCAGAAACTTGTAGATAAGGATGGGGAGGATCCAAGGTACGAGATCTGATGATAATGGAGTGTGTTTTACTAGCATTAAGTTTCATGCCCCAAAGTTCACACCATGATGTAATTTTGGCTAAATCCCTATTCAGAGCAGTAGCAATTACGTGTCGATCTATTGGTGATGCAATTGACGCATATAAAGTTGTATCATCAGCATAGGAGATTAGTTTATTTTCAAGCTCGGAACACAGGTCAGCAGTAAAAATAATAAAAAGCAAAGGCCCAAGGACACTGCCTTGTGGAACACAGAGCGTTAATATAGCTAGCGTGAAATATAATACACGTCGCTGGTACTCAGAGGGTTAATATATCTAGCATGAAATATAATACACGTCGCTGGTACTCAGAGGGTTAATATAGCTAGAATGAAATATAATACACGTCGCTGGTACTCAGAGGGTTAATATAGCTAGAATGAAATATAATACACGTCGCTGGTACTCAGAGGGTTAATATAGCTAGCATGAAATATAATACACGTCGTTGGTACTCAGAGGGTTAATATAGCTAGCATGAAATATAATACACGTCGCTGGTACTCAGAGGGTTAATATAGCTAGCATGAAATATAATACACGTCGCTGGTACTCAGAGGGTTAATATAGCTAGCATGAAATATAATACACGTCGCTGGTACTCAGAGGGTTAATATAGCTAGCATGAAATATAATACACGTCGCTGGTACTCAGAGGGTTAATATAGCTAGCATGAAATATAATACACGTCGCTGGTACTCAGAGGGTTAATATAGCTAGCATGAAATATAATACACGTCGCTGGTACTCAGAGGGTTAATATAGCTAGCATGAAATATAATACACGTCGCTGGTACTCAGAGGGTTAATATAGCTAGCACGAAATATAATACACGTCGCTGGTACTCAGAGGGTTAATATAGCTAGAATGAAATATAATACACGTCGCTGGTACTCAGAGGGTTAATATAGCTAGCATGAAATATAATACACGTCGCTGGTACTCAGAGGGTTAATATAGCTAGCATGAAATATAATACACGTCGTTGGTACTCAGAGGGTTAATATAGCTAGCATGAAATATAATACACGTCGCTGGTACTCAGAGGGTTAATATAGCTAGCATGAAATATAATACACGTCGCTGGTACTCAGAGGGTTAATATAGCTAGCATGAAATATAATACACGTCGCTGGTACTCAGAGGGTTAATATAGCTAGAATGAAATATAATACACGTCGCTGGTACTCAGAGGGTTGTTGTTGTTGTTGTTCCCTAAGCTGCCTGGCCGAACAGCCCCGAGTCCCTGAGAAAGGCCATGGCCACGATCGGGCTTTCCCACAGAGCTCTCATTGAGTGTAGATTGTGTTGTTGGTGTAAGTGGTTGTGTGAAATGCAGTCTTCTATGATATGTTTAATGATATGGGGTGCTGTGTTACATCCCGGGCAGGGGTCGACAACGGAGTCATCCAGTCTCTTCTGATAGCTCAGAAGAGCTGGATGGTGTCCGCATCTCAACCTGGCCAGGTGGACTCTGTCCTCGCGAGGAAGGGAGGATTCGGAAGGATGGATTTCGGGAGGTCGTGCATGCAGCTGCGTGTTGTCTGTGAGTGAGTGGATGGATCGGTGAGAGATATGAGTATCGATGTGCTTTTGGAAGTTGGTTCGGGGTGGGCAGGGAGGGAGAGAGGACAATAATTGTGTGTGATACCGTGTGCTGGGTGTTGTTTTGATATTTCTTGGTGTCTGTGGGTGTGTTGCCATGTAGTTTAGTGGGTGGTCTTGGTTCGTGGAGGCTGCTGCCAGGAATTGAGTGCTTCTCATGTCCAGATGGTCTTTGACTTTGAGGATTTTGGTTTCTTGATGTAGGTGATCTGTGGGTGAAGTAGCTGTGCAGCCTGTAATGATCTTCAGGGCTTTGTTTTGAATAGTCTGTAAGGTCTTATGATGTGTTTCAGCTAGGTTAGAAGCCCAGGCTGGGCTTGCGTATTCCATCACTGATCTTATGTATTGTTTATATACTGTGGAGGTAGTTTCTTTGTTGTGTCCAAATTTTGTGTGAGCAAGTGACCTGAGGGCGTTAAGTCTGGGTGTCAGTTTCTTTTTAATGTTTGTGGTGTGCTGTTTGAATGTCATATGAGTATCATATGTTACTCCTAGGATTTTGGGTGTGTGTGTATGTGTTAGGGGTGTGTTGTTTATGGTGAGTTGAGGGATGTATTCGTGTTCTCCTGTCCAACTTGTGAGCAGGGTTGCGGTGGATTTGGCTGGGGCTAGATTAAGTCTGTTTGTAGTGCACCAGCCATGTAGTGTGTTGAGATAGGGTTGAAGGAGATCTGTTGCTCTTTTTGGGTCATGGTGTGTGCATGTGAGTGTTATGTCATCTGCATAGGAGGCTAAGTTTATTTGGGGCGTATTGGGTGTAATTATATCGTGCATGTACAGATTGAAGAGTGCGGGCGATAGGACGAATCCTTGTGGGACTCCGTTTGGAAAGTTTCTGATTTTAGATGACTGACCGGCAAAAGATACGTGTGCACATCTGCCTGCTAGGAAGTTGGCCAGCCACCTTTTTGTGTTGTTGTGCATGTTTGTGTTGTAGATTTTGTTTGTTAGGTTGTGGCGGGGGATGGCATCGAAGGCTTTACTAATGTCGAGTGTGGCTAATAGTGATCTGTGTGGTGGTCTAGCTGAGTTGATGCCGTCGAAAGCTCTTTGTGTAAGGTCTGTGAGAAGAGTGTTTGTGAAGTGCAGTGGCCTAAAGCCATGTTGTGTTGGAGCTAGGGGTAGGTCAGGTGTAATTAGTTGTAATACTAGGCGTTCCATGACTTTGGAGGGGGAGCAAAGGAGTGTGATGGGGCAGTGCGAGGAGGGTAGCGTGGGGTCTTTGTTGGGTTTGGGGAATGTGATGATGATACCATGCTTCCATACTCAGAGGGTTTATATAGCTAGCATGAAATATAATACACGTCGCTGGTACTCAGAGGGTTAATATAGCTAGCATGAAATATAATACACGTCGCTGGTACTCAGAGGGTTAATATAGCTAGAATGAAATATAATACACGTCGCTGGTACTCAGAGGGTTAATATAGCTAGCATGAAATATAATACACGTCGCTGGTACTCAGAGGGTTAATATAGCTAGCATGAAATATAATACACGTCGCTGGTACTCAGAGGGTTAATTAAAGAAACACAGACTTTCATCCCTAACAACCGATTTCTTGATTTTGTTTTTCAGAATAAAGATAAACTACATCTGTGATTCATATTCATAGTATTCATGATCATTGATATATCCGACTATTAACCTCCTCAGTACCAGTTCTGTCATTTTAATTGTATTCTGGCTAATAATAGACGATTTTATTCAGTTTAAGAAGAGCCTCCAACAATTAACAGGCTTCGAATGAGCTTAACGAACCCTTTCTACTACCACAGATCTTTCCTAAACTGCACAAAATCGTCTAACTATAGCTAAAATAAAACAATAAAACAATCGTCTAACTATACCTAAAATAAAACAATAAAACAAAAAGACGTCGCCGGTACAAAAGATATTAAAACTAAGTCTCAAGTCAACTGAAGAAAGGAGGCATGACAATCTCTCGCCCGGTTGAGATGGACCGACTATAGTCATACTGGTTACCAAACTAAATATAGGGGGAGGTAGTTGATTTTTTTTTTTTTTGGCCTGGCCCCCCTTCCCCCTCATGTTTAGCCCCATTAGTTATGAGATTGTAAGACTTTCGCACCATTAGTTTGTCGATTTTAAGACCTTTTGCCCCATTTCCTTGTCAACATTAAGACTTTTCGTACCATTTAGGTGTCAATATTTTACCTAGCGAGCGATGGCGAGCCTGTAATTTTGGAGGAACTGGCCTTCGGTCGGGACATCTTTCTACTGAAAAATTTACAAATTAATCTCGAAGGAGGGTCTTAAGTATGTTATTTTTAAGCTTGATGGAGGCCTAGGGAGGGAACTAAAATAATATTAAATAAATAAATAAATCAACAAATAAATAACACCTACTCCCTTAAGGGGGCAGTGCTTGGTTTTTGGTCTATGTATCTATTAAATTATTCATTTTTGAGTTTCCTCGCTAGACCTCCATCAAGCTTAAAATAGCACCCCCTAGAGACCCCCTTTCAAGATAAATTTGTACATTTTTAGGTAGAGAAATTTCCCGGTAATAGGCCGGTTCCTCTATAAAATTACAGGCTCGCTAACGCTCGCCAGGAAAAAAATCGACACCTAAATGGCACGATAGGTCTTAACATTCACGAAGAAATGGGGCGAAAGTTCTTAAAATCGACAAACTAACGGCATGAAAATCTTAAAACCTCAAAACGAATATGCTAAACATGAGGTAGAAGGGGGTCCATAAAAAGCGAGTACTACCCCCTTATGTCAGCCTACTAAGACATAGGATTTTTGACTCATTCTTATACGGTAGCTTAATATTATTGGCTATAACCTGTTCCAAATAGGTAGTCCAGAAATCGTAAACCCTATAACCTCTGTACATAACTCAGAAAGGGCTTGAACAAATGAGCTGTTACTTTCCACACCACCTAATTCCTGGCTGACCCTTCCCAAATGGTAGAAATATTAGCTGGATTACTCTTGTCGTTTGCGAGTTATGGAGGTTTATGTTCAAGAGTTTTGCCTTATTTACTTGGAACAGGGTATAGTAACTTTTCACAGGACTTCTTCCTCTAAAATTTTAGACAAAATTAATGTTAACAGTCTAATAAATTCTAAAAAAGTTAAGTCCAAGTTGACGGATGGATATAAAGATTTCAAACCAATAATAGTTTATTCATATGAGCGACCAGTTGGGTCTATTATTTGTAATTATAATAAAGTTTTAGAGAATCTTTCAGAAAATGATATTTTCAATAATAATAAATGCGTATGTGAAAGAGTCATGGACATGCCAGCTATCAGACGTAATGCATTAAGACATTTCATTTATAGTCCGATAGGTCATACTGTATATTAACAGGTGATGTAGAAATAGTTAAACATTTTGCAAACCACAAATTAGCGGAGCTATGTCAAAAAGGTTTTAAATATAGAATAGGGAATGATAAAGTAACATTTGACAACATTTTAAAAGATATTGTTTTTTCAGTTAATAGATTAAAAGAAAAATTGTTAAAAACAAAGCGCTGCGATGCGAGGGAGCTAGAAGCATGGTCAAAATTATTAATTAAATTAATTAGAAATAAAGTGTTCTCTTTACAAAAAAAATATATAATCTTTCTGATTTTGTAAATTATAATTATAATAAGCTTAAAATTGATTTAATACATTTTTATAAACATTTTGTAATCACTACAGTAGATAAAGCCAGTAATAACTATAGCTTCATATGTAAGAAATTTTATGTAGAAAACATGAAAAAAGAACTAAGCATTAAAGGTAATATATTACTTAAAAATATTTGCGGTAATTCTGTTTATGAAATTCAAGAAAATTTAATTGTTGATAACTTAATTAATGAACATACTAATAAAAATATAACCTTTGATATTAAACATTCTGATAAGAATAAATGCATTTCTAAATTATACATGTTACCCAAATTTCATAAAAGACATAAATATCGCTTTATTGCCGGAGCAAAATTTGCTACCACTAAAACTTTGTCAAACCAAGTCGTACATTGCTTAAAATACATTAAAAGTACTCATAAACGATATTGTGATACCATCAAGAATATAACTGGCATTAACTATTATTGGAGTGTTGACAATTCAGTAGAAGTTATTGATAAACTTAATACCATGCGGAAAGTTACCTCAGTACATAGCTTCGACTTTTCAACTTTGTATACCAATTTGCCTTTAGATTTAGTATTTTCACATCTTTGCTTTATTATAGATTTGCATTTTGACAGATTTGAAAGTAGTCATAATCGTTACATGAATGTTAATTCATATTTTAATAATGCGTCACTTAGCTTTGATCCCATTAGTTCAGTATATTTTGATAGAACTAAACTTAAAGATCCCCTTAAACTCCTCCTTTTCAATTCTTATGTTAGATTCGGGCCCTACATTTTCAAACAAATATTATGAATTCCTATGGGTGGAAATGCTAGCCCTTTAATTGCAGACTTATTCTTGCTTTTTTTTTTTTTTTTTTTTTTTAAAGACAATGAACAGAGGAAGGAAAAACACAGATAAAACAAAAAGGTCCATGTGCCTAAAGGCATCCTCCATTCATAACATGTTTGTAACAACTGGATTTAAACATTTGTAGATTGTAAGTTTGTGGAAAGCAATTCGAGGGAAGTGAATTCCAAAGAGTAGTAGTTCTAGGGATAAATTAATTTTGATAAGCAGAAGTTCTGCATTGTGGAGGAGAAAGTGTAAATTTATGGGCGCTCTCAGCTGCCCTAGTTCTACGGGGAAAGATATGGAGAGGCGGCACAATTGAAGCAAGTTCCTCGGAACAATTGCTGTGAAAATATCTGTAGAATAATGCAAGGGATGCAACGTTTCTTCGTATGGATAATGTAGGAAGGTCCTGTGTGATTGCAGGGTTATTGATTAATCTAATAGCTTTATTTTGAATTTTGTCCAACTGCCTCAATGCAACCACTCCACTTCCACTCCACAGAGGTGAACAGTAATCCATCTGAGAACGCACATGACTTTTATATATTACGGCCAACTGCTCGTCAGTGAAGAATTCTCGAACTCTGTACAGGAGTCCCAGTTTTTTAGAAGCATTCTTAGCAATGCTTCTAACATAATGTGTCCAGCTCAAGTTAGTAGTTAATGTTACACCGAGAATGTCAATACTAGGGGAAGTGGGAATATTTACATCATTAAAAAATATATGGGAGTCAGTGAGATTCTGTCGGTTAGAAAATTGAATGTACTTGGTTTTCTGTGCATTAAAGGAAACTAGATTCTTTTGTCCCCATTCTTCAATTCTAGAAAGGTCCTGGTTCAGAGAAATTGCAGTGCTTATTTTTGAATTTATAAGATCGGGTTGGGTGAAAGAATTGGTAAATGTGAAGGAACTGTGGAGTGTTGAGTCATCTGCGTAGGAATGGTATTGGATTATGAGTGGTAGATATGAGATCATTGATATGAATGAGGAACAGAGTTGGGGCCAAAACTGATCCCTGGGGAACACCAGCATTTATTGAGTGAAATTGAGAATAAAGGCCATCTACCATTACACGTATTTTTCTGTTATGAAGATAAGAAGAAATTAGTGGAACTAATGATGCAAGGTTGTAGTGTGACATCTTCGACAATAAGGATTGATGCCAGACTCTATCAAATGCCTTTGATATATCCAGTGCTATTGTATGTGTTTCACCATGTTGGTCTGTAGCTTGGTTGATTTGATGCGTAAGAAGGCAAAGCATGTCTGCAGTTGATCGACATCGTCTAAAACCATATTGCCTATCACTGATTAATTTATTATTCTCAAGATACTTAATTATGTGATTATTTAATATAATTTCAAAGACTTTACCAATAGTGGAAGTTATAGCTATTGGTCTGTAGTTTGATGGATCTGAAGAGGCACCTTTTTTAGGAACTGGATGGATGTTTGCTTCTTTCCAGGGTACTGGGAAGCATGAGGTATGAGTACATAGACGGAAAAAATTTGCCAATACAGGAGCGAGCACCAAGGAACAATTCTTAAGTACTATTGGAGGAATTTCATCTGGACCAGGAGCCTTATCTACTGAGAGATTCTGCAAAATAGTTTTGACATGTCTGGTGTGGATCTTAAGTGAGGGAATTTCAGGCGAATTAAAATTAAGTACAGGGACATCTTGATTTATTTCATCTAAGGTTGAGTTGGTGGAGAAAATATCCGCAAGAAGGTTAGCTTTACCTCGTGGTTCACTTACAAGATTGCCAGTCGGAGATTTTAATGGTGGAATGGATGAAGCAGTTGTGAAGTTGGATTTGAATGAGTTAAGAGTAGACCAAAATATTTTGTTATCATTTGGATTATTTAGAAGTTTATTTGCCTGCTTGTGGAGAAAGTTTGATTTAGTTAGGTTTAATACAGTTTTGGCATGATTTCTGATGTTTCTAAAGTAATTAAAGGCTTCATGTGTTTTTGATCTTGTGTATGCATTGTAGGCTATTTCTTTTTGTTCAGTTACTCTAGCACAATTATGGTCAAACCATTTAGGTGAATTAGATCTTTTAATGTACTTTTGATGAGGAATAAAAGTTTCCATTCCAATTTTTACAAAATCTTGTATGTGGCTCAAGGTGGAGTGTGCATCATTAGAAAAGAAAGAGGTCCAGGGAATATCAATAAAGAAACCTTGAAGACCCTCCCAGTCTGCCCTATCGTAATGCCATTTAGTCACCAAAACAGGTTCAGAGTGGGAAGGTGTGGTAGGTGATAGACAGGTGGCCTGTATCAGACAGTGATCAGAAGATCCAAGCGGGGACCTCACTGTAACATCATAATTGTCTGAATTGGTTGTTAAAAATAAGTCCAGTAGGTGGGAATTATGATTAGGATTATCTGGTACACGGGTGGGTTGGTTGACTAGTTGAGTGAGATTAAATGAGTCTGCAAATAGCTCACATTCAAGACCAGCATCATCAGTCCTGGCTGAATGAGTGAGCCATTCAACATTATGGACATTAAAATCACCCAACACAGTGATTTCAGAAGAAGCATTTAAGTTGAGGACACTGAGTTGTGAGGACAGAGAATCAAAAAGACTTTGCTCTGGAGGAGTATTTGGGGAACGGTAGATGCAACATATGTATTTAAATTTACCAGCAGAAATTAATTTATATATAGAATAATCAAAATAGGGACAATTGAAACTAGTAACCTCCTCCAGGGCAATTTCAGATTTTGCGAAGCAACATACACCTCCTTTAGGTCTGAAATTTTGGAGCAGTTGATAACCTGGAAAATTAAATCTAGACGTGTCAGATGTGGATGTTACTTGAGTCTCTGTCAAAAAAAGGAGAGTAGGGGATTCTGCTTGAAGAAATTGGTGTACAGAATTGATGTTAGAGTGAAGTCCCCTTATATTGCTTTAGAATTTAAATTTATAAAAAACTTAGTTGACAGTAGCAAGAAAAATAACATCCCAGAAAAATTAGCACTTGCTAAATTGTTAAGTAATAATAGTAGATATATTGATGATATTCTTGTTTGTAATATGTTAAATTTTAATCAAGTCGCTAAACAAATTTACCCAAATTTCATCCCCCTCACACAAGATAACGTAAATGATGATGTTGAAAATGTTCTTGATATCAATATACAGATTGTTAATGAACAGTGCACACTTAAAATATACCACAAAGTTGATGATTTTAATTTTAACGTAATAAACTTTCCTTTCCCTAATAGTAGTATTGATAGCAAAATAACTTATAATTGTTTTTATTCCCAGCTAATAAGATTTTGTAAAATTTGTACCAGAGTAGAAGACTTTTGGGATAGAGCTAGGTTATTATACAGACTCTTAGTAGACAGAGGTTTTGTTGCAAGTAAATTGTTGCATAAATTTAATCTTTTTAAGGTCAATTATTGTGACTGTATTTTAAAATTTGATATCAATAATTTGAATCAAGCATTATTAACTTGAAGTTTCGCTTAAAACCTCTGCTTACTTTTTGTCTGTATATATTAATTGTTTATAATTTTTTATTGTTATTATTCATTTTTATAATTGATTGTAATTGTTAAAAGAGTACTCTTTTGTTTAAATCTATTGTGCCTTCTTCAAATTTTAAAATAGTTATATTTATTATATTATATATAATCATTGTCGATAGGATTAATTGCTTGCTTTTGCGATTTCCTTCGTTTATTTGTACAATAAATGTAGGTTATTTGTAGGGTAGTAATTGTTAGGGGTCACTTGAAGCATGCTATGCTTACAGTGCCCGATAGCACTATCGTTAGTGAGTTATATTTGTATTTTGTACTATTGTTATTATCTTGTCAAGTTGCAAATTTGATTTTAATATAACATTTGACACTTAATGTAGTTTCTTTATTCATGCAGAGTTTAGTAAAATTTACCAGAACGTCCCCGACTTCCCAAATTGACTAATTCCTTGAACGTGACTACAGTGCGTTGTTATGTGTGCGATTAGTTTGTTTGGGAAACAGATTAACTTGCTCATGTAGTAATTACACCCTATGTGGTGGATTGTGTTCTTTTATTTATAAATCATTATTTTACTTAAGCGTTGTTTCCACATAGCGATTTTGATTAGTTATTTTGTCTTTTTACGGTGTTCGTATACGTTTTGGTTTGTTTATTTTGCAAGTTTTACATTATAATATAATAACTATAAGTTTGCTTTGTGAGTTTATATGATTTGAATGAGAGCATGGTGGTCATTGTCTGTTGCTTGAATTTATATGAATTTGCATGTGTGTGTATGCATATGTGCGTGTGTGTGGTTGTATTTGTAATGTGCCTAAATAGTATAATGAGCGTGCATGTTATGCAAGTAGGAAAAATGTAACTTAATTTATGTAGATATGCGTCATTATGTGTGAGTGTTTCTATATCCGTGTGTGTGTGTGCAGGTGTGTGTGTGTGTGTGTATGTATGTGTATGTGTGTATATGTGTGTGTGTATATATGTGTGTGTGTGTGTGTGTGTGTGTGTGTGTGTAATAATAATGATAATAATACTTGGCTTATTTCGAACAATAAGAATAATGGACGTCATAATTGAATATATTGGGGTTTAGGTATAAACTATTTGTGGAAACATTCCGGAAGGATGGGCATGATGCCAAATAAATATTTGTAATCAATAATTGATAATTTTTAGACATTTAATCATGAAATAGGCCAGTTAGAGTGGCAATAGGTCGAAAGCAATAATTTACACCTTCATTGCTCGCTCTGCTAGGTCAACCCAGCAACTACTTTTGGCTGCTCGCTTTGCTAGCCTAGCAGAGCGAGCAGAGTGAGGAAGCAGTGTCGTTCTGCTCGCCTAGCAAAACATTTTGACGACGCAATTCTTTGCTTTCTGTCAACGGAACGTACTGCAGCTGATCTATAGACGATTCTTTAAGAGGGGGTTCTCTGAGCGATTATAAAAACTTTGGTGCCATCTACAGTAGGTGTCGATTTTTCCCTTGCGAGCGATAGCGAGCCTGTAATTTAGAAGGAACTGGCCTTTGGCCGGAGCATTGTTCTACCGAAAAATGAACACATTTATCTCAAAAGTGGGTCTTGGAGGATTTTCTTTTCAAACTTGATGGAGGTATAGGGAGGAAACTAAAAACAATTAACAAATAGATAGATAAATAAATATATAAATGTCCAAATCAATAACAAAAAAATTCCCCTTACCCTGTGGAATTAGCACTTGGTCTCCTTGGTCTATATAACTATTTGGAGGTGCTTGGCTGGTGGTACTGGGTAATTAGCACTTGGTCTCCTTGGTCTATATAACTATTTGGAGGTGCTTGGCTGGTGGTACTGGGTAATTAGCACTTGGTCTCCTTGGTCTATATAACTATTTGGAGGTGCTTGGCTGGTGGTACTGGGTAATGTATTTATGGTGTTGGGTTTTTAGTAGAACACACCATCAGCCAATCAGCTCCAAGTAAAGTTCTCTGCCTCAAGACGACCACGTACAATTTCGCCAGGTTAAAACAAAATACTATAGCTAACTTATTATAAACCATTATAAGCTAGAACCACCACCCCTTTACCTGATCCTATAGCTAACCTAGAACCCCTCCCAGGTAAGGTGTAGTAGCTAGCTCATGAGCTAGCTACTACACCTTACCTGATCTTATGGCTAACCTAGAACCCCTCCCACCATGAGCTAGCTACTACACCTTACCTGATCTTATGGCTAACCTAGAACCCCTCCCACCATGAGCTAGCTACTACACCTTACCTGATCTTATGGCTAACCTAGAACCCCTCCCACCATGAGCTAGCTACTACACCTTACCTGATCTTATAGCTAACCTAGAACCCCTCCCATCATGAGCTAGCTACTACACCTTACCTGATCTTATAGCTAACCTAGAACCCCTCCCACCATGAGCTAGCTACTACACCTTACCTGATCTTATAGCTAACCTAGAACCCCTCCGACCATGAGCTAGCTACTACACCTTACCTGATCTTATAGCTAACCTAGAACCCCCCTACCATCAAGAGCTAGCTACTACACCTTATCTGATTTTATAGCTAACCTAGAACCCCTCCCACCATGATCTACAACCACCACACCTTACTAGATCTTATAGCTAACCTAGAACCCTTCCCACCATTATCTAGAACCACCACACTCTACTAGATCTTATAGCTAACCTAGAATCATCTACATGTTACTTTTTGGACTTGGACTTAGGATTAACTGACCTCAACGGGCTGCACGCGTCACACTGAGTAATGTTACACTTATTATATTATACAATGGATACCAGGGCGGGATATCACCACATACACACACACACACACACACACATATAAACACACACACACACACACATACTGTACACACACATAAACACACACATACACACACACACACATTCATACACACACACACACACACACATAAACACACACACATACATACACACACACACACATAAACACACACACACATACATATACACACACACATACACACACACACATACACATATTTTTCTATGTGGATGAGGGAAACAAAAGGCAAAACTGCCTGTGTCGAGTGCCCCCCCCCCCCCCCCCCTCCCCCCCAGAGAAAGAGTGACAGGGACAAAATCAAGGAATGTTCGGGCCAAATGACTGGACACACGGAGTTTGAAACAATTTAAACAATAAATAGAGAGATGCAACATATCGGCGAAGAGAGAGAGAGAGAGATTGCAGAGTCGGTGAGTGAACGGGAGTTAATTCAGTTAATGATACAAAAGGCTTTTCTTTCTACTTTGTCTAGAAGTGCTGTGTGAGAGGATCCTCCCCACACATGCGAACAATACTCAATACAAGGGCGCACTGTACCCCTGTACAGAGCAAGAAGCTGTGCAGAGGTGAAGAACCCCTTGAGGCGGTTGAGCACACTCAGCTTCTGGGAGGCTGTCTTAGCAAGAGTGGTGACATGGTCCTTCCACGAGAGACCAGAAGAGAAAGAGACACCGAGAATATTGAGAGAAGATGAAGGGTTGATTTTTGTATTGTTGAAGTATAAGGAATAGTCCTCTGGGAGTTCATGGCAGGTAGATAAATGGAGTAATTGGGTTTTGGAAGCATTAAAGGTATAAAAGTTTTCTCTGCCCCAGTTGGAAATGGTAGTTAGATCAGGAGATAAGTGTTGTATGGCTTCATTACGTTTGTTTTTGAGGGAATGCTGGCTGGGGTGTTTTGGAAAACTAGTTGAGTTACTTGAGTAGTGTAAGGTAGAGTCATCTGCATATGAATGGATTGGACTGGAGGTACAGTTGAGAAGATCATTTATGAAAATTAGAAAGATAATTGGAGATAGGGCAGAACCCTGAGGAACGCCGGAGTTGATAGGATGAGGAAGTGAACGAAGGCCGTCCGCAACCGCAGCTATAGAACGGCCAGAAAGGAAATTAGCGACAAAGGCACAGATGGAGGGATAGAAACCGAAGGAGGGTAGTTTAGAAATTATAGATTTGTGCCAGACTCTATCGAAGGCCTTCGATATGTCTAGCGCAATAGCAAAGGTCTCACCGAAGTCCGAAAGGAGGATGACGAAGAATTAGTAAGATATGAATGAAGATCACCTGTAGAGTAACCCTTAAAGAACCCATACTGGCGATCTGAGAGTAGATTACGAGAAGAGAATTGCTTAAGAAATTTGGAAGTAAGAATAGTTTAACATTTACGCTGCGGGCAAATTTCCGCCTATTTCTGCCATATTAGGGCTCATTCAGGCACTCCTGATTGATTAGGCATGTGTCTGAATGAAATGAAATGTATTCAGCCGAAAACTAGACGAAAATAGCTTTAATTTAACGCCAGAACGAACTTTGTAGCTCGCGTGGTTCACCCGCAGAGCTACCATAGACATTCACATAAATGAGCAATTCTCGCTAGTTTCTCGCAACATTTGCCTTTGGCAGCACTGTATATCTCGCGAGACTCTGACTCAGAGCCCTCAGTGACACAGCTGCCTGGGAGAAGGACATGTGGCCTGTCGCGCTCCTGCTCGCTTGCACTCGATTTTACAGGCTTTAAGAGGCTTTAAAAGCCTGTAGATTGCTGTAAATTGCCATGACGTTCGGGAACATCTCCCGCAGGGTAAGGGTTAAAAACCTTAGAGATACGAGATGAGAGCAATTGGACGATAGTTGGAGGGTAGAGAGTGTTCACCCTTCTTTGGGACAGGTTGAATGAGAGCAAACTTCCAGCAAGAAGAGAAGACGTTAGAGGAGAGACAGAGATGGAAGAGTTTGCCTAGGTAGGGAGTCAACACGGAGGCACAGTTCTTGAGAACAACTGGAGGAACACCATCCGGATGGTACACCTTCTTAGTATTAAGCCCAGAGAGGGTAAAAAGTACATCTTTAGAAGAGATTAGGATATTAGGCATAAGTAGGGTGGAAAGGGAGGAATAGCACTAGAATCATCCAAGGTGTTTCTAGCGAAAGTTTGAGCGAAGAGTTCAGCTTTGTCAGAGGAAGAAGTGATGGTTGTGCCATCAGAGTGGAAAAGGGGAGGGAAAGATGAGGAAGAGAAATTGTTGGAGAGGTTTTTGGCTAGATGCCAGAAAGCTTGGGAAGAGCTAGAGTTGGATATTTCCGTGCATTTATTATTGATGAAAGAGTGTTTGGCGAGTCGAAGGACAGATTTGGCTTGATTCCAGGCAGAAACATAGGAAGTATGAGATTCTTGAGTTTGAAGGCATCGGTACCGTTTGAAGGCTTCCTCCTTATTGCGGACAGCAGTAGAACAAACGTGAGTAAACCAAGATTTTGTTGCATTAGTCTGAGAGAAAGAAAATGGAATGTATGCCTCCATGCCCGAGAGGATTACCTCGGTAATGCGTTCAGCACTCTCCGAGGGTCCCCGGCCACAGAAGCAAAAATAATTCCATGGGAAATCAAAGAAGCACTGCCGGAGAGCCTCCCAGTCAACAACGCCAAAGTGCCTCAAGCGCCGCCGGCTGGGAGGATCGAGTGACCCGTGTCCATACTGGAGAGATAGGACAGGTGACAGAGATAAATTTATGGTCGGAGAAGCCCAAAGGAGAGAAAAGATCAACAGTATGAGAAGAAGGGTTAAAAGTTAGAAACAAATCAAGAATGTTGGGCAGATCTCTGAGGCGATCCGGGATACGGATGGGTTGCTGAACCAACTGCTCTAAGTCATTTAGGATAGAAAAGGCGTAGGCTTGTTCACCAGGTTGGTCAGTAGTATGAAAGGAGAGCCATTGGCGGTGGTGAACGTTGAAATCTCCTAAGAGGGAGATTTCTGAGAAAGGAGAAATGGATAGAATGTGTTCCACTTTAGAGTTTAGATAGTCAAAGAATTTGGGAAAGTCGGTAGAGTTAGGGGAAAGATAGACAGCACAGAAATATTTAATATAAGAATGACAGGATAGTTTGAGCCATAAAGTTGAGAGTTCAGAGGAGTCAAAATCGGGAACACGAGAGCAAGTGAGTTTGTTGTGCACGTATGCATAACATCCGCCTTTGGCTTTGAAACTAGGATAGAGAAAGTAGGAGGATACAGAGAAGGGGCTGCTGATAATTGCTTCAGACACCTGAATTTCAGTGAAGAAAAGAAGATCAGGTTTGTAGGAGGAGAGATGGTGTTCAACAGAGGGAAAATTAGAGGAAATGCCGTGAGTGTTGCAAAAGTTAATAGTAAGAGTAACAGGCCGAGGTCCAGATAATTTTGAGGGGTCGTCAGGGAAAGGTCGGGCGTGTGTGGGGGCATTTATGGTCCTCTCCTCCCCTGGGGACTCCGAGGCAGGGCTATTATTCATCATATTGTAAAAATAAAATTGATGTGGAAAAAGGAAGTGTGGTGTGCATGTTTAGTGTAGTGAAGTGGATAGGAGGAGGAGTTGTTTGTGAGAGCTAGCTGGATTACTCTCAGTGTAAGTGAGGCATAAAGGAAATCAGTAAGAGAGGCCAAGCAAATGAAACAGGAGTTCCAGCGACTCTTTATCAAATGCCTATAACCTCTCCTGGGTCTAAACCTGTTCGATTGGTGCCTGCAATCTCCCCCATTTAAGCTGTATAGAATGGAGTGTTTTACTAAATTTTCCGCTGTCTTTGGATTCTTTTTACACAGACCATGGGATCATAAGACACCAAAGCCTAATATTTGGTAGTTACAATATCACTTTTCGTAGTGTGAAACAAATCGCAATTTCAGTGCTATATTAAAAGAATACATGCATAATATTATGAAGACTATCACTGATGGATGTTATGTGCGACCAGCTGATATACAAAGAAAACAAATGCTAGCTAGTGTCCCGTTCATCCTAGTGAGAGTACTGCTAGGTTGCTAGCTAGTGTCCCGTTCATCCTAGTGAGAGTACTGCTAGGTTGCTAGCTAGTGTCCCGTTCATCCTAGTGAGAGTACTGCTAGGTTGCTAGCTAGTTTTTTTTTTTTTTTTTTTTTTTCTATGTGATTGAGGGAGGCAAAAGGCATAACTGCCTATAGCGAGTGCCTCCCCCATAGTTGAAAGAGTGACAGGGCCAAAATCAAGGGACGTTCGAGCCAAAATGCCTGGACACACGGAGTTTGAAGCAATTTAAGTCATAGGAAGAGGGAAAGACTGATTCTGGAAGAGAGTTCCAGAGCTCAGCTGTTGAGTAGAAGAAAGTTTGAGAGTAACGTTTCACTCTTGGGTTGGAGAGTTGCACAGAGTAGGGGTGTCCCGTTCATCCTAGTGAGAGTACTGCTAGGTTGCTAGCTAGTGTCCCGTTCATCCTAGTGAGAGTACTGCTAGGTTGCTAGCTAGTGTCCCGTTCATCCTAGTGAGAGTACTGCTAGGTTGCTAGCTAGTGTCCCGTTCATCCTAGTGAGAGTACTGCTAGGTTGCTAGCTAGTGTCCCGTTCATCCTAGTGAGAGTACTGCTAGGTTGCTAGCTAGTGTCCCGTTCATCCTAGTGAGAGTACTGCTAGGTTGCTAGCTAGTGTCCCGTTCATCCTAGTGAGAGTACTGCTAGGTTGCTAGCTAGTGTCCCGTTCATCCTAGTGAGAGTATTGCTAGGTTGTTAGCTTAGCAAAGTGCACGCATGAAGCAATTTTTTGCTCGCTGTCAACGGAACGCACTCCATCAGGTAAGATGTGGTGACTGACTCGTGCTGAGAGATATGCTATAGTCCATTCATTATAGGTAGGCCAGGTATCCTAACACCCTAACCTCTGCAACTCAAAACGGACTGAAACAAATGGGCTGTCAATTTTCACTCCTACTCCCTGGCTGATTCATCCCAAACGGAATATACAGAATATATCTTTGAATTATCTATAGTTATATACTGTAGTATATTTATTTATGAGCCTGTCTGCCTGTCTCTTTGTCTGAAAATCTATGTAGCTTATATATCTCAGTCACACGAAATTCACACACACACGCGTACACACACACACATTCATGCACTCTATGATACACACACTCACTCCCACAGTCTCTCTCTAACTCACTCTCATACACACACACACACACACTCTCACTCTCTCTTTATACTATTTATCCATCTACCTATCAATAAAATCAATCAATCATCCATCTTTCCAATTATATATATATATATATATATATATATATATATATATATACTGTATATATATAGTTGAAAAAAGAACCTATTGTGAAATAATTTTTAAATATAATCCGGAAATTTACTGCAGGAAATTCAGTCTTTAACAAAGTTAGCACATTCTTCCTAAACATAAAACTCGATTCACCATAAAAAGGCAACTTAATGCATTTAATAAGTTTGGGTACATCCGAAACTTTCACTGTCTTGATCTGTTTTTTGTACAAAAAATATCTGAGGACTTTATTAAATACATTGATGCTAAAGTTGTTCCCTAACAAATATGTTTTCAGAAATTCAAACTCCACATGCATAATCTTATAATCCGAACAAAGGTCATAGGCCCTATTTAGGGCCTATATATATATATATATATATACTGTATATATATATATATATATATATATATATATATATATATATATATATATATATATATATATATATATATATATATATATATATCTTTCGACATATCCATCATCTATCAATCTATCTATCAATTCAGCCATCCCAAATCCATTGTCAACCCGTCAACTCACAATTACCTCTTTCTCTCTCTCTCTCTCTCGCTATCTATCTACCTATCTATCTATCCATCCATCCATCCATCTATCAACCCGTCAACTCACAATTACACATAATATGCTACCTCTACCCCCCTCTGTCTATCTCTCTATCAACCCGTCAAATCCCAATTACACATCTCAATCGTCTAGAATAAGAAAGTCTAGTAATTGTGAGTGAAATTGAGACACTAATCCATGAAATTAGGGATAATGGCGGGTAGAAAGTTGAGTGCCTTGGGGGACCTATTGGGGACTGGGGGGATAGATAGGTTGATAGATAGATACGCTATAGATAGAGAGGTAAATAATTATATAGATGGATATTTCACGAGGTAAATATGGAGGACTACAGACAGTTAGATAAATAGACAAACAAATAGATATATAGATAAGAAGATAGATAGATCGACAGACAGACAGACAAACAAACATATATATAGATAGATACATACATATATAAATAGATAGACACGTAGATAGCAATTTCAGATACATAGAAAGACAGATATATAGGTAAATACTATATACATATATATACATATTGTTCTATGTGTATGAAGGAGATATATATATATAGGTAAATACTATATATATATATATATACATATTGTTCTATGTGTATGAAGGAGATATATATATAGGTAAATACTATATACATATATATACATATTGTTCTATGTGTATGAAGGAGATATATATACATTAAGATTCCTTTATCACGCCGTGGTGTAGTGGATTAACCCCTTGAAGCTCTGACGCGTTTTAGCAGTTTAGTTTGGCTATCATTAGACGATTTTATGCAGCTTACGAAGGATCTGTAGGTAATAAGAGGGTAAATACGATCTCAATCAACCCTTTGACTTCCGTATACCGTTACTAATCTGAATAAAATCCTCTAATAGTAGCCAGAAAACAGAACAGAAACGCGTATTGGAGCTTGGAAGGGTTAAAAGCTTGGACACTCGTTCTGAATGTCGGAGGTTCGAGTCCGGCTGGGAGTATATAAACAATTATTAACTCACGTGTATTTGTTAGATATAATTGATACATACATACATACATACATACATACATACAGTACATACATACATACATATAAGCATACTTTACATGATAACAGTAGCCACTTTATATTAGGATAATACTATATATTTTGTATTAAGGAAAATAAAGTTGATATATAGTATGTATGCAAAATATAGTATTTATTAGAGATAGGTGGGAAGATCAATATTCATAAACATGACAGTTACATACAAATAAAAAAAAAAAATATATATATATATATACCAGTATATATATAATGTGTTGTACCAAATTCAGCCGGGCCTCCTCAACCCCAACCAACCACGCTGATGGTACCACCGCGCTCATAAAATTATGTCCCCTCCGTACTGTACCTCCTCAACCTCGGGGACCACCTCCAGCACCACAACCCCAAGATCCATATACACCAGGTCGGCCGGGGTAATTACCAAAATACGCTCGGTCTACGCACGTGACGTAGTACGAGGTCGACTGACCACCGCTCCTCCACTTATTCGTTAGCATATACCTCTTTATTTTTCACTTTATGTCCCACATTGCATTATTATTAGTATTAAGTGTGTGTGTGACAATTGTTGTTCATTTACAGTATTTTGTGTAAGCAAATTATCGCAATTGTAAATATAGCCTATGTATTACTGAGAATACTATAGTATAAAAATGGTAGACAAAAGGGTAGAGTAATAATACAGTACTTTCCTTTAAGGGTAAGTCAACTTGATTTTAATAACAGAACAAGTATGTTGTACTCGTAAATATATTGTACATAAAACATAAGACAATGGGAGTCTGCAGAAAGCCGAATGGCCACACAAGACAGATCCCTCTCACACCCAACCCATATCGTCCATATGCCATCTATTTTTATCTTGCAGCTTTCTATCATTTGTAATCCTACTATGGTGCTAGGTAGCCTATTCCACATTTCTATAACTTTTACCAAACTAGGATTTGCCACTATTTACTTTGTGCTGAATATGGTATTTTAGAACATATGAGGTTCTAAGGTGTATTGATTGACAGCAATATATATATATATATATATATATATATATATATATATATATATATATATATATATTAGAGAGAGAGAGAGAGAGAGAGAGCGATATATAAACATAACTCAATATAGAAAGGCAGAACAAGCTAGTAGCCTATTAGTAAAAAAAATATAGATACAAACATCGCAATACACAGATAGATCAATAATTATACACTAAGACAGGTCAAAATGTAGCTTGTGATCACTGTATAGCAAAAATAGTAAAAGCTACCATAAATCCGTAGATAATTCAACATAAAATACTATATCTAGAAGCCAGGTGAATACATACCATAACATTCTAACATAACATAGGGAATACTTCATGTCCTAAGGGGAGATTGTAAAGGCCCTTCGTCCCCGTTTGGTGTTGATTTGTTCCTGACGAGCGATAGCAAACCTGTTAATTTAGGAGGAATCGGCCTTTGGCCTGGATATTTTTCTATCGAAAAATGTACAAATCCATCTTGAAGGGGGTTTAGGGTTTTCTTTTCCTACGCTTGATGGAGGTCTAGGGAGGAAACTAAACACAATATATGAATACATTAATTAATAGACCAAACAATCGGTCTGCCTCCCATTAACTGTAGCATAATGGTAGTAATTACAGTTGGAATGAACTGCCCAGATCAGTGATTAACTCAGGAACAGTTGAAAGTATAAACGTATGTTGGATTCTCATATGGATATGAGCTGTGTGTGAATGGGAGCTGCCTTGTGTGGGCCGCATTGCATTATGCAGTTTCCCGCTATATTATGTTCTTATATATGTACGGTACACTTCACAAATAGCCTTATATCTACACTTAAAAATCATTCTTATAACTACACCTTAACATTAGTCTTACAACTACACCTTAAAATTTGTCTTATAACTAAACCTTACAATTAGTCGTATAACTACACATGCGGTAACAATAGGTTTATACATTATATATATATATATATATATATATACATATATATATATATATATATATATATATTTATTAAGTCTAATCAATAATATAGCTTTTCCTCTCTCTCTCTCTCTCTCTCTTTCTACATTGGCATCCTTATTAATTAAACACTGATCACAGTAATATTTCATTTGTAACACCAAACACAAATAAACAATGCTTACTCTTTGGTAGAAATAGTGAAGGTACAGCATCGTCTTTGAGAAGTCGTTTATTTCTTGGACTCTCAATGCCTAGTAAACGACTTTTCATGTCATCAATATAATCGTTATTGGTGAAGTGTACAGAGCATACAACTGCATGTTGGGCATTAATACCATCTTGGCGACGACACAAGTTTATCCACACGCTTCTGAAATGTGCATCCCTTGGAAATCGGAATGTTCTTATATTTTTCCCGTCCACTGTACGCGGTTTATTGCTACAGCCAAATACTGCACACTGGGTAGGCATTATGATTATTAGCCAACCACAAAATATCTCTGGAATACTAACATGTCAGACAGAACTCCAAGTGTTCTACATGTTTACTGAACAAAGGACAAACAAGTACTGAATTTTCTTTCTCTTGGGATAATCTGGGAGACTGACTAGGAGTACGTATATGATACTGGACCACGCTGGTCTAGACTACTCGTGATGTCACGCCACCTGCACCCTTCCCGTGTCACCTGCGCGGGTTTGCCTACCTGGCTGACCTGGTGTATATGGATCTTGCACAACCCCAGAGACAATACACCACGACAACATCGAGTGCCCCTCCACACCTTTACCCTCTTTGCGTAGTATCCCATTAAGCCCTCCGCACCAAAGAAAACGTAGTTACAGCCCCTCCCCCCCGGCCAGAACCAAACCAAAACAAACCCTCGCTCCCCTCAACTCCCCCAATAGGCGGCGCGTACAGCCAGCGGAAGTGACGTCACCTACCCGGGCCGGCCTCAGATTGGAGGACCGACCCTCTACACCGACTAACCAAAACTTCCCATCATCACCGGCCAGCGTGGGTTCTGATTGAACCTTGGGGAGGATCCTCCAGCGAATCTTGAGGTCACTTCCCCTACTCTCCCCCCTTCCTCCATCTCGAGAACCACACCGGACCAACGTCGCCCTACAGCCAGGGTACCAACGCGCCCTTTTTGTCGCCAACGAATAATGCAGCAGGAAGCACCTAAATCTGGCATAGGTTTCAGGCCAGGCAGTGATTTCGCCCATTCACATGTAAATAGTGTAAATATGTTTTATAGATTTGTATGTAACTTATGTAAGTTATGTCTGTACAATGGGCATAGGTGCAGTCGCCCGCAAGAGTCCCTCATTTAAATTACATGTATTTATCTGAATGTTATTGTATATTTATGTATCTGTAAATCATATGTGTATGCGTGAGCGGTAGGCTATGTACGCGTGTGTATTATTGTGTATGTATATGTAGGTGTGTCTACAGTATATAAGTATGGTCTCATTCAACCTGTCCCAAAGAAGGGTGACCGCTCTCAACCCTCCAACTACCGTCCAATTGCTCTCATCTCTTGTATTTCTAAAGGTTTTTAAATTATTCTTCCTTCCAAATTTCTTAAGCATTTCTCTTCTCATAATCTACTCTCAGATCGCCAGTATGGCTTCCTCAAGGGTCGCTCTACTGGTGATCTTCTTTCATATCTTACTAACTCTTGGTCATCCTCCTTTCGGCATGTCGGTGAGACCTTTTCTATTGGGCTAGACATATCGAAGGCCTTCGATAGAGTCTGGCACAAATCTTTAATTTCTAATGTGACGCTTCTGCATAGTAACCACGTGCGGGCATGCGCGCGCGTCGGCTGCCCAGCCGTTTAGAAACCGGCTGGTGGCAGCCGGCCGGCAGGCTTTCCCTTAGTATATATCCTACGACAATGTAACTAATGTCTGGGATATTCTTATATTGTTTCACAGCTTGAAGCTGCCCTTATTCTTAACCAACGCATTTTAGTATATTTTATTCTCGATAGTTGATTGTTTCATTATAATATATAAGATGTAAGTCTAGTGAGAGCGGGAAGAGAGACCGGCTTGGGACGTTGCTTCGCGCGGAGAGACCAGCTTGGGACGAGCCTGAAGCGCTGCCACATGCATTTGATTGCAACGTTAGGCTTAGTTTCGACTCACGCACGGGGTAGAGGATTTTGACCAGGCAACTGTGTTGAGTGTTGCCAAGCCTGGGATGTATTCTGCATGCCTAGGGCGGGGTCCAGACAGATTCAAGACTCAGAGCTCACCTCATTGTCGTACCCTTCGGACCCCCTTGATATCTATCCCTCTCAACCCAACTTAGAAACGTTCTCTCTTACTTTGTATACCTTCTTTCCACTACTTCACCAATCTATTTAATTATCCCATCCCCTTGATAGACCTTATATCTATTATTGTATTAACGACGAGCTCTCAGATAACTAGATAGGATTTTGGGCCTTATGCAGAGACGTAATTGTTAATGAGACCTAGGAAGCTTTTTTGTTGTCTCATATTTGGTGGTTTCATGCTTGCTAGTGTGTTCTTGTGTCAGGTTAGCAGGGGCTAGACCGGAGGGGAGGCTTTTTGCGATCCTTTAAGTAAAGTCTGCTGGTGCGAGTCCCGTGGACCCGCATGAGTTTACTAGGATACCCGTGGGAGTCTGGGGGCATTTTCTTGTCTGTGTCCCTGTGTGTCTAGCGTTGTGTTGTGTGAGGGCCATTGCCTAGTCCACTCAGCACTGCGCAGAAAAAACCTTGTTGCCTTTAATGCTTCCAAAATCCAATTTCTCAATCTATCTACCCGTCCGGAACTCCCAGCGGACTATCCCTTATTCTTCAGCAATACAAAAATCAGCCCTTCATCTTCTCTCAATATTCTTGGTGTCTCTTTTTCTTCTGCTCTCACTTGGAAAAACCATATTACCAGTCTTGCTAAAGCAGCGTCCCAGACGCTGGGTGTGCTCAACTGCATCAAGGGGTTCTTTACCTCTGCACAGCTTCTTGCTCTGTACAGGGGCACAGTGCATCCTTTTATTGAGTATTGTTCACATGTGTGGGGAGGATCCTCTCATATCGCACTCCTAGACAAAGTAGAACGGAAGGCCTTTTGTATCATTAATTCGCGCCCACTCACCAACTCTTTGCAAACTCTCTCTCTTTGCCGCAATGTTGCATCTCTCTCTCTCGCTATTCTATCACTACTACAATAATCAGTGCTCCTCAGAGCTCTCCCAGTGTATACCACCTCCTCTACGTAGGGTACGTGGTACCTGTCTTTCAACACAATCCCACCCCTACTCTGTGCAACTCTCCAACCCAAGAGTGAAACATTACTCTGACTTTCTTCTACTCAACAGCTCAGCTCTGGAACTCTCTCCCAGAATCAGTCTTTCCCTCCTCCTATGACTTAAATTGCTTCAAACTCCGTGTATCAAAGCATTTTGGCTCGAACGTCCCTTGATTTTGGCCCTGTCACTCTTTCAATTATGGGGGGGGGTCACATAGAAAAAAAAATGCATATACAGTATGTATGTACAGAGTATGTATGTGTGTCTACTGTGTATAATTATATATGTATGTGTATGTGTGTGTGTATATATATATATATATATATATATATATATATATATATATATATATATATATATATATATATATATATATATATGTATGTATATGTATATATATACTGTATGTGTATGCATGTGTGTATGTATGTACAGTATAATTATGTAAACTAAATTTCCCAAGCGGGGGACATGTGGGTGACTACAGTATCAATGTACATGTGTACCACATTCATTTGTGAGTTTAAGTACAATATCAAAGTGTCTACTGTATATATAATAAGTGAGTGTACCAAAGCTGAGTGAGTGAGAGAGGGTGAAATATTGTTGTCTGATGTACAGTATAATGTATATACTAACTCTCCTCTCCTCCCATCACACTAGTGGGCCAGCATTATGCTCAAGACCCACTCAGGAATATGTACTATATATTTCTGAAAATAAATATCATCATCATCATCAGGGGAAAATTATCTCTTCCCCTCCCTGAGATCTGAAAACTTAGCTTCTTTTAAGTGCTGACTGACCCGACTCCTAACAATATAACAGCTAATCCCAAGTTTAGGAGTCCTAGACTGCTCTCTGGCTCTAGGACCTCGTAGCTGTCAGGCTCGAGGGTCTCGTAGCTGTCTGGCTCGAGAACCTTAGGTAACTTGTTTTAGGACGATTATCTGTAGTCTGTCTGTCAGGCTCCCTTCTTAACGTAGCATCGAAATCTCCAGTAGCCTTGCCGGAACCACATTCTGTACACGCTATCAGTAATTTGTTCCCTCTTATAGTTATATTGTTACATGTCTGGTAATCACTAAATTGCCAGGCTGCTGTGTAACTATAACAGGGAAGCTCTGCCCCCCCCCCCCCTCTTTCCAAACACTAACATTAGCTGCCAGTTAGGGAACTCCCACACACACTAATATCATTCACGAGACATAGTCATCTGTAGTCTCCTTTTATGTGTATTGTATATATCCATCTGTATGTAATTCTTATTCAATATAACTATCCTGATTATCTGTATGTATATATAACCAATATACCTTTGTGCCTATTATTAAAGGCTGGCCTTGTACCCATTGTTCATGCTCATAAATAATAAACTTGTACACTAATTACTTGTGTCATCTCTCAACAATTACCCCTCGGTAAAACGGACCTCGCACAGATAGTTTGCATGTGCAGTTGTTGTTGTTGTTGTTGTTGTTCCCCATGCTGCCTGGCCGAACAGCCCCAAGGCCCCGAGCAAGGCCAAGGCCATAACCGAGCGCCCCCACAGAACCCTACCCGCCGACCACAATAAAGCCTGCGTGACCGAAGCCACTCCATGGCGGGGAGCTGAGGAGGGTGCGGAAATGCCCGGGAAACCAAAGCCCCACCCAGGGCCCTGTGCCCCTCAGCAATTATGAAGAGAAAGTTGAGGGGCAAGGGAAAAATGTGACGCTTTGGCTTCCAATCTTGGTAGATTGGGAGGTCAATCCACGGAAGAGACGCCGTCACTTGAGATCTAGAAAATATATAAGTAAAAGGAACAGTCAGAGTAAGCTATGGGTATGGCAGAGATTGCTCAGTTCTCACTCTGATAGACGAGCCCATCACCACATGACTAGAACCCAATCCTCTCAGCATCAGCTAGGAAAGGCCCTAGAAAGCCGCCTTTGGCGGGGGGATAGCTCCCCTATTTCAACCCTTTTCGGGGTTGGGCACCCGCCTGCATGTGCAGTTGTTCCTGGTGGTAACTGGCATCTTAATATATATATATATATTGAGAGAGAGAGAGATAATTATAGTTAGTTAAAGGGCTGATAAATAAAATAAACCCATCTTAACAACGAAAGTATAATCACACAAATCATGTAACAATATAATTATGTAAACAATCAACAATAAAACAAATATAACACTACCAATTAAATCACAAATCAAGAATGCCCTCTATGCAATTATTCAATATGCATCAAATAAGTTTTAGGCTATGTTAAATTTCGCTATACCTTTTATTTTCTACACCGCCCTTCTCCAGCTGAATAAAATCGTCTGAAGTTAGCCATAACTTATACTAGTTACGTAATCCAATATATAGTTTTAAGTATAAACTAGAATAATAAACTAAAGGTACAGGTGCAGGCTACAGGTATAGGGGTGCACTAGATATATTATGGGTTTAAAGAAAGGTATGAAAAGGGTTATTAAAGTGTCCATCACAATACAAATATTGGTAGTAATAAGTCTATGTAATATAAGGGTACAAAGGTGTACCACTAACAATATACCCACATATATTATATACCTTTTTCATGCCATTGAGATTTTACAGCGTACAGGTGGTGGCTGAGTGGTTATAGGAGTGAACTATGGTATATATGAATACTTTGTTTGGAACCCGCAGAGGGCTGTTCTTGGATTGCATGATATATGGGGATTGTAGAAGAAGGACTGTAAAATCGGGAAAGTATTAATTTGCATACTGCAATTGAATATTGTTAATTCTGTAAATGTGTGGGGTTTTTTTACAAGTCAATTTTAAATACGGCTTCAACCTTGTGACAGTTTCGCCCAAGAATAGAAGCAGAAAATAGCGCAATGTGTCTCTTAAGAAATAAATAAATAAAATAAATAAATGTATAAATATAAGAATCCATGTTAGAGTTATAGGTCTGAACATTGGTACTGGTGGCAGCGGTGGGAGTTGTTATCATATCCTTCTGTTCTGGCATGTTGTAGTCTCTCTACCTGAGTCTCGTACCTCGATCCCACCCACGATCTGAGAGGGAAATCAAGTTAGTATTAAACATGTTATTTAAGTTATGCAAGAAGATGTACCCATTTTGGAAGCAAAACTATCTATCTATTGTTTGAAATGGAATTCCATGATTGCATGATTTGCCTGCAGCACTATACTACAGGCTCTATAGCAGTGCCACATTCGTAAGTGCTTTTAGTTCTACAGATTTATTAGTTGGTGATAATACAGACTCTGCTGGGGCAAAGGTGCACCCGTTCACTACTAGATGGCACCAACACACCTATAAACCCTGGATGTGACCTCTAGGCTGACCACCATGCCAGCTGCAGGGGTACATGTAAGGGTAGGACTTGGCACTGCAGCTGACACGGTATTGTTCACTCATTTATGTAGTACCTTCCTTGTGTGTATCTCCAGGGTTCACCACCTTCACTACCGGGCAGAAGGAACAAACTCCCAAAATGTTCTGCCCTGTAACTACTATTATTGGGACACACGCCAACACCGGCAAACAACAGGATGGTGACGGGGTTCAGGATCCCCACCACTAGCCAGAGTAATGCCACTATCAGACATTTAGAATATGTTTGAAGTCGCTAACTGGGCACACATTCTTTTTGAAGCCAACAATAGTTATTAGCAATGAGTCTAGCCATTACGCTTCAAAGGATTTGTTTTACAAGGAAGCAGATGTTTGCTCCTGAAGTCACGCAGGAGCTAATAAGGAAGCATTCTTAATTTGTCTGTTGTGTTCCACAGGCTCTGACTACCTACAGGAGGAATTAAAACTGCCTATCCTAAGAAAAGAATACTTTATAATCTCTGCAAATAACGTTAGATATAATAAATACATACATTTCGAGTTTTGACCTACTTAGGAAGGAAGTAGAGGAGTGATGCAGCATGGTCGAGATAGGTGCCAGCTCTCTCTGGACTCTGGCACATTAGTCGCTGTAAACACTCTTCACTCCCTCCTGTCTCTCCCAACACCCACGACAACACCAGCGCTGTGTCCTGTAATGTTAAAAGTAAAGTGGGAGTGGTGTATGTTAGGCTTGGCTCTGTTGCTGCACTTATCTTAGTTCAGGAAATATGCTGTTTAATCAACCTGTTAGAAACCCTTGCTCAATGTGGTATCTGAAGGAAGGCTGTCGAGGACGTAACAGGCAGACATTCAGCTTTTTTGTTTTCTATGTGCATGAAGGAGACAAAAGGCAGGTTGCCTGTAACGAGTGTCCCCCCAAAGTTAAAAGAGTGACAGCCAAATTCAAGGGACGTTGGAGTCAAAATGCCTGGACACACGAAGTTTAAAGCAGTCTAAGTTATAGGATGAAGGAAAGATTGATTGAGGGAGAGAGTTCCAGAGTTCACTTGTTGAGTAGAAGAAAGACTGAGAAAATTTGCCAATTTTTGGGTTGGAGAGCTGGACAGAGTAGGAGTGGGACTGTGTTGATAGGCGGGTGCCTCGCACTCGCTGCAAGGGAGGGGATATACACTGAAGAACGGTGATTATTGTAACAGCGATAGAAGAGTGAAAGAGATGCAACATTGCGGCGTATAGAAAGAGATTGTAGGGAACTACTGTAGTAAGAGGAGGCGAGTTGATGAGGTGCAATGCTTTTGATTCTTATCGTTCGAGAAGAGCGGTATGGGTGGAGCCTCCCCACACATGCGAACAATACTCAATACAGGGGTGCACTGTGCCCCGATACAGAGCAAGAAGGTGTGCGGGGGTGAAAACCCACAGAGACGGTTAAGCACACCTAATTATTGGGAAGCTGTTTTAGTAAGAGTGGTAATATGATCTTTCCAAGCAAGGCCAGATGAAAAAGATACACCTAGAATGTTGAGAGAAGATGAAAGGTTGAGTTGTGTATTGTTGAAGAATAGTTGATAGTCTTGTGGAAGATTGTGATGTAGAGATAGAGGGAGAAACTGGGTCTTTGAGGCATTGAAATTAACAAGATTTTCTCTGCCCCAATCAGAAATTATTGAAAGATCAGAAGATAGGCATTCTATGGCCTCGCCATGTTTGCTTAGGAGTGCTTGCATGCTAGGTTGATGTGAAAAACTAGTTGAATAATGTAAGGTAGAGTCATCAGCATATGAGTGGATAGGAATAGAGGTACTGTTGAGATCATTGATAAATATATGAAAGAGAATTGGAGACAGGATAGAACCCTGAGGAACACCGGAGTTGATAGGTTGAGGAAGTGAACGATGCCCATCCACAACTGCAGCTATGGAGTGGTCTGAAAGGAAATTAGAGACAAAGGCACAGATAGAGGGATAGAAACCGAAGGAGGGTAGTTTGGAAATTAAAGACTTGTGCCAGACTATATCGAAGGCTTTTGATATGTCTAGAGCAACAGAAAAAGTCTCACCGAAGTCCCTAAAGGAGGATGACCAAGAGTTAGTAAGATAAGCAAGAAGATCACCAGTAGAGCGGCCCTTAAACCCTTTGGCTGCGGCTATGTTTGGGCTATTTAGGGCATATTCAGGCACTCCTGAATGATAAATCAAGCATCTGCATTAAATGAAGTGTACTCTGCCGAAAACTAGGCGAAAATAGCTTCAAAATGACACCAGAACGGACCCTGTACGTGGTCTGGTTCACCCGCAGTGGTCCCAGTGAAATGCGGGAATCCCGCTATTATGTAACACTCGCTCGCTTGGCTATACTGGTGAGAGAGACAGAGAGAGACCCGCGCGAGACACAGCCTAGCTTAGTGAGCCGCTCGGTGCTCTGAGGGTCGGAGGTGGGCTCCTCACGCTCCCGCCCACTGACACTCGATTTTTACGTTTTTTACAGGCTTTTAAAGCCTGGAAATTGCTGTAACTTGCCAAAACATTCCAGAACGTCACCCGCAGCGAAAGGGTGGAAACTGTACTGGCGATCTGAAAGTAGATTATGGGAAGATAAATGCTTAAGAAATTTTGAGTTAAGAATAGTTTTAAAAACTTTAGAGATGCAAGAAATGAGAGCAATTGGACGATAGTTAGAGGGTTGAGAGCGGTCTTTTAACTCACGTGAATCTAAGAATTTCTTCTTCAATCGAGTTGTCAACTTGTGGAATGGGCTTTCCCGAGACTTTATAGACTGCAGCACCGTTGATTCATTTAAACTCCGCCTAGACAAATATCTCGCATCAAACCCGCGACTGACTGCGTTTGTAGATGAATAACTTTATTTTATCCCCCCCTCAGTTACTAACCCATCTGTCCCCTACTAACTTCCTAATCCTGCCACGGACATTAGTTCCAGGGCAGTAGTTCCATTTCCAATGTTCCCTTACCCATGCTAAACCACTGTTTGGACACTTGATCCTCAGTGTTTTGGAGGACAAGCAGCCTAGAAGGGGCACTAGATCTGTTGTTGCTTGATTTCCTTTGTACACCCTTCTTTGGGACAGGTTGAATAAGAGCAAACTTCCAGCATGAAGGAAAGATGTTAGAGGATAGACAGAGCCGAAAGAGTTTGCCTTGGCAGGGATTCAGCACGAAAGAACAGTATTTTAGTACAACATGAGGAACACCATCCGATCCGTACGCCTTCTTAGTATTAAGGCCAGAGAGGGCCAAGAGTATATCTTTAGAAGAGATTATGATATTAGGCATAAGTAAGTGAGAGGGAGGAATAGCACCAGAATCATCCAACAATGTCACAACGATGAGAGTGGTGGAGGTGACAATGACGAGTATGATACAATATACTAGGCACAGCCGCACAATGTAAACAATAAGCAATATAGTTAACCTGTAAGGAAAAATGTGACGCTTTGGCTTCCAATCTTGGTAGATTGGGAGGTCAATCCACGTTAGAGACGCCGTCACTTGAGATCAAGAAAATATATAAGTAAAAGGAACAGTCAGAGTAAGCTATGGGTATGGCAGAGATTGCTCAGTTCTCACTCTGATAGACCAGCCCATCGTGTGGTGATGGGCTGGTCTATCAGAGTGAGAACTGAGCAATCTCTGCCATACCCATAGCTTACTCTGACTGTTCCTTTTACTTATATATTTTCTAGATCTCAAGTGACGGCGTCTCTAACGTGGATTGACCTCCCAATCTACCAAGATTGGAAGCCAAAGCGTCACATTTTTCCCTTGCCCCTCAACTTTCTCTTCATAATTGCTGAGGGACATAGGGCCCTGGGTGGGGCTTTGGTTTCCCGGGCATTTCCGCACCCTCCTCAGCTCCCCGCCATGGAGTGGCTTCGGTCACCCAGGCTTTATTGTGGTCGGCGGGGAGGATTCTGTGGGGGCGCTCGGTTATGGCCTTGGCCTTGCTCGGGGCCTTGGGGCTGTTCGGCCAGGCAGCTTGGGGAACAACAACAACAACAACAACCTGTAAGAAATTCTGGCCCAAAGTGAGATCCAGATGCAAGCTACAACGGACCTACAGATCTCTATTAATGATATATGGCACAGCAACAATAATAAGAATACTGGAGGTGACAATGATGAACATGATGGAGTACTGACATACTAAGAATAAAATAATGGAAACAAACGAGCAAGACAGTCAACATATCAACAATAACATGATTACTGGAGGTGACAATGATGAACATGATGGAGTACTGACATACTAAGAATAAAATAATGGAAACAAACGAGCAAGACAGTCAACATATCAACAATAACATGATTACTGGAGGTGACAATGATGAACATGATGGAGTACTGACATACTAAGAATAAAATAATGGAAACAAACGAGCAAGACAGTCAACATATCAACAATAACATGATTACTGGAGGTGACAATGATGAACATGATGGAGTACTGACATACTAAGAATAAAATAATGGAAACAAACGAGCAAGACAGTCAACATATCAACAATAACATGATTACTGGAGGTGACAATGATGAACATGATGGAGTACTGACATACTAAGAATAAAATAATGGAAACAAACGAGCAAGACAGTCAACATATCAACAATAACATGATTACTGGAGGTGACAATGATGAACATGATGGAGTACTGACATACTAAGAATAAAATAATGGAAACAAACGAGCAAGACAGTCAACATATCAACAATAACATGATTACTGGAGGTGACAATGATGAACATGATGGAATACAGTGACATTAACAGCCGTATTCTTAGACAAGTGGGGTGGGTGTTATCTAGCCCACAATGAACGAAGTTTTATAAGCTAACAAGTTATCTCGTCATATTTCGTTCATTAAGGAGTGGGGTTTCACGTGGGAAGGTTTAAGAATACGGCTTTAAGGGGGGTCACCGGCTTTTTTTATCATTCTCTCTTTCTCTGGCTTGTATCCATTCGGTCCCATTCAGCCAACTGTTTTAAGACGTTTATCCCCATCCAAGTGTCGATTTCTTCCTGGCGAGCTATAGCGAGCCAGCATTGTATGGAGAAATCCAGCTTCGCCGGGGACATTTTTCTATCAAAAAATGTACAAATTTAGCTTGCTGTAAAAACAAAAAATATATATGCTGGCTCCCTTCCGCTTGCCAGGAAAATATTGACACATGGATGGGGGTAAACGTCTTAAAACAGTAGGCTGAATGGGGCCGAATGGATACAAATCAAATAGAGAGGGAGAGAGAGAAAAAAAAACGCGAGGTGGGCTCCCTTAAGACTATAACAATGCGATAAATCAAACAAGCCAGTCAACCTCTAAGAAATCGTGGTCCAAGAATGGGTCGTGGTGCAGACTGCGGCGGACGAATGGCTCTCCGGTGATGAAGTATGGCGTTCCGATCACGATAATTATGATGGAGACTACCACGATGAAGGCCGAGTAGAGCAGCGGCCACTTCCCCACCAGGAGTTGTGTAGTGACCAGCTTCTCCTCCAGGGGGGTCAGGGCATCATCATCACCTTCTTCTTCTGGTTCCTCCACTTCGAATTTTTCCCAAGTCATGCAGTCGCCTTCCTCGTTCTCCTCGATACACTGGGATTCGACCTTGGAAATAGAGTGTGCAATATTGTTAACCGCTTCTGTGCCGGCGACGTCTTCTTAATTTGATTTCAGCTACATTTAGACGATTTTATGAAGCCTAGGAAGGATATATGGCAGCTAAAAGAATTAATTAGGATAGTTTTTGTTTGTTTCTATGTGCATGAAGGAGACAAAAGGCAGGCTGCCTGTAACGAGTGTCTCCCCCAAAGTTAAAAGAGTGACAGAGCCAAATTCAAGGGACGTTGGAGTAAAAATTCCCGGACATACTATGTTTAAAGCAGTCTAAGTCATAGGATGAAGCCTTATGATTGGTACACGTCCTTCCTAGACTGAATAAAACTGTTTAATAGTTGCCAGAATATAATGAAAAATTACGTCACCAGTACTGAATGGGTTAAAGTGTGGGGGTATACAGTAGGCTATGAAGGGAAATATTCTAGAACAATTACATAATACATTGTTGTTCATGACTGAAATATACTGTTTCTACCTCAATAAGCACCTTCGCACCAGCTGCACATCCCAACATTTCTTGAAAAATTCGCTTGATTGATGGCTGGATGTGAACCATTACGGAAAATAAAATAATCTTGACAGGGCCCATAAATGTAATTACAAATCTTTACTTTTTTACCTGTTGATCTTAGATGGCGTTGTTGAGCAAAAAATAAACTTTTGAAATAGCTCACCAAGCATAGGTTTCTCATGTTTAGCCACTTTCCACATGACTCAGACACAGTACCCCCATGTGTGAAGGCACCTATTACTATACTATATATTTACAAATTGCTTGAGTAAGTAACTTCGTAATAGTGTAAAACAAAAATGAAATTGACAAATGACAGATAGAAACTAAATATAGGGGTTCATCGAGACCATCCAAAATCCTTACTGGCGGTCCATTAACCCGTCCAGCCCCGGCTAGTTTTGTAATGTTTGTTCACCAGAACCCGGCCGGTTTTCAAAAAATGGTTTTATTCCAGAAACAATAGCGAATGGGTTAGGAATGAAGGAAAAACCACGAAAAACCGCTCAAAAAGCTTAAAGAATGGTCCTACAGAGCCCCCAAAAACGTATTTTACAAGAGTAAAAAATTGAAGGCAATTACCCCAAAAAAACAGGTTATTGCGCGCTCACGCGCACGCACGTGGACTTTGAGAGTTTTCAACCATCGGCACGGTTGCGTGGGATACGTACACAGTTCCCATACAAATCTGAGCCCTCTTGAGTGGCTACACCTGAGGTTACGGTCGGCGCAATTAGGGTGACGCGCCAGGCGCGTCTCTGGGGCTGTGCGTTACATACATCGCCGACGCGTCAGGCGCGTCGCTGGGGCTGTACGGGTTAAGACCATCCATGATGTACAAGTTGAAATGGTAAGGCATTAGGAATGACATTGATGGGTCACTCTGCTTCGTTTCAAGCTATTCATAGATTTATATATTTTTCATATATATATATATATATACAGTTATTGAGAATATATCACAAATACACGTGAGCCACTAAATGTTTCTAGTCTCTCAGTGGGGATCGAACCATCGACCATCAGGATGATAGCCGACGCTTTAATCAATTACACCACGACAGTATATACAGTATATATATATATATATATATATATATATATATATATATATATATATATACAGTATATATATACAGTATATATATATATATATATACTGTATATATATATATATATATATATATATATATATATATATATATATATATATATACAGTATATATATACTGTATATTATATACTGTATATATACTGTACTAGCAGGGGTACCCGGCGTTGCCCGGGTAATCACCATAATCACCATCACTACTACCACCACTACTACTACCATAATCACCATCATCAATCACTACTACCACAATCATCACAATACTACTACTACCATAATCACCGGCCTCGACCTCCCTGTGCCTCATTAAACGGCGACCTCGATTTCGGCCGCTAAATGACGTCCGATTTTGGATCTGACCTCATCCGTACCCCCATTGTGGGGGGCTGCGAACAACTTTCGTTCCATACGCCTTTTCGATCGGAGGCCTCCTTCTGCCCCAAACGGCCATTTTTGTTTAAACCAAAAGCGATTTTTCCGATTTCGCGCCCATTTTCTCCGTCCCTTTCACCCTGGGAAATTCTATTTTTCACTAAAACCTGCCTAGGGACCCCCTTACTATGCATACCAAGTATGAACGCTCTAGCTTAAAAAATGTGGCCATGCATAAAGAACAGACACACACACACACAGACAATCGAAAATATTATATACTGTAGACTAGCAGGGGTACCCGACGTTGCCCGGGTAATCACCATAATCACCATCACTACTACCACCACTACTACTACCATAATCACCATCATCAATCACTACTACCACAATCATCACAATACTACTACTACCATAATCACCGGCCTCGACCTCCCTGTGCCTCATTAAACGGCGACCTCGATTTCGGCCGCTAAATGACCTCCGATTTTGGATCTGACCTCATCCGTACCCCCATTTTGGGGGGCTGCGAACAACTTTCGTTCCATACACCTTTTCGATCGGAGGCCTCCTTCTGCCCCAAACGGTCCTTTTTCCTATTTCGCGCCCATTTTCTCCATCCCTTTCACCCTGGGGAATTCTATTTTTTCACTAAAACCTGCCTAGGGACCCCCTTACTATGCATACTAAGTATGAACGCTCTAGCTTAAAAACTGCGGCCGCCTATACAGAACAGACAGACAGACAGACAGACAATCAAAATTATTATATAGATATATATACACTGTTATACAGTATACTGTATATACCGTATATATTTTGTTTTCTTCTTTTTTTTAGTTTGCTCCCTAGACCTCTATCAAGCTTAAAAAATAGAGCCCCTAAACCCCCCTTTGAGTTAAATGTTTACATTTTTCGGTAGAAAAATATCCCGGTCGAGGGCCGGTTCCTCCTAAAATACAGGCTCGCTATTGCTCGCCAGGAAAGAATCGACACCTAAATGACACAAAAGTTCTTATTATTGACACTGAAATAGGGTGAAAGGTCTTACAATCTCCAAAGTAGTGAAGCGAACATCTTAAAGTCTCAAAGCGAATGAGGCTAAACAAGAGAGAGAGAGAGAAAGAAGGGGGTTGTGGGGTTAAGATAAAATAGTCATTGTGGAGGTGACTGGCGTCAAGATGGTTGGTGAGTTCTGAAATGAGGAAGTTGCAGGTTCTAGAGGTCTGAATGTTGGGCAAGGGAAAACTATTAAGTTATAGTAGTGAAAATGATAAAGCTTATGTGTTCTGGAATGTATGGAAAGTGGTGAAGAGCATTATGAATGTACTGTATATAGAACTAGTGACGAGATTGTTTTCAGCAGCTCAATTATTTTTCAAATTGAGAAACGAGGGAGCGAGCTGTCGCTTCAAACAGTCTACTGCACCAAATCACCACCCATAACGAGGGGCGTCGCGCTCCTTGGTGCCGCTAGAAGAGTGGCGAACACATCAAAAGGTATCAAAAGGTATCAAGGTAAGGGGTTCAGAAAAAAAGAAAAAAAATCCCCTTGATCATAATGTGTGTAACCAAGCATCGTAGGTGTGAAGGTTCCTATAATTGATTTATGACCATCAATATTTCTTTACCTACTAACCTTAATCTTTTTAGGTGGGTTAATCACTGTGGAGAAAACCGTACGTAGTAGTCTGAAAAGAAATGATGATACTAATGTATGTATGTATGTATGTATATATTCAGGCACATACCCCATAGCTGGGGGTGGCCGACTCGAGACATTATTTATAATAATAGTAATAGAACTACTACTACTACTACTACACTCATGCTACTACTACTACTACTACTACAGTTTCAAGTGCCAGCTTAAGAAAGATGATTAGTCAATTGAAATCCGGTTTAGGTCATGATGGTGTACATGCTCTATTTCTTAAAAATGCCTCCGAACGTGTCTTGATTAAGTTAATGTATTTCTTTAATATTTGTTTCAGCCATTGTTATCTGCCTCATGAATTATTAAAAGGAACTATGACACCAATCATTAAAGATAAAAAAGGTAACGTAACTCAATCGGACAATTATAGACCCATAATGCAATCCTCTTGCTTGCTCAAACTATTTGAAATAACTCTTTTAAATATCCTAGAAGAAAAAATACAGCTTAACCATAGACAGTTTGGATTCCGGAAGGGTATGTCCACTACTGATTGCTGTTTCACACTGAAAGAGATAATGCATAGGTATTCAAAGATAAGTAACTCAGGAATTGTAACTTTTATAGATTTTTCAAAAGCATTTGATAGCGTAGATCATTTCATTCTAGGTTCAAAACTAATGAAACTAGGAATTCCTTGTGATATAGTCTATATACTTATGCATTATCTCCGAAATCAGCTTGTTAATGTATCTCGGAAGGATTATAGAGGATCCTATCGTTACCTAGAGAAAGGAGTTAGACAGGGAGGTATTTTATCACCTTTCCTTTTTAACATATATGTGAATGAAATTATCAATGAAATATGTAACATGGATATTGGCTGCACGCTGGGCATTAATAGGTGCAATATACTTGCTTACGCAGACGATATTGCACTTATCGCTGGATCAAATACTGATATGGATATTCTCTATACAAAATTCTGTCAATTGGTAAACAGCCATAAACTTCTCATTAATAAGACAAAGACAAAATGCTTTCTATTTGATAAAAAAAAATCACTAATCCTATTGACGTTATTACAATGAATGGCGATACCTTGGATGTAGTAACCTCCTTTAAATATTTAGGTCACTTCGTAAGCAGTAACTTTGAAGATACCGAGGACATCAAATATAGACTTAATATTTTTTATGAAAGTTTTAACAGTATCAAGAGGGATTTTACTTACGTAGATTTAGATACTCTTATTTTCTTGTTTAATTCATATTGTAAGCCTGATTTCGGATTATCTCTATGGAACTATTCTAAAACCAAAAAATCATGTATGTTCAAAACTTTTAATATTGCATATAGTAAAGCCATGAAAAATATGATGGGTGCACCTGTTTATGCTAGCAGCCATGAATCAGCCAATGCATGTAACCTGTTATTATTGAACCATCAAGTAACACTGATACAATGTCGGTACGCAAAAAGACTTGACAAATCTCCCAACTACATAATAAGAAGCAGTATGCCACTTTTAAAAACAGGTTATTTGTATAGTTATGTACTCAAATTGATGAAGGATTATAATGTGAGTATTGCGTTTGAAGAATTAGATATCATTATTTCTAGGATAAATTGGATCCAAAACCATGAAGAACGAAGAATCCCAGTGATATTATAACAGGTAGAAAGGTTTGTAATTGTTTGATATGGGATAACATTATTATGATCTATCCATGCGCAATACCATGGCTATACATGTCAAATGTTACAATGTGCGTGTAAAGTGACATATTTGCCCAAGTTCATGTGATAGCATAATGACATTTTGCTGTAACTTGTAAATGCCTACACTTCTGCTGTTTTATAGTAGAACAGTATGAATTTGTGCCGAAGATGTATGTACACTCGACCGAGAAGCGGTCTTTGCGGTGGCGCTCTGAACGTTCTGGAGGTGGGTCGAAGTCTTGTGATGGTGCCTCACAGACGTGTATTTCACCCGATTCATTCCGTTCACACTGGATTTTTTTTGAGCTCGCCGGTGTGAGGATTGTTTTTTTATGGTCGAGTGTGCCAATGAGCTTGATATAATGCCCGCCGGATATATAGCGGGTATTATTTTTATTATTTCTATAGTCGATTTGTAAATAATTATACAAATTTTGTATTACTCTATTCTGACTGATTCCCCTCCATATGTAATATATGTAAATTTATGTATATTATGAAATAAAGACTGATTGATTGATTGATTGACTACTACTACTACTACTACTACTAATAATAATAATAATAATAATAATAATAACCATAATAATAAAACTAATAATAAAATGTTAGTTTCGAACCGGCTTGCAATGAGGTTGAAAATACACAATTCTTTAATTGTAATTATTCTACGTAGTCAACAGGTTAACTTTGGCTGCCACAAGAATACCTACATACCCCAAGACAAGGTAGGATGTGGGCAGGGATCAAGGTGGAACCCAGAGGTTGTTACATACACACCTAACCTCCACAGCCAGGAAAGATTTAGACAGAAACTACACCTGAGCCAATGAACAGTGACTCAGTGCACTCGGCCACTGTGTGTGTGTGTGTCCTGTTTACTTGTTTTTTATTGTGCATATATATATTTGTTTTTAAGTTGTTTATTTATTACAATTATTATTATTATTTATTTGTATTTTCCCTTACCTGACGACCGAGAGTAAGTTGATGGGCGGTGTTGATAGCCCGCCCGGACCCATAACCAGTTGGGCGTCTGCTTCCCCGCCCAGGGACACCAACGTCACGCCCAACATCCCGCCCAACAACACGCCCAACCGCATTCTGTCAACCAGGGGATCTTTGAGTACACGTTATCAGAATTTGAGGATACATTTCTACTCTTTATTCTGGTTATCATTAGACAATATGATGCAGCTTAGGGAGGATCTCTAGAAATCAAAGTGGTAAAACTATCTCAATTAACTTTCTAGCTTCCATGATTTCTTCCTACGCTAAATAAAATGGTTTAACTATTTAACACGTCATAGAGGGTTAATAGGATATCACACAAGAGTTTTTATCGTCAATTTTCGAAGGTAAACATATTTCCAACAAAATTTCTTGGATATTTTCCACTGGAATCGGAAACTAGACTGAAGAAAGATTGAATTAGACAACACAATGATTTAAGGCGAAATTATATATTTTAATTTTCATGGTCATGTAAGTTTCCTTCCGAGACCTTTATTAAGCTTTAAAAAGAGAGGGAAAAAATAAGAGACCCCCTTCGAGATAAACTTGTTAATTTTTTGGTGGAAGAATGCCTCGGCCGAAGGTCGTTTCCTCCCAAATTGCAGTCTCGCAGCGCTCGCCAGGGAATAATCGACACCTAAATGATACGAGACGTCTTGAAATTAACAAAGAAATGGGGCAAAGGGTCTTAAAATCCCAAACTAATGGTGCGATCGCCGAAAAAACTAAAACAGTAATGGGATTAACATGGGGGAGAAGGGGGTTAAACATTTTTAATAGTTATGTGTCGCCGTTATTATACACAGATTAAACTAAATCAAATGAACTTAGCATCTGATGACTATACTGTATATACATTATTTATTATTTATTATTATACCGTTATTATACACAGATTAAACTAAATCAAATGAACTTAGCATCTGATGACTATACTGTATATACATTATTTATTATTTATTATTATACCGTTATTATACACAGATTAAACTAAATCAAATGAACTTAGCATCTGATGACTATACTGTATATACATTATTTCGCTACTGAAGGATGGTGCTTCTTCCTGGACCCCCTTCTCCCTCGTGCTTAGCCCCATTAGGTTTTGGATTTTAAGATGCTCACTTCATTAGTTTGACAATTTGAAGACCTTTCGCTCCTATATAACATTTGAGATATTTCGCGCCATTTAGGTGTCGATTTTTTCCTGGCGAGAGATAACGAGCCTGTAATTTAGTAGGAAGCAACCTGTGGCCGCGACATTTGTCTAGTAGGAAGCAACCTGTGGCCGCAACATTTGTCTAGTAGGAAGCAACCTGTGGCCGCGACATTTGTCTAGTAGGAAGCAACCTGTGGCCGCGACATTTGTCTAGTAGGAAGCAACCTGTGGCCGCGACATTTGTCTAGTAGGAAGCAACCTGTGGCCGCGACATTTGTCTAGTAGGAAGCAACCTGTGGCCGCAACATTTGTCTAGTAGGAAGCAACCTGTGGCCGCGACATTTGTCTAGTAGGAAGCAACCTGTGGCCGCGACATTTGTCTAGTAGGAAGCAACCTGTGGCCGCGACATTTGTCTAGTAGGAAGCAACCTGTGGCCGCGACATTTGTCTAGTAGGAAGCAACCTGTGGCCGCGACATTTGTCTAGTAGGAAGCAACCTGTGGCCGCGACATTTGTCTAGTAGGAAGCAACCTGTGGCCGTGACATTTGTCTAGTAGGAAGCAACCTGTGGCCGCGACATTTGTCTAGTAGGAAGCAACCTGTGGCCGCGACATTTGTCTAGTAGGAAGCAACCTGTGGCCGCGACATTTGTCTAGTAGGAAGCAACCTGTGGCCGCAACATTTGTCTAGTAGGAAGCAACCTGTGGCCGCGACATTTGTCTAGTAGGAAGCAACCTGTGGCCGCAACATTTGTCTAGTAGGAAGCAACCTGTGGCCGCGACATTTGTCTAGTAGGAAGCAACCTGTGGCCGCAACATTTGTCTAGTAGGAAGCAACCTGTGGCCGCGACATTTGTCTAGTAGGAAGCAACCTGTGGCCGCGACATTTGTCTAGTAGGAAGCAACCTGTGGCCGCAACATTTGTCTAGTAGGAAGCAACCTGTGGCCGCGACATTTGTCTAGTAGGAAGCAACCTGTGGCCGCGACATTTGTCTAGTAGGAAAGCAACCTGTGGCCGCGACATTTGTCTAGTAGGAAGCAACCTGTGGCCGCAACATTTGTCTAGTAGGAAGCAACCTGTGGCCGCGACATTTGTCTAGTAGGAAGCAACCTGTGGCCGCAACATTTGTCTAGTAGGAAGCAACCTGTGGCCGCGACATTTGTCTAGTAGGAAGCAACCTGTGCCCGCAACATTTGTCTAGTAGGAAGCAACCTGTGGCCGCAACATTTGTCTAGTAGGAAGCAACCTGTGGCCGCAACATTTGTCTAGTAGGAAGCAACCTGTGGCCGCGACATTTGTCTAGTAGGAAGCAACCTGTGGCCGCGACATTTGTCTAGTAGGAAGCAACCTGTGGCCGCAACATTTGTCTAGTAGGAAGCAACCTGTGGCCGCGACATTTGTCTAGTAGGAGCAACCTGTGGCCGCGACATTTGTCTAGTAGGAAGCAACCTGTGGCCGCGACATTTGTCTAGTAGGAAGCAACCTGTGGCCGCGACATTTGTCTATACAAATACTACAAATTCATTTGGAAGGGTGGGGGGGGGGGGGTATTTGGAAGGGTGGGGGGGGGGGGGGTATTTGGAAGGGTGGGGGGGGGGGGGGGGTATTTTTAAAGCTTGCTGGAGGGCTAGGGAGCAAACTAATAAGACAAATAATACAAACAAACAGTAAAATAAAAGATGAAAACAAAATCTTAAACAAATATATTATGTAGGCAAAGTTAAAAAACAAAAGTTACAAGAGACTGCAACAATGAAGACAACAACAATATAAATATATACAGTATGTATTTATTGATGAACTGCAACAATGAAGACAACAACAATATAAATATATACAGTATGTATTTATTGATGAACTGCAACAATGAAGACAACAACAATATAAATATATACAGTATGTATTTATTGATGAACTATAATATCAACTAAAGTCAATAAAACATGTGGTGGTAAGGAGGGACGGTTGGTCTTTCTGGTTTCCCTTCTCCCTCATGTTTAGCCCCATTAGTATTCTGATTTTATGACGTTCGGCCCATTAGTTTGGCGATTTTAAGACCTTTCACCCCATTTCTATATCAATATTGAGACCTTTCGTGCCATTTAGGTGTCGATTTTTTCCTGGCGAGCGATAGCAAGCCTGCAATTTAGGAGGACCCGGCCTTCGGCCCTTCAATCCTTAAGTTTAAAAAACAAACTAATTAGGCAAATGTCTTAAAATATCAAAATTAATGGGTCCAAACATGAGAGAGAAGGGTGTCCCTAATAACCAACCACCTCCCCCTTAAGTTATCAATGGCATCCTGATAGAACCGCTCTAATGGGAAACTGATGACCAGGGAGAACGGAAATGTGTGTGTGTGTATGTTTATGTGTGTGTGTGTGTATGTATTGACTGTGTGTGTGTGTGAGGAATTGTACAAAGGAATACAAACTGCAACAGACCTATTGGTCCTTACGGGGCAGTTTGAATATCAAAAACTACTAATCTATTGACTACGAGGTAGAGAAAAGGATAGCAAAGAAGAAGGCTACCACCCACCACTCCCTCCAGCTGATGCTGGCATGGAAACAGAGAGGAAAAATACGATGTAGTACTGAAAAACTGACACAGAAATTCGGATAGGACAGGGAGAAAAAGAAGTTGATTTGTAATCTAAGCTAACTCTATTACTACAATTCTGAAAGGGAACAGATGTATGAATATCAATGTACATTTCGGCATGCATTGACAGAGAGAGGGGGGAGGAGGAGGGTTTACATTAGCCGCATTTTCCTTTACCATCACTATCTCCGATAGACTGGAAATGGTGTCGTATTTCACACCCAAATGCCATAAAAGGGTGTCCAATATCAAGCCAACTCAACCCTGCTCTTCCACAGGGTCGAAACTCAACCCGATTCAGACTTTCGGAGCTTGATAACAGTTTTAAGACTTTTTGTATATATCCATATATAAATAATCGATTTGGATGTGATAATTATAAATGTACCTAGCTATATCCTCAGAATATCGGAAAGAAGCGTCATAATCCTATAGAAGGCCGATAACCTACCGGAGTTATTATATATAATACCTCAAAGTAAGCGATTATATTATAGGAATAGTCATCACAATTTTTTACAAATTCAACTAGATCAAAATAATATCGAAATGATGGATCAAATATTGATCTTGATATGTAAAGCCTGTTGTTTATACACATTGGAGGACATGGCCGCAGCCGCGGTGCCACTCCATTCGCGCCTAATCACGATTATATTTCGGTGTATTCTTACTTAAATTTATATAATAATATATAATAATAATAATAATAATATATAATAATAATAATAATAATATATAATAATAATATTATATAATAATATATACATTTATATATAAATTTATATATATAATTTATATGGGTTGATTAGGCTACACAATACAATATTACTAAGTAACAGTACACGCATATATATATAAATATCATAACATTTGTGAAATAGGTTCGACTGCGCAAAGCACCACGGCTGCGTGAGGGCCAGTAGGATAATTTTTGGCATTTTCTGCCAAAAGCCCAATGGCTTATCAGTGGTGGTAACACAAAATGCAGCTGTAGAGATATCGATGAGGGGTGGTGGGTGGGGCATCTAGTCTCCTGACCTTGACCAAGAGTCAAGTTCAGAAAATCAGTGTTCGTCACGGTAATTAATCTGTCACTCCTCAGAATTATTGAAATGTGTATGTATGCGAATATTTCTTGCTCTACTATTAAACAAATAAATATGTTTTATAATTTCACCTAATATGTAATGTCACAACACATCTTAAATTGTATATATTCAAATTTATTGCCGATATGTTCTGTTGTCGATTACTCCAGTCCTCATGATATTTGGTATATTACGCTATTTCGCTTTTATTTTGTCTTTATTTGCTTTGTAGTAATTATTCTGCAATGCATATTTACTTTCATTCTTAAAAATAGTCAGGAAAGGTTGTCCATATAATGTATATATTTAAAAGTCTGGATCGCCCCTTGTTCATTTCCCGCCATCAGACCATTCCGACTAGAAGATCCCGCCCGCTCAGCTAGGTCCTTCCCGCCCGAATATTGTGGGCGGGAAGAGCCAAGCAATCAAACCTTCCTTGGCTGATTCCGCTCTCTAAGATTAGACCGTCCCGCCCATTTGTATGGTTCACACACCCTCAACTGATCTTGCCCAAATGTGCGATGCAAAAGCCTGTAACCTTGAAATTAGTACCATCAAATATTCCCGAGAGAGAGAGAGAGAGAGAGTAATATGTGAATAGTATACATTATTTCCTCTTGTATAACATAACTGTAGCGATTTCTCGACTCATGCGCTATGTCAGACTAGTATAGACCATTAGCTTACATAGGGTACATTATCATCTAAGGGAAAGTGTGGAAATAAGGATAAGATGTGAAATAGCCTTAGTCAATAAGAATATCATGACAGTAGGCTAGACAGATCATTTACTCTGTTTTAAATAATCGTTTAATGATTGTCCATTTTTAACTGACGATAAATTGAATCCCTTAGTAACTAATTTATCTCTACCTTCTGGTAAATATATGATTGTCTTCTATCATTATCATGTTAACCCCTTGAGGATCATGACGCACTTTACAGTGTATTTTGTCTATTATGAGGCAATTTTATTCAGATTAGGAAGGATATATGGAAGACAGACGGTTATTCGAGACAGTCTTAAGCATTTCAACACTTACAGATCCTTCCTAAGCTGTATGAGATCTTCTAATGACAGCCGGAATAAATAAAAAGGCGACATAAACCTCAAGGGGTACCGTAATGTCACGTTTTCATGATCACTCCATATTTCGCTACTCTATTTGCAAAGTAACTGATTTATATACAAATGGGAAATATGCTAATCACCATCGGCTGAAAATGGACAATTGGTTGTGATTTTTCCTATTAATGGGCGTGTGTTTTAGTCTGATCATCATACATATATAAATACATAGGCTTTTTCATTGCACATTTAGGCAAGAACAGTTTAAGATATCCGCGAACCTTACAAACGGGCGGGACGGTCTAATCTTAGAGGGCGGAATCAGCCAAGGAAGGATTGATTGCTTGGCTCTTCCCGCCCACAATATTCGGGCGGGAAGGACCTAGCTGAGCAGGCGGGATCTTCTAGTCGGAATGGTCTGAGGGCGGGAAGGTCAGTAAGCCATCAGACTTTGGGGGTAACAGAAAACGCAGCAATAGATACACTGATCACACAGACCTTACGATCCAAACGAGGTGGCCAGGATGCAATTCTAGGAGAGAGAGAGAGAGAGAGTGTGCAGGTCAGTGACTGGAATAACTAGGCCAGGTGACCCTCCGTCCCTCCCTCCCTCCTGACTTATGCTCTCTCTCTCTCTCTCTCTGTCTGTCTGTCTCTCTCTCTCTCTCTCTCTCTCTCTCAAACACGTACACGTACACGTAGGTTAAGCATCAGTAGTATATAATATTTCTCAATTTCGTTCTTTACTATAAATTTCCCAGTAGAAGTTTTTTCATTCTGCTGACGGGACTTCTTCCCCAACTTAATTTCATGCCGACTAACGGTCGGGTGGGGAGAGAACCTTCTTCATTGCTATCTTTGCTTTCCACTTTGTAGCAAATTCTGTTTTAGCATTAAGTCCGGACTACCTAGTAGGGACCGCAAGGTCTGTGTATCTATGTAACTCAACCAATCAATCAGTGTTTCTATTTCTATCTCTTGTGTATATATTTGTTTATAAATCTATACTGCATAACTGTTTATATATGCTTGCTGTGTATATATCAGTTTGTCTTCATTCATGTTACTTACTCTCACTCTCTTACTCTTACTCTCTCTCTCTCTCTCTCTCTCTCTCTCTGGAAATTGGAGCTAAATAAATATGACACCATAGTATATGAGGATACCTTTTAATAAATATGACACCATAGTATATGAGGATACCTTTTAATAAATATGACACCATAGTATATGAGGATACCTTTTAATATATATGACACCATAGTATATGAGGATACCTTTTAATAAATATGACACCATAGTATATGAGGATACCTTTTAATAAATGACACCATAGTATATGAGGATACCTTTTAATATATATGACACCATAGTATATGAGGATACCTTTTAATAAATATGACACCATAGTATATGAGGATACCTTTTAATATATATGACACCATAGTATATGAGGATACCTTTTAATAAATATGACACCATAGTATATGAGGATGCCTTTTAATATATATGACACCATAGTATATGAGGATACCTTTTAATATATGACACCATAGTATATGAGGATACCTTTTAAAATATATGACACCATAGTATATGAGGATACCTTTTAATATATATGACACCATAGTATATGAGGATACCTTTTAATATATATGACACCATAGTATATGAGGATACCTTTTAATATATATGACACCATAGTATATGAGGATACCTTTTAAAAAATATGACACCATAGTATATGAGGATGCCTTTTAATAAATATGACACCATAGTATATGAGGATACTTTTTAATATATATGACACCATAGTATATGAGGATACCTTTTAATATATATGACACCATAGTATATGAGGATACCTTTTAATATATATGACACCATAGTATATGAGGATACCTTTTTAATAAATATGACACCATAGTATATGAGGATACCTTTTAATAAATATGACACCATAGTATATGAGGATACCTTTTAATATATATGACACCATAGTATATGAGGATACCTTTTAATATATATGACACCATAGTATATGAGGATACCTTTTAATAAATATGACACCATAGTATATGAGGATGCCTTTTAATATATATGACACCATAGTATATGAGGATACCTTTTAATATATGACACCATAGTATATGAGGATACCTTTTAATATATATGACACCATAGTATATGAGGATACCTTTTAATATATATGACACCATAGTATATGAGGATACCTTTTAATATATGACACCATAGTATATGAGGATACCTTTTAATATATGACACCATAGTATATGAGGATACCTTTTAATAAATATGACACCATAGTATATGAGGATGCCTTTTAATATATATGACACCATAGTATATGAGGATACATTTTAATATATATGACACCATAGTATATGAGGATACCTTTTAATATATAAGACCTGTTCTGCCTTGCCTACAAAACGCTCAGAAGTTGTATATAATTCTTCAGTAGAACGGTAGAACCTCTTCAGCACGATGACGTAATCTTCATGCTACTCTAGTTGTCATTAGACTATATTCTGTACCTTATATTCTACCTCTAGGAATAAAAAGGGTTAAGACGATCCTAATAAAGCTTCTGAATAAAGCAAGTCATTGTTAAGCTGCATAAAATCATCTAATTTTAGCCAGAATCAAAGGCAAAACATGGTCTTCGTGCTGAAAGGGTTAAGAAGCAACTGAATAGCATTATCTCCACTATAATTTTTGTTTTAACCCAGATGATCTCCCTGGATTGAATCGCAAGGTCTTTGAAATATAGTGTATCCCTTGTAAGTAACTATATATCTTTCAATGTTTGTTATATAAGCTGGTAATAAACCCTACTACATGTAAACAATATACTACAGAGGCCTGGTACCAAGCCTTATTGTGTGCCTTTGTAATACTTTCCATGGTGAATAGTAAAACATCTCTCTCTCTCTCAAAAAAAAAAAAAAAAAAAAACACACACACACGCACACTCACTGACATACACACTTACTTTATCTCTCTCTCTCTCTCACTATTTATTACACACACACACACACACACATACATCCTGATCGTAACCTTCCATATCCTTATAACGACCCAGCCACCTAACGGGTTCTTGTGTCCCCCCCCACCCTCCCATACCCCTACAATCCCTACTATGCCCTTATCCTCCATCCCCTATTATACTCTTATATATATATATATATATATATATATATATATATATATATATATATAGAGAGAGAGAGAGAGAGAGAGAGAGAGGTAGATAGATAGACGTGTTGACTGAACAACAATAATAACGGCGATGGTAAGCCAGTGGAAGAGTAAAACGTAATTCTCACGGAAATTGTAAAACCCTACCACAAGCGTTACTCGCTACATCCACTACTGACGGTGCTTAGGCCGTAGTGATTTGTGTATTTATGTATTCGTGTGGGTTGGGTGGGTATAAGAGATTAAATGTTATGCGAATACTTAAAAAGAGTAACGTGTGTGGGTTTTAGTGAATAGAGAATTGATAAAAATATAAACAATTAGGCTATTTACACACACACACACACACACATTAACCGTAGCCTATACTATTAACTTGAGACATTGCGGTACATTTGCGGTATATGCTTGCTCTCTCTCTCTCTCTCTCTCTCTCTCTCTCTCTCTCTCTCATATCAAGTATATACAGTATATATAAATATTTAATACTGAGAGTACAGACTATATCTAGTACAACAATATGCTTAAGGGAGCCCACCTCGCTTTTTTCTCTTTCTCTCCCTCTCTCCTTGGCTTGTATCCATTCGGCCCCATTAAGCCTACTGTTTTAAGACGTTTATCCCCATCCAGGTGTCAATATTTTCCTGGCGAGCTGTAGCGAGCCAGCACATATATATTTTTGTTTTGACAGCAAGCTAAATTTATAAATTTTTCGATAGAAAAATTACTCCGGCGAAGCCGGAATTCTCCATACAATGCTGGCTCGCTATCGTTCGCCAAGAATAAATCGGCACCTGAATGGGGATAAACGTCTTAAAACAGTTGGCTGAATGGGGCCGAATGGATACAAGGCAGATAAAGAGAGAAAAGGAGGGGAAAATTGAAAAAGCCGGTGACCCCCCTTAATTCATCTAGCCTACTATAGTCTATACATTATAATGATAAAGCCGGTGACCCCCCTTAATTCATCTAGCCTACTATAGTCTATACATTATAATGATAAAGCCGGTGACCCCCCTTAATTCATCTAGCCTACTATAGTCTATTCATTATAATGATAAAGCCGGTGACCGGTGACCCCCCTTAATTCATCTAGCCTACTATAGTCTATTCATTATAATGATAAAGCCGGTGACCCCCCTTAATTCATCTAGATTATATCCTACATTATAGTTACCCCCCTTAATTCATTATAATGATATAAAAAAGCCGGTGACCCCCCTTAATTCATCTAGCCTACTATAGTCTATTCATTATAATGATAAAGCCGGTGACCCCCCTTAATTCATCTAGCCTACTATAGTCTATACATTATAATGATAAAGCCGGTGACCCCCCTTAATTCATCTAGCCTACTATAGTCTATTCATTATAATGATAAAGCCGGTGACCCCCCTTAATTCATCTAGCCTACTATAGTCTATTCATTATAATGATAAAGCCGGTGACCCCCCTTAATTCATCTAGCCTATTATAGTCTATACATTATAATGATAAAGCCGGTGACCCCCCTTAATTCATCTAGCCTACTATAGTCTATTCATTATAATGATAAAGCCGGTGACCCCCCTTAATTCATCTAGCCTACTATAGTCTATTCATTATAATGATAAAGCCGGTGACCCCCCTTAATTCATCTAGCCTACTATAGTCTATTCATTATAATGATAAAGCCGGTGACCCCCCTTAATTCATCTAGCCTACTATAGTCTATACATTATAATGATAAAGCCGGTGACCCCCCTTAATTCATCTAGCCTACTATAGTCTATACATTATAATGATAAAGCCGGTGACCCCCCTTAATTCATCTAGCCTACTATAGTCTATACATTATAATGATAAAGCCGGTGACCCCCCTTAATTCATCTAGCCTACTATAGTCTATACATTATAATGATAAAGCCGGTGACCCCCCTTAATTCATCTAGCCTACTATAGTCTATACATTATAATGATAAAGCCGGTGACCCCCCTTAATTCATCTAGCCTACTATAGTCTATACATTATAATGATAAAGCCGGTGACCCCCCTTAATTCATCTAGCCTACTATAGTCTATACATTATAATGATAAAGCCGGTGACCCCCCTTAATTCATCTAGCCTACTATAGTCTATACATTATAATGATAAAGCCGGTGACCCCCCTTAATTCATCTAGCCTACTATAGTCTATACATTATAATGATAAAGCCGGTGACCCCCCTTAATTCATCTAGCCTACTATAGTCTATACATTATAATGATAAAGCCGGTGACCCCCCTTAATTCATCTAGCCTACTATAGTCTATACATTATAATGATAAAGCCGGTGACCTCCCTTAATTCATCTAGCCTACTATAGTCTATACATTATAATGATAAAGCCGGTGACCTCCCTTAATTCATCTAGCCTACTATAGTCTATTCATTATAATGATAAAGCCGGTGACCCCCCTTAATTCATCTAGCCTACTATAGTCTATTCATTATAATTAGACCACTATATTTGTCCACTCACCTCTATAACTCCAAACACGACTAAAGTAATCAAACTAATATTTCTATCGTTTGGGAAGAGTCAGCCAGGGAATAGGTGTGGACATTTATAGCCCATTTGCTGTAGCCCTTTTGGAATTACAGAGGTGAGGCGTCAATGTGTCTGTGCTATTTATAGTGAATGGACTTTAATTGCGTTCAACCCATTAACACTATCTGGTCTGACCTCGTGTGGGTTATGATATTGTGTATAATTTATTTTTAAGGATTTTGCTTGTTATTGCCATTTTAGCGCAAAGTATTATAGTTTGTCCCCTTGGCTAACAAAAACGCCTTCCCAAACTTCTTTCAAACTAAAAAAAAAATCACCCAGACCCCCTTCAAGCTATAATTGTACATTTTTCGATAGAAAAATGTCCCGTCCGAAGGCCGATTTCATCCAAGTTACAGGCTCGCTATCGCTCTCCCAGAAAAAAATCGACACCTAAATGTGGCGAAGCGTCTTTTTATCGCCAAACTAATGGGGCCAAATGGCTTACAATCTCCAAACTAATGGAGTGAGACAGGGAAATCGTGACCACTAACCTCTGTAACTAAAAACAATACTATAGTAATGGAGCTACTATTACTGCCAGTGGGGAAGAGTCAGCCGCTTGGAGCATAGGTGTGGAAATTAATAGCCCATTTGCTCTAGCCCTATTAAGTTACATACAGTAGGTTATTGGGCAAGATGTTTTGGCCTACCTATAATGACTACAGTATAGTAATGTTGATGGCTAGGTATAATTTGTTAGGTATAATTTGTGGTATAATTTGTTAGGTATAATTTGTTAGGTATAATTTGTTAGGTATAATTTGTTAGGTATAATTTGTGGTATAATTTGTTAGGTATAATTTGTTTGGTATAATTTGTTAGGTATAATCTGTTAGGTATAATTTTTGGTATACTATGTTAGGTATAATTTGTGGTATACTTTGTTAGGAATAATTTGTGGTATAATTTGTTAGGTAAATTTGTTAGGTATAATTTGTGGTATAATTTGTTAGGTATAATTTGTTTGGTATAATTTGTTAGGTATAATTTGTTAGGTATAATTTGTTAGGTATAATATGTTAGGTATAATTTGTGGTATAATTTGTTTGATATAATTTGTTAGGTATAATTTGTTAGGTATAATTTGTGGTATAATTTGTTAGGTGTAATTTGTTTGATATAATTTGTGGTATAATTTGTTTGATATAATTTGTTAGGTATAATTTGTGATATAATATGTTAGGTATAATTTGTGGTATAATTTGTTAGGTATAATTTGTTTGGTATAATTTGTTAGGTATAATTTGTTAGGTATAATTTGTGGTATAATATGTTAGGTATAATTTGTGGTATAATTTGTTAGGTATAATTTGTGGTATAATTTGTTAGGTATAATTTGTGATATAATATGTTAGGTATAATTTGTGGTATAATTTGTTAGGTATAATTTGTTTGGTATAATTTGTTAGATATAATTTGTTAGGTATAATTTGTGGTATAATATGTTAGGTATAATTTGTGGTATAATTTGTTTGATATAATTTGTTAGGTATAATTTGTGGTATAATTTGTTAGGTATAATTTGTGATATAATATGTTAGGTATAATTTGTGGTATAATTTGTTAGGTATAATTTGTTTGGTATAATTTGTTAGGTATAATTTGTGGTATAATATATTAGGTATAATTTGTGGTATAATTTGTTAGGTATAATTTGTTAGGTATAATTTGTGGTATAATTTGTTTGATATAATTTGTTAGGTATAATTTGTGGTATAATTTGTTAGGTATAATTTGTGATATAATATGTTAGGTATAATTTGTGGTATAAATTGTTAGGTATAATTTGTTTGGTATAATTTGTTAGGTATAATATGTTAGGTATAATTTGTGGTATAATTTGTTAGGTATAATTTGTGGTATAATTTGTTAGGTAAATTTGTTAGGTATAATGTGTGGTATAATGTGTGGTATAACTAATGTTGGCAATACGGCTGCCTGTCCTGTGATCGTATAATAAAGTAATATTTTGAACATAGTATAACCTTAACCCCTTCAGTTGAGCACCATGACGTAACTTACATCATATTCTGGTTACCACTATATTAGTCCATGAGCCAAGACCCGAATTTTGGGATATCGGTACCACCCGGGGTGACTAATTCTTTTAGGTGTTTTTAGCTTGCTACATGTCTCTAGTTTATGTTTTGATATGATAGCCCTTGCACATTGGTAGCTTAATGGTCGTTATCACTTCTTGAATAGACATACCCTACCGAAAATTCCGAATTTTTTTAAAATGTCAAATTTGGGGACAGGAATGCCTAAATGTCAACAAAATGCATATAGTAATTGTCACATTTAATACAAGTCCTGTAAATACACACTAAGCATGCCATGGGCTTGTACATACTATTATGGCAAATTACTACTCCTAAATATCATCTACGTCAGACTCGGAATCTGACTGTTGTGCCACCGGCTCTTCTTCAATAGCCTTGTTCTGACATGTCTGTAACCTGCACATGTCCGTGCATTTTAGACCATTGCTGAGGCAAGTACACTTAGGGAGTTCGCATGACCGCACACACTTGCAAGACAGTAGCTGCATAACAGCATCTGGTGCTGGTGAGCCTCGCATCCAGTTGACGGCAAGCTTACCGTCCTCATCTGTCATCCAACCGCAGTCTGTTGGGTTCGCAACAAATGGCTGGCTCTGAAGACTTCTCCTCCAGATCGCAGCCTGGTAGTTTGCACGCAGTGCATGCATGAAGAGGCAGTCCTCACAAGGAGGGAGTTGACTTGACTCTACCTCTCCACGTCTTGCACAGAACAGCTCATACCGAAGCTTGTTTACCTTAGTTGTGTGGGTAGATGGTAGGTACATGTGGCAGGTGATTTCCTGTAGCTTCTCAAAGAGTTCAGGAGACACTTCCCATGAGCGTCCAAGTTCGTGAAAAGCATGCTGGTATGTCTTGTCCATCTTCACCTGCTTGAGTGTCGTCATCTTCCCTCGGCCAGCGAATGCACTGACGGTATCACAGCCTGTAAAGGCATGCATACCAATCAATGAATCACACACGCTGCCTCCCAGTGTGCGGCTCAGTGTGGTGATATCCAGGAATCTTGTCCGGTTCTTCGTCCCGCACTTCTGGAACAGATGGGATGGGATCTTGTGGCACATGCCAAGACACAACACCATGACGTCTGTATCTTCTGCAGTGATGATGACAGACTTGTTCCCAGATTCTGCTGCATGAAGTGCATGGAGAAGAAGGCGTGTGTCTGCTTCTTCTTGAGTTGACTTAAGCTCAGGAGCCTCTTCCCACTGCTCTTTGGTGATCTTGAAGCAGCGCTGCTCACATGTGACATACAGCTCCTTGTCGTTGAGCTTCTCCCTGTGCTGTGGTGCCTTCCATTCTTCTACCAAGAACTTGATAAGACTTGCCTTGTTGGAGGAACTACCGAGTAACTTTCTCCACTGCTGGATGTTGTGCCCAGGTTGAATGTTCTTGAAATGAATTCCTGTGCCTGCACTTCTTTTGGCTCGTTCTGCATCCTTGATGGATGTCTCCTTGTAGATATCAAACACAACATCAATGCGCCTGCTCTTAGCACCTTCATGAACAGCGTGACTCAGTGCTGTACCTGCAAGCTGTGAAAAAGTTTTGTCGTTTCCCTTCAGTTTGTGGACCAGGCTCATCCCATCAATTATGGTAGCAGAGGGCTCGGGTATCACTTCTGCAGGAGAAACATTCCTCTCTAACTCCTTTGCGAGGGCAGCCTTGTTGGTCTTGCGGAGAGACCCATCACCGCTGGCAAGTGCCCAAGGCAAAGGCCCCAGGGGATGAGCCAAGACATCACTCATTTTGAGCTTTCTGTTCTCGGCAACAAGGATCATCTGGCCAAATAGGTTCCTGTCAGCCTTTAAGATAACCTCCTTGGCATGGTCTTGTGAGCGTGGCTTCATTCTGATGTTAGTGAACGTTCTCAGTTTCGTCTTCGTCATCGTGTCATGAAACTGTATAGTTGGCGTATCGATCTCCAGGCGCTCTTCCTTGAAGGCTTGATATGCATCCTCTCCTATTCTGTAGGCCCCTAGAAGGTCTTTGACAACTTCTGGTGGTGCCATAGTCGCAGTTGACAAACTGACAAGATCTTCTTGCTCTGCGTTGAAGGGGTTCAACCAGCTGGTCTCCATCAGTTGAACTAAAGATTGGACATCGGCCTCATCTCTTCTAATCCTGGGCATCTGTAGGTCTGGGTGGCTGAAGTCAGTATACTTTTGGCCTACTACCATAGTCCTGAGCTGCCTTAAGTACCTGCTGCGATACTCCGATGTCAGGTAGTACCTGGCGACAGCTCCGCCTTTCAGGCTGAAGCCTTTTGTGCCCCCTGGTGTCTGGGTGTCTTTGTGATCGTCTCTTCGATTGTCTGGTCCACAGGGATCCGTCCAAAGGGATTCTTGCTACCGATCTGGACCGAAAAGCCACCTTGCATGAAGTGTTCATGGACCTCTGGGTGTTCAATGGGCAGTCGAGACATCAAGGCATAGTAGTAGGTTAGGAACCGGGCATAGTTCACTTTGTCATAGGCAAAACACCACGGTATCATCTGTCGGATTGCTCCTAGGTGGAGCATCCAGTTGCCTTCTCTGGAGGCTCGAATTAAGTCCAGCATGATCTCAACCATGTCCAGGTATGACATCCAGAATGCTGAGAGGTTGTGTTCATCTCTGAGGGTCTCAAGATAAACTTGGAAAAGCTTCATGATATGTGTGCATGATTCACTCTCCATCAGCTCTTGAAAGAGTCCCTGAGACACATTGCTGTGAAAGCTGTTGATGTCCTACATATGTTTGCTCCTTCCAATAATAAATTATCCCAAAAATATAACAAAAAATCCCCAAATATGAAATAAACCCCTAAATATGGAGAAACTTGAAATACACATCGGAATAATTCTTGTAGAGAATCAAATAAGCTACAAGAGCTGTTAGAATATATTTTTCAATGTTCCCCATATTTAAGGATTTATTCTAGATTTAGAGGAAAATACCCAAAATATAGAGTATATTCCGAAATATGAGGAAATTTGAAAAATACCTAGGAACAACTCTGGTAGAGAATATAATTCTACATAGGTGTTCAAAGTTTCGCGATGATTGTGTGATGGATTTTAAAGAAAATGAGGAAAACGCCGAGCGTCACGCTAAAAATCTTTATTTTTGGGTAGCGCCCCTATTGCATCAAAAAAATTAGACTAAGCTACCAGTGCGAGAAGGCTATCATATCTTAATGTACTTACAGTCACTCTATAAACATTTTAGTACCATTCGTGTTTAGTCACCCCAGGTGGTACCGATATCTGGCCTGGCTCATGGACTATATATACCATTTTCTTTAGGTTATAATCTACCTCTAAGACTCAAAGGGAAACATAATTATGATCTCAATAAACCCTCTCAATAACACAGGTCCTTCTTAGTCTACATAAAATCATCTAAATTAAGCCAGAATCAAAGGTAAGCAGCCGACATAGTGCTGAAGGGGTTAAGAGAGCCCACCTCGCTTTTTTATCTTTCTCTCCCTCTCTCTTTGGCTTGTATCCATTCGGCCCCATTCAGCCTACTGTTTTAAGACGTTTAACCCCATCCAGCTTGTAATTTAGGAGAAACCGGCCTCCGGCCGGGAAAATTGCTTCTACCAAAAAATTCCCAAATTTATCTAGAAGGGCGATCTTGGGGATCTTTTTTTAAGCTTGATGGAGGTCTAGGGCGGAAACTAAAAATATAATAAATATATGAAAAAATCGACCACAAATATAAACCCTTCCCCCTTTAAGATCACTGCATTCCTGGGCTTATAGCAAAGTTAGAGTCCTACCTATCGTTAGCTAATGATTATATGTTCCTGTTATCAGACCTAAGCAATATCTTGTAGCCTATAATGCATAATAAGACATAAGGTGGCTGGATATGTTACTCCACAGCTGATAATATCCACAACATACCGAATCTAAAGCTAACATAGAACCTTCCCAATAATAGTTGTACTTCTCCAATATTTATGTAGTATTTTTGTTTGTTTCATCCCTACACCTCCATCAAACTTAAAAAAGACATCCCCAAGATCCTCCTTCTAGATACATTTGTACATTTTTCGGTAGAAACATGTTCCGGCCGAAGGCCGATTTCTCCTAAATTTTAGGCTCGCTATCGCTCGCCAGGAAAACATCGAGACCTAAATGGCACGAAAGGTCCTAATATTGACAAATAAATGGGGTGAAAGGTCTTAAAATCGCCAATCTAATGGGCCGAACGTCTTAAAGTCTGCACACTAATGGGGCTAAACACGAGGTAGAAGGGAGTCCATCCCCTAGTTAGTCAGTACACTTTCCCTCAATATTCGATAATCTACAACCGTAATTATTTGTTATTAGTAAATGTATAGTTAATATTTGTTACCTATTCTATATATAAATAATCCTAACCCTTCTCTATAATGAGCCGCAGTCCTACAACAATACATGAATTTACCTTATAAGTGAAGATTTAGGGATGTAATTTACCTTATAAGTGAAGATTTAGGGATGTAATTTACCTTATAAGTGAAGATTTAGGGATGTAATTTACCTTATAAGTGAAGATGTAGAGATGTAATTTACCTTATAAGTGAAGATTTAGAGATGTAATTTACCTTATAAGTGAAGACTTAGAGATGTAATTTACCTTGTAAGTGAGGATTTAGAGATGATCCCAGAATTATATAAGGAAGAGTGTAAGCAACCCCTCCACCAGCCAATATAAAGGTCACTGCCACACTCCTCCTAGCTACAGGTACAGAAGTTCACCATCACCACCACCACCGCCGCCGGCACCACCACTCACACACACCTGGGCATCGCGGTACGACATTTTTCCACACTTCCTACACCTTTTTATACATCCGTCGCGAAAGCATGGATCAGGTTTATTAACTATTACCCCTACGTATGCGGATATTGCGTTCGAGTCATGTGATAAAATGGCTTGATACGAGGCACAGGTGCTCAAGGGGGGGTGTGGGGGTCACCGTTTTTTTTTTATCTTCCTCTCCTGTTCTCTCTCTACCTGGCTTGTATCCATTCGGCCCCTTGGTCTTGGTCTTGGTGCGAGAGTCACGCTCGACTGGTCGAGGTGTGGCCCCATTCAGCCAACTGTTTTAAGACGTTTATCCCCATCCAGGTGTCGATTTCTTCCTGGCGAGCGATAGTGAGCCAGCATCGTATGGAGAAATCCGGCTTCGCCGGCGACATTTTTCTATCGAAAAATGTACAAATTTAGCTTGCTACCGCTCGCTAGGAAAATATTGACACATGGATGGGGTAAACGTCTTAAAACAGTAGGCTGAAGGTGCCGAATGGATACAAGCCAAAAGAGAGAGGGAGAGAAAGAGAAAAAAGCGAGGTGGGCTCCCTTAACAATCCTACTCAAAAGCTTACATTTGCTCAACGAGGCTATCCAAGATCAACAGTTAGAAAGTGTAAGGATTTTTAACCCCTTGAGGATTATGACGCGGCATAGCAGTTTATGTTGGCTATCAGTAGATGATTATATTCATCTTAGGAAGGATCTGTGAGGGTCAGAGGCGTAAGTGGGTTGGCTTTGACCCTTTATATTCCTCGAGGTCCTTTCTAAGCTGCATAACATCGTCTAATGATAGACAAACAATATTATAAAAGTGCGCTCTATTCCTCAAACGACTAAGGGGGCCCACCTCGTTTTTTTGTCTCTCTCTCTCTCTGGGTTGTATCCATTCGGCCACATTCAACCGTTTTAAGACGTTTATCCCAATGCAGGTGTTGATTTTTTCCTGGCGAGCGGTAGCGAGCCAGCATATTGTTTTAAATGTTTTTGATAGCAGGCTAAATTGCTAGCTCGCCAGGAAGAAATCGACACCTGGATGGGGATAAACGTCTTAAAACAGTAGGCTGAATGGGACCAAATGGATACAAACCAGAGAAAGAGAGAGATAAAAAAAGATAAAAAAAAAGAAGGCGACCCCCCTTAAATACATTGCTGGGCCCAGGCACAATGTTGAATGGTCGCTGGGGGTCATATCTAGCCAGCAGTTGTACTCATATGGTCGCTGGGGGTCATATCTAGCCAGCAGTTGTACTCATATGGTCGCTGGGGGTCATATCTAGCCAGCAGTTGTACTCATATGGTCGCTGGGGGTCATATCTAGCCAGCAGTTGTACTCATATGGTCGCTGGGGGTCATATCTAGCCAGCAGTTGTACTCATATGGTCGCTGGGGGTCATATCTAGCCAGCAGTTGTACTCATATGGTCGCTGGGGGTCATATCTAGCCAGCAGTTGTACTCATATGGTCGCTGGGGGTCATATCTAGCCAGCAGTTGTACTTATATGGTCGCTGGGGGTCATATCTAGCCAGCAGTTGTACTCATATGGTCGCTGGGGGTCATATATAGCCAGCAGTTGTACTCATATGGTCGCTGGGGGTCATATCTAGCCAGCAGTTGTACTCATATGGTCGCTGGGGGTCATATCTAGCCAGCAGTTGTACTCATATGGTCGCTGGGGGTCATATCTAGCCAGCAGTTGTACTCATATGGTCGCTGGGGGTCAAATCTAGCCAGCAGTTGTACTCATATGGTCGCTGGGGGTCATATCTAGCCAGCAGTTGTACTCATATGGTCGCTGGGGGTCATATCTAGCCAGCAGTTGTACTCATATGGTCGCTGGGGGTCATATCTAGCCAGCAGTTGTACTCATATGGTCGCTGGGGTTCATATCTAGCCAGCAGTTGTACTCATATGGTCGCTGGGGTTCATATCTAGCCAGCAGTTGTACTCATATGGTCGCTGGGGGTCATATCTAGCCAGCAGTTGTACTCATATGGTCGCTGGGGGTCATATCTAGCCAGCAGTTGTACTTATATGGTCGCTGGGGGTCATATCTAGCCAGCAGTTGTACTCATATGGTCGCTGGGGGTCATATCTAGCCAGCAGTTGTACTCATATGGTCACTGGGGGTCATATCTAGCCAGCAGTTGTACTCATATGGTCGCTGGGGGTCATATCTAGCCAGCAGTTGTACTCATATGGTCGCTGGGGGTCATATCTAGCCAGCAGTTGTACTTATATGGTCGCTGGGGGTCATATCTAGCCAGCAGTTGTACTCATATGGTCGCTGGGGGTCATATCTAGCCAGCAGTTGTACTCATATGGTCGCTGGGGGTCATATCTAGCCAGCAGTTGTACTCATATGGTCGCTGGGGGTCATATCTAGCCAGCAGTTGTACTCATATGGTCGCTGGGGGTCATATCTAGCCAGCAGTTGTACTCATATGGTCGCTGGGGGTCATATCTAGCCAGCAGTTGTACTCATATGGTCGCTGGGGGTCATATCTAGCCAGCAGTTGTACTTATATGGTCGCTGGGGGTCATATCTAGCCAGCAGTTGTACTCATATGGTCGCTGGGGGTCATATATAGCCAGCAGTTGTACTCATATGGTCGCTGGGGGTCATATCTAGCCAGCAGTTGTACTCATATGGTCGCTGGGGGTCATATCTAGCCAGCAGTTGTACTCATATGGTCGCTGGGGGTCATATCTAGCCAGCAGTTGTACTTATATGGTCGCTGGGGGTCAAATCTAGCCAGCAGTTGTACTCATATGGTCGCTGGGGGTCATATCTAGCCAGCAGTTGTACTTATATGGTCGCTGGGGGTCATATCTAGCCAGCAGTTGTACTCATATGGTCGCTGGGGGTCATATCTAGCCAGCAGTTGTACTCATATGGTCGCTGGGGGTCATATCTAGCCAGCAGTTGTACTCATATGGTCGCTGGGGTTCATATCTAGCCAGCAGTTGTACTCATATGGTCGCTGGGGGTCATATCTAGCCAGCAGTTGTACTCATATGGTCGCTGGGGGTCATATCTAGCCAGCAGTTGTACTTATATGGTCGCTGGGGGTCATATCTAGCCAGCAGTTGTACTCATATGGTCGCTGGGGGTCATATCTAGCCAGCAGTTGTACTCATATGGTCACTGGGGGTCATATCTAGCCAGCAGTTGTACTCATATGGTCGCTGGGGGTCATATCTAGCCAGCAGTTGTACTCATATGGTCGCTGGGGGTCATATCTAGCCAGCAGTTGTACTTATATGGTCGCTGGGGGTCATATCTAGCCAGCAGTTGTACTCATATGGTCGCTGGGGGTCATATATAGCCAGCAGTTGTACTCATATGGTCGCTGGGGGTCATATCTAGCCAGCAGTTGTACTCATATGGTCGCTGGGGGTCATATCTAGCCAGCAGTTGTACTTATATGGTCGCTGGGGTCATATCTAGCCAGCAGTTGTATATGGTCGCTGGGGGTCATATCTAGCCAGCAGTTACTCATATGGTCGCTGGGGGTCATATCTAGCCAGCAGTTGTACTCATATGGTCGCTGGGGGTCATATATATAGCCAGCAGTTGTACTCATATGGTCGCTGGGGGTCATATCTAGCCAGCAGTTGTACTCATATGGTCGCTGGGGGTCATATCTAGCCAGCAGTTGTACTCATATGGTCGCTGGGGGTCATATCTAGCCAGTTGTACTCATATGGTCGCTGGGGGTCATATCTAGCCAGCAGTTGTACTCATATGGTTGCTGGGGGTCATATCTAGCCAGCAGTTGTACTCATATGGTCGCTGGGGGTCATATCTAGCCAGCAGTTGTACTCATATGGTCGCTGGGGGTCATATCTAGCCAGCAGTTGTACTTATATGGTCGCTAGGGGTCATATCTAGCCAGCAGTTGTACTCATATGGTCGCTGGGGGTCATATCTAGCCAGCAGTTGTACTCATATGGTCGCTGGGGGTCATATCTAGCCAGCAGTTGTACTTATATGGTCGCTGGGGGTCATATCTAGCCAGCAGTTGTACTCATATGGTCGCTGGGGGTCATATCTAGCCAGCAGTTGTACTCATATGGTCGCTGGGGGTCATATCTAGCCAGCAGTTGTACTCATATGGTCACTGGGGGTCATATCTAGCCAGCAGTTGTACTCATATGGTCGCTGGGGGTCATATCTAGCCAGCAGTTGTACTCATATGGTCGCTGGGGGTCATATCTAGCCAGCAGTTGTACTCATATGGTCGCTGGGGGTCATATCTAGCCAGCAGTTGTACTCATATGGTCGCTGGGGGTCATATCTAGCCAGCAGTTGTACTCATATGGTCGCTGGGGGTCATATCTAGCCAGCAGTTGTACTCATATGGTCGCTGGGGGTCATATCTAGCCAGCAGTTGTACTCATATGGTCGCTGGGGGTCATATCTAGCCAGCAGTTGTACTCATATGGTCGCTGGGGGTCATATCTAGCCAGCAGTTGTACTCATATGGTCGCTAGGGGTCATATCTAGCCAGCAGTTGTACTTATATGGTCGCTGGGGGTCATATCTAGCCAGCAGTTGTACTCATATGGTCGCTGGGGGTCATATCTAGCCAGCAGTTGTACTTATATGGTCGCTGGGGGTCATATCTAGCCAGCAGTTGTACTCATATGGTCGCTGGGGGTCATATCTAGCCAGCAGTTGTACTCATATGGTCGCTGGGGGTCATATCTAGCCAGTAGTTGTACTCATATGGTCGCTGGGGGTCATATCTAGCCAGCAGTTGTACTCATATGGTCGCTAGGGGTCATATCTAGCCAGCAGTTGTACTCATATGGTCGCTGGGGGTCATATCTAGCCAGCAGTTGTACTCATATGGTCGCTGGGGGTCATATCTAGCCAGCAGTTGTACTCATATGGTCGCTGGGGGTCATATCTAGCCAGCAGTTGTACTCATATGGTCGCTGGGGGTCATATCTAGCCAGCAGTTGTACTCATATGGTCGCTGGGGGTCATATCTAGCCAGCAGTTGTACTCATATGGTCGCTGGGGGTCATATATAGCCAGCAGTTGTATTCATATGGTCGCTGGGGGTCATATCTAGCCAGCAGTTGTACTCATATGGTCGCTGGGGGTCATATCTAGCCAGCAGTTGTACTCATATGGTCGCTGGGAGTCATATCTAGCCAGCAGTTGTACTCATATGGTCGCTGGGGGTCATATCTAGCCAGCAGTTGTACTCATATGGTCGCTGGGGGTCATATCTAGCCAGCAGTTGTACTTATATGGTCGCTGGGGGTCATATCTAGCCAGCAGTTGTACTTATATGGTCGCTGGGGGTCATATCTAGCCAGCAGTTGTACTTATATGGTCGCTGGGGGTCATATCTAGCCAGCAGTTGTACTCATATGGTCGCTGGGGGTCATATCTAGCCAGCAGTTGTACTCATATGGTCGCTGGGGGTCATATCTAGCCAGCAGTTGTACTCATATGGTCGCTGGGGGTCATATCTAGCCAGCAGTTGTACTCATATGGTCGCTGGGGGTCATATCTAGCCAGCAGTTGTACTTATATGGTCGCTGGGGGTCATATCTAGCCAGCAGTTGTACTTATATGGTCGCTGGGGGTCATATCTAGCCAGCAGTTGTACTCATATAGTCGCTGGGGGTCATATCTAGCCAGCAGTTGTACTCATATGGTCGCTAGGGGTCATATCTAGCCAGCAGTTGTACTCATATGGTCGCTGGGGGTCATATCTAGCCAGCAGTTGTACTTATATGGTCGCTGGGGGTCATATCTAGTCAGCAGTTGTACTCATATGGTCGCTGGGGGTCATATCTAGCCAGCAGTTGTACTTATATGGTCGCTGGGGGTCATATCTAGCCAGCAGTTGTACTCATATGGTCGCTGGGGGTCATATCTAGCCAGCAGTTGTACTCATATGGTCGCTGGGGGTCATATCTAGCCAGCAGTTGTACTCATATGGTCGCTGGGGGTCATATCTAGCCAGCAGTTGTACTTATATGGTCGCTGGGGGTCATATCTAGCCAGCAGTTGTACTCATATGGTCGCTGGGGGTCATATCTAGCCAGCAGTTGTACTCATATGGTCGCTGGGGGTCATATCTAGCCAGCAGTTGTACTCATATGGTCGCTGGGGGTCATATCTAGCCAGCAGTTGTACTCATATGGTCGCTGGGGGTCATATCTAGCCAGCAGTTGTACTCATATGGTCGCTGGGGGTCATATCTAGCCAGCAGTTGTACTTATATGGTCGCTGGGGGTCATATCTAGCCAGCAGTTGTACTCATATGGTCGCTGGGGGTCATATCTAGCCAGCAGTTGTACTCATATGGTCGCTGGGGGTCATATCTAGCCAGCAGTTGTACTCATATGGTCGCTGGGGGTCATATCTAGCCAGCAGTTGTACTCATATGGTCGCTGGGGGTCATATCTAGCCAGCAGTTGTACTCATATGGTCGCTGGGGGTCATACCTAGCCAGCAGTTGTACTCATATGGTCGCTGGGGGTCATATCTAGCCAGCAGTTGTACTCATTTGCATATCGCATTGACGGATAGAGTGTGTCCATCCATACATGACACTCAAATTAAGGGGAGGCAGACCGTTTATCTGGACCACCTTCTCCCTGATGTTTAGCCCCACTAGTTTTGAGATTATAAGACGTTCGGCCCATTAGTTTGGCGATTTTAAGACCTTCCGCCCCATTTCGTTGTCAATTTTAAGACCTTTCGTGCTATTTAGGTGTCGATTATTTCCTGGCGAGCGATAGCGAGCCTGCAATTATAAGAGGAAACAGCCTTCAGCAGGGAAATTTTTCTACCGAAAAATGTACAAATTTATCTTGAAGGGGGGTCTAGGGGGTGTTTTTCTAAGCTTGGTGGAGGTCTAGGGAGGAAACTAAACAAATATATGAATAAATGAATTAATAGACTAAACAACCGGCCAGTCTCCCCTTAACGGAATCAACATGAATATCCTATGAACAAACGTGGATCCTCTGAACAGTCGAATTTGGTTGTGAGATCCTGATTTCGGGCTGATTTATAATGGTATAGGAGGTACAGTTGGCCAAATAAGTCGTGTCTCCGCTGCTATTACGTTTTGCTCGCTATGCGCTGTATTAATGTCTATCAGATACTGAATAGGGTGTGTAAAGAGAGGAACATGTTTGTATATCTCATTCGAAACGATGAATTTATGCTTAGATAGTGCTGATACCAATTATTGATCGAAATATACTTGGTGCCGCGACATCACTTATTTGGCCGACTGTACTGTAAGGAAATGGCTAAAAGTCTCCAAATAAATGCCTTTTCGCTACCCCGCACTGCCAGAAGTACGATTCATAACCACACCCACAGACCAGCTTTTACCTGACTAAGGTTGGTCGATTTTATTCAGTTTAGGAATTGCTTACGGCTGTTAATGATGAGCTACGGTAATTGCTTACGGCTGTTAATGATGAGCTACGGTAATTGCTTACGGCTGTTAATGATGAGCTACGGTAATTGCTTACGGCTGTTAATGATGAGCTACGGTAATTGCTTACGGCTGTTAATGATGAGCTACGGTAATTGCTTACGGCTGTTAATGATGAGCTACGGTAATTGCTTACGGCTGTTAATGATGAGCTACGGTAATTGCTTACGGCTGTTAATGATGAGCTACGGTAATTGCTTACGGCTGTTAATGATGAGCTACGGTAACTGCTTCCGGCTGTTAATGATGAGCTACGGTAATTGCTTACGGCTGTTAATGATGAGCTACGGTAATTTAAGGGGATTATTCTATATTTTTGTTTAAGTTTGCTCCCTAGACCTCCATCAAGCCATACAAAAATACCCCCAAGATCTTCAAGATAAATGTGTACATAGGCCTACTTCGATAGATAATTTTTCCGGCCGAAGGCCAGTTCCTCCTAAATTTCAGACTCGCTATATCTCGCCAGGATATACTCGATACCTAAATGGCACGAAAGGTCTTAAAATTGACAAAGAAATGGGGCGAAATGTCTTCAAATCGCCAAACGAATGGGACACACGTCTTAATATATCAAAAACTAAACGAGCTAAACATGAGGGAGAACGGGGTCCAGACAAAAAATATTCTTACTAAAATATACTAGGTTAGGTTAGGTTAGGTTAGATTAGTACTATATTTTGGCACTGGTTTGGTTGGTCTTGATTGATTTGGCACTGGTTGAGAGCTACTGGTTGAAATGGTCTACTGGTTAAGATGTCCGGGAACCCAGTGTAACATAAGTTAACAGGTAATAAAACACGTACCAATGAGCTTATTGAGGTAATTATACATAATTATACAGTTTAGGCTACACGTACATACTGTCAGTTTTCTTGCCTTGATGGTGTAAGGGTTAGTGTTTAAGATATGTATGTGGTAACCCAGGTTCGACTCCCAGTAAGATCATATGCTTTCATAAATTTCGTTGGGAGGTGTTTGGTGTGTGGAGTGAAATTACTAAATTAGATTATATATAATTTATATATAGGACACACACACACACACACATATATATATATAATTTTGTGTAAATAAATAATTGATCTTGTTTGCATACCCAAACCGGAAATATATATAACTTATACCGAGAGTAAAAGAACACATAGTAAAGCGGAAATCTGGAATAGGTCGAATGGTCCACGTGCGGCAGATCCCTTTTGCTCCCAGTCCTGAGTAAAAGTGATCATACATTGTGGATGTATATTATGTAGTAGTCCAGGTTATAGCATTTTATGTTGATATGATATGCTATGATAAGTAAATATTATGCTATGATATGTTATGTTATTATGTTATGCGAAAATAAACTACTACGTTATGCTATGATGCATTATGTTATTATATGCTGTTATGTTATTATATGAGGTAATATGATGTTATGCTATGATGTGCTATGTTAGGCTATGAGGTAATATGATATGCTATGATGTGTTATGTTATGCTATGACATGTTATGCTATGATGTTTTGTGTTATGCTATGAGGTAATATGAGGACCCTGGAGGACAAGGGGCGAATGCGCCAATACCTTACTTTCGAGTTATGAGTGTTTAAAGTCTGGAATAGGTGGCATACATGGAATATTACAGAATATCATGTTATTATATACCATTAGAATCCTCTGGAAGAGACAAATTGATAGAAAATAAAAGATAATTAAACAAAAAATTAAAACAAAATAAAAAGCACAATACAAATTGATGGTGTTTTTTCAGCCTATAGTAATTATTGTTCAATCTGCTTGAAATTTAATCCTGTATTAGATGTCTATGAAACTAAGATACTGTTAAATTTTCAGCCCAAAAAACCAATAATTAATATCTTCCAAATAATTATTAATTAAAAATTATAATTTCTTTAGCTTCAACATGTTATTTTACAGTGTGTATGATGACCATTACAAAATTAAGATTTACTACTCACCAACTATGTACAACACCAACCGCACACCCAAGACGAAGAGGGGGGGTGGGGATGTTAGTAGTCGAGGACGTCGTCGGCGGGGTCGTCGACGACTTCACTGTTGTCTTCTGCCATGTTTTCTTGGGCTCTAAACAGGGCAGTGTACATAGGTGAGTAGGCCAGAGGGATGTAATCCATAAGCTCCTTGAGGTGTTTGAGCTTCTTCCGGTTCATAACAACACCTGTGGGGTACTTCGTTGGAAGGTGTACCTGTGCGAGGTTGAATGCAGGGTCGTGCTCCTCCGACCTGCCCTTCTGTAGCTTAAACTCTTTTATATCATGAAAGGCATCACTGTAGCCACCACACACCTTGACACCTTGCAGGTAATCATTGGATGCCATAATACGCTTGGCAGCCTTGAAGCCTGCTGACGACTGCCGGGCCTTGGATGTGTGCTGTTGGAGTAGTATCGAAGTCGAGGAAGTCCTCAGCGGTCATCCGGACTACGGTTACTGGATTCTTCTTGCGACAGGACTTCATGTAGTGTGTGTAGTGGGCAGTTGTGTACACCTGCTTGCCCCTCAGGTGATTCTCAAAGGAGCCGAAATCACGATCGCAGGGCAGGAAGCTGTGCCCTGGCTCAAGGTAGTAGTGAGTAATTCCAGAGAAAGTGTTGGAGTGGATCAAACGGAGGTATAACAGCACTAGGTTTATGTTTTTATTTTGACCCGCACAGTTGTCACTGAACACTATGAAACGGTGAATGTCATCGGGCACGTAGTTTTTAATGAAATGCAGCAGACAGCTGGCCACCTCACACGAGCCTCACCTGGCCTCACTCTCATTCCACACATAGAAATATGGACGGTTCCCTTTGAGGTCATGGATGCCCAGATTGTATGTCCACATTTTGCACATGTAGTACTGGGCACCTGTTGTCAGTCGTGGAGTTGCCAAGGTTTGCTGCAGGTCGACAGAGATGGCAAACAGTCTTGGTGTGTCATCTTTCTGGTAGATGTCAAGGAAATTCCTGCCAACCCGGGCGAGGGACTGGTGCTCATGCCTCTTCATGTTAAGTGCCGCTATCCTGTCGCTGTCAATCATTGGATCCAGTCCATCAAATCCGGCGAAGCCGGACATATTTTTCTACCGAAAAGTCAGATCGCTACTGCTCACTATCTTGAGGCTAGCAAGCGATAGCGAAGGCTAAATCGATATAATCCACTAAAATGGCAACATTACCCCTTGGACTGAATGGCATTGTATCTATTGTTAACTTAAATCGTGTAATAACTCCGTTATTATAAATACTCAACCTCATGTTCATAGAGTAATTTATTCTTATTTTTGTCTGATGAGTCCACCATATAATTTATGATCTTGCATTACTGGAACACATTACTGGAACACCCTGTATAAACCTGTTAGAGAAGGAGCGACCGGAAGTGAGGTATAAAGACCGCCAACCCACCCATCAATGAAACCAACAACTTTTTTCATTTTTGTTCCCAATTAATATTTACTGTTACTCGCCTGTTAGTTCTATGTATGTATGTATGTGTGTGTGTATGTATGTATGTTTTGTTTGTATTATACATGTACAGTATGTTTAATATCTCCTAATTATTTTATTTTCTGTTCGTATATTGCCTTTAGTAATTTGTTACTCGTCGGTTAGTTGTATAATATATATATATATATATACTGTATATATAGCCTATATATATACTCTTTCATGTGTTGTTTTTGTTTTCAATGCTGGGTAGGAATAAGGAAGTTAACAGGTATTATACTGTAAATACAGTATACACCCTGTATAATACAGTATACACCCTGTACAATACAGTATACACCCTGTGCAATACAGTATACACCCTGTACAATACAGTATACACCCTGTACAATACAGTATACACCCTGTACAATACAGTATACACCCTGTACAATACAGTATACACCCTGTACAATACTTCTAAAGGACCACTATTATTTTACATTTACATCTATTATTTTGGTCCATGTATCTCCACAGGGCATGTATGTATGTATGCATGAATGTATGTATGTATGTTTTTTTTATGTATTTATGCATATTATATTTGTGTGTAGCCACTATGTTTTCTTTACATAAATCTGTCTGTCTTCCTCCCTCTCTCTCTCTCTCTCTCTCGAGCCTCCATTTTTGCTATCCTTTCTTTCCACTTTCTCTTATGGTTGCTATCTCTATTAAAATTAAGTCCTGGCCACCTCGCAGGGATCGTAAGATCAGTGTGGCCAGTGTATCTATGTAAATATGTGTACATCTCTCTCTCTCTCACACAAACACACACAGTTATCTGAGGACAGTGCTGCATGTATAAGTCTCCCCTCGTGCTGTCCTGCATGACAATTACTACAACACAACATGGGCTTTGACCTAACCATGTGCCGTTAGGATAATGCACAGTCAAGATCAAAGGTACATGTGTAGGCCTACTATCTCCATAATTTTAACTGTTATATGCTTACATGTGCCTTACAATATAACACCGGTAGCTATTCCAGATAGAATTACAGGGACAGGGAAGCTCACCTTGTTTGTCAAGGGGATTCCACGCAATGCGAGCTTCAGCTCATTATTATCGCGCCTCGTGCCTCCCTTAACTGGGAATGTATTGCGTGAAGTGCATGTCATGTGTTAGTGTATCATTGGCTGTGGATGTGAGTGTAGTCTGTAATCAGTCAATTGGCGACATCTGAAATCGAAGGCTTGGGTCTATCTGTACGGTACCAGTCTAATCCGAAGGCTTAATTTGACAGACCACCAACCCCCAGAGGGGACGTCACAACTTCGTCCACTTATACCAGGTTCCTATTTATACTGCTAGGTGAACAGAGCTACACCGTTAGGAGACTTGCCCAAATGTCTCTTCCCTGCCCGGGTCTCGAACCCGAGACCTTCTGATTGTGAGCCAGATGTGCTATCTGTTACGCCACAGGGAGGTGTGCTAAGTATATAATATCTGGAAACATGAATGAATGAAAGAACAATTATTTTTCTACAGCCTACTGAGCCAGGGCACTTATAAGGCTGGAAGTGGAAACTAGAAAAAGGAGAGAGCAGATAAAAGAAATGCACAAGAACTAAAAAGGAAGGAGAGAAATAATATAAAAGAGGGTGGATAAAAGACATTGTGCACAAGAACTAAAAAGGGAAGAGGGAAATATGCAACATAAACGTAAGGCTATGGGAAGGAAACCTATTAATTAAACAGGCAATAAAACTTATTAGAATACTCAATACAAACTTCATAGAACACTAAATCAAGTTAATAACACGAATATCATATAAAAAGTAAACAAGCAAAGAATGGTCAAACGTGTGGCACCCTAATAAAATACCATATAGGGAAGCATCCCTAAAGTGGCATGCCTAGCAAGTGCATATCAAGGACAGTCAATTAAAGATTGTTGGTGAGAGTTGGTGACTGCCCATCGCAAAGTGGTGGAGGATCATGAGGGGTGGTCATTAACCTAGCGGCTGTGACAATCCTCTCGAGAGGTTTTACTGGTGGGCTGCGACGCTCCTCTCAGAAGAGATGTCAAACAGGTACAAAAACGCTCCTAATGACAAAAACAAGAAGTGTGACTGTCAGGGTTTATGAGGTGATCTTCCATTGACATTTACTGCCCACTGTTATGCTACGTTTCTAAGAAACGTGATATATTCTGATTGCTATTCCCGGACTGGGAATGTGCAGTTATCTTCGATTAACCCGGGAACGGCGAAAACACTCTTAAAAGGTTTTGGTGGGCCAGGGAGAAGAACCTCTTAAAAGGTAAGGCCTAAACAAACTTTTAAAAGGCCCCAGTAGCACTTAAAACTAGTGAAATGGTGATTAAGTGAGATAATTCCCCTCCATACCTCCTATCCCTTCTCCATATGTGTCAAAATCCCCTCCTCCCCCCGCCCCTTCAATTATCACCTATTTTTCCTCTTATTACCATATTCATTGGTGTATTTACCATGCTAATATATCCAAACCGAGCCTAGGCTGTGGTGTTGAGTGTGTCTATGTGTGGGAAAGAGAGAGCGAGACACGCCACACACCCTCAGTCTCTCACCAGGCACTGAGAGGGGAGGGTGTGGGCCTCGCCTGCCTGACATTTGATGAATGACCGCTCGGCAATAAATCGCGATTTTCACCATCCAAACACTATTCCCACTTGTTTTATTGTTGTTACATGTTACTATCTTCATATTAAACGTAAAATAGGTGCATATGAATAAGTAATAACGATATTTATCGTAAAATGACGATTATAGGCGGGAATGGAGCCTAATATTGCCGCCCAGTTATGTGGTGTTCACTACACACTCCTCGCTTTTTATAGGTTAAAGAGCTCTTGACTGAGCAAGGACTGACCTTATTTCCCCAAATTACCACATAAATAACAGGCAATAGACATAAAACACAAGGAAAGATTACACAGGTTTTTATTCTTAATAACGGGAAAATGGGCATCAAAATAGTATGTTGGTAGTGGTCAATTTTGGCTTATAGGTTAGACAATAATTAACCCGGGAACTACTGGGAGACTCTTAAGAGTTCCCCTGGCGGACTGCTGGGAGACTCTTAAGAGTGAGTGAAAAAAAAAATCAACTTTTGACATCGAAAAAAAAATATTTTGTTTATTTTTATTTTTGTATTTTTGTATTTTTTTTTGGCCCCTGGGCCATGCAAAATCTCAGTCCTCTACCTCCCCTCCTTCCCCACTTTCCTCCTCTCCTTCAGTTATCACCTATTTTCCCTGTTATTCCCTTATTCTGAGGTATATTTTCGTGCTAACATTAGCGAGTTGCAAGCAGGGTGTTGTCATCACTGATGGCAAGCGAGTGCAAGAGAGAGAGAGAGAGTATCGATCGACTGTGTCTCAGTGGCCTTGGGGGGAAATTGGCGGGAAAGCAGCTTGCCTCACCCATACATTATACAACTCGCGGGCTATATCTCCGATTTTGACCATCCAAACGCTGTTTTCACTAGTTTTATTGTTGTTTCAGGTTAATATCTTTATAATCAACCCATAATAGGCACATATGGATAAGTATTAATGCTATTAATGGTACAATGAATATTTTAGTGACGGAAACACCTCAAATACGTCAGCACAGGGGGACGTTTCCAATTACCCCCATGCGCACTTGTTAGGTTAAATAATATTAAATGAAGACAATTGGTCTTAACACAATAGTATCGTCCTTAACAGATAGCAGAGTATGCGACAAATTATAATAGCAATATGAATCGATTCAAGTATACACAATGAATAAGAATTTGAATAACTGGCTCGAGATAAATGAAGGACGCACTGACTTTAAATAATGATATGATAATAAACAAAGATAACAAGACTAAGTTCTTTGAGCAACAAAATTAGTTAAAGATCAAATGAACACAATATTCACAACTTATTACACACAGTCTGGATAAGGTGACTGAAAAGCATTTTAACTCTGCATTTAGATTTCACCATTTTGATATGATCCCAAGAGATAGTAAACGTATAAATGCAGATCTGCACAAAGATTCTCAGATGACGTGTAAGGTGCATGTATCAATTAATATAGTAACAATACAGTATATGTATATCACTTCTCCTGTGAGTCGCGGGAGCCCGGACCCGAATAAATATATATATATGTTACCGGTGTAGGATAGGTGTGTATTGTTTCCCAGTAAACGGGACAACGGTTATCAAAGGATATGGAAACGGAAAGTACATTTCCGGATAGGTTTACGTTAAATTAATTACGAGAACTTGGCATATCTGGATCTACACCCTCACAATAATCACTGTTACCACTACGAAACTAAGAGAGGCACTCAAAGGAGTCAGTTTAGATGAGGGCCGGTAGAACGAGTTGAAACACTGGTTTGAAGCTAAGTTCCGGGACTTCTGGGCACAACATCATGTAATGAGACAGGGCACGCATCACTTATGTCCCTCTCACGCTCACGGGCTAGGTTCTGGGCCGAATAACTTCAATATTTTCTTTACTCGATCACTCTCTCTCTTTGTCTTTTGGCTGGCTCTCGGACACTCACTCACACTGTACCTGTGGGTTTTGTCTAACTTTTCCCTTACTTCAAGGTCAACCAAAGTCTTTACAGGAGTAAGAGGCAAGCTAGACTTATTAGTAGGGGTACTTTGTGAACGATCACACACTGGCTTAACTTCGTCTTTAGTACTGGACAAAGTAGGGCACAAATGAAACTGTTCAGAAAGCTTGTGGGGTCCTCACAACAAGTACTGTGTTGTAAGACAATTCCGGCCTTAGAGTATTGGGGTGGATTCGTAATCAAAACACTGAGATCATTAGGTAATATTACAAATCTTGGAGGATCGTAATAACTCCTGGACTTCTGAGTTACGTCTGAATTGTTAAATAGAGCAATTGCTCGACCGGCATTCAAACCTAGTCGATTCAGTGTTCCTCGGCTTCCAACGTTATAACTGGGTGACTCTATAGACACCTAAATTGTCGATTACAACAATCCTTAGCGTTTATAACTGTCCTTTCTACCCTTGGACTACTTGGAAACGATTCAAAAATTGAATCTAAGCCAGCAGGCTGAATGCTTGCCGATGGGTTGGTCAGCGTGAGTAGTGTCTTGTTTTTCTGAGGAATCTCCGGAATCTCCGGAATCTCCGGGCATCAAGGGCACGGTAGACATCGTGGGTTTTCTTACTGTTGGAGAGCAAGATGCACTAGTTGCAACTGGTAGTTCTGGTCGGCCGATTAGTCGTGCATGGGGCGGAAGTGGTTGGGCGTGTATGGGCGGCTTAGTGGTGGAGATATGGATGGTAGAGTTGGCTTGCATTTTCCCCAAGTAGGTTATTTCGAATCCATTGATTATGATGATTTGATCTGTGAGCAACTCCTGAGTAATTTTCTTGGATGCACGCTGTGGAGGCCTTGTTGTAACTGCAACTGGGTTGAATGGTTTGCAGTGTAGCTCGTCTATGGAGGCCTTGAAGGGTGGAGGTGTCTGGGGTATCGGCGTCCATGTGGAGATTGTATTTTCGCTTTTTATGTGGGGGGCGAGGTGAGATACCCTGTTGCTTGTTGTTTCTCCAGGCGCACTCCATTAGGTCGGATGTGTGGGCGGACTTTGGCGTAGCTTAATGGGCGTGAATTGCAGTTGTGGTGACGGAAAGGTGTTTTCGGATGAATCGGCAGGCTTTTGTTAGTGCGGATTAGAATGGTTTCCCCTATCTGCCGTGTTTTCTATGGGGCTTATCCCTGACGCATTTTCTTGAGTTTAGAGTTGGTGATGTATTTGTTCTTTGTTGTTGCCTGGGTTGCGCTCTCTTATGCTCGCAATCCGTAACGCCGAGGCTGGAGCGGCTTCTGAGATGATGGATGGCTGAGGACAAGGTGGTGGCTTATTCTCTTTCCATCGCATCTTACCCACCATCTTGCCTTCACCCTGCTCCTCCTCTTTCCTCCCTCCACCAGACAAATACACACATACGCATGACCGCACGTTGCCGATTTTGCGCCATATTTTCAACTACGGACCACCTTAACACCTCAACCACGAATCTTTTGGGTATTCTGTAATGCCACGCTTTCAAGAAGCGAGGTATATTCTGATCGCCTTTCCCAGCTCTGGGAATGGTGCAGTGATCTTCAACTTAGGGTACTCTCGACTGGGCAAGGACTGACCTTAACTCTATGTATACCAAACAAATTACATGCAACAACAGAAACACAATGGTGGTACAATGGTTTTAGTCACTTTAGTTCATAGGCACATAAATTTACGTAATACATACACTGGGTGGTATAAATTGGCACATACAGGGGTAAAGAATATATAAATATAGCGAGACAATGAGTCTCAGAACAAATAAATTGTCCTCACAAAGTAGGGCATGTGGTACTAAATTACTTATGAAAATACTGAATGGGAAGTTGAGGAAGATTGTTAAACACTGGTAACTGAGAGAGTGGAAACTCCCTAACAAGTTAATTAAATAGAATCCAAATGAATGAGGCTCTAAAGCATGAATATACAATAGTTAAAGAAATAGAGTCGCAATAATATAGATAAAAGCATGAATAAATACAAATATATTCTAGGATGTAAATACACTATAATGTCTGAGATGCGAGGAGATAAAGAAAAGCCAAACCGTTATCACCAGAGCAACATCAGAGCCTCCAACCCGGATTTCTAACATTCAGGAGTGCAACACAAACAACTCCCATGGGCAGCAACATGGCGACGACGAAGGGCAACAACATGGCGGCCACCCGAAAGAAAACGTACCACGCAGCCGCTCGAGAGAAAACGTACCACGAACATCGACGCCCGCAATGGCCTTCACACCACCCCTCTGACCCTTGTACCAGCCCAAAGTGCATCATATTCCGGCCACACCACCAGATCAGGAACGTGCACCAGCAGAAACAACAAAGGACCTGGTTAGTTACCTTGTTTATCACCAAAAAGGCGAAAGAGTGGCACTCACATAGATCTAGCCACCTTAGACGATTCAACTTTTCCCCTCCAACCTGGCAAGCCTAGACAAACCAAACTACAGCCAAACTGCAAATACATCAATGGCGTGCACTGGGGAAAAATACCCAGAAACATCTCCAACGCCTAATCTTCAAAATCAACGAGGTAGAAATAACATGCCAGACTTGGGGAAAGTGTAACCCACTTCTACCCCGAATATCTACAAATCCTCGCCTTTCCCAGACGCCAACCCAGTTCTACCAACGGCACAACGAATAGGTATACCAGAAATGTAAGCTGCAACTATTGCATCGTGCCCCACAACTGCAAATAAAATATTGAGACCTGCCGTGACCTTGATGCCTGGGAAGCCCGTGCACAGGACAACTCAGAAAGAAGAGACACTACTCACGCTGACCAACCTAGAAGCAAGCATTCAGCCTGCTGGCTTGTATCCTATATTTATTAGTGGCCCCTCCATCATTGACGATATGCCTATTACATAATAGTTCCTTTTCAAGCCCTTGCGTTAGCTGTTTGAAACCACCGCCACAGGGAGAGAGAGAGGAACACATCGTAAGAGTACGCTTATTCTCTTACGGAATCGTCCTTATGATTGGGTACTCACTACGAAAAAACTTCGTAAAAAATAAAAGAAAATAAAGTATTAGAAATACTATAAACCAAGCTTCCCAGAACTTGTGGATGTTTTGCCGTGCGGAGTATCCTCCGTGAGACGCTGCTTTATGAAGCGTCATTCCGTCTTCCTCTCCCTGCGTCCGTGGCGAGTGGACGTGCAGGACCGTCTCTCTTCATTCTTCGTTCGTCCGCCTCGTAGTGAGTCCTTGCTCATTTGAATCTATCTGAGACGTTATAGAATAGGTTTAGATTAGTGAGAACGGTCGTCCCCATTGGCACGGTCGCAGGAAGTGTGTTTAATTAAGGTACTATTGTGTTGTGACGTCCATGCGGTCCGCGTCGGACCTGGGCGCCTCATGTTAACTTTTCCTTTTCAGCATTAGCTTTGCCTTTTAGCTAGTTAGGAGGCTGTGTTAATGCGGGGCTCCTCTGCTTAGCCATCTATCTGATGGTGTTTCTGGTGTTTTGGGCGTCTTTCTGACGCTCTCGTCCACGTGTGGCCCCACGGGGTGTGGAACGTTCTGGAGCCCCTGTAGCGCGAGGCGACGTGTGGTAGCCGGTTGCTATGACGTCGTGGGGGGTTAGGCTTCACGTGTTTTTTCGTGTTGCTTGCCCTATGCCTCGTGGCTGCCTCGTGTTAGGGGTATGTGTCTGTACTAGGCTTTATTATTGATTCTTGATATAAATAATAAGAGTAGCCATTTATTTTTACTCTCACTCTCTTTCGATGTTATTTTACATGAGTGAAAAGTGTCAGGGTGTGTCCTGACGTCTCTGGTATGTTTTGTGTAGTTCTAGCTGGCCCGGCCACACAAGGCCACACAAGGGGTGTTTTTTCCCTCCGGCACTCTTTTGCCTGCATTTGGTGCCAGAGACTCGCTTCGGCGGGTTTGGAATCTACCCAAGACACCCATTTTGGTTTCATACCTTTCATCCCCAGGCGGATGATCTAACTGCTTGAGAGGTCTTTCGGCCCAGCCGTCTGGCCTAATCTATACGGATATCCTCACGCGGCGGGTATAGTCTACCCTCCGTCTCCACGGCGGACGTGTCTAAGTGAGATTAACTATCACTCTTTTAAGATCGATTAGCTGCGTTACTTAATCCTAATCGGATAAACGGTTGTATAGGTCATGGATACTGAGTTTTATCGACAAGCAGCTTCATGGGATAAAAGTGGACTTTCAGCAAAGCTGATATGACTCGCCTATACATGTGAGATACCTCAGGCCGGAAGTCCGTCATTGCGTCGGCGAGGCCTATTAGGGGTATCAACATATCAACAGGAAAAGACCCAATAAGTATTGCCACTTCACTTTCCAAAGAACTAGAATCATGTAGTGAATGGCTAGTGGACAATAGACTATCTCTTCACCTGGGCAAGACGGAAGCCATCTTATGTGGAACAAAACGCAAACTGAAAGACATTGTGGGCTTCTCGGTCAACTGTAATGATATTCCTATAACAACAGTGTCACAAGTTAAATATCTCGGACTAAAACTGGACGCGAGTTTGTCAGGTGAAACAATTTTGGAATCTATCCTGAGTAAGTGTAGAGCACATATAAAATACCTGTATAGACAGGTGGGATGCTTGCCCGCGGCGACCAAAAAGACCCTCTGCCAAGCGCTTGTTCAATGTCATTTTGACTATTCTGTGTCATCCTGGTACTCTGCATCATCTAAATCAGCACAGCACAAACTTCAGGTCACTCAAAATAAAATGGTTAGGTTCATGCTGAACCTAGGACCCAGATCACATGTTGGCCAGGAACAACTTCAGTCACTAGGTATGCTCAATGTCTCTGACAGGGCCAAACAAATCAGGCTCACTAATGCCTTCAACATTTTCTATGACAGAGCTCCAGAGTATCTAAAGAATGATTTTGTTAAAGCAAATGAGAGGAGTGGACATAATACAAGAAACAGGATGTTTAATTTTAAGGTCCCGAGAATCCAAGGACAGGGTAAGCAAACATTCTTCTTCACCGCCATCAAAGACTGGAACGACCTACCCCAGTCAGTCCGTGAAAAGAGAACACTGTATTCCTTCAGACGTAGCCTGAAGGAACACCTGAACCGGACAGCTGCGAGAAGGGAGCACCAAGCTTATGTCTACTACTAAATGCGACATAAGAGATAGACAAACCAAACTGAAATGATTACTGATTACGGATTACTGATATTTACTATAGGATGTAAGGTATCTTAAAATAACCCCCTAGAAATACTTTCTCTAAAGTATCTATTTCTATATCCTCCCCTTTTTCCCCAGCTAACCTAATCCCACAAGGACCCCAATGGAAATACGCCTAACGGCCTTATTGGGCTATCCTTAGTTGGAATTATGCAAGGCTGGTACATGTCATATTATTTTGTAACATACTATGTGGTACCAACTCTGTAAATTGCTAACTGAATAAACATTATTATTATTATTATTATTATTATTATTAACAATCGTCCGTATGTTAACGGTAGTGTTGTGGCACGTAACATTCTTTAAGAATGAGACAATCAATCGTCGGTCAGGCGGTGGGATTGTTGTTTCTTTAACATTCTTAAAGGAATGAGACAATATGGATGGTCTAGTAGCAGGTCACCCACCGGGAGGAGTAGCTATTTTGTGGAGGGACTCTTTAGACAGCCGGGTTAAACCACTTGTAACAAATTTACCATGGTGTACAGGTATAGAAATAGAAGATATCCAACGGAAAGTAGTTATTCTTAGTGTGTACTTGCCCTACCAATGTAATGAAAATGAAGAACAATACCTGGAATGCCTTGGAGAGCTAAGTGCTCTTTTACAAGAACTAAATACCACCTGCTACTCTGTAATAGGGGACTGGAATGCTAATCTGAAGGACATGAGTAACTCTCTGTTTGCTAGTCATATGACTAACTTCTGTGGTGAGCATGATCTAATTATCTCTTCTCAGCTCATGCTCCCTCATAGTAGTTACACATGTGTCAGTGCAGCATGGGGCTCAACGTCTTGGCTAGATCATACCGTAGCTAGTGCTGATTTCCATGATATGATAACAAATATGGAAATTCAGTATACATATACAGATGAAGATCATATCCCATTGACCTTAACAGCTAGTTTGGAAAGAGCGCCAGAATTAACCCAGTCAAACAATAGTGTAAATCCAAAACTGCCATGGGGCGGGCTTGACGAGGAGGAGTGAGCAATTTTGCACTTTAACACACACTCTCCTTTCTGAGCTTGATCCTGGCAGTGAGGATGCCATTACCTGTGAAGACCCCAATTGTGTTAATGCTAGTCATCGAGAAGAGGTCAGCAAGCTGTACAATAATATTATATCTTGTCTTACTAAGGCTAGTGACATAGTATTTCACAAGCATAAAAAAAATTACTCTTTTTAACAAACCTGGGTGGAATGACCATGTTTCAGAACTACCAGGCATCCTAAGATGCTCGTAGTGTATGGCTGGATCATAACAAACCGAGACAGGGACCCATTTTTGACATGTTCACCAGACTAAAGGCTAGATGCAAGTATGCAATCAGATATATAAAAAACAATGAAAATGTATTAAGAAGAGAAGCATTGGCCAAAAACTTTGCTAGCAAAGACACATTGGCCTTCTGGAAGGATATTAAAAAAATGCATAATAGCTGCACACCTCTACCAGTTAGTGTAGATGGGATCTCTGGTACTAATAACATAGCCAATCTTTGGAAAACACATTACCAAACTTTGTTTAACTCTGTTGGGCACCAAGGAAATACCATTGCTGCTACAACAGAGTGTAACAAAGAAGAAAAATATGACACAATTAAAGTTACAAGTGAAAAAATCAAGGCTGCAATAAGTAGGCTAGATGCTAACAAATCCTGTGGTTTTGATGGTATATATGCTGAACATTTGAAGTACTCCTCCACTCTCCTCTTGGAGAAACTCAGCAGTTGCTTTACCAGCTTTCTAATCCATGGTTTCCTACCAGAATCTATGATGTCCGTTACCTTGATACCAGTAATTAAAGACAAGGCTGGCAAAATTACATCAAAAGACAACTATAGACCTATTGCCCTTGCCAGTATTGTAAGTAAGATACTAGAGTTAATAATTTTAGACAGACTAATAGTAATCAATTTAGTTTTAAAAAGAATCATGGTACGGACCAGTGCATCTACACTCTGAAGGAGCTAGTGGATGGGTACATCAAAATGAACAGCTCTATTTTTGCATGCTTTCTTGATGCTAGTAAGGCATTTGACAGAGTCTGCCACAATATCCTGTTTGATAAATTAGCAACAAGGGGAGTGCCATCCTTATACTGAGAATCTTGAAGTACTGGTACGCCAATCAAACATTTAATGTAAGATTGGGTAACATTATTTCGGATTCCTTTACAGCAGTGGTTCCCAACCTGTGGTACGCGTACCACTAGTGGTACGCAAGGGCCTTCCAGGTGGTACGCGAGCATAATGTGAAAGCTGTGTCACCAAATGCCACCTCTGTCCATTGTTTCATACACAGATTCGCCTTTTCCGCTAAGGTGCTCCCTCCGAAGTTGTTATCATGCTTGAACCGAGTTATCAAAATCGTAAATTTCGTCAAAACATCTGCCCTGAATACTCGGCTGTTCAAACTGCTCTGTGAAGATTTCGGCTCTAACCACACCTGTCTCCTGTACCACACTGAGGTTCACAGGCTCTCCCGCGGGAATACAACGAGACGTCTCTTTGAACTGAGGGATGAACTCCTCGTATTCTTCATGGAGAAAGAACACAATTTTCAAAAAGATCTGGAGGACAAGGAGTTTATCTTAAGGTTGGCCTACCTTTCAGACATTTTTGGGTTCCTCAACCACTTAAACCTGTCATTCCAAGGGCCCAACTGCTCTGTCTCAGACTTCATCTCGAAGCTAGGAACATTTGTCCGGAAGTTGGACCTCTGGATCAAGAATGTGGAAAGTAAACGCTACGGAATGTTCAAACTCCTGACTACCTTGACGATTTCTTGGGAAAATTCATCATTGGGCTCGGTGCCCAATGATGAATTTTCCCAAGAAATCGTCCATCATCGCTCACTGCTCAAGGCTGAGTTGATGCATTACTTCCCAGACGTGACATGTTGTGCCTACATTGCCCACATCTCCGTTGATCCAGCCGATCTGCCTGTCGGGACCGGGGAACAAGAGGAGCTCATAGATATCCAGGCTGATGAGGCAGCAAAGATGAAGCACAAGGAATGCTCTCCTATGAACTTCTGGGTAAGCATGGCCTCCTCGTACCCCACACTAGCTCGTCACGCTGTTCCCCAGCTACTGATTTTCCCCTCTAAGTGGGAGTGCGAGCAGGGGTTCTCAGCCATGATGACCATTAAGTCAAAGAGCCGGAACCGTCTTGCTGCGCCCGGGCATGATTTCCGATGTGCTGTGAGCAAAGTTATGCCCCGCATCGACTAGCTGGTGGAGAAGAAACAGATACAGCCCTCGCATTAAATTGTGTACTTTGTTTTTAGTTAATTTGTGTGTTCTACTTGTAAATAAATTGATATCTTATCAAATTAAGTTTTTCTTGAACCAGGTGGTACGAGGCGACTGTATGGGACCTCCAGGTGGTACTCAATCAGAAAAAGGTTGGGAACCACTGCTTTACAGTAACCAATGGAGTGAGACAGGGTAGTATTCTCTCACCTTACTTATTCAATGTATATATAGATGAATTAAGTGATAAATTGAATAAAGAGCAGATTGGATGTTATGGTGGGAATAAAATCATCAACCATCTCATGTATGCTAATGATCTGGTCATTATTGCACCGTCTTCTGCGGGTCTGAGCAAACTTCTTGATATATGTGAATCTTTTGGTAGTAAACTTTGTGTTAAATTCAACCCACTGAAAAGTGCTGTTATTATATTTAGATCAAAATTACTGTATAAAAGTAAACTGCCAAATTTCTCACTCAATAATCAAATTATTCAAGAAGTAAATGTTATGCCCTGTTTTTCTACAGGTTTAACTTGGGTAATGTGAGTTCTAATTGACTGGGTATATAAGGCTGCATGCACAATACAAGATATGAGGAATAGAGAACACAAAGAAACACATGGTAGCAAGTTACACGATCACGTTTATTGATATACCACTGCAGAATACTTGTGTAAGACAATATAATAGAATCGAACAACACTAGCATAAGTGGATCTGGATGGAGCCTAGTCTCCCACTTCCAACGTTCAGGTATTAATCTTCTGATCACTGGCTTTTGATTTAACAGGTTTATATACCGAAGACCATCAATGTTACTTATAGAATCATATTCACTGTTAGATTTCTTACTGGTAGCTCTGGTGCACAAGTAGTAGTTCACAGACTAGATTAGACACGCGTATTTTAGAGCACAGGAATTCTAGTAACCTCAGGGGGTACTGATCTAAGTTTTCTATTCTTGTCTCAGAAATACATAGAACGCAAATCAGTGGGCGAACCTTCAGATATTACTAGGGTTTCCTTCTAGGTAATAATATCTGGGGCATATGGTTGATTACGAGAGTTAGTATCGCCTGTTAAATAATGAACACTGATACGCTTAGCACTTCCTAATTGAATGGTTATATGAATTATACTGGGGCAAAGAGATAGCCACTTCGTAGAAATATTAATTAGTGAATCTCTAAACAGCACAGTAATATGTAGTACTGCTAAAGGGAATCTTAGGTAGCATCTGATGGGTCTGGTCCTGGTTATCTTGCGTCCGTGATGTTGGGGGCTAACGACTGGTTCCGCGGCCGTCCAGGGGGCCCATATGTGTGAAGTTCTTAAATACGTGGGCAGGTCCTTCTATCCAAATCTGCCACGGAGTCTGCCGGCTCTGGGATCTCACTCCGGAACAACACAAGGGCAGAGCTAGAAGTTAACTGCAGGGTAGTGACCCCTGGTTGGTGTCTAGCTTTCAACTGATTTGACTGGGGGCGGGAGTTAGATTTATAGGCTCGGTTCTGGACCCTGTAGACAGTAGGGATCTCGAGTCTTATGGACTTAATTGAGCTCTCAATAGATATGGGGACTAGGTAAGATGGTATTTACTGTTGTGGCACATGGCTATAGGAAAACCTTTATATTTTCATATAACTGAGCCTTAGTAAGAGGTACTATTTTGGCTATACTGGAAGTATTTAGGGGAGAGAGACTGGATCTACTTTGCGAGGAGGATGGGGACAGCTGTGATAGGAGCGTCTCTCTAGATTGTTCAATCTTCATTCTATGGTATAGCTGAGGTGCTAATTTAGTGATCAGAGCATGCAAGAAAGGTAAATGGTTTATTGTGAGTTAATAGAGGTTAGTAAAGGTGTTAGTCATGCATGGTTAGTTCATTGATAGGAAGAATTCCTGTGCTACCTGGCAATGACTCGACAGTCAAAACAGGGGCCAGGTATACCTCCGCGGGGGTGGGGGTCTCCCTCCTTGGGTGGGCAAAAAGGGGGAGCTGGGCGCCCTCTCTCTGTGATAGTCGTCTGGCGGCTGTGGCTAGGGGCTTGCCATATCACCAGTGTTTGTAATAACCCTCTGTGTATGAGACAGATGTGGGTGTCCTTAATACCAAAACCGAAGGTGCCTTAGCTAGCTGGTTTTACTCGGCTGGTTGTTAATTGTAGGGTTTGCTGGATGTGGTGGAGACTGGGTTGCTAACTCTGCCACATTTATCTGGAAGTATGGCAATAGAAGTTAGTTACTGGCGGGGCGGCTAGCCTCGCACCGACGACCATTGGGTGCAGGGTTGTGAATGTGTTGTAAGAGAATAGATGGCATGCAAGGGGCTAGTAAAGTTCTAATGTTGTTCTGGCCTACTAAGTGAAGGTAGGCTGGATAGGAGTATATATATAAAAGGTTGGAGAGCGTTAGCAACGGACAATTCAAGGATCTTCAAGAGGTATGAGAGAGAGGCTAGGTCGGACAAGAGTCGAGAAGCGCGGGTGTCTTAATGAGAGGGGGGGGGGGGGGGGGGCAGAGATCAAGGGCTACAGGGAAATTTTGCCCCTAAGGTCCCTGGGCGTGGGGGTGGCATTAGGCTACAATTGATATGGAAGTTTGAAAAGGCAGTAGAATACGTTAGCCAAATGCTACCGGGGAATGCAACTATGGGGTGGTATATGAGTCTGGAAAAGATAGAGTTATGTGATCAGTCCGAGGGTTATGGATATTATTAGTTGGCCCTGGGAACTGCGTTTTCTATTAAATATAAATATACCAACAACAGCGGCAGTTCGTAGGGGTACTTAGTTATTGTTTCGGGGTACTTATGACAGATACTGGTAACCAGGTTATCTTATACAATCTCTGGTTGGGGTAAGAGGTGTAAGACACGAAGTAAATTGGCGTAGTGTGGACTGTGGATACGAAGGAGGCAAGGGGAAGACGTATGACAATTGTGGGAAAGTAAATGGAAAAAGGTGAACACAATGGCGGATAAAAATACTTAACCTAAGGATTGAATACATAGATTTATGGGGCGATGGGTCTTCAGAAGCTTAGTCTGGCAAGACAAGATGTTAGGGAATGTTAATATTAATACTTAGTTACTAGAGGAACAATGCAAGGGGCGACTGAGCACGGGTAATATATCTATACTCGTCATGGAAAATGATATACGAGGTCTAGGGACAAGCGTGGGTGTTTTAACTTCTAAGATATATAACATCTACTTCTCGGATGTAAGAACATACATAGATATAATTATGGCTGTCTGATGTTGGCATTGGCTCAACGTCGGGACAGGGCATGGGTGTTTTTAATATGAATGTATATTCCTGTTCATCATCTTTGTAGCAAGGACAGTGCCGCTATGTCGTATCAATGCTAGTGGCAGTTAATATTATAGACTTAGTTACTAGAGGAACAATGCAAGGGGCGACTGAGCACGGGTTACATATATCTATACTCGTCATGGAAAATGCTATACGAGGTCTAGGGACAAGCGTGGGTGTTTTAACTTCTAAGATATATAACATCTACTTCTCGGATGTAAGAACATACATAGATATAATTATGGCTGTCTGATGTGTTGGCATTGGCTCAACGTCGGGACAGGGCATGGGTGTTTTTAATAATTATGAATGTATATTCCTGTTCATCATCTTTGTAGTTAGGAGTGTAGGACACGAGAGGGTTAGTGTACGTGAAGTGTGGAAAATGGTCAGTTTAGAAAAGGTAAAGGGTGCAGCCTGGAGCTGCTTAGCCCTGCGGGCTTGGGCCTGTCTGAAATGGCTGGCTCGGTCAGCTGGTCCTTTCGTTCTGTGGACCTTTCCTTTGGGTGTTTCTGTGTGGTGTTCACTCGTGGCTTCTGTGGTGGGCTTCTTGTTCTGGGGCATTTTACTTCCCTCTCCTTCATTATAGGCTCGTCCTCGAGCCTCAAGGGTGAAGTAAAAAGAAGCATAGTCAGAAAAGTGTAGGTTAACAAGAAAAGTAGTATGACTAAGGGAAAACAAATATAATATATAGTATAATTTATGGAAAACATGTAAATTTAAGAAAGAACAGATAATTAAGAACACAGGAAATTAAGAAGAGGTAAAGTGTTTAACAATGTATAAAGCAAATTTAAAAGATAGTCAGAAAAGTGTAGGTTAACAAGAAAAGTAGTATGACTAAGGGAAAAAAATAATATATACAGTATATGGAAAACACGTACATTTATAGAATCATGCCCAATCGCTTAGGAATTGAAAACAATCAAAACAATTTAGTACAATAATATCCTCATCATCATCAGGGGGGGGGGGGGTATTTAGGGTTGACGTTAGTCTGGGTGACGGTCTGGTAATAGGGGGTGGATATACCGTTAGTTCTTGTCGTTAGGAATGTGGGTCTGGGGGCGAGCTGGCCCGGGGCCAGTTTTGGAGGGGGGGTCTAAGTGGTTTCGGTCGGGGGTAGTGATAGGGGGGTTTTAAAGATGAAATGGGCAGGTCGAGTCGGGGTTGTTGTTGCGGAAGAGGTTGGTGCTGGGGAGGGGTTGAATTGTGTAGAGAGTTGTGGTCGTGAGTGGGGTTTGGGGAAGGGTGAGTAAGGCTGAAGGTTGAGAGTTTACTATGATCGGGTGGTTTGGAGGTTTGGGGTGTGGGGATTTGATAGGGAGATGGTGGGGGGGGGGGGGTCTGGGCAGGCAGGGTTGTGGTTTGAGAGGGGTTGAATTTGGACTGATTTTATTTTCGGGAGAGACATGGATGGGATTTCGAGGAGTGGTTGAAGTTGAGAGGTTGATTATGTTGTTTGGAGCGAGAGAGAGAGTATTTTGGGGTTTAGCCAAGGTGGAAAAAGTTTTGTGGTTGGATTGGGATGGGAGTGGTATTTTGTCGAGCGGGATCTTTGGGGGTGGAATTTGGGGCGGGTGGGGTAACGGTGAAGAGGGGGAGGTTGAAAGTTTAGCTGGGCTCATGATGGTGGGGGACCGACTGGTGAGCAGGTGTTCGGTACGCATGAGGGGGGGGAAATAACTTTGGTGGGGGTCACGCGTGAGGGGGGGATTAACGGCGCGTGTGGGAGGATCAGAGTGGTGGGGTGTGTCGGTGGCAGTGACGGTTTGCTTAGAGGTTATCTGGGGTTGGTGGGTTTGTCTGTCATGAGGGGGTGATCGAGTCAAGTGTGGGGTTTTGAAGTTTATTAGGGGTGTGAATTGTGGGGGGGTGGAAGGGAGCTACTGACGGAAAACTGTCACAAGGGAGATTTTGTTGGTGGGGGAATAGCTGAGTATTTCTGGGGGAAGGGGGGGGAACATAGTTGGGTCCCTAGGTCGTCACGCGTGAGGGGAGGATTAACGGTGCGTGTGGGAGGGTCAGGGTGGTGAGAGGTGAGCGAGTTAGGAAACGGGATTTGTTGGGGGGACTGCGGCGGGTTGGTGGGGGAAGAGTTAGGTGTAGAACAGGGGTTATTGGTAGAGGACTGATGTATTGATTTGGGGTTGTTAACAGGACGAATTTGGGGAATTTTCTTGGTGTCAGTCTCGGTCTGGTTAAAGGTTATATGGGACTGGGGAGGATTAGTGGGGGCAGAGTTAGGCATAGGACATGGGTTATTGAGGGAGGAGTGATGTACTGATTTGGGGTTGTGAACAGGACGAGTTTGGGGAATTTTCTTGGTGGCAGTCTCGGTCTGGTTAGAGGTTATCTGGGACTGGTGAGTTTGTTTGACATGAGAGGGCGAGTCAAGTGTGGGGTTTCGAAGTTTTCTAGGGGTGTGAATTGTGTGGGGGTGGAAGGGGGCTACTGACTGAAAACTGTCACAAGCTACCGACGGAAAACTGTCACAAGGGAAATTTTGTTGGTGGGGGGATAGCTGAACATTTCTGGGGTCATGGGGAAAATATGTTGTGGTAGGCCTACATAGGTAGGCATAGCTAGAATACGGGGCTTGTTGGGGGGGCTGCGGAGGGTTGGTGGGGGAAGAGTTAGGTGTAGAACAGGGGTTATTGGTAGAGGACTGATGTATTGATTTGGGGTTGTTAACAGGACGAATTTTGGGAATCTTCTTGGTGGCAGTCACGGTCTGGTTAGCGGTTATCTGGGGTTGGTGGGTTTGTTTGACATTAACAGGACGAGTTTGGGGAATTTTCTTGGTGGCAGTCTCGGTCTGGTTAGAGGTTATCTGGGACTGGTGAGTTTGTTTGACATGAGAGGGCGAGTCGAGTGTGGGGTTTCGAAGTTTTCTAGGGGTGTGTGAACTGTGTGGGGGTGGAAGGGAGCTACTGACTGAAAACTGTCACAAGCTACCGACGGAAAACTGTCACAAGGGAAATTATGTTGGTGGGGGGATAGCTGAACATTTCTGGGGTCATGGGGAAAATATGTTGTGGTAGGCCTACATAGGTAGGCATAGCTAGAATACGGGGCTTGTTGGGGGGGCTGTGGAGGGTTGGTGGGGGAAGAGTTAGGTGTAGAACAGGGGTTATTGGTAGAGGACTGATGTATTGATTTGGGGTTGTTAACAGGACAAATTTTGGGAATCTTCTTGGTGGCAGTCACGGTCTGGTTAGCGGTTATCTGGGGTTGGTGGGTTTGTTTGACATGCCTAGAAAAAGGATGGGGTTTATGGGGTAACACAATTGATGGAAGATGATCGTTGGTGGATGGCTGGGCAGGGGAAAATTTAGGGATGGTCAGAGAGGATAGAGGCAAGGAAGAGTGCACTGGGGTTGGACTTTCACCGGAAGTCATTTTGGAAGGGTGCACGGAGTCTTGGATAGGGGCTGAAGGGTTGGATAGGGGATTCATCGAACTGCGTAGGCATTCTTCTCTGATGGAGAGCATATGTTCTTCGAATAAGCCATACGGGTCGAGATGGGCGGTGATGTGGGGTGGGAGGATGTTTAACAATGCGGTGAATAAGAGTTCATTTTGTTGGTCGTAATCTTCATAGCTATACGTGGTCCTCACGTATCTGTAGAGTTGTATGAGGGTCACATTTATATCCCCTTCATACTTGATCTCGTCGACTTTTATTATTTTGGGGGCGACGGGGGAACCCAAAAGTGGATCTAAGGTCCGGATCACGAAGGATCGAAACTGGTTCCAGGTAAACTCTGGCGTATTCTGTGTCACAGTTTGGTGAATAAATTCTTTAAAGGTAGGCTTATCAACAAGTTGGGAAACGGCTTCTCCCAACTGTATAATATGCAAAATTGCCATGGCGATTTTTTCGCGGTCATTATGAAGTACCACATCGTACACTGGCTTTATTATGTCTAAGTAACTGGTGATATCATACGTGTTTACATCATACTTGGGAATGTGTGCGAGTGGCTGAAGATTTCGCGATGTTGCCATGCTTCTACTGTTCCAAACTTGCAGTGTAATGCAACCTTTTATCCGAATCAAGAACCACCGCTGCCGCCAATGTTATGCCCTGTTTTTCTACAGGTTTAACTTGGGTAATGTGAGTTCTAATTGACTGGGTATATAAGGCTGCATGCACAATACAAGATATGAGGAATAGAGAACACAAAGAAACACATGGTAGCAAGTTACACGATCACGTTTATTGATATACCACTGCAGAATACTTGTGTAAGACAATATAATAGAATCGAACAACACTAGCATAAGTGGATCTGGATGGAGCCTAGTCTCCCACTTCCAACGTTCTGGTATTAATCTTCTGATCACTGGCTTTTGATTTAACAGGTTTATATACCGAAGACCATCAATGTTACTTATAGAATCATATTCACTGTTAGATTTCTTACTGGTAGCTCTGGTGCACAAGTAGTAGTTCACAGACTAGATTAGACACGCGTATTTTAGAGCACGGGAATTCTAGTAACCTCAGGGGGTACTGATCTAAGTTTTCTATTCTTGTCTCAGAAATACATGGAACGCAAATCAGTGGGCGAACCTTCAGATATTACTAGGGTTTCCTTCTAGGTAATAATATCTGGGGCATATGGTTGATTACGAGAGTTAGTATCGCCTGTTAAATAATGAACACTGATACGCTTAGCACTTCCTAATTGAATGGTTATATGAATTATACTGGGGCAAAGAGATAGCCACTTCGTAGAAATATTAATTAGTGAATCTCTAAACAGCACAGTAATATGTAGTACTGCTAAAGGGAATCTTAGGTAGCATCTGATGGGTCTGGTCCTGGTTATCTTGCGTCCGTGATGTTGGGGGCTAACGACTGGTTCCGCGGCCGTCCAGGGGGCCCATATGTGTGAAGTTCTTAAATACGTGGGCAGGTCCTTCTATCCAAATCTGCCATGGAGTCTGCCGGCTCTGGGATCTCACTCCGGAACAACACAAGGGCAGAGCTAGAAGTTAACTGCAGGGTAGTGACCCCTGGTTGGTGTCTAGCTTTCAACTGATTTGACTGGGGGCGGGAGTTAGATTTATAGGCTCGGTTCTGCACCCTGTAGACAGTAGGGATCTCGAGTCTTATGGACTTAATTGAGCTCTCAATAGATATGGGGATTAGGTAAGATGGTATTTACTGTTGTGGCACATGGCTATAGGAAAGCCTTTATATTTTCATATAACTGAGCCTTAGTAAGAGGTACTATTTTGGCTATACTGGAAGTATTTAGGGGAGAGAGACTGGATCTACTTTGCGAGGAGGATGGGGACAGCTGTGATAGGAGCGTCTCTCTAGATTGTTCAATCTTCATTCTATGGTATAGCTGAGGTGCTAATTTAGTGATCAGAGCATGCAAGAAAGGTAAATGGTTTATTGTGAGTTAATAGAGGTTAGTAAAGGTGTTAGTCATGCATGGTTAGTTCATTGATAGGAAGAATTCCTGTGCTACCTGGCAATGACTCGAAAGTCAAAACAGGGGCCAGGTATACCTCCGCGGGGGTGGGGGTCTCCCTCCTTGGGTGGGCAAAAAGGGGGAGCTGGGCGCCCTCTCTCTGTGATAGTCGTCTGGCGGCTGTGGCTAGGGGCTTGCCATATCACCAGTGTTTGTAATAACCCTCTGTGTATGAGACAGATGTGGGTGTCCTTAATACCAAAACCGAAGGTGCCTTAGCTAGCTGGTTTTACTCGGCTGGTTGTTAATTGTAGGGTTTGCTGGATGTGGTGGAGACTGGGTTGCTAACTCTGCCACATTTATCTGGAAGTATGGCAATAGAAGTTAGTTACTGGCGGGGCGGCTAGCCTCGCACCGACGACCATTGGGTGCAGGGTTGTGAATGTGTTGTAAGAGAATAGATGGCATGCAAGGGGCTAGTAAAGTTCTAATGTTGTTCTGGCCTACTAAGTGAAGGTAGGCTGGATAGGAGTATATATATAAAAGGTTGGAGAGCGTTAGCAACGGACAATTCAAGGATCTTCAAGAGGTATGAGAGAGAGGCTAGGTCGGACAAGAGTCGAGAAGCGCGGGTGTCTTAATGAGAGGAGGGGGGGGGGGGGGGGGCAGAGTTCAAGGGCTACAGGGAAATTTTGCCCCTAAGGTCCCTGGGCGTGGGGGTGGCATTAGGCTACAATTGATATGGAAGTTTGAAAAGGCAGTAGAATACGTTAGCCAAATGCTACCGGGGAATGCAACTATGGGGTGGTATATGAGTCTGGAAAAGATAGAGTTATGTGATCAGTCCGAGGGTTATGGATATTATTAGTTGGCCCTGGGAACTGCGTTTTCTATTAAATATAAATATACCAACAACAGCGGCAGTTCGTAGGGGTACTTAGTTATTGTTTCGGGGTACTTATGACAGATACTGGTAACCAGGTTATCTTATACAATCTCTGGTTGGGGTAAGAGGTGTAAGACACGAAGTAAATTGGCGTAGTGTGGACTGTGGATACGAAGGAGGCAAGGGGAAGACGTATGACAATTGTGGAAAGTAAATGGAAAAAGGTGAACACAATGGCGGATAAAAATACTTAACCTAAGGATTGAATACATAGATTTATGGGGCGATGGGTCTTCAGAAGCTTAGTCTGGCAAGACAAGATGTTAGGGAATGTTAATATTAATACTTAGTTACTAGAGGAACAATGCAAGGGGCGACTGAGCACGGGTTACATATATCTATACTCGTCATGGAAAATGATATATGAGGTCTAGGGACAAGCGTGGGTGTTTTAACTTCTAAGATATATAACATCTACTTCTCGGATGTAAGAACATACATAGATATAATTATGGCTGTCTGATGTGTTGGCATTGGCTCAACGTCGGGACAGGGCATGGGTGTTTTTAATATGAATGTATATTCCTGTTCATCATCTTTGTAGCAAGGACAGTGCCGCTATGTCGTATCAATGCTAGTGGCAGTTAATATTATAGACTTAGTTACTAGAGGAACAATGCAAGGGGCGACTGAGCACGGGTTACATATATCTATACTCGTCATGGAAAATGCTATACGAGGTCTAGGGACAAGCGTGGGTGTTTTAACTTCTAAGATATATAACATCTACTTCTCGGATGTAAGAACATACATAGATATAATTATGGCTGTCTGATGTGTTGGCATTGGCTCAACGTCGGGACAGGGCATGGGTGTTTTTAATAATTATGAATGTATATTCCTGTTCATCATCTTTGTAGTTAGGAGTGTAGGACACGAGAGGGTTAGTGTACGTGAAGTGTGGAAAATGGTCAGTTTAGAAAAGGTAAAGGGTGCAGCCTGGAGCTGCTTAGCCCTGCGGGCTTGGGCCTGTCTGAAATGGCTGGCTCGGTCAGCTGGTCCTTTCGTTCTGTGGACCTTTCCTTTGGGTGTTTCTGTGTGGTGTTCGCTCGTGGCTTCTGTGGTGGGCTTCTTGTTCTGGGGCATTTTAGTAAACAAAATAAAATACCTGGGACACATTATCTCAAACGATTGCTCAGATGATGCAGATATCGGCCGTCAGTGCAGACAGCTATATTTACGTGGTAACACCATCTTGAGAAAATTCCACATGTGTAATTGGGAAACTAAAGTCACTTTGTTCCGGACATATTGTTCCTCTATGTACACGGCCCATTTGTGGTGGAAGTATAAGAGAGCCACCATAAATGGTCTGTGTACATCCTATCATAATATACTCAAGATGTTCATTGGTCTCTCTAAATATGAAAGCACTAGTATGGTGTGCACACTGTTGGATGTGCAGTGCTGTCGGGCTGTCATCAGGAGACTGGTGTACAGCTTTTCGCAGCGACTGCAATCCTCCAGTAACACGCTGATTCTAGCTCTTTGGTCTAGTGATCATATCTATGAATCCCGTATTATATCTCACTGGCAGAAGCTGCTGCACACATAGTATGTAATGTAATATATAGGTCTAATTGAACTATGAGCAATGATCTGTGCAATAGGTGTTAACCAACATTGAGCAATAGCCTTAGTTAGCCTATCTGTGTTATATTGTGACAAAATGTGATATGTGCTCTATTCTGTAAATAGGCCTACTGTATTTTTTATTTGATTGTTTCTTTATTAATATATCTTTGTGTATAATTATTATCTGTGCTCTGACGAGAAGTGTATGTGATATGGACCATTAGGTCGTACTGTATTTATACTGTATCTATCTTATGTGTCTGGAATAAAGAATTATTATTATTATTATTGAAATGCTAGGTTTTTCCAGGTTAAATAGGAATTGAAATATCCCCAGGTCCACATTTAGGATCCATTCCTGGTACCTGGCGCGGGGTACGAACCTCTGAAGAGAATTTAACCCCCCTAAAAACCCACAGGTTTTGAGATGCCATGGGTGGGGTTCGAACCCTGGTTAGTGACGCACCACCATCACCACCAGGGCCCGCGCGCTAACCCACTGTACTACCACGGACGTACTAAAAGTATAGCAACCTTAGTCCGATTTTTAAGAACCAGGTGATAGTCTCGTGGTGTTTTTCACGTGATGAGTTTATTGGACTTACCATCTACGACTATTTTACGCTATACCTGACGTCAACTCGGGTTAGTATTATTGTGGGTGCGGGACATTTTCGAGGGCATTACAATTATTATTATAGGCAAGGATACAGAGTATCATTGATAAGTAGTTTTCCCCTCCCATGAAAAAACAATCGAGGTTTTTCATTACGGTTAATGAAAAGACCATCAAGGTTTTTCATTACGGTTACGAAGGACAATTAGATCCGCCGAGGTGCTAAGTCTAATTTTTGCCGTCCATGAGAACTACCAGGAGGATACGTAGGAAAATTAGAGTAGCAAGTGCACTAGGTCTATTTTTCCAGTGCATTCTAGTTATGAGTAGGAGTGTTAATGTCTTGGTTTATACTTATGAGCATTGATTCTTGGAAATTTTTATTTCCAGGTTACTCTTAGACCTCGACGGCGCGCCCCAAGGTGGGGGGCCGTGCCTAGTAGTGGGTTAAGCCATGCCCCTGTTACCCTCTGTACTGCACCTACAGGTATGTACTTTCCTTTCTTTCATCAGAAGTGGATTATGTGTGTACCGTGGTTGGTTAGCTCTAGTGATCTTTAGCTATTTCCTAGTAATGGTGTATAATTGTATACACACTAGGCCAAAGGGCACTATTGGTTAGGAAGGCAAACTTCAATAAATATTCATAGGAGGCAGCCCAAGTTTCGTTGTACGACGCTGTGGCTTGGTGGAATCGTTTTTCATGATTATTTCCACGATTAGTTAACGAAGCGGTCTTTAGACTACCCAAGTTGGTAGTTTTGGTGCTAAACTTCCCTATGAAGCACTAGGTTTAGTGGCCCTTTCAGTAATCAAGATACACTCTTCTGACTATTCACACGGCAGAGGTTCTAGTGGTCTATGTGCTACTAAGTTATGTTCTATCTTAATAGTGGAAAGAAAAGGGGGGTTGCTGGAGAGCTCAGGACTTCTAGACCTTCCGCCGGACTTTAAGCTGTGACGCACAATAGTCGAGCTGGTTATACGGCGAAAAAAAAAAATATTTTTACTCTATAATATCTATATGGGTTCGACTATAGGATATTAAGTAAAAGTTGTACAGAGTTTAGGGTATGTACAAATTAATGCTAAGGACAAGATGATCATATGATTCATTCGTGTCTTTACAATGTTGGACATGATTACAAGAAGGTTCTTGAACAACGATTTATATTGAATTTCAAGGGTTATTCTGTAACAGTCGTACCGGGATAACGCCGTGTCCAGGTCTACCAATTAGGAAGGTTCGTGCCCACTACCTCGCAGATCACCGACAATAGGTGTACGGTAAATCGTGAGGTTCAGGGTCTATCATCAAGTTTTACTTGGGTTGGGGAACCTTTGTCAATGGTCAGTCGTTCACGATGATCCAGTGTAGGACGGTGTGACCCTTTGCGGCAGTCAATCGGACACTTTTGGCCTGTGACAGCGATCAGATTTCCATTGTTTAGGGTTAAAGGTACTCTGTTTTTTCGCCGGTAGTGGAGATTGTTGGCCGACTGGCAGGTGTTCTCACTATCTCTCAACATGTCAGCTCTTGACCTCGGGTTCAAGTTACAGGACCTTATCGTCACTGACTTCTCAGTCGTTTCATTACCATCTCTCCTTCGAGCTTATGGTTAAGGTGGACAATGTCCTTCTGACCTAGTACCCGGGTACTTGTGCAGGTGCGAGAACCAACGAAACTAACAGTCTCTATTCCGGCGATGTGTTAGGGTTTTTCTACTTACGCCCTCTGATGCTTCAGCGCTTGTATGGGCTTAGTGAGTTGTTTTTTTCCGGCGTCATGGTCCCACTGCTCTTTAAGAGATAAGCCACATTCCATTTTAATCGGTGAACTCTTTTACCTCTAGGAGGGGGTCCCAGCCTACTCAACCGGACGCACTTGAAGTTCGGTAAACAAGGTGTCACGTTACGACTGGGGCGGTCGCCCCTTTACGTGGGAATGGTGACAACAGGTAACAACCCAGACACGGTGGGGCAGCCACTTGATTTTAGTCACAGGGCACGTGTTTGAGTTACATTAGTGACCTCTAGCTTCCGTTTCTTCCTTCCCCTGTGGATAGGTACGGAACAAGGAAGGCTACATCGATACAGGTTTGGAAAGAATAGCATGGACGAATTTCGGTTTTCCCGTTTTTTCTATTGTCCACACTCCACGGAGATGGCCCGCCGGGGTTCACTATCTCCAGGCTTTGGCACCAAGTTAGGATGAACGGATCCCCGGCTCATCCTTTTACTGGTTTAGCACGAGATATTTTTCGGTCACGGGTATCGACGCATCTCATCTGTAGGCTTTAGCCTGACTTTCCTGAACAAGATGTCTTCCTTTTGCCCTACATACACCGCTTCGTTGCTGATTAAGCATCACGACACCGGGTATGATAGGTTGAGGACTTTCCGATTTAAGGCTATTGCTAGGGTGAAAAGAAAAGAGATCCGTACAGGTGCCAGTCGGAACGATTAAAGCACTTACTACTTTTCACACTACATAGGGCCCCCCTCTCCGGTTACAGGCGGAGAACGGGCCCAAAGTCTTTAATTTGTTCCCGTTCTTACCGGTGGCTATGATTTCATGCTTTCTGGTAAACCGGGTGTATCCCCGTAGATTTGGACACTGACGACCTTCACGATACAGGAGCAGTCTTACGTCTTTTCTTTTTCCCCATTCCTTACCATCCAATCTGTTACGTCAGGATTCATGGCAGACTGGGGGTTGTCTCGGAGATTTTAACTTTGACTACCTCCCTGGTACAGGAGAAGTCACAAAATCTCTAAGCCCCACACTAAACTTCAAATTTAGTTGTAAGAGTCACCTAAATGAACTTTAAGTTCCGGTAGCCTTGACTTCCATACCGTGACAGGGTCTTACTGAACAAACTGAACTGCCGGGCAGGTAGTCCGGCGTTTTAGTGCTATAGTCAGCCTTAGAGTGTGACCAAAGTAATTTTAACTTTGTGTCAGCCTCCCGATGACCCCGACCAACTCACAAGTCTAATTCACACCTTCCAAAACGAACTCTCAATCCCGGTTCCAGTACTGGAAAAATAATCTCCGTCTTGTTGTCATTCAATTTGAGCTTCCTTCTAGTCATCCAGATCTTCAAGTCTGATAAGAGTGATGAAAATTTATTCTTTACCTCATCGATAATATTAATTTCAATATACAACTGTGAATCATCTGCATAGAAATGATACTTAACACCATGTGCATCCAGTAGGGATGAAAGACTAGAGGCATAGATAATAAACAACACAGGGCCACAAACTGATCCCTGAGGCACCCCGAACTTTAGCGATGATGGTTCTGACATAGAGCCACCAATTACAGATACATGCGCCTATACGTAATCGAGAATACTTGCCGCAGATCTGAGTTTATTCGTTCCTTATCATTCGGGTTCATATCAAAATAGTGAAGTCTCGTTGCAGAGCTAAATACTTTTCAGTCACTTGATTCAGACTGTTTGTAGTAATTTATGAAGTAACTTTCATACCTGTTGAGATAGGGAAGAAAAGCGTGAACGAAAGGAACGAAGGAGATGAGGCCCCGCAAAAAACAACAACCACTGCCACCACGCCACCAAGACAAGAGGGCACAAGAGCCTCCTCACCACGCTTCGCTCGGGTTGCATGTATTACTCCGGCACTTCCCCCAACCCCAGGAAAGAACATACCTGTGAGGATGTCAACAGACAATGATGCACAAACCAGAGATGGTCACTCAAGACATCGTGAGGAAAGAATAGTGTATACCTCTCAACACACCCTTCTTGCCCTGAGACGCACCACCGCCGTGGCGCAGATTCCCAGAAGGGCTACCGCAGTCGACCCAGACCCTCCTCCAAGCACAGCCGCGAAATGCCCCACCGAGGAGAATGACGGATATGGTAAGACTACCTCAGCCCACCTCATCATCGGTAAAGTTGGAAGGATGTCAATACCACACAGGTCGGATTGATAACCAGAAGACTTGGGCCTGTTAACCGAGAAATTGCCTTGAGGGAGTAAAACACTGGTGTAACTACTTAACGCATTTCTTGAAGGTATCTTGGATTTGCTCGTATCCTTGTTGGACCACACTGGTGACCACCCAACATCTTTGCATTGCCTTGATACAGGAATGATCTTATCTAGAGTATGCAGTACTGACCAAGCACTCTATTTGTATTAAACCTACAAAAACTGTAAGACTGGTTGGAAAAGTGTAAAACACTGGTGAAACGGCTTCCTTCCAAGTCAGGATTCGTAGTGGAGGGTGTAAGACACTGGTGAAACAACTCCCTACTGAAGTCCTACGATACGAGAGCATAAGCCACTGGTAAAACGGTTCGTACTCGTATAAACCCAAGATCCAATATCAAAGTTCTTCCAGAGACTCCTGTAGGAAGTCTAGGTCAAGGAATCGTAGTGAAGGGCATAAGACACTAGTGAAACGACTCCCTACTTAAGTCCTACGAAACGAGAGCGTAAGACACTGGTGAAACGGCTCATATTCGTATAAGACCCCAACATCAAAGTTCTTCAGAAGATCCTCAAGGAAGTCTTCACTAACTCCGCCACTGTCACACGGCAGGATCACCACCACGGACCAGGACGTCATCGGGAGTACAACGCAGCCGCATCTTCAAAGATCATCAGAATCTGCCCAACATCTCCCCCTTGAGGCACCTAGTGGATCCTTGATCGTGCTGATACATAATTACCTATCCATGTCTGATGTAACATTGTACAGTTCCGGACAGATCAAACAGCAACACCCCGTCCACCAGCTGTGTGGTGTGGGGCTCTGCGGATTTGGTAACACTAGCAGGAGGTGGGAGGGATGTTGGTGGATGATGAGGGGAGGGATGTGGGGGGTTTAGGGAGGAGTGTGGGAGGGTGAAGAGGCAGTAATCATGGTATGGCTGGTGGGAGGGGGCAAACGAGTGACTGGGTAGGGGAGAACAGAGTGACAAGCAAATTTTCCTATAGAACAAGCTACTCCCACAGGGTTTTTAAATTACACACACCTACAATATCACTGTATGCTACATTTAACATATTTAACAGTCTGCTCTCCCCTACCCTGTCACTTGTTTGCCCCCTCCCACCAGCCACACCATGATTGCTGCCTCTTCACCCTCCCAATTCCCCCCACATACCTCCCCTCATCACCCACCAACCCCCATCCCTCCCACCTCCTGCCAGTGTTACCAAATCCGCAGAGCCCCTCACCACATAGTGGGTGGACGAGGTTTTGCTGTTTCATCTGTCCGGGACTGTACCTTTAATCATATGTTACTGTCGAATAAAAACAATCTATGTTTGTACTCTGTGTCATATTATCCTCTATTACCTTTGTAATTGTGTTCGTGTTGGTCTCATTTTCCCCAGTCGAGTAAGAACCTACCTAATTATTCATACAACCCCAGTAAAAACCTGGTATAACATTGGCAGCAGCGGTGGTTTTTTATTCGGGAGGAAGAGGCCAGTCGGCACAAGAATCGAAGGAAATAGAGCGTTTTATCACATAAGTCATCATGGCAAATCGTTCACACATTCCCATACCCAAGTATGAGGCAGACACTTACGACATACAGACATATCTGGATATGGTTAATCCAGTGCTCAGCCTGGCTTATCAAACGGACCAAGAAAAAATTGCTGTCCTACTAAGTTGCATGGGAAAGGCCGTGTCCCTGGTAGCCGGACAGGGTTGTCGTCTAACTCATCGTCAGACAAGTCATCTTCCCCACTCAGTGGCCCCACGAAATCGAGGCATCACTTATATAGAGGCATCACTTATGCCTTCTTCTTCACCACTCTCCTCAAACTCCGGCGGGGAACGATGGATACATGGGCGGCGTGTGAGTGGGCGAGGTGGGGAAGGAGTGGCAGGTGAGGCGATGTCTTCCCGAGGCTCAGGGCTTCGCCGCTGGCGACGGGTCGAGGAAAGCAATTCTTCCTCATCAATTGGTACAGGCACTGGTGATGCGGGTTCAAAAATATCCGCATCCACACTTATCGATGGCTGGGAAGGACTGTGGGGAAACATCCTCCTTGGCAGGCAACCATCTAGGGGAATTAACCCTAAACAAATTACCGATGGGCGACATGCTAATCGGTGCCACTTGCAGGTGGCGATCTTTATAACGGATAACAGGTATCTCCCCACCTTTTTTCTAGTTGTTTTTTTTCAGCCTCCCTGGCTGCCACGGCCGCTTTTTCCAGCACTTGCTTCATGTAAAGCGTAGCTGGTAAGGCGACTTGGCCGGCGAAGGGCTCAGGGTCGCTTCGCTCAGGGCAAACTTAGAGGCCGACGAGCTCTCCCACTCGCTAACCTTAGCCACATCACTCTCCTCACCTCCTTCAGTACCTAGAACAGCACCTTGTCGACCCCCTTTAGGTTCCTCGTCACTGTCGTCGTCAGTGGGGAAGCCTACAAACTCTAATTCTTTGTCGCTGTCTTTGTCTAGGCTTTCACTAGACACGTTCTGCGACATACGTCCACCGCTTTGTTCACTAACTTCACTATCACTGCCAATACCAGCGATTTCTAAGTCACGCAAGGTTCTCTTGATCCCTTTGGGCGAGAGAATATCCTTAGCGGTGCGCCGTTGTGTTGTACGACGAGCCGGGGCGGGCGTTGCGGGAGGCACCAAATTGGATGCGGCAGAAGCTTTTTTTTGTTGCGAAGTTTCCATTATGGCAGAGACTGATACTGGTGCATAGTACAAGTGTGGTGGCGCTGTGTATGTGTATGTAAACAAATTGGCGTGGGCGCTTCAAAAGCACGGATTCAAGCAATGGCTTCTGGAAGGCCATCCGGGCTTGAAGGGTTAAATTCATTCGAGAAGTGCTAACATGACTTGTTCAATCTATGTGCGAAGACTCCTAAAAGTGCGCTGTTTAGGATACTAGTATATCCGTGATAAACTCTAAACTCAAAGAGAAATTCATTGATTATTCTATATTTACAGTATGTGCATAACTTTATTGCTATTTCAAAAGGAGCAGTAAACCTCAGTCTGAATATTGTGATTCATCTTAGCTCCGGGGTATAATTATTTCCATGTCCACGATCTTATGTATGTTATTTGTATTACTTCATGTGTGAACCATTAGCCAAATAAGCCATTCCATGTTGTTAGTTTACCTGAATATACTGTAATTATAAATTTACTTCTGTGTTGTCCTTACATCTCTGCATGTTTGTGTGTGGGTCTATGTGTGAATTTATTCTCTGCCCAGTTAAGTTAGGATCTACCTTCATTCAGTAAACCCAGCAAAAAACCTGGTATAACAGATGGTCTAAAGAAAAACAATCAAACTAATAATACAATCAGTTATAAATAATTTATTATTTGTTTTATATAAAATTCATAATTTTACAAGAAAATAATTTAACAAATCTGTAAATAATAGGCAATACACTTAACCCGGGAACTGCGGGGAGACTCTTAAGAGTTCCCCCGGCGGACTGCGGGGAGACTCTTAAGAGTGAGTGAGAAAAAAAAAATCAACTTTTGACATCGAAAAAAAAAAAAAAAAATATATAGATTTTTATTTTTTTATTTTTTTTTTTATTTTTTTGGCCCCTGGGCCATGCAAAATCTCAGTCCTCTACCTCCCCTCCTTCAGTTATCACCTATTTTCCCTGTTATTCCCTTATTCGGAGGTATATTTTCGTGCTAACATTAGCGAGTTGCAAGCAGGGTGTTGTCATCACTGATGGCAAGCGAGTGCAAGAGAGAGAGAGAGAGTATCGATCGACTGTGTCTCAGTGGCCTTGGGGGAAATTGGCGGGAAAGCAGCTTGCCTCACCCATACATTATACAACTCGCGGGCTATATCTCCGATTTTGACCATCCAAACGCTGTTTTCACTCGTTTTATTGTTGTTTCAGGTTAATACCTTTATAATCAACCCATAATAGGTGCATATGGATAAGTATTAATGCTATTAATGGTACAATGAATATTTTAGTGACGGAAACACCTCAAATACATGCGCACAGGGAGAGGTGTCTAATTACCCCAAGCGCACTTCAGAGGTTAATAAAGAAGAGAACTGAAATGATTTAATGTACAGTAGACTAAAATATACACACACAGATAAGGGGAAAGATCTATCAATGCACATACTGTACCACCATCATAGTAAGTAATCTCCTTGGAAATGAATTATTATGTATTAAATTTGTATTAATATTGAAATCTTGGGGCCTCGCAAGGGTTACATGCTACAACAGCCTACAGTCCCGAGGCTTGAGACATAGAAAAAATATATTCTATCTATATAATAAATTAGTAAATAATAATAATAATAATAATAATAAAAATAAAAATAATAATAATAATAATAATAAAATTTCTCTGCACTACAACTTAATCATAATTTATTATAAATTTGCTAGAATCTTAACAACTCTTTTCTTTTCCATTATGGTGATAAATATAGAAGTTAAGAGGATGGTTGTGTGGTGGTAAACAGGAATGGTAAGTACAATGGGTTGGTGATGTTGGTTCTAGACACTACTGCAAACTTAAGACATGCATGCATACATACATACACAAATTTAAAGACCGAGTGCTCCACACGAAGTGCAGTTCCGGTCTCATATCCTAATGGCGGCGTTCCAGGCAACCCTGTTAACAGCTGCCTCACTTGTAAGGTTCCTAAATCAGACCGCAAGGTCTGATCCCACGTCTTTCTTGGTCTGCCCTTTGGTGCAGCTTCCCCCATGTTCATGGACTTGCATCTTTTCACCCAGCTTAGTTCATTCATCCTCTCCACATGTCCTAACTGTCTAAACCTGCTAGTACGCATCTTATCACTGATACTTTTCATACCTAACCTTCTCCTTAGCTCTTCACTTGATATCCTATCTTGCAGTTTGGCACCACACATCTATCTCACCATTCTCATCTCATTGCGTTCCATTCTGTTCATATCATCCGCTTTGACAGGCCACGTTTCTGAAGTATATGTCAAAGCACTTCTAACGCATGAAGCATACACCTTTCCCTTCAAGGGGAGAGGGAGTCTTCTTATGGTTAGTGGCAGCAACAGTTCTCTAAACTTTCCCCAGCCGCATCTTATTCTGGCGATAGTGACAGCCTGTCCCACCATGGCCCGGCAGAGATGGTATCACCCTAGCAACACTTGTCCACCATCTCCTGTGCCTCATTGCCAAAGTTAACACTCTCGAGCCAGTCATTGAACACAAGCTCACCTTTGCATACTACCGGTATGCATACAAATGTCTCAATTTCGGACTTCTTCCTCGGTAGAAAGGTCCAGTTATTCTAGTGCAGCGCTTCTTCCCGTGATATACCCAGCAGAGGCAGAGGCAGATGCTACACTGTATCGAGTTTGCGCCCACCCCTTTTTTTATACCCTTCCTAGCCCTATCTACTGTGTATAATCTTGGTTTTATTTATATTAACTCTAACTCTTTACTTGGCATGCCCTCTCTCCATCTTCTGAACTTGGCGTTGGCATCCCGCACACTATCTGCTATAAGCACTAGGTCATCTGCGTATAGCAGTTCCCAGGGGATCCCATCTCTGAAATCACCAGATAGTGCCTCCAGAACCATAACAAAGAGGAAAGGGCATAACACAGAGCCCTGGTGGACTCCGACGCTAACTGTAAACTCCTCTCAGTACACCTTTCACCCTCACTGCCGTCCAAGAGTCCTTCAACATCTTCATTATCACACACATCAGCCACTCCTCTAAACCAAGTTTTCTCATAGCCCACTGCACAACTTCTCCAGTTCTACAAACACAATATACAGATCCCTATCTTTAACCCGTGGAGCCCCGGCTAGTTTTGTAATGTTTGTTCACCAGAACCCGGCCGGTTTTCAAAAAATTGTTTTATTCCAGAAACAATAGCGAATGGGTTAGGAATGAAGGAAAAACCATGAAAAACCGCTCAAAAAGCTTAAAAAATGGCCCTACAGAGCCCCCGAAAATGTATTTTACAAGAGTAAAATATTGAAGGCAATTACCCCAAAAAACCAGGTTATTGCGCGCTCACACGCACGCACGTGGACTTTGAGAGTTTTCAACCATCGGCACGGTTGCGTGGGATACGTACACAGTTCCCATACAAATCTGAGCCCTCTTGAGTGGCTACACCTGAGGTTACGGTCGGCGCAATTAGGGGTGACGCGTCAGGCGCGTCTCTGGGGCTGTGCGTTACATACATCGCCGACGCGTCAGACGCGTCGCTGGGGCTGTACGGGTTAAGTAGATATCTTTCCTGCAGTTGCCTGACTATGAAGATAGCATCGATTGTACCACGTCCCGGCATAAAACCGAACTGCATATCGTTGATAGAAATGCTTTCCCTTATCATACCTTCACGACTTGGTCAAGCATTTTTAGGCCTCTATAATTTCCCTATCCAACGAATCCCTCTTGCCCTTATACAGTATATGCTTACTATTTCACTTTTATGCGATTCATCAGATTATTTCCTCTCTAATAATAGAGTTCATTAGCTGTGACCAAACTCACTCATATATCACCCGAGGCTTTAATCATCTCGGCTACAATGCCAGAGCATCTTGCAGCTTTTCCGTCCTTCATATTACTTATTGCACTGCTAACAACAGCTGGTGCTATCAAAGGAGGGGGGCGAGTATTGGCTTTACTCTATTAAGCTGCTTTTATTTAACTCAAATTCCATGTTGAGTAATCTTTAGTAGTGTACCTTCCAAGCATCTCTAATTTCTTCGTCAGCGTAAACAATTGTCCCATTATCATTCCTGACATACTGTTCTCCTACATCTCTACTGTCATCCTTCCATTCGCTCAACATGTCCATACCAGCTCAGCACCCTTCTGTCCACTGTCCGACAAATGTTCCTGCTGCCCCACTCTCCTATGTATCTCCTCATTCCTCAATCTGTCTCTATGAGTCACTCCACACATACTCCTCAAGGTGGAGTGGTCTTGCCACTGGACTGCTAATACAATGGTCCCGGGTACGAATCCTGATGTATCAATGGGAAGATATTATTGGGATGGAATTTGTGCTGTACTTAGTATCAGTGCATTACTACAAAACTCACCGAAATGCCAACAAAAAATACCCTCATTGTTCCCTGATTAAATAGCACTGTATGAATATTCCCATATTCAAAATATGTTACAGGGGAACAGTGCCTAGTGAGTTAACTGAGCAATAGGTGGTGTTCTGAGAGTGAGGGTCCGAGTCTAGGGGATGAGACAGTGAAGCATGAAGGCGGAGCAACTTCAGAGATGGGGCTGCTTCGAGCCGTGAGTAGATCTCTAAGTGCTTCATATGTCTCACTCCCTAGACTGGAACAAGACCTCACAGGCATCACCTTGTTGAGCGGTTGGATGTACAGGCTCTCAGCCTATGCCTGAGAGGGAGTATTTGGAAGAGAAAAAAAAAACAAAAAAACAAAAAAAAATCTCTCCTTATTCTTCAGAGCCCATGTCTCAGCCCCACACATCACTGTTGGTACAACTATCCCTTGATACATTGCACTTTTAACTTTCATTCCGAGATTTCTTACCTTCCACATACTTCCCATTGCCCCGAAAACTTTCCTGCCTTCACATAATCTGTTTTACCTCCATTCCTGCTTAATCATTCCTCCTAGATATTAAAAAAAAATCTATTTGTTCCAGTATTTGAATATTTCCCCATCCAGCCTCACGAGCATCTCTATTACACACCATCACTTTACTTTTATCGGCGTTCACCCTCAGCTTCCTCCTCCCACAAACCATACCAAACTCTTTGACTAGGCCTACTCGCTGCAGTTTTTCCTCAGAATCCGCAAAATATATTTTTTTAAATAAAAGAACAACCCTCTAGTAGCAAATCAGGTCAGGAGCCAACAACCTAGCCAGGCTAGCTAAGAGGGCCCAACAGGGTGGCATATGATATAGGCCGCCCGAAAGACAACCGAATAAGAATAGAAGGGGAAAAACATTGAAAGAGGACAGAAAACCTACGCAAAATTAGTCAAGCCGACGACGAAAGCTCGAGGGGAGAGGGAAATATCCATAACCCTCCCCCATTAAGCTCCAGTCGCCAACCCCGAAGCCCCCCTACCGCAACAAGGAGCGTAGTACTACGGGGACTCTTCATCTCAATCATGCTCTTCTCCCACTCTTCAGATACCAGTACACCCACTCCTCCTTTCGATTTTCCAGATTCATCCCCCTTCCAATACAACTGGTATCTCTTGTTCTTTCAAACTATCCACTGCGCACCACCCCCCTTTCATCGGGTTTTTTTGGCACAGCAGACATAGACTCTTCTACGTTCAAGCACTTCCATAACATTATTCGCTGTGCCACTCATATTTCCAACATTCACAATGACGAGCCTGAATGTGCAGGAGGCTGCAGCCTGTCTCCTGTGCGATTTTGAGTGATCAGACTTAAATTGTTTGGCAGTTTTAGAGGTCATGATCGGTAAGTTAGGCTGGTAAGAATCCGTACACAATTTAACCTTATGTCAATGAATATATTATAAATATATCTATATCTATCTATTGCCTGACGCCATGATCCCCGAAGGGGTGGCCACGAACGAACCGCCCCAAGCACCTGTCCCCAGTCAGTCAACGCCCCTCCTCCCAACCAGCACCGCCTTCATTCATATACTTCCTCACTCCATCCTTCCACCTCGCTCTCGTACACCCTCTTAGTCATTCTTTCACTTCCCATAAGTTCCATATGGCCGAACCATCTCAAGTTGTTCCTTTTCACACTTTCCAGCACATCTACCTCCACACCATACCTCCTTCTTACTTCCTCATTCGTCTGTCTATCCCTCCATGTAACTCCGCACGCACTTCTCAAGTATCTCATTTCCAACGCTCTCACTCTTGGTCCGAGTCTCTCCACAAACGTCCATGCTTCGCTTCCGTAAGTTAGTGTCGGGATTACCACACTGTCATGCAAGAACTTCTTCACTTCCATATTGACCACTCTATTTCTTGTCACTGCTTTCAACGTTCCTACAACCCTCTCCCGCACTTCTTCATCCACAGTCCCATCTTTACTCAACACACTGCCCAGATACTTAAAAGAGTTGACGATCTCCATAGCCTGACCGTTCAACTTCACCTCACACTCTGTGACTTCACCCCTTTCGAAGACAATAACCTTGCTTTTCCCCACATTTACCTTCAAATTCCATTTTTCGCACACTGCTCCAAACTCATTTACCAGACCCTGCAACTCCCATTCATTATCGCTCATCAGAACTGTGTCATCCGCAAACAGCAGTATAGGCAGCTTCCACTCGTTTCCCTCCCTTTTCAGCGATACACCAACATCTACTGCTCTTCCTAGTATTTCTTATTACTCCATCCATATACAGTATACAGTAAACAACCACGGGGACATCACACACCCGTTTCAACCCAACACTCAGGTCAAAGAACTCGCTCTGCTCATTCTCCACACGTACTGCTGCCTTTGCACCCTCATACATGCTCTTCACTGCTTTCAGCAATTTGCCATCTACTCAGTATATTCTAAGTACTTTCCACATGCCTTCTCTATCCACTCTGTCATAGGCCTTCTCCAAGTCCATAAAGGCAACATAAACCTTTTGTTGCTTCTCCAGATATTTCTCCACAACACAATTCAGGGTAAAAATCTGATCTACACATCCTCTTCCCTTCCTAAAACCTCCCTGCTCGTCGCCTATCCATTTCTCCGTTCTCACTCTCTCAATCACTACCCTACTGTACACCTTCCCTACTACGCTTAAAAGACATATTCCTCGGTGGTTACCACACAATCCTCTTTTTCCTTTGCCCTTATATAGGGGGACTATTATGCCAGTCTTCCAGTCATCGGGTGCATTCCCCTTCTCCCATGCTAGTTTGCACATTTTCCATACCCATTCGATCACTAATCTCACCACCATACCTCAACATTTCCCCACACACTCCATCTGTTCCTGGTGCTTTCCCCAACTTCACTCTTTTCATAGCTTCCCACACTTCTGACCTTCCGACCATATCCAACTATGTTTGCTGGCTCTTCATTCCTTACATTTAGCAACTCATTGAAGTACTCCCTCCATCTTTCGACTCCCTCTTGCTTCTCGGCTAGCATTCTCCCATTCTTATAAATTGATAAATATATCAATACATAAATAAATATATAAAATTGCAAAAATATATAATTAACAATACCGTGCTGTACACAATATCATGCATTACATTCTTGTGCTATGTAATATTCAAATAAGCAAATGAACATGCCAAGAAAAAAAAAAAAAAAAAAAATCAGTTTCATATACTGTACAGTAGGCTGTATAAGTTACTGCATACAGTATTCATAGTTTCATATACTGTACAAGTTACTGCATACAGTATTCATAGTTTCATATACTGTACAGTAGGCTGTATAAGTTACTGCATACAGTATTCATAGTTTCATATACTGTACAGTAGGCTGTATAAGTTACTGCATACAGTATTCATAGTTTCATATACTGTACAGTAGGCTGTATAAGTTACTGCATACAGTATTCATAGTTTCATATACTGTACAGTAGGCTGTATAAGTTACTGCATACAGTATTCATAGTTTCATATACTGTACAGTAGGCTGTATAAGTTACTGCATACAGTATTCATAGTTTCATATACTGTACAGTAGGCTGTATAAGTTACTGCATACAGTATTCATAGTTTCATATACTGTACAGTAGGCTGTATGTTACTGCATACAGTATTCATAGTTTCATATACTGTACAGTAGGCTGTATGTTACTGCATACAGTATTTGTTTCTGCCTGTCACAATTACAATTTTCCCTTATATATACTGTATGTTCATAGATTAACATAGGAACATTTTCACTAATTTGTTAATATACATCACTACGGTCCTCGTACTTATGCATTACTTGAATCCAATAAATTAGTTTGTATACCTGTAGGCCTATATATCATATACAGTACTGTATACAGTATATAATTTGTATACCTGTAGGCCTATATATCATAATATTATACAGTATTGTATACAGTATATAATTACCAAATTATAATTTATGAAAGAAAATGTGGTATCAACCAGTTTCATTAAGAAAACTATATATATTCCTTTATTATGGGAGATGTGCAAGTGATCATATGGAAGACTTTTTGAGTAATATTGAAAATGTACTTTACTATAAAGCCAGTCACAAGACATTTTGCAAACAATTTTCAATCATTAAGTTTGTTCTGGAAATTTCAAGGTCTGGTACAATATTTTGGATTGCCAATTTTGATATGTGTGTGAATTTGTGTTTTATCTGTGTGTTCGTTATTTCGTGTTGTGTTTTGTGTTTTTCCTGTTCTTGCTCTGTCTTGAGTCGGCCACCGAGGGAAAAAGAAAGAAAACAACAAAAATAGGAAAAGTGGGGATTGGGCCTGGGTAAATAGATAGATAGACTAAATGTCGCTTACCAACTGTGTGCCTGGTGGTACAGGGATAGAAGGTAAAGTAAAAGAACAAAACAAAAAGGACATTTATACACTTTGCCATTTGAAATAGCAATTAAAACTATATAAAGATCTGTGATCAAGCCCAAATTACAGTTTACCCCAAGGCCTTGATACATTCACAGATGCAGATATTGTACTGTATAGTGTTCGAGTCATTTGATAAATGGCTTGAAATAAGACCCGTGTTTAACAAGCTCATTCAAAAGCTTCTAATTGCTTAACCCTATCTGGTAAAATGGTGGCTCTAATCTTCATTAGTTTGGAAATTTCAAGACATTTCACCTAGCTAGGCAATAATTAGACACTTCACCCTATTCAGGTGTCAATTTTTTTCTGGGTAAGTAATAGTGACTGCAATTTAAGAAAACTGTCCTTTGGCCGGGATATTTCGAAGTTTGAAAGGGGTCTGAGGAGGTGTTATCCTTAGCTTAAGGAGCAAACTAAAAATACATTGCTGAAAAATGCCAAAAGCAACAAAAAACCTTGACAATATTTAAAAAAAGGGTCTTATCAGACATTGCTAAGTCTAGTTACAAAAACTATAAAAACACCCCAGAAACAAATTCTGATCAAACATTTTCAGAAAAAGTGGTCAAATGACTGTCTTCATGTTTATATCCGAGCCCACACATGCTCAAGTCACGTGATGAGTGGCTTCAAATGTGGCACATACACTTGTTGACCTCATTACAGTATATAGCTTAGATTTACTCAATAACATCATCCAAGATCAACAGGTAGAGATAGCAAGATTATTATATTAGGGGGGATGGTTCAGGGCAATTTTTGCATGTATTAATTATTTTTTTAGTTTCCTCCCTAGACCTCCATCAAATTAAAAAAAAAAACATCCATTAGATCCCCCTTCTATATTAATTTGTAAATTTTTCGGTAGAAAAATGTCCCGGCCGAAGGCTGGTTCTTCCAACATTACAGGCTCACCATCGTTCGCCAGGGAAAAAAATCGACACCTAAATAGCACGAAAGGTCTAAATATTGACGACGAAATGGGGCGAAAGGTCTTAAAATCAACTAACTAATGGGGCAAACATCTTAACATCTGAAAACTAATGGGGCTAAACATGAGGGAGAAGGGGGCCCAGAAAAGCGGCCCATCTCCCCTTAAACAACATTGATGGTCTCAGGCAATATTTTAGGAGTGTCCACTAAGCCCCATATCTGGCCATCAAGCAAATCAATCAGATAACAAATGGCGGACATGGGCTACGTGTGGGCTCGTCTATTGTAAGAAAAAAAATTATCAGACTAAAAAGGTAAAATGTAGTAGTAAACTTAATGGAAAATCTACATCTATAATGACCCATATAAATAAATGCTGAAAAAATAGAGAATCCTACTAAGCTACAGTACAGTATAACCAAAGAATTTCACAACCTGAGAGTTAATGGTGTGATGCTATGATGAGATGGTATGACGAGACACGGTTTTTGTTTTTTACCACATTGTATTCCATCATTATTTAGGGTAAGGGTTGGTCCTATCCAGAGTGAGGTTTGGCATCCTCTACCCAACTTTAGCCGTTTCTGTCTGTCTCTCTTACCGTCCTACTTTTCTTTCTGGGGGCCAAGAGGCTAGGAATCCTCCTCCCCTTGTAAAATTCACCTACTAGACGAGACAGAGTAAGGGGCGAGAGTCGTCTCGGACCCTAATAATTGGAACTTTAATTGACGTTTCTGTTCAGGTTCTATCTCAAGTCGGGCACCCCCCAGCTATGGGGTATGTGTCCGAGTACAGTATATACATACATACTTACATTTGTATTTATAGCTTCCATTGAAGAAAAAAAATGCAATATACCCCTACGCAAACAAAAAGTAACAAAGATTGAATAAATAAAATATCCTGCTACTGAGTATTCAGTATTGTCATCTCATCAGCAACATATACAAAAATCTACCTTATACAGTACTTCCTTTGAATATAAAATACTATAATTCTTGTAATACAAAATAGTATCAAGTAAAAAAATAAACATGCTGAACTGCTAATAATCTGTACAGTATTGTGCATTAATACGTACAAAATAATAAAAAAATTACAGTACTGTTCTGTTAGGCAATACAACACACATACAGTACTTGCATAACTTTAAAGACTGAGTGGCTCACACGAGATTCCGTTTCAGGCTCATGTTCTATTGGTGGCGTTCCAGGCAGCCCTATTCGTACACATCAAATTTAACATTAGTTTCACAGTCCGGACTGACCATAAAATAACAAATATAATAAAAACAATGCAAAAAATAGCTCCAGTTGGACATATCAGCTTGATAAGGCCTAAATTCATTATTTGATCAAACCTGGCAAAATATATTGTAATATGAATACTGTAATGCAGTAGCTCCTGTGTGCCAGGTAAGTGTATTTCACTCACCGAGCAGGATCAGACAGAGGGTTGGTGTCTTCACCTTGCAGCAAATTGGAACCTGGAACTATAAAGTGGATATTTGTGACACTCGCTACAGGTTCAAAAAGGGCTAAGACATGGAGATGAGCACCGTGACAAAGTTCAGCCTAGTGTAAGCCCTTTAACACTACAGTACTTTTTACCCACCACCGGCTCCAAAGGACTAAGATGAAATTAGTGGCGTAGCAAAGTAGAGTTTTGTGTACAGTATGCTCTTCATTATTTTATTTTATCCATTATTATTTTATTTTATTAGCTTAATCAAGACAAATGAGTTCCACAAAAGAACTCTCATAGGGCTGGCCCGAAGGATTAGATCGAGATGGACAACTAATCAAGACAAGATAAGATAGGGCAGGAGGTGAACAAAACTAGGAAGGTGAAGACACGCAGATATTTCTTGCTGTCAGTTCAGCTAGACCACATAAGCTCCACAGCAGAACTCTTATAGGGCAGGGCCGAAGGATGAGGCAAGAACTGCAGCATCAACCAAGAAGCAATCAAGGGTGAAGAATGAGAGATCAGGACTAAGGAAGAACAAAAATCACAGCGAGATGCCAAAAAATGCACTACTGAGGGGAATCGAGTCATCTCGGCCGCACCAGCAACCGAAGAGACAAATCAGGTCAGGAGCCAACAACTTAGCCAGACCAGGGTGGCATTTGGCATAGGCCGCCAGAAGGACAACCAAATGAGACAGAATAAGAACAGAAGGGGGAAAAAAATAGGAGGAATGAAAAACAACGCAAAATTAGTCAAGCCGACGACGAAAGCTCGAGAGGAGAGGGAAATAACTAAAACCCTCCCCCATCAAGCTCCAGTCACCGGCCCCGAAGCCCCCCTACCACAACAAGGAGTACAATATTAGGGGGGGTCATAATAGTATAGCTGATGATAAACATATGAAAAAAATCTGGACTACACAGATGCAAACATTCTTAATATGCTGTTATCAGAAACAAATATATAAGTAAACAAAAATATAAATATACCTGTTTATATACTGTACTGTATATAAATATATATACAGTACTGTATATATAAAGTAGAATAGGCCTACAAAAGTAATATAAGTACAGTAGTTGGTTTAAATTGGGCAACATGAATCTTGGAGAACTTGTACATTGAAGACCCCAATTATAAAGGGGGTCTCACACCAGATATATTCACCTCAACTTTCTATCCTCAACATTTCTGGGATTTTTTGCACTGGTATTGGAAACTAGACTGATGATAGATTAATTTGGGTGAAAGAATTATGCTAAAAATTTACCTCATAAGCTGCCAGGCCAGCGTTGAGGACAAATGTTGAGGGGAAAAGCGCTTGTGTGATACCGGGTTAAGAATACCTGTAGAACGGAATGTAAGGCACAGGCATGGTTAAAAATGCAGTTCTACCTCTATAATTTTAACTTTATCTTCCCCTTTTGATGTACTGTAGATATAAAAAATACTCCTCAACAATACCGAACAATGCTAGAATATATAACATTTTGTTCATGGGTGTATGACTTGTTTTTACTCAAGGGTGAAACCATTATGGGTCAATCAGTTTTAAATATATGTAACTATAATGTAAGTACAATTAAGTTACTAAGGTAGACTAGCCAATGTGTATGTAGTGTTCCAATTAATATGTGGAATTGATAAATATACCATACATTAAAATGTAAAACTTGCAAACTAAACAAACCAAAATTGGGACAAGGACAATATAAAGTCAAATTAAATTATCAAAATCGCTATGTGGAAACAACGTTTACTAAAATGAAAATTATTAAATAAAAGAACACAATCCACCACATAGGGTGTACATTACTACATGAGCAAGTTAATCTGTAAAAGTTTAAAGACCACTTCATCCACAGTGCGTGGTTTCAGTCCTTTTACTGCAGTACAGTACAATAAAGTCTTGCCACAACAATGCCTCATTATGCCATCACTGTGGTTGATGTTGGTAGAGTGCAAGACTCAACAAAGTCCCCCTGTACCACTTGTATCTGCACCACACCATAAGTTAGTTTAATACCTGTAACTAATGTACTGTATTGTCAAAATGTACCTTAACAATCGTACATTAATAATTGCTACTAAATTCCTATGGGATATATTTTTATAGATATCGCATACAAATTGGCTTTAGTTGAGATATGGAGGTAGGACATGACTTTTAAGTTTGACTGTACAGGGAATTATAAATACTGGAACATGCAGATTCATAGTGCGAACATTTGTGCATTGTACAGATGAATAAATCCCGAGGCATATCAATGCTTTTCATCCCTTCAGTATTATGGTGTCTGTCACCTTGTAGTGAACACATCCCAGTTGTTGTTGTTGTTGTTGTTGTTCCCTAAGCTGCCTGGCCGAACAGCCCCGAGTCCCTGAGAAAGGCCATGGCCACGATCGGGCTTTCCCACAGAGCTCTCATTGAGTGTAGATTGTGTTGTTGGCGTAAGTGGTTGTGTGAAATGCAGTCTTCTATGATGTGTTTAATGGTATGGGGTGCTGTGTTACATCCCGGGCAGGCGTCGACAACGGAGTCATCCAGTCTCTTCTGATAGCTCAGGAGAGCTGGATGGTGTCCGCATCTCAGCCTGGCCAGGTGGACTCTGTCCTCGCGAGGAAGGGAGGATTCGGAAGGATGGATTTCGGGAGGTCGTGCATGCAGCTGTGTGTTGTCTGTGAGTGAGTGGATGGATCGGTGAGAGATATGAGTATGGATGTGCTTCTGGATGTTGGTTCGGGGTGGGCAGGGAGGGAGAGAGGACAATAATTGTGTGTGATACCGTGTGCTGGGTGTTGTTTTGATATTTCTTGGTGTCTGTGGGTGTGTTGCCATGTAGTTTAGTGGGTGGTCTTGGTTCGTGGAGGCTGCTGCCAGGAATTGAGTGCCTCTCATGTCCAGATGGTCTTTGACTTTGAGGATTTTGGTTTCTTGATGTAGGTGATCTGTGGGTGCAGTAGCTGTGCAGCCTGTAATGATCTTCAGGGCTTTGTTTTGAATAGTCTGTAAGGTCTTATGATGTGTTTCAGCTAGGTTAGAAGCCCAGGCTGGGCTTGCGTATTCCATCACTGATCTTATGTATTGTTTATATACTGTGGTGGTAGTTTCTTTGTTGTGTCCAAATTTTGTGTGAGCAAGTGACCTGAGGGCGTTAAGTCTGGGTGTCAGTTTCTTTTTAATGTTTGTGGTGTGCTGTTTGAATGTCATATGAGTATCATATGTTACTCCTAGGATTTTGGGTGTGTGTGTATGTGTTAGGGGTGTGTTGTTTATGGTGAGTTGAGGGATGTATTCGTGTTCTCCTGTCCAACTTGTGAGCAGGGTTGCGGTGGATTTGGCTGGGGCTAGATTAAGTCTGTTTGTAGTGCACCAGCCATGTAGTGTGTTGAGATAGGGTTGAAGGAGATCTGTTGCTCTTTTTGGGTCATGGTGTGTGCATGTGAGTGTTATGTCATCTGCATAGGAGGCTAAGTTTATTTGGGGCGTATTGGGTGTAGTTATATCGTGCATGTACAGATTGAAGAGTGCGGGCGATAGGACGGATCCTTGTGGGACTCCGTTTGGAAAGTTTCTGATTTTAGATGACTGACCGGCAAAAGATACGTGTGCACATCTGCCTGCTAGGAAGTTGGCCAGCCACCGTTTTGTGTTGTTGTGCATGTTTGTGTTGTAGATTTTGTTTGTTAGGTTGTGGCGGGGGATGGCATCGAAGGCTTTACTAATGTCGAGTGTGGCTAATAGTGATCTGTGTGGTGGTCTAGCTGAATTGATGCCGTCGAAAGCTCTTTGTGTAAGGTCTGTGAGAAGAGTGTTTGTGGAGTGCAGTGGCCTAAAGCCATGTTGTGTTGGAGCTAGGGGTAGGTCAGGTGTAATTAGTTGTAATACTAGGCGTTCCATGACTTTGGAGGGGGAGCAAAGGAGTGTGATGGGGCGGTGCGAGGAGGGTAACGTGGGGTCTTTGTTGGGTTTGGGGAAAGTGATGATGATACCATGCTTCCAAATGTCTGGTATTGTGTTGTGTGAATAGCTGTAGTTTGATATGTTAGTGAGTGCTTGTATGCCTTGTGGTCCCAGGTGTCTGAGGTGTATGTTGCTTATGTTGTCTAGGCCACAGGCGGGTGAGTGCTTGAGATTGTTGATGATATGCTTTGTCTGGTGATTGGTGAAGGGTGTATAGTCAGGGTCTGTGGGGAATTGTCTCTTACGTCGGATGACACGTCGGTCGTCTTTGTGAGGTTTTAGGTGGCTGACATGTGAAAAGTGATTGATGAGAGTGTTTGCTTGTTGTTTACATGAAGGAGTAGAGTCTGTTGTTGTGATTGCAGCATGTGATTGTGTTGTGTTGCTGTTGGAAAGTGTGATGCTGTTTAGTGTTTTGTATAGTTTTTTGGGGTTTGTTTTGTGATCAAGTGTTTGTAGGAAGTTATTCCAATTTAGTTTTTGTTGTTCTTGTATTTTGTTGTTAGTTTGGGTGTTGAGTGCTTGAATTTGTTGTGTGATGTCTTGTGTGTGGGGTGCTGGGGAGTGTTTCAGTATGTCGCGTTGTCTGATGAGGTTTTGAATTTCTGGTGTGAAGTTGGGGTTGTGTCTTTTTCTGTTACCTCTTGGAATGTGTTTCTTGTCAGCGTTTTGGATAGTTTTATTGAGTATGTGTACAGCATTGTTGATGTTAGTGATGGGTGTACTGTTTAGAGTTGTGAAGTGTTGTTCTGTCTCATTTGTGAATGCTTCCCAGTTAGCTCTTTTATAATTGGTGTATGTGTGTTTGTGGCTAGCTGGGGTGAGTCTGGTTTTGGTGGTGATAATGATCGGGAGGTGGTCAGAGCCTAAGGTTCTGACCACCCTCCAGGATGTTGTGGGGGCGAGTTCTGGGGAGCAAAAGGTGATGTTGGAGATGATGGGTTTATAGAGGGCTTGGTGAGGAATATGGGTATGTTGATGGATGTCGTTAAGGATGATGAGGTTATCGGTTTGGTTTTGTAGTACCAGCCCTCTGTCTGTGTCGGGGTTGTCGACAAACCAGGCCGACGTCTTGGCGTTGAAGTCACCACCCAGGATGATGTGTGGGGTGTGTGGGGTGTTTGTGATGTGTGTAAGTGTGGTCTGTATTCATTTGGTACTGTAGGGATGTTTGGGGAGGGATGTATGTGTTTATGATGGTTATGTTGGAGTTGTGCCAGTGCGTATTTTAATTGACTGTATTTCTGTTGTGTTATCATTTGGGGGGAGGAGGAGTGATTTGGTTTGTACACTGGTTACTATGTATGATATTTCTTTGTGTACCAGGGTGATGAGTCCACCGCCCCCGCCGACAGCCCGGTCTTGTCTGATGGTGGTGAAATTATGAAATGTGGGTGTTTTTTGTGTTGTGCGGGGTTTTGTTTCTTGTAAGATGGCAATGTGTATGTTGGGTTGTTTCGTGAAGTGTGAGAGGTGGTGTTTCTTGTGTGATGCCATCTATGTTCAGTTGAAGAATGTTAATGTTATGTGCACGATGTACGTTGGGTGCTGCTGCACGAGGATGGGGTGGGGGTGGGGGTGATGGGGGGGGTGGGGGTGAGGGAGGAGGGGCTGGGGGTGGGGATGGGTGAGGTGGAGGTGGGGATTGGGGAGCAGGAGATGGGGGTTGGAATGGATTAGGATGGGGTGTGGTGTGTTGAGTTGAGGATGTGGATGGTATCCACATCCCAGTTGTTGTTGTTGTTGTAGTTCCCCAAGCTGCCTGGCCGAACAGCCCCAAGGCCCCGAGCAAGGCCAAGGCCATAACCGAGCGCCCCCACAGAACCCTCCCTGCCGACCACAATAAAGCCTGGGTGACCGAAGCCACTCCATGGCGGGGAGCTGAGGAGGGCGACAGAAACGCCCGGGAAACCAAAGCCCCACCCAGGGCCCTGTGCCCCTCAGCAATTATGAAGAGAAAGCTGAGGCGCAAAGGAAAAAATTTGATGCTTTGGCTTTCAATCTTGGTAGATTGGGAGGTCAATCCACGGAAGAGACGCCGTCACTTGAGATCTAGAAAATATATAAGTAAAAGGAAGTCAGAGTAAGCTATGGGTATGGCAGAGATCGCTCAGTTCTCACTCTGATAGAACAGCCCATCACCACATGACCACACATCCCAGTAGTTGATTATATTAGCTTTTCATATCCATCTGGACAAGTTTATATGATATGTTTGCTAAATTATAAACCAATATAGCCAAATAACCTAAATCCTCCCAAGAAATCAAATATATATTTGCAGTTTTAACCACCATACACTTCCTGTTCAAGAGCGGGGCTGGGTGCCCTGATGTTTCAGGGACTTCAGTAGACAGTTGCCACAGATTGGTGGGCCATACAGTAGGGTCTCACATAAAACGAGAAATTGGTCGATAAACGAGAGCGTTTTATGCGATTTCGTTTTATGTGAACACGGCATTTTGGTGGCCCAATATCGTCAATGTTCACTGGAAGCGTAAATTTCCGTCAGGAGCGTACGATATTTCGGCGTTCTATATGAAAGCGTACGATATTTCGGCGCTCTATATGAAAACTCCTCGGATTTGCCCCACTTTGGCGGCGGACTCGTTTTATGTGATCACATTCGTTCTGATCGAAAATTAAATATTAATATTTTAGGGCGCTCGTTTTAATCGAGACTCGTTTTATGCGAACACGTTTTATGCGGGACCCTACTGTACGTCCATGTCTGACAATAATGCACACTGGCTCGCCCGAGCCTCATACCGTCGACCTCTCGTTTTTTTGTTTAATTAGTTAATTTCTCTTATATTGTGCTGTTTCAGGGTGGGTTTGTTTGCTTTGAAAGTTTTAGTTTAATTTACCCCATAACAGATATCAGCACCAAACTCTAATATATTTCTTCTGCAAAGATTGTTGGTGTGACATCAGTTTAAGAATGTATCAGTAGATCATATTGATCTCCCTCACCCCCAGATATATACCATACATAGTGGGAGAATAGTGACAGGCCCCTTAGTTAGCATAAAGTTGCATCCAGCAGCGATAAAAAAACTGGGGGAGGGGGAGGCGAAAATCCTCCATCCATCATCATCATCATCATCTCCGACGCCTTGCTTCCCCCTGGGAAACCCCCACTAGAGGATGGCCATGACAGAAACGTCTCCAAGCTACTTTGTCAAGACATGCCTCCCTTGCCCGTGCCACAATGCCCCTTCCACTACGTGGAAGTTTTTCTTCAATATATTTTTCCACTTTCTTTTCCCATACCATAGGTGGTCTTCCACTACTAGCGGTTCCACTCACCTGACTCCCATATATCTTTCTTGGCATTCTGTCTTCATCCATTCTCTGAACATGACCATACCACCTCAAAGTACTTCTCTTTATCCACTCAACCACACCACAATCAATGCCCAAAGCCTGCTCTTCCATTCCAAAGGACTCGTACACTTCCCTATTACTTGGCCCATCTAGCCTATTCATGCCAGCTGCCATTCTGAAAAAGCTCATCTCCACAGCTCTTAGTATGAAGTCCTCCATCCTCCCTCCAATACCTCATAATTTCCGACTTGTGTACCTGAATTCGTATATGTAAGTGCTTTATTCATTTCCTACACCTAAATCTGGGTCTTAGTTCTTCACATATGCCTTGTGGTGAAATAAAGTTGCTTTATAAGGGAGATAAAAGGAATATTACGCAATTCCTCTCTTCATTCGCGCGTGTATCGGATCAAAACAAGGTGCCTATTCTCACCAACCCTACAACTTCCAACCATGCCCACAAGATATCCACATTATTTTTGTGCTAATAACCTTCGCAATAGGATGTGTTGGTGTGATACCAACACGATGTATATTACATTAAGTTTTGTGATGGTGACTTTTCAGCCATTAATTCACAACGGAGGTGACTAAGTCCTAGGCCATTTACGGGCTTGTCGGGAACAGCTGATTTCTTGATACTTACTATCAAATTCATATTTTTTCACCAACCAACTTTACTTCTAAACTCAATAAATGAAATAAACGAATATATGTGGCACTCCAAGGACTCGAACCTAGGATACTCACACCGAAATTCCGCGCATTTATGCATTACGCTATCAAGAAATTTGTTGTTGTTTTTTGCCAGGCGTCGTAATTCCCGAGAAGGGCTGGCCATGAACATTAGGCGTTTGTCACGAATCGCTAGATCAAGTTGCCCGGGCAAAACATCTACCAATAACATTTTGACAGCGAGGACTCGATCCGCCGACCCTTCGATCAGCAGCCGACTCTCTAGTAACTATGCCACGGCTCGTGACAGTTAATTAACTATATCTGCATTACATTCATACCAACTTTTCATAATTAACACCCTATTTAGCTATAAAAACTTTGTAATAGCCGAGATATGAAAATGGAGATATGGCAATTTATTGTCAGCTAGAAATAAAACAGACTATGTATAGGTCCAACTTCATAGAGAAACGGTTGAGAAAACCTCCAAGGGATGACTTGCATCCCCTGTGTGGAGTAAGGGAAAGTAAGGACAAGAGACCTTATAGTAACAGAGATTGGTTAAACTCCATCAAGGTGCCACTGCTGATATTTTCCTCTTCACACTCAAATATCTCTATACCCATAATAAAAATTCAGGAAAACTGGTACAGGAAATAGAGATAGGTCTTTGGATATAGCCTACATTCTATATGATCTAAAATTAAATAAAACCTTGTTGTTTGATAATCAAGGAACCAAAATAAAAACAATGGCCACTCTCTCTTATTGCAAGATCTCCAGTGAGGACCTTTGTCAGAAGTTTATCACCCTCTGGATTTCCCATCAAAGAATTCCGTCTTGAGCTCTGGCCGCCCCTCAAGCGCTTCTTGTCGCCATACACAGGAGAGAAACACAAGGATTATAGAAAAGTGGTGTATGCTGTGTGTATTAGAATAAATAATATTAGCCAGGAGCTAAGGATATATAAATGTCACAGCCACCCATTGTAAAGAATGTCTTTTAGGTAGTAGTATGGTAATCAAAGCATTAGCAATGAAGACAAATACAAGAAATGCTTTACTATTTGCGTCATTTGCAACCTCAATGGTGCAGTTCTTTTAATAATTTAATGCATCTATTCAAATTCAATACTGATGGAGTGTTTAATGGAGTATGTTATGATTTTCAGAGTGCTACTAAGACTGCAGTGTTGTTATCGAGTGTGATGGTTTCTGTATGTGACGGCCCAGGCAGAGAGAGGGAGTTCCTGCAGGCGACGTATGGTGGGCAGTCCCCAGCGAGCCCATACCAATCCCACCACAACCAGCACCAAACTCTCCACATAGTACCCGTCCAGGCCCACCTCACACACACCACCGCTATCCTCACATAACTGTAAAACAGATATTGGTTAGTAAACTGGATATTGTGTAACTTCTTACACATTTTTTATCAGTATTTTTCCTTACATATAAGAATTTAAACAGATATTGGATAGTATGGAGATCATAACTCTTTACAATATATTTGGCAAGATTAGTAGTGGGCATAAACATTATTACCATTATGTGTCTATCTATTGCCTGACGCCGTGATCCCCGAAGGGGTGGCCACGAACGAACCGCCCCCATGCACCTCTGTCCCCAGTCAGTTGACGCCCCTCCCCCCAACCAGCACCGCCTTCGTTCATGTACTTCCTCACTCCATCCTTCCACCTCTCATTCGGTCTACCTCTCCCTCTCTGTCCCTCCACCTCGCTCTCGTACACCCTCTTAGTCATTCTCTCGCTTTCCATACGTTCCATATGGCCGAACCATCTCAAGTTGTTCCTTTTCACACTTTCCAGCACATCTACCTCCACACCACACCTTCTTACTTCCTCATTAGTCTGTCTATCCCTCCATGTAACTCCGCACGCACTCCTTAAGTAATTCATTTCCACTGCTCTCACTCTTGGTCTGAGTCTCTCAACCAAAGTCCATGCTTCGCTTCCGTAAGTCAGTGTCGGGATTACCACACTGTCATGCAAGGACTTCTTCACTTCCATACTGACCACCCTATTTCTTGTTACTGCTTTGAGCGTTCCTACAACCCTCTTCCCCTGTTGTACCCTCTCCCGCACTTCTTCATCCATAGTCCCATCTTTACTCAACACACTGCCCAGATACTTAAAAGAGTTGATGATCTCCATAGCCTGATCGTTCAGCTTCACCTCACACTCTGTAATAATAATAATAATAAAAACTATTTGTCTACAGCCTACACCTCACACTCTGTGACTTCACCCCTTTCGAAGACCATAACCTTGCTCTTCCCCGCATTTACCTTCAAATTCCGTTTTTCACACACTGTTCCAAACTCATTTACCAGACCCTGCAACTCCCATTCATTATCACTCATCAGAACTGTATCATCCGCAAACAGCAGTATAGGTAGCTTCCACTCAATTCCCTCCCTTTTCAGCGATACACCAACATCCACTGCTCTTGATAGTATTTCTTTCATGACGCCATCCATATATACAGTAAACAACCACGGGGACATCACACACCCCTGTTTCAAACCAACATTCAGGTCAAAGAACTCGCTCTACTCACTCTCCACACGTACTGCCGCCTTTGCACCCTCATACATGCTCTTCACTCCTTTCAGCAACTTGCCCTCTACTGCGTATATTCTAAGTACTTTCCACAAACCTTCTCTATCCACTCTGTCATAGGCCTTCTCCAAGTCCATAAAGGCAACATACACCTTTTGTTTCTTCTCCAGATACATCTCCACAACACAATTCAGGGTAAAAATCTGATCTACACATCCTCTTCCCTTCCTAAAACCTCCCTGCTCGTCGCCTATCCATTTCTCCGTTCTCACTCTCACTCTTTCAATCACTACCCTACTGTATACCTTCCCTACTACGCTTAGAAGACATATTCCTCGGTGGTTACCACACACTCCTCTTTCCCCTTTGCCCTTATATAGGGGGACTATTATGCCAGTCTTTCAGTCATCGGGTGCACTCCCCTTCTCCCATGCTAGTTTGCACATTTTCCATACCCATTCTATCACTATCTCACCACCATACCTCAACATTTCCCCACACACTCCATCTGTTCCTGGTGCTTTCCCCAACTTCACTCTTTTCATGGCTTCCCACACTTCTGACCTCCTGATCCCCACCTCCTCCTCCACTACTTCTCTTCTTCTCCCTCCCATACCATATCCAGCTATGTTTGCTGGCTCTTCATTCCTTACATTTAGCAACTCACTGAAGTACTCCCTCCATCTTTCGACTCTCTCTTGCTTCTCGGCTAGCATTCTCCCATTCTTATCTTTCACACCCTTACTGTTTCCCTTGCTACCTTCCCTAACTTTCTTGACTTCTTTCCAGAACAGTTTCTTACTCTCCCTCCATTTTACACTCAGATTCCTTCCAAATTCCTCATCTACTCTTCTCTTACTTTCCTTCACTACTCTCTTCACCACCCTCTTACTCTCCACGTACCTCGCTCGTTTCTGTCTCTCGAAATCTTCATTCCCTACTATCCAACCACTCTCTATATGCTTTCTTCTTTTCTTCCACAGCTATTCTTACCTCTTCTGTCCACCATGCTGTACCTTTCACTCCCCTCCCTCTTCTCCTCACTCCACACACCTCCTCACATGCTGCACAGATCTCATCCTTAACCCTTCCTACCCGGGCTGCCTTAGGTAAGGACAGCTCGGAATAAGGGCCGCTACCCGGTCTGCCTTACCTAAGGCGGCAGCTTAATAGCCTAATTAAGCTTGGTCTGAACGCCGTGCGTACGACGTATGTCAACAAACCCAAGCGTTGCGTCACCGCACCTCCGAAAACAAGAAGGAGAAGACTCTTCAATGTTATTGTTCTGACGTAAGACGAAATTAGTGTCTGAAAAGCCCCCATATTGGCAACATCTCTGCAATATTTGCTCCACTGAAATCGTCATCACAACTGAACCAGTTGACTTACAGAGCTCTACTCAACGCCAAAATACAGATTGAAAACCGCACTACGATTATAGATGAGTGGGAAAGTTCTAGCAGTGAAAATAAACATAAATACGGTAGCCTAGGCCTAGACATTTTTCATCCATTTCGCCCGGGTACGGGCGACCGTCCTTAGGGAAGACTGCCCGGGTAGGAAGGGTTAAACACCTTGCTCATCTCCTCCACTTCCTCCATAACTTCCAGGTCGAACACACCTAGTCGTCTTTCCACTGCTCTCCTGTACTCCTCCCTGACTTCCTCCTCCTGCAACCTCTCCACCCTCCTCACCATTCCACCCTCCTCTCGCCTCCCTCCAGCTCTCCTCACCCACTTCTTTTGTATCCTAACCTTAGCTACCACTACATAATGATCAGACAGACCCCCTCCAATACCCCTATACAGTATAAACCCTAGCATCCATCACAGATTTCTTCATTCGTTCATCCACACGTACATAATCAATCAATGACTTTCGTTCCACCACTGTCTTATCCTTCATCGTCAACATCCGTTTCCACGTGCACCTGTGGATCATTCTGTGTCGGAAGAAGGTGTTGGTTATCCACAGCCTCCTCCCCACACATACGTCCACAAGTGCACTACCATTCCCATTCACCTCTGATGGTACCCCCCACCCTCCCACCACTCCCTCAACTTTCCTATCACCCACCTTACCATTCATATCCCCAATCAGAAATATTCTTTCGTTCTTGTCAAACTTCTCCAGGCACGCCTCCACATTCATCCAGAACTCCTCTTTCTTTCTTTCAAGTATATCCTCTGTCGGGGCATACACGCATACAATCACCCACGTTTGTATTCCTACTTTCATTCTCACCCACACAATCCTTGAACCCACAGACCCATACTCTCTTACATATTCCTTCCATTTGCTACTTACAAACAAACATGCACCTTCTCTCGCTGTTCCTTCACTCACTCCAGCACACACCCATTCCACACTCCCACTCTCTCACATCTGAACCTTTCCATTTGGTCTCTGTCATTCCACATACATCCAGCCTGGCATTCACTAACACTTCCAGAACCTCTCTCTTTTGTGCCATCATTCATGCCACTAACATTCCACGTAGCCATTCTCAGAATGTCCGAAGGTATGTCCTTAGTCGGTCGTGGTTCGTCAACGTAGGTTCCGTCCGCATCCGAGGCTATTCGTTCGTTTTTGTTTGCTTAGATATTTTTTCCGGGTGGGGGTCGCAAGCCCACCGACCCAACCTCTTTAGTCGCCTCTTACGACACGCAGAAGGCACGTGGGGCATATTCTATTCCCTAACCCCCAGGGGTTATGTGTGTGTATTATAATTTAACCCCTTCTGTTATGAAGGGCGCTATTTTGAGGCTATTATGAGCCCTGAGAGAGAGGCCAGCTGTTGGAGGGAGCGCTGGGGGGCTGCAACCACCAGCCACAAGCCGCGGGGACACACCTAGGTCTGAGAGACAGCTCGTACACTCATGTGCAGCGTCACACATAGCAAAAACAGCAAAAATTGACCCTTTTTTTACATATTTTGGCCTTTGTTTGCAAGATCGTTGCAAGATAACCAGATGTTGTACAGGGATGATTCAGGTGTCATTAGAATGCTCCATCATTGTACTTTCATGGATATATAATTGAATTACGCTCTGGCTCTTGCTTATGCATGAAAAATAGCATGGAATGAAGGTAATTTTGGGCAATTATGCCCGCAGCATGTGTTAAATCCACTACAGGTACCTTATAGTTTAAAATGTAAAACTTGCAAACTAAACAAACCAAAATTGGGACAAGGACAATATAAAGTCAAATTAAATTATCAAAATCGCTATGTGGAAACAACGTTTACTAAAATGAAAATTATTAAATAAAAGAACACAATCCACCACATAGGGTGTACATTACTACATGAGCAAGTTAATTGAGAGATCTTCGACACCTAGATATACAATTAAGTATGTGGCGGAATATGTATAAGTGTACATATACCTGTAAATGCAGTCCTCCTCTACCGTTCTTCTCTTCGCCAACATGTAAACAAATCTATCTATCTATCTATTGCCTGACGCCGTGATCCCCGAAGGGGTGGCCACGAACGAACCGCCCCCATGCACCTCTGTCCCCAGTCAGTCGACGCCCCTCCCCCCAACCAGCACCGCCTTCGTTCATGTACTTCCTCACTCCATCCTTCCACCTCATATTCGGTCTACCTCTCCCCCTCTGTCCCTCCACCTCGCTCTCGTACACCCTCTTAGTCATTCTCTCGCTTTCCATACGTTCCATATGGCCGAACCATCTCAAGTTGTTCCTTTTCACACTTTCCAGCACATCTACCTCCACACCACACCTCCTTCTTACTTCCTCATTAGTCTGTCTATCCCTCCATGTAACTCCGCACGCACTCCTTAAGTAATTCATTTCCACTGCTCTCACTCTTGGTCTGAGTCTCTCAACCAACGTCCATGCTTCGCTTCCGTAAGTCAGTGTCGGGATTACCACACTGTCATGCAAGGACTTCTTCACTTCCATACTGACCACCCTATTTCTTGTTACTGCTTTTAGCGTTCCTACAACCCTCTTCCCCTGTTGTACCCTCTCCCGCACCTCTTCATCCATAGTCCCATCTTTACTCAACACACTGCCCAGATACTTAAAAGAGTTGACGATCTCCATAGCCTGACCGTTCAGCTTCACCTCACACTCTGTGACTTCACCCCTTTCGAAGACCATAACCTTGCTCTTCCCCGTATTTACCTTCAAATTCCGTTTTTCGCACACTGTTCCAAACTCATTTACCAGACCCTGCAACTCCCATTCATTATCACTCATCAGAACTGTATCATCCGCAAACAGCAGTATAGGTAGCTTCCACTCAATTCCCTCCCTTTTCAGCGATACACCAACATCCACTGCTCTTGATAGTATTTATTTCATAACTCCATCCATATATACAGTAAACAACCACGGGGACATCACACACCCCTGTTTCAAACCAACATTCAGGTCAAAGAACTCGCTCTGCTCACTCTCCACACGTACTGCTGCCTTTGCAATACATGCTCTTCACTGCTTTCAGCAACTTGCCCTCTACTCCGTATATTCTAAGTACTTTCCACAAACCTTCTCTATCCACTCTGTCATAGGCCTTCTCCAAGTCCATAAAGGCAACATACACCTTTTGTTTCTTCTCCAGATACTTCTCCACAACACAATTCAGGGTAAAAATCTGATCTACACATCCTCTTCCCTTCCTAAAACCTCCCTGCTCGTCGCCTATCCATTTCTCCGTACTCACTCTCTCAATCACTACCCTACTGTATACCTTCCCTACTACGCTTAGAAGACATATTCCTCGGTGGTTACCACACCTCCTCTTTCCCCTTTGCCCTATATAGGGGGACTATTATGCCAGTCTTCCAGTCATCGGGTGCACTCCCCTTCTCCCATGCTAGTTTGCACATTTTCCATACCCATTCTATCACTATCTCACCACCATACCTCAACATTTCCCCACACACTCCATCTGTTCCTGGTGCTTTCCCCAACTTCACTCTTTTCATGGCTTCCCACACTTCTGACCTCCTGATCCCCACCTCCTCCTCCACTACTTCTCTTCTTCTCCCTCCCATACCATATCCAGCTATGTTTGCTGGCTCTTCATTCCTTTCATTTAGCAACTCACTGAAGTACTCCCTCCATCTTTCGACTCTCTCTTGCTTCTCGGCTAGCATTCTCCCATTCATGTAAACAAATACCAGGAGTATATACGCTTCTAGTCGATGTGTAGACATCCAAACACAGTGTTTATCGTGACGTCATCTAGAATATAAGTGCTTGTATCCAATAAAATCTCTATGGTCACAGTATGTGCATTTGAGTAATTATTATTTATGTTCTTTTCTTTGCCAATCCTGCTCATCATGATATTCAGTTATATTTGTTTTTTCGGCGTTCAAATCGCCAGTTGTCATAGTCATAATGAACGAGTGTGGAATGGTGGTGTGACGGTTACGATTCGCGAAGTTATTGTGCTTTCTGAGGACATCAACTTATCACAACGTTTGGTAAATGTTCGTAGCTGTTAGATTAAGGAAAAACATTCTTCCTCTACACCCACGGACAATAGCAAAGTCCCACCTTCATAACTTCATATTGATTTCCCTCAATTTGTGTAATTCTGTACAAAAATATTTCTGAAACACACTGAACATACCTTGCTCGCTTGCTTTGTTTACGCCTGTTAAGGATATAGTCGGCCACCCCCAGCTATAGGGTATGTGCCTGAGTACTGTACTGCCTGGAAAGCTGTCATTTAGGACGTGAGACTGTAACCACATTATCTGTGGACAAAATGGTCTTTAAACTTGTATGTATGTATGTATGTATACATAACTAGACAGATATCCAGAGTTGAATTATGGAGGTAGAAAATGATTTTTGACAGTGACTGACTGACTGTACAGTAAGATACCTCACTTTCAGACAAATTGAGGAGAGACCCAGTAGAAATGTGTGCAATTTCCGAAAATATGAAATTCTATTTTATTAAGCGTTGTTTCCACATAGCGATTTTGATCAGTTCTTTTGCATTTATCTTGTATCGTCCCAGTTTTTGTTTGATTATTTTGCAAGTTTTACATTATAATACCTACCGTTCTCTGCTGTAACCACAGTATTCACTTAGTTTATAGTCCCAGGGAACATTTCCTCAGAACCAAGTAAATAATGCCCATCAGTGGTATGCAAGATTATTGTCCATTTAGATGGTATAACTACACCAAAACCTACCTTTCTGTTGTCATTTGGGTAGCATGTCTCAGGAAGGTTTAATGGTTCCTCTGGTATTATAGTCGGTGGAACACAGGTGGTCCAGGTGAGCTCAGTCACATAACGCAGGGCCACCCAGGACGGCCAGTTACCACCAAGGTTGGTGAAGGTGTTGAGTAAAGTCATGTACGTCCCTCCCACGTTGGTGTCACTGATCCTTGCGTAGAAGGCCATCACACCCACGAACATACAGTTCGCAAATACCTGGATATAGAGACACCATTACAATTAGCTATTAAAAATAGTACATACAGTACATACATGTATGTACAGTATGTATTTACTCAGGCCCATTCCCCACTTTTCCTTATTTTCTTCTTTTTCTGGGGGTGGCCGACTCGAGACAGAGCCCGAATCGGGACAACACAACAGAAAACTATGAACACACAAAAACAAAATACAAATTCACACACATCTAGGTCACCCAGGAGAAGACCCAGAGACCAGGGTCACCAAGGTCCCTCCAGCACTCCCCCGGCCACTGACCATCCGGAGAGGTTCCGGTCTCAGAAGGCAGACATGCACTAATAATTATCTGGTTACTTTTTTTTTTTTTTAAAAGACCTCCGTCTACGTATTGTGAAAAACCTGTTATCCTCCGGCAAATTGTGGGGTTGAGTGAGTGAAGGGGGGGACAGTGAATGAAGGAGGATGCATGTTTTTCATAATACGTGTTGCTAGCCCCAAACGCGCGAGCAACTGTGGCTTTCAACCATCCGACACATCCCCTTTTATTAATGTGCATCACACATGTTACATACAAATAAAGTTTATGTTTTGTTTTACCCACTGTGGAAAGACTACGGATACACCACTCCTGCCGGGGCCTCACGCAGTGGCATGACCCAGTCCTGTCGAACTGAGCTCATGACGCTGGTGGCATTGCCCCGGAGGATAGCCATCCCTAGTCTTTGCTTGAGCCAGAGGGTTTCCCGGGGTTCTCCTGAAACTTCTCTGATTTTACGGCCTATTTCATTCACCATCTTAAGGGTGGTAGGGCCGAAGACTCCTGAAGTTTCGAATGCCAGGGGCTCGAACTGATGAATTCTGGCGATGGCTTGATATTTTTCTCGCTTTTTATTTTCTGCTATCCGGGCGGCTTCACCTGCTTCGTCGGCGTTTCTGGCGGCGTTGGTTGTGGAGAAAGTGTCAACACATGTGGCATCCCACACGAGGCACCGGCCATTCTTGTAAGGGAAAGTGGTCATCCCCTCTGGCCGTTTGCCGTCTTCTCTGTGAAGTCCATGTGGTTCGAGGATTGATGCACAGTTAGCACTCTGCAGGGCCCGTTTTATGACTTCATTTAGTGCAGAGTGTCTTGGCAGGCGGCCTGCGTTGTAATTACATGACAAGGCATGGTGACCTTGAGCATCCATCCTCCCATCACACTTGCAAGTGTGTGGGTGACAAACTGCCGCACCCACTCTGAGCGCGATGGCGACCCGGAGCGCTTCAGCATCCAAGTGAGTTCCAAGAGGTGGGATGGGGATGGCGTGTAACCACAAGCCACTCTCCGAACGGGCGGCTGCCTGGAGGCGTGCTTTTGCAACCTGGTCTGCATTGGTTAGGAGATTTTCTTGAGTTTTCTTCGCCGAGATGGTATCCCACGCTTTCTGCTTGCTCCTGGAGGTACCCTGAGGCTCCTCCTCTACTCCTGTACTTCCCTTCCAGGTGTTAATCGCTGCTGTTACGTCCCCATTAAGTGTCATTCCGGGTTTAGAATAAAGGATGGACAATACGAGGTCGTTGGTCGCGATGAGGGAAGAGATAAAGGCTGGGGAGGCAATATCCGAGGCTCTCCGTATGCCCAAGCCCCCGAGGCGGACAGGAAGGGTGGCTTGTGTCCAGGCCCGTTCTTTAAATTCCACGTTGGTGATGCTGGTCACTGCTTCTCGGATTATGCTGTCTAATTCTTGGAGGCCGCCATTGTTCGTGTAAGTCATCGATGTGCGCAGGAGGTATTGGAGTTTTGGGATGGAGAAACAGTTCTTGAGCAGGGCCAGAGCTGAGTGGGCATCGATGTGTATCAGGCGACTCACGAGACGTTGAAGCTCCTCCTTTTTAACTTGAAGTGCTGGTGGGATTGCTGCCAGAGTTAGTGGGGAACCTAATAGGGTTTGCTGGTGCTCCTGAAGGATCTTTACATCTGGCAATATGTTTTGGAACAGGGCCTGAGTCTCTTCTCCTTGTTCACGTGTGTGGTTGAGGAGAACAAGTTCACATTTGGTGTCATTTATCACTAGCCCGGCCTGGCCGAGGTCAGTTATGATGTTATTTAGGTCGGTTAGAACGTTCTCTACTGACCCACCCAAGGTTGCATCGTCCAGGTACCATACATTCAGCTCTGACCTTACTTTGTTAGCTGCTGCATCCACCCCTATTGAGAAAAGAGCAGGACCACCTGGATCTCCCTGCTGTAACCCGGTCTCTGATGGGATTACCGTCTCGCCAAAAATCAGGATTGAAGGTTTGGAATAAGCCTGCCAACAGAGTGGGGATGTGTTCTTGAGCTGCACGGAGGAAGACATCCCTGCGAATGCTGTTGAATGCGTTCCGCATGTCAATCTTTAGAAGCACTCGTTTTTCTTGGGCTTGGCTGAGGTAGGTGCGGGTTGCGTGTACAGCAGCTTCACACCCCCCTGGAGTTCCGAAACCTAGTTGAACTGGTCTTAAGTGTTGACCTAGGCCATTCGAGAGTGGTTTCAAACCCACCTTTGTGGCAAGGCGGCGGAAGGTGTTCCCTACTGCTATTGGGCGCACACCGCCATCTTTTTTTGCCAGTGCACAGAGTGATGCCCCAAAAAATAGGGGTGTGGCACAGTCGGGTACTTCCCCTCTTAAAACCATGTTGATGAATTTGGTGAGGGTTTCCAAGAGTGCCTCCCCAGCAGCTCCTGATCCCTGACCCAAGAGGCCTTTGAGGTGGGCGGGTCGGATACCATCTGGGCCCGCGGCTGAGCCTGCTGGGAATGAAGTCACTGCGGCGACCACCTGCTCCTTCGTGACAACTAAAGGTTGGCGCATCTGGTCATTTGGGGCAGGGGGGAGGTTTAGGTCCCTAGGTGTAGGTGGGTGCTTTTCTTGTAGGGCTTCAACAACTTCGGTGCCTTGACCAGCAAAACCTTCTGAAGAGGACAACAGTCTGACGGCCCGGGCCCTTTGATGTCACTATCCGCCAGCTTCTCCGCGACCCTCTTACGTAGCTGTTCAGCCTCTTCCTCTTCCTTGTCCTGGTGCTTCTGGGCCCTGTTTGGTTGCTGTTCGGGGGGTTTCACCAGTTTGTTTCCATCCATATACTGTGCTACTTGACGTTTCACTCTGGTGGCTAGTGAAACCTGAAGATGGTCTTGTATGTTGGTTCTGGGTGGTTTTCGGAGGGCCCCATAGGAGAAACCCAGGAGCCGTGCCCATGCGAGGGGTGTCTTGAGCTGTAGGGCCTGCTTTATGATGGTTGTAAGGGCCTCCGCCACTTGGATTCTGGCTCCTTTAGGTACCCGGGCAAGGACCTGGATCCGCGCTTTCCATTTGGTCACCAGTTGGGTCAAGTCGGCGACCGGTGTTGCCGGTGTGGAAATTCCCGGCGCGACCGAAGCCGCTCCAAGGACCCGTGCCCCCAGGGAGGGGGCAGGGGATGGTTGTGACGGTTTGGCTCCCGAAACTGCTCCCCGCGGCCGGTTTTCCGGTTTTCCTCCACTGGTCGTTGATTTTGTCTTCGGCCGTGGAGGGTCGGCAGCCATCCGCGGTTGGCAGCCTCGGGAGGTGGCCCCACGGCGTAGACGCCGCCACATCAGGACCAGGTGTTGCCGGTGTTGCCCCGGTTGGCTCTGCAGTGGGCCCTGGGCATGCGAGACATTTCCAGTTTGGTTGTTCTCCTGATGTTTTCTTTGTCAGCTTAGCACAAGATAAATGAATAGATCTAAGACAGCCGGAACATTTTCGCAAATTCTTTCTTGCATTGGTTGTTCCGCACTTAAGACACTTAGTATCTGCTAGGCCATAGTCTTCCAAGATTATCCGTTCCTCTGCCTCTACCAAGCCGTCCTCCTGATCTTCCCGTGGTGCTTCCATCTCTACCATGTCTCCCTTGTGTCAGAAACCCCGGGAAATCTCTCCTGGCACATATCTAGATTATTGCTGTTGTTATTAATGTATAATTGGCTGGATGCATAACAATTCACTCATCATAGTCAACCTTTCTGATGGGATATGTAAAAAAAAAAAAAAAAAAAAAAAAAAAAAAAAAAATCACATATCATAGTCAACCTTTCTGATGGGCAATTGGCCTGCTTCTCCTAAAGCTAAGTGGTTAAATGTATAAATCCTCGGCATTGGGCACCGGTACAACTAAAAGATCTAACTGATTGAAAGGTGGTGATGGGCTGGTCTATCAGAGTGAGAACTGAGCAATCTCTGCCATACCCATAGCTTACTCTGACTGTTCCTTTTACTTATATATTTTCTAGATCTCAAGTGACGGCGTCTCTAACGTGGATTGACCTCCCAATCTACCAAGATTGGAAGCCAAAGCGTCACATTTTTCCCTTGCCCCTCAACTTTCTCTTCATAACTGCTGAGGGACACAGGGCCCTGGGTGGGGCTTTGGTTTCCCGGGCATTTCCGCACCCTCCTCAGCTCCCCGCCATGGAGTGGCTTCGGTCACCCAGGCTTTATTGTGGTCGGCGGGGAGGGTTCTGTGGGGGCGCTCGGTTATGGCCTTGGCCTTGCTCAGGGCCTTGGGGCTGTTCGGCCAGGCAGCTTGGGGAACAACAACAACAACAACAACAACAACAACTGATTGAAAGGAAGCACGCCAATTATATCCTATGATTACTTACACTGGCGACGCCACCCTGATGTTGAGTATTAATAAATGCTTAGGATATTAATAATGCTGTCAACATCAAGATAGGGAGAGAGCCAGAGAGTGAGCGAGAGCCAGGATCTGAGTGGGTAACCGGATCTAGGGCAGCAGTTATGGAAAAATTATTAAATTGTACAAAATGTTAAGAGAGAGAGAGAGAGAGAGAGAGAGCAGGGGCGGGGGCGAGGGAGAAAGAAAGCGAGCTGGTTACTTATATAGGGCCCGTATCTCCTCATACATACACATTAAAAATATAATTATGTACAGGCTGGCACGCTGCCTTCAGTCCACAGCAAAGGTTAAGAGGAATAATGTACAGTATTATTTCTACCCTTATATCTCCCCAATTTTAACTCATGTGAGTGGCAAACCTCAATTAATTAAATTAATTCTGCCCAAAGCATGACAAATGGTTCATTTGATGAGAAAAAATATATATATATTAGCTATGGCTGGGATTCCAACCCATACAGGGAGTAAATTTATGAAACTCAACAACTTAACTGAAATATATGCTAAACAACCTTTTACTAATGCTATGCTACCATACCTTGCAAAAGTGGCCATAGACTGAATGAAGGGGAAACTAAATCTGATTATAAATTGGGGATTATTAGTGTTAAGAACGATGTTAAAAATAATATGGTAAACACATTTAAAGATAAGAAATTAACAAAACAAAATTAAGTACAAAGGCCTACAGTAGTACTCGCATAAAGCTGCTCAAGAGACTACTGTACTGACTTGGAATGTGTGTGCCCCACACAAAATATCAGCTTGATTCCACTAGTTCTTGATAAGTTATGGAAGGTTGTGGTTCTGATTTATAGATTTGTAATAATGAACAATTGCTTTGTACAGCACGCAATTAGATATAGGGTGAATATTATTTTGCACACTACCCCCGAGCTGAACAAAGGCCCTATACAACCCTTGGTACTGATGCAGTTTTTAACAGTGTGCACTCCCGTGATTGACAGGGCTAGGGCGTGCACTTGTTACAGCGACTTAACTGGACATATGCAAAAGAATAGTCAATAAAAACAGTGTGTGATCATGTTACCTGGTGAAAGACGTATATGAGGACAATAAGGCCGTAGTAGTGTAGAGGGAAGGATCCATCATCAGCTTTGAAGTACGGGGTCCACCACACTAGTCCAGCCAGTACCAACCCGAGCACCAGTCTGAGGGATTTACATGAGGGGATGGTGGTTGCTTATTTCAACTTCCATTATACTCAATCTTTTTTAACCTGGCAAATTTGCACTAACTCACTTTTACCATCAGCCAATCAGCTCAAATTAGAGTTCTGTAGTTCAAAGCTATCTATTTTCTATTTACTGGGGATTGGGCCTGAGTAAATAGAAAATAGATAGCTTTGAACTACAGAACTCTAATTTGAGCTGATTGCCCGATGGTACTGTGTAATATATTTTGTGTGTTTGTTTTTGCAATTGAAAGACAGACATAGTAGTTCTATATTTTTCCTTTAACCCATTCAGTACCGATGCCATCCTTTTAACTTTATTCTTGCTATTAAATTATTTTATTAAATACAAAAAGGGCCTCTAGCAACTAACAGGCTTCAAACTAATTCATTTAACCCTCTTTACTAGCTCAAATTCTTCTTATACTGCACAAAATCATCTACTGTATATATAGCTAGAGTATAATTATGACGTGGCCGGTACAGAAGGGGTTAAGTATTGGGAAATCAGCTGCTAAGGGTGTGAATTAACTGACAGCTGAAATTAAACACAATATAGTATTTAATTTGAAACCCAGTCACTCCAACCTCAGCCAGTCATGAAAACCGGTATTCACCACGCCAATCCTACCACCCGTCTGGGAATTTAGCAGAGAGGTAGGCTTGGACTTTAGAACCAAAAAAAAACTGCCACTACACTGCCCTACCATGTAAACACTCTGGTCAACTCTGGTATGGTGCCAAACAGTGCCCAGGTAAGACTAGTCGAGTCCCCTATGGCACCTATCCGCGATCCACAAGCCTTGGCAGTGCCATACCAAGACAGTGCCAATAACAAGACTTTATTGCATAGTAAAGGCTGTTGGTCCACAAGTCTACCGCCATCCCCCCTATTAGTCGCCTAGTACAGCTCGGTCCCGCATAGTGCGAGAAATTGGTCGATACAGTGCGTCGCACTATGTGAACAACGTATCCTATGGGGAAAAACGTAATTGGTCGATCGGTCCTCCATATAGCAAACATATCTTTCCTTATATCGTTATTTATACTGACACAAACATACCAAGAACAAATGTTAATGATAAATATAGCATATCAATGGTAAATTAGACCTTTCCTTACCTTGAATTCTACACTTGATATTATCACAAACCCGAGAATGCGAGATAGCGTCACACAGTACGAGATAAAAAATGTCTGACTGACCAGCCTCCCTCCATGCCCAAGCTGCTCAAACACCAGTGATGCCACGAGTCAGGCGGGAAATTTATCGCGCTGTACAAATTTTGGCCGCACTAATAGAAAACTCCCCGGATTTAACCCATATTGCCACCCGACTCACACTAATAGATCGTATTCACATTGGTTGATAACTTTGTGTTTAATATTTTCATTGCTCGCACTAATCGAAATTCGCACTGTTTGAACTCACTTTATACGGGACCAAGCTGTACTACACGCAGTAGGATGCATGGGGCATATTCTGTTTTTTCCTTCACCATAAGATGAAGGCCCCCCTTACCCCCTGGGGCATAATTATCTTATATCTATCTATCTATTGGCGGTACCAACCTGAGGGGGTAGCCATAGATGAAGGGTGTGAGTGGCCGTGGTCCGGAGGTGTAGCGGGAGATATACAGTGGTAGTAAGATCTGTACGGGCGTGAGAGGGATGGACAGTAGCGCTAGACGGTCTTTGGGTACCCCGTATTCTGTCAGTTTCAGGGCCGTCAGTGAATCAGCAGCTGCAAACCCAATCTGTGAGGTGGGCAATAACATAATCATAGATTTTGTTTTTGTTATGGGATCTGTAGTTGATTATATTGTATGAGAGAAAGAAAGAGAATGTGATTGTATGCGTATGTAAGGATGGTTAAAGTGTGTATGTTTGAGTGTTTCTGTGGGGTTGTGTGAGTGTTAGAGTAGGTTAAATGCATGTGTTAATGTGTGTATTTAATAGTGGCCCCTTCATCATTGACGATGTTGCCTATTAGTATAATAGTCTCCATTCAACACCCACGTCAGTCGTTTGAATCAACCGCCGCGAGGAAGAAAGAGATTCATCTTCATAAGTGCATCGCTACTTCTCTTATGGTGTCGTCATATTGATCGGGTTACGTCCAGTTCCAACAATATTCGAACCTCAGTCCCGCCATATTGCTGAACAGTTTGTGTAGACAGTAGTTGTAATAGCATTTGTGTGTGCTTTTAAAGTGTCATAGACTTTTAAAGTGTCATAGACTTTAGTAGTGTTTACATAGCCTATATAAGGCCAAAATCACCTAGATATTGGAGACTAGGCCTATTGCCTGACTAGTGATATTCGTGTGTATGCTGAAAATAAGTGTTAAATCAGGATTATCAGGAGGGGCACGGTGACCAGATTCCAGAAGACCCCATTCAACCCTAATTAAGGCCCTAATGGACTGTGTAAATTGTAATGTCTGAATGTCACTGTATCAGATGATTCAGATCTGTGTTTTAGTATTTGCGCAGTGGCAGTATCGTAACCAATAGGGTCTTGCTGAGTACCGTGGAAATTGTATTGTCACTGCTATAAGCTCAAAACAGTGTGCAAAATTGGTTAAAGTTTTTGCACCACACCCATCTGCCATCCTGTGCGTGGTCTTTCCACGCATCTCGGTTGGGCTACCCCCAAAGGGTAGCCAAGTCGATCCCCACCTGCCCGCGGTGACCTTGCCGACACCACTTTCCCTTTTTTTCTTTTCCATTTTAATTTTTTTCTATTGTGGTGGCACTGACGGGGACGGCGCTACCTGGGGTCTGTCCCAGGTAGTTATTTTCAATTTTTTTTTAAACTAGGGTTTTCTCTTATTTTTAATCAGATACGAAATACAGATGTTTTTGTTTTTAATTATTGGTTACTTCCACTGAAATGGCAGAAAGCAAGCAGAGTTGCAGTTGTGGGAAGGTTGTGGGCAAGGCCAAATCGCCGGGCTGCTACTTGTGTGGTACCTATTTTCACGTTAACTGTATAAATGTTGATGATGAGGACCTCAGAGTACTTGCAAAGAAGAAACCTGGATTTAAATGGCATTGCACTGTTTGCGATACCACTCCCCTGGCTGCAAAGGACGCAGCAATTAGTCAGCAGACCTTGGATGACCTGACGGCTGCCCTAGTTGGTGAAGTGAGGACTGCCATTGTAAACGAAGTGAAGGGTGCCCTTGCTGCGGTGGCTGTGGAGATAGAGTGTATTGGTAACAGAATGGATATCCTTGAGACTAAAGTTGCTGCCCCCGACATTCCCTTGTTTGCCAAGATAGTTCAGCAAACATTTGAAGAGACCAAAAAGGAGCCGACCAAACGCACCACTGAGGTGGTAGATGGTGGAAAGAAAAAAACTGTCTGGGACCATCAGGTCCTGGTAGTGAAGCCAAAAGATCGATCCTCCGAGCCAGTAAGCCCACCAGATACAAAGGCAATCGAGACTGCTTTGGCTTCGGTTCCGGTTAACAAGTTAACTAGAACTGATTCGGGTGTACTGGTGGTACGACTTCCATCCAAGAAAGCCAAAGAAGATGCAGGAAGGGCCATCAATCAGTGTTTGGGGGTGGACAGTGCCTTCAGTGTCTCCGAACCAAAGAAGATGATGCCAAAAATGACTCTGGTAGGCATTGCTAATGACGCTGAGGATAATGAGATCATTCCCAGCATCCTCAACAAGAACCCAAGAATAAAGTCCCTGGTCGACGATGGCTTAGCTATGAATTTGCTATTCACCAAGCAAGAGTGATGCACACACAAAGACTGCGGTAGTAAAAATGTCACCTGAAATACGCTCTTCCATTGTGGATGATGGCAATTCTGTGTATGTTGGACTTGTGAGATGTCGTGCATACGATCGCTTCTGGGTAACACAATGTTACCATTGCCAGGGCTTTGGCCATACCAGTGACAGGTGTTATCGGAAAAATGAGGATCCAAAATGCAACTTCTGTGCCGGTACTCATAACTCAAAAGACTGCACCAACAAGACTTCCCCCAAATGTATAAATTGTATGAGCTCCACATCAGTTACGGAGCCGCCAAATCATTTCGCCTCAAGTAGAAATTGTCCTCTAATGACAGCTCAGAGATTATTTAGTTATTAAAAACACCAATTTTGTAGGTTCAAAAAAATGAAAAATGCACACAGGAGCCGGTTGAAACTGGGTCTGTTGAATGTTCGTTCCTTGCGTAACAAAATGGATCATATTTGCGAGATCTTGGATGAACGTAACCTTGATGTATTATGTCTCACTGAGACCTGGTTGTTCGAGTCAGATCTGAATATTATCCAGGCGGCATTGCCTAAAACCCATTCCATAATAAATGTTCCTAGGCCTAGGGGAGATCATCCGGGTGGTGGAGTGGCAGTTGTCTACTCCACATCTCTGGTGAATATCTTGCAAATAAGCCATAACCCAGCCCCTCTTTATTATGAACTGTTGGAAGTGGAAATAAAACTCCATCAACAAATTCTAAGAATGGCAGTTGTCTATAGGCCTGGCCATCGTGGCACAGATAGGGGTTTTATGGAAGAGTTTGGGCAGTTTCTCGAGGAATTTTCTGCTAAAACCGGAAGACTTTTGATATGTGGAGATTTTAATTACTGGGTTGACAGCCCTCATCTGAAGCCATTCTCTCCTGAGTTCCTTGAGTTGACTGATCAGACCAATTTTGTAAACCATGTGTCCCACCCAACTCATATCTTAGGACACACCCTTGACTTGGTTTTCTCTCCTGTGGGTTGTGGTGGTGTTCTGGATGTTGATGTTGAGAATGCTGACCCTAATACCTCTGATCATGCTTTGATTACTTTCAGCTTTGATTTCCCTAAGCCACTCACACATGAAAAAGTAATCAGATTTAGAAATTATAAAAATACAGACCAAAATTTGGCTAGCAGTGAAGTAAAACAGTACTTGGGAAGTATTGATACTTCCAACTTTACTTCAGATGAGCTGGTGGAGGTGCATGGAAATGCACTTAAATTAGTGTTCAATCATCACTGTCCAGAAGTAGAGAAGAAAATCATAGTACGAGATGATTCACCCTGGTATAGCACTCGAGTTAAATTTCTTAGAAGAGCGCGTAGAAGAGCTGAACGTGAATGGCGGAAAAATAAAAGACTCTACATGGTTGCAATATCTGTCAGCCAGAAGAGCTGTGGTCCACACAATCAAAGATGAAAAGAAAGTGTATTATCAGGGAAAAGTTGACTCATGTGGTAACAACCAGAGGAGGTTGGCTTCAATTGTAAACAGTTTACTTGGAAAAACAAGAGTCAGCTTAAGACCTTCTGTACCCGATGCCGAGTTGGCTGCCAACTTTGTGGCATTTTTTGCTGGGAAGATAACTCGCATAAGACAGGAACTGGATGATGCTTCTGTTGGTGAAGAACTTTCAGTTGTACTCCAACCCCGACACATTCCTAATAATGTCCTCTCATCCTTTCACTCAGTAGAGGTGGACATGATCTCGTCCTACATAAGAAACCTCAATAAAACATTTTGCCCGTTGGATCCCATAAATGTTTCCAAGCTACCAAGAGTCTATGATCACACAGTTGAGTTTATTTCCAAAATAATTAATAAGTGCTTCTCTGAAGGTAGCTTCCCACATTCTGAAAAGCATGCACTACTCCGACCTACTCTAAAGAAACCTGGACTTGATGTTGAGAACATGTTGAACTATCGTCCTGTCTCCAACCTGTCCTTCATATCAAAGATATTAGAGCGTGCAATACTTGACCAATTACAACCACTACTTCAGCAGAATGAAACTATCCCAATTTTTCAGTCTGCTTACCGACAGCATCATTCAACTGAAACAGCATTGATTAGAGTACATAATGATCTAGTTGAGAACATTTGCAATGGTGTGGCCTCACTATTGGTCTTGCTTGATCTCTCTGCGGCCTTTGACACAGTGGATCACGAGTTGTTATTGAGTGATCTTTATGATTGTGGTGTGCGTGACTCCGCTCTCTTGCTTCTTGGGTCGTACTTGTCAGGTAGATCCCAGAGTGTGATGGTAAATCAAATGGTCTCGGACTCGACACCCCTGCAGTATGGTGTTCCGCAGGGATCAGTTTTGGGTCCTATCCTATTTATAATTTATATCAGCAGTTTGTCTCTTCTGCTTCGTGCACATAATGTCACCTTTCACTTTTATGCAGATGACACCCAGATTTATGTGAGAATCACAAATATAGTTGATATACGGAGTAAGATGGAATTGTTGATGTCTGATATCAAGAAGTGGATGAGAGCGAGAAAACTTAAACTAAATGATGGTAAAACTGATATTCTCATCATCCGAGGAAGTAGAAGAGCTGATGATATAGTAGGTGCCCTCTCCATCAATGTGGGTGGATCTCAGCTGCGACAGGCCAACTCTGTTCGAAATCTGGGTGTATATGTGAACTCCCGATTAGATTTCAAAGAGCATGTAAACCAGATAGTTAAAAGTTGTTACTTGCACATCAGAAATCTCTATTTGGTGAAGCCGTTTATAACCAGACGTTGCCTCCTGACGTTGGTTCACTCATTGGTCTTCTCTCGTGTTGATTATTGCAATGCCCTGTTGGTGGGTCTTCCAAATTATATTTTAAAGAAAGTTCAGTCTGTTCTTAACAGGGCCGCAAGACTCATTTTTGGTGTTCCACCTAGAACTCCTACTACATCTCTTCACATAGAACTGCACTGGCTGCCAGTAAGAGCAAGAATAGAATTTAAGTTGTGTTTGGTGACTTTTAAGGTTCTCAAATTTGGTGAGCCTAGGTACCTTGCGGAGCTGCTCAGGCGCCCACCAGCACACCATGGTGTTGTTGTGCGTCATGACAATGACCCTTTTCGTCTTGACGAACCAAGGGCTTTCCAGCAGTCTTCTTTCTTTGAGAGGTCATTCTCCTACATGGCTCCGAGGTTGTATAACAGGTTGCCGCTGTCCATGAGACAACTGAGTTCTGTTGAATGCTTCAAGAGACAACTTAAGACTTTTCTCTTTGAGAGAAGCTATGATCTTGAGAGAGGTGTCATGACAGATGGCTATAGAGTTTAGGCTGTTTTGCCACTGCTAGTGATTGTTAAATGTGTGTTGTATATAAGCCTTCTTTTGATGCATTGATTTTGTTCTTTTTTCTTTCTCTTTCCGAGCGCTAGTGAATTCTTCGGAAAAATTGGCGCTTATGAGAAATAAGTAACATGCTTATTATTATTATTATTATTACTGTGTGTTACTGAGAATTTCTCATTATTTCTGGGAATCTGGTTCTGGTAGGCTCAGACTAGGCTCAGACTCTCGGACTCAGAGCCCCCACATCGTAACCCGGGAACGGCGAAGGTCCTCAATTAACCCTTTGGCGCACCTATAGTTTCCAATCAAAGTTTTTCCCCACTCCCTAAGTATATCTCAGCTCACTCAGAGCCAGTTTTGTGCCCGGCGATAATTTGTTTCTGTGACGTTTTTATCCACCAAAAAATCCTTGTATTTGGATTAATGAGGTACCAACGGCTTCGTTATTGATTGAACTTGAAGATAAGCGAATAAAAACATAGAATAAATACAAAACAACCACATTGGGGCACTCCGAAATAAGAATTGTAAACAAAAAATGAAATACCTTATCTCCAACTCGCGCTAGCTCAAACTTTTGCCCACAAATCTTGTTATTTGCATACATATATGGAAGCGGAATTTAATGAGGATTCCACTGGTAACTTCAGAATTACTATAAACCAAATAGTTACTGAGATACACGAATAAACGTGAAAGTATCGAAAAACAGACTGAGCTGTACTCTGCTCCCTTCCCAGCCAGCCGTGAGTAAACCGTTAAACTGAGGGATTTGCCAATTGTATCCATTGAACTAGACTTAATACTTAATATCTATGCCAAATATGACGCGCGTCAGACAAAAACTTAATTTTTGGCGAATATTTTTAAGTTTAATGACTCTTAACGAGTCATCGTGCGCCTAGGAAAAAAATACCTAATGACTCTGAACGAGTCATCGTGCGCCAAAGGGTTAAGGTAATTATTTATAAGATAACCTTTTTTTCTAGTTATTAAAAACGTATTCTATGGTGTAGGCCTATTATATGGTTTAAGTTACCGACCAACCAGTGACGGGCCCCATCGATGATTATTAGTGTGTTATCACTTTCATTAACGATACTTTGTTGGTGTAGGCCTATATGTACTTACCGTCGCAAATTCGTTATAAGTGAAATACGAGAAACTGTAAAAAATACCTCCCTGTCGATGGCCGTCGTTCGGGAGCTCTTACCCTCAATCTTTCAGTCGAACGTCACTACACCTAGCGGTCTTTTTAGGAATCATGAACCATAGCATGAACCAATCACAATGCTTCCCGTCACTCCTGGAACCAATCACAGCCTTCCATTAAATTATTAACCAATTACACAGTCTTTCAGTCGTCACGTCATGCCCCTCGCCGGCCCGGGCGGGCTCAGTTTGAAGATGGAGCCCTAACATGGAGGTCGTGGTGGTATGTGCTACGAGATTTTCAGGTAATTTGTTGTACTTTGGTATTTTTATTTACCGGATCAGTCTGAAGATGGTTTTTTCTTTGATATACAGTGTTGTTTAATACCAAGGACTGTCGCATTTTACTATTTTCCCATTATCCATCAATCTTAATTAAGACACGGCCCCCGATAGTGAAGATCAGGGAAATTGCTGGGTAAAAGCCGTAAATAAAGGGGTAATATTGGAAGAACTCTGAAAATACAATATTTAAAAGTAACAAAACTAGAAAATGGAAAAACCCGAGCCAAGTTTTGACCAAACTTGGCTCGGGTTTTTCAATTTCTCAGAGTACAAAATCACAGTAACCTCATTTCGAAAGTTGGCTCGTTTTTTTTTGGAAAAAGTTGGCTCGGAGTTAAGGGATTTAGTGGGGGTGGCAGCCCCCACCCATAATACTAGGTTAGGTTAGGTTAGGTTAGGCTAATGTTAACCCCATAATACTAGGTTCGGTTAGGTTAGCTTATTTGGTTAGGTTAATGACAAAACTTGGCTCGGATTTCATGGATTTAGTGGGGGTGTGGGGGCGGTAGCCCCCACCCATTATACTAGGTTAGGTTAGGTTAGGCTAATTTTAACCACATTGTTACTGGCTTTATCCACATTGAAAAACAAAAAAACCCGAGCCAACTTTCGAAATGAGGTTACTGTGATTTTGGACTCTGAAAACATTGAAAAACCCGAGCCAAGTTTGGTCAAAACATGGCTTGGGTTTTTCCATTTTCAGATTTTGTTACTTTTAAATATTGTATTTTCAGAGTTCTTCCAATATTACCCCTTTATTTACGCCTTTTACCCCGCAATTTCCCTGATCTTCATAGCCCTCCCCACTATCGGGGGCCGTGTTTTAAGATTGATGGATAATGGGAAAATAGTAAAATGCGACAGTCCGTGGTATTAACCCTTAAAGAGCGGCGCTCGACTTAAGTCGTGCACCAATTTGCAGCAAGTTAGGAGCATTATTAAAACCCCTTATTGGCGGCGCTCGACTTAAGTCGTGCACCAATTTGCAGCAAGTTAGAAGCATTATTAAGGCTTTTAAAGGGTTAAAATAGAGTGCAAATGGCCGGGAGCAGAGCGGGCCAGACAGCCGACTCCCAGGGCTTACCACCGCCCATTAACTCATGTTCCCTGTGTTCTCGAGAGGCCGGCAGTGTAACCAGTAGTGAGCATAGCTGGGAAAAATATACCGATATATGCTAAACTCCCATGTTCGTGGCATCACTGCAAGAGAACCACGAGTGCTACGTAGCTCGTTCTGGTCTCATTTTGAAGCTTTTAGTGCCTAGTTTTTTGCTAAATATTTTTTGTTCATGCAGATGCTTGATTTATCATGCAGGAGGGCCTGAATATGCCCAAATGAGCCCAAAACACCCCGCTAGACAAGGGTTAAACAACACTGTGTATCAAATAAAAAACAACACAAAATAACCTGAAAAACTCGTCACTGGTTGGTGATAAACATTTACCTATTATATAATATATAGAAGCAATAGAACTGTTAAAATGACCTGGGAAGTGTATATTAAGCCGCTAACCTAGCCTAGGCTACTCTTGAGTTTTGGAATTCAATAGGCCTTGCCGCCTTGGCCTATTTTAGATGTCTAACGTTTAAAATAATAATATAAAAATACGTAGGCTAGGAATAATTTTTTTTTATCATTAGGCCTATACAGAAAGTTCATTTGTGTTATCACTAAAAAAAAACGGCGTCGTTTGACACCCTGATCGGGTACCCACTACGAAAAAACTTTGTAAAAAAAATAAGAGAACAAGAAAGGGAAAAGAATTTTCCCATCTTAACACTGTTATTAACACGCTTCCCACATTCGGTGGATTTCTCGCGTTGTGGCTTCTTGCCGTCTCTCGCCAAGCGCAACGATTCCTCCTTCTCTTCCTCGTGGGCCTAACGTCAACATCAGTGCCCCCGCGCTCCGGCTTCATTCGACGCTCGCTCTCCTCATTTGTATGTACATGGGAGTTAGTGAGCAGGGTTAGACTAGCTAGCACGGGTTGTGTTATGTTTGGCCCGCAGGAAGTGTTAAAATTAGGGTACATTTAGGCGCTTTTACTTGTGTTCATTGTTTCCACCACGCGTGGTGTTTTCCAATTGTTTCTAGGCGCCTTAGTTTTGTTTTTTACTTAGTTAAGAGGCTTTCCTGTAAGTTTCTGGCAGTTCCTCGGGACGGCTTGAGGGTCTACGGATCCTGTTTTGTTGCAGTCGCGCCAGGGTTAGGTTCGCCACATATGGTTGTGGCGTCCCCCCAGCTTGTGAACCTGTGAAGAGGCCCTCGTGGGGTTTTTTTCTCCTCGCCCTTCCGGCACGGTTCTTGTTTTTGTGTGTTCTGTTACTTTTCCTGGATAAGCTGTTAGGTTATCTAGTTTGGGGGAGATATTATTACTACTGTGTTTGTTTGTTTTTATTCTCACCCCTTGTGAGTTGTGGTCTCCCAAGGGTTGTGTGCCACTTTCCTGGGAGTCCGGCTACGTGTTCCTTGTATGGGAGTGTGGGTGTGGGGGTGCTGGGTTCTTCGCGGCTGCGCCTTGCTTCGAGTAAGTTCCTCCTACCCCCCCGTTTTCTGGGCTCACCGTCCCTCGGTTGTATCCGTTGGTCCGGTCCGCCGGAGCTTCGAGCTCAGGTCTCCCGCGCCGGGCCTTTACGTCGGTGGTGTGGCTACGCCACGGCCTCTTGGTCCATGGTCCCTCGGGTATCCGGCGGACGCCGTCGTAGAGTTTAAAAAAAGTGTCATCCCCTCGGATTGTGTCTCCGCCTTTCGGCGGCTCAGAGCGCAGGAAGTCCTCCAGCGGGTGGTGTTTTCTTCAAAGTCACACACCGTTTCCCGCCATTCGGGGTCCCCTCCCAACCCCTGGTCTGTTACCATGGTTCGGAAAACGGGGGGGGGGGGGGGGAGTGCGATCGTTTACCCCGCCGGACCGGCGGCCTAGTGAGTAAAAAGATCCCGGCGGACACAGTACGTGTATCCAGCAATTAGCACTATTACATTAATAAAGTCTACCCCACCTTGCCGGCGGCTCAGTTGGTAGATTTCGGCGACCGCTTGTGTGTTTTTTAGAGCACGGAACGGTCCACCGGTTAAAAGGACCTCTGTGCTTCGGCATGCGCCGTCACGGAGGCCCTGCATGGGTGGTATTCATTTCTCATGTCACCAAGGGCAGGAGAGGGGGATATCCACACCCTCTTAGGAGTGATAAGACGGAGGAGACGGTGGTCACCTATTCTTATTACACTGGGAGGTTAGGATAGGTAGAACTTTCCCTATATATCCTTATGAGCATTGATTCCTGGACATTTTCATTACAGAACACTCAAGACACCCGGCTACCACGTCGTTACCGCCGGGGAGAGGGGTCGACATCATGCCCCTATTTACAGTCTGCTCAACCCCCTCTTGTCTTTTGCTACCTATTCCGGCTCACGGTGAATGTATCAGATGTGTTCACTGTTTCAACAGAAATTTCTTCTTGTGGACATCTCGTACATGTCCGGTTTGCTCTGTATTATTGGAGGAATGGCTAGCAGCTCAAGATATGTCTTGTTTACGTACCCTCATTGAGGTAAAGAATAAATTTAAAATATATGCTTATCAAGTAGCCAATAAGGAAATGTCATGTGATAATCCGGAACTATTAAGAGTAGTCCAATTATATTCTTGTGATGATCAGGTAGCTCACCATTCATATGCATCCCCTATTCCTTTGCTGACCATTGGGTCTCCTATGTCCTCCACACTGAGCTCCTCTTCCCCAGCGAAGAAGAGCCGATTAATGTCACCAGAACGCCACCGACTGCCCCAGCCGGCCTCCACGGCGGGCACTCTGCAGAACAGTGACAGCACGGACTATCTGCCGGACAAGATACGCCGGCTCTCGAGCCCACCACGACGTGTGTTCATCTCTAATGAAACTCCGGCACCAATAGATCTGCCAGAATCGGGAGCTTCGGATCCGGCGACCACCTCTGGCTTACAAACTGGTGGATCTGGTCTCCCTGAACCGGAAGCCGATCCCCCTCACTGTGCACCTAGACTAAGACAATCTGTACACGTTAGGCTCCAAGGTTCAAAGTTAGTTTTATCACACACGCAGACTCACCAAGCAGACATGATTCATACTGCTACTCAGTTTCCGGGGGAAAAAATGTCACATGTGGTTACGACCAAGGTCTCACGAGACACGTTCGGCTCCGTCTACGGACCAACCCGACTTAGCAATCACCCTTCAGAATCCAGGGTCGCGGTATGCGCCCTACCCTTTCACAGCCCCACCAAGTGACCTGAATTCACCGGCCGGCGATTTTTCTCACCCGGGTACGGCGAGTAGCGGTCTGACACAGACGTACACTCATACGACACAAACGACCACCTTCACACAGGCTGACCAACATAATAATCCAAACACACAATCAACTACCAGCCTAACAACTGTACAATTGAATAAATTATTACCAAAGGTAATGGATCAGTGTGCTATTAAACAAGGTAAAACCCCGACGCCGGCTCTGGGACCTCTTCCCAGGATACCTAAGGCTCCCTTTCTTACCGATGTAGGCAATTCCTCCCCGGTAGCATCTAGGGTCCCCTCTTATATCACCGTCAACACTCCCTCTCCGGTAGTCACCGCCGCCGGGCCAGAGACGGCCCGCCAACTTGACTATCCGCAGCCTACGGGCCCAGAGCTACACGAACAGTCATGCTTGGCCGGCGGAACAAGAGTTTCAGACACAGACCGAAACACCTACCCCAGGGCCATGGCCAGACACATTAATCCAGCCACCACCCTCGAAGCAACTCCTTGGTTTAGGAGACATCGATGAGTTTAAGCCCCTCAATACAACCTCCTCTTCCGCCGGTCGACCTAGACAAGGACTACCGGCGGAACCTTGGGTGACAATTCCTCCTGGCATGAGATCCCCTTTGATTAGATTAGACACAGAGTCAATTCAGAGTCAAGAGCTCCTAAATTTACATAGTTCTGTGAGCCCAGGGGATACCCAGCCTTACTTGTCCCCCACACTAGACAGGACCCTTCCTGTTAGTAACCTGCCAGGCCCATCTTCTATTCCCCAGTCTCAAGTAGTTAAAGCACCAGGCAGGCTCTGGCTTCCGGTTACGGCCATAACACGAGGTGAGGAACATAAGTCAATACAAGGGGAGGTCCCAGTGCCGGCGGAGTGGGCTATTGAAGTGAACCGTAAACATGTATTTAGGGCCAAAGATAAGAACGGTACAGTCTTGCAGGTTCCGATATATGCCAAACCGGATCCGGCCAATTTCCAATATTTTGTGTATGACCCATGTCAGCAAGTTCCTCTTCCGGCAGATTCCCCGGTCCAGGAACCCCCTCACTCAGACGTTCCCATTTGCCCGAATTGTCATCAACAATGTAGCCATTCTGGCTGTAGTTCTCCGCCTATTCGGCAGGACACCTCAAAGGATTTTCACAGGTGTGGACCTCATAAAGACCACAGGGAGTTGAATCTGAGCGAGGTAGGGGACGGACCATGGAGTACGTGGGATCAGGAACTGCAACAATTTGTTATTGATATTACATCCAATCCCTCCTCAACCCCGTATCGAGTTTGACTGGCTGGCACAACGACCGGGCGGAGTTCCTTTTCCTATTTTTAATTTTCTTATTCCACCTCAATTCACGGCAGAGGATTTCCCTCGGCCTCTCATTGCACCTGACCCTATTGGCCTTCAACGCGAATTTCTGGTCAGAGACAAGGCCCATAGCAGGCTGGGAAATTAGGTATAGCCCGGCTAGCCCGGATATGTTGCCGGGCAAGTGCTTTTTAATGTTGGTCTGCCCGGCGGTTGCCCGGGGGACAAGTCAAATTTTTTGCCTTTTAACCCTTGAAAAATGCTAAAATAATTATAAAAACAAACATACACACTTTCCATAAATATAAATAAAGTATAAGAGACAGGCAGATGTATCTACTATTTCCACTTTCAACGACCATTGGTTACTGGTAACGTAACGGCTGGTTTTCGATTCACGTTAATTTCACGTCACTATTCTCTCTATCTCCTCTCCTCCTCCTCCTCCTCCTCCTTCCCCCCCCCCGTAGGCCTACATAATATTATAACCGTTGGATGGTTGGATAGAGAAGAGGTACTTTCGAATAGGCGGCTCACTCGCCGCTCTTCATCAATAACATTAGTGTTTCAATTGTCGCCGGGGAAGCACGTGTTTAGTGAGAAAATGTACTATAATGAGTGTGTCTAAGAAACAACAGGCTTCCTTGACAAGATTCTTAACACTAAAACAACCACCATCAACAAGTACAACTAGGTAAAACCGTTGTTTTAAAATAGTTTGCTAACTTTTTGTATCTAGCCTAGTCAGTCTGTCAGACGATAGATTTCTCTTATTGACTCGCTTCTTAAGTGAACATTGTTGGTAAGCTACTCCACCTATGTTTTCTACCTAAGATATTTACTTAATGTTACAAAAATGTGTTTATAAACAATCTTAAGGATTTAGTTACACAATTTTTAATACAAAAATATATATATGATACTCTGCAGTCTCTGTTGTTGTTGTTGTTGTTCCCCAAGCTGCCTGGCCGAACAGCCCCAAGGCCCCGAGCAAGGCCAAGGCCATTACCGAGCGCCCCCACAGAACCCTCCCTGCCGACCACAATAAAGCCTGGGTAACCGAAGCCACTCCATGGCGGGGAGCGGAGGAGGGTGCGGAAACGCCCGGGAAACCAAAGACCCACCCAGGGCCCTGTGCCCCTCAGCAATTATGAAGAGAAAATTGAGTCTCTGTTCTACTGTACAATGTAAAGTATGCCTAGGCCTAAATAAAACTATATGTATTGCCAGACAACTTGATCCCTGAGGGGATGGGTACAAACTAAGCTCCAGCATAGAGGCAACGTTCAGTTCGTTCGATTTTGTATATTGTTTCGTTGGAGGGTTGGTAATTGATAATGTCTAACCGCGAATTATTATTTGTGTATGGGGGTTCAAGTGAAATGTGTGTTATCATAGTCATACTGTTGGAATGGCTGTGGTGGTGAATTTAGTTTGTAACCAGTGTAATCAATTCGATCATGCTGATCAGGGTCTTGTATTCACGTTCTAAATACAACACTGGTCTACTTCACCCTTAATGTCTGCCATTGCAGACATTGGTTGGGAGGCCATGGGCTTAAGTAATAAGTACCGGGTGTCGAATGTCGATTAAAGATGACTTTATCACTCACTTTCTGGACATATTTCTATTTTCTATATACAAAAAAAAAAAAAAAAAAAAAAAAAAAAAAAAAAAAAAAAAAAAAAATCAGCCATATTTATTATCATAAACTAAAGCTAGTCCTTCGCATTCATTAGAGATGTGAACCATGAATTTTGCAATATAATATCTACACTTACACACACACACACACACAGACAGACAGACAGACAGACAGATAAATAGATAGATAGATATTAGATAGATAGATAGTTATTTATTTAGTTCAGATTTCAGAATGAGTTTTCTGCAGAGGTTTACCTTACTTAATATTCAACATGAGTATGATTTCATAAGTTTTCTATAATATAATTGTACACTGACAGCTTATTACTTACTGGTACCGTATTAGTTATTTTTGACATATTAATTAGATAACTAATCATCTGATGGTATTGCATTGTTTGTAACTTTGTCACTGTCTTTATATGCTAACTTGTGAAAGCTATTTTTTTGCTATGTGCAACCTTTGTATTCCCCTAAGAAAAAAAATCTATTGAATAAAACAAAACAAAATAACTAAAAAAACATTATATACTGTATATAGCATAATTTGTATTAATTCAACAAATTTCATATTCAGGGCAAGTACAAAAATATCAGGGCAAGTAAATTTCTGAATTCACTAGCCCGGGGCAACTAGATCTGGAACACTAATTTCCCAGCCTGGCCCATAGAGCATTTATTAGCTTTCTATTGACTAGGGACACGGCTCAGGCTATTGCCCAACCAGCGCCGAATCCCTCTCCACGAACTCAGGAATTAGTAAAGTATTCCAACAATATCTCCTCCCCGCCCCGGCTCGAACGCTTAGACATCCAAATAGCCTTGTTTGAGGCCGTCCGGTCACGTCAGCGCTTCAGACTCGGTATGGCGCAGAAGTTGCCTATGAATGCTTACTATCGAATACTGTTCTCCCCGGTCTTAACTGCGAGAGTAATTGATGAACAAACGGAACGGGATGTTCGTGTTATGTTGAGCCGCAAGAACAAGACAACCAATAACTCTCCATGTTGGCCCCAAGCGGTGGGCAAACGGGTTTACCTCTGGCTCAGAGAATTAAATCAGTTACATATAGGACGTTAGTCCTCCTTCCTCCAGTCCTCCCTCCCTCAGCCACGCTGGCTCAACAGGGATCATGAGGTTAGACCATTGGTTAGTTTCCACGGAGGGCAGCGCCCCCTGAGAACTTCAGTCTGACTGACCGGAACCGGTCTACACTTAAGCACGCCGGATTTAGTCTGACGACTTTCCACAACGTGGTAGACTAGTCACCCCCCCTCTGCAACAAGGGATAAGGCAACTAACACATTTAATAGGGATATAGGATGACGGTCACCGGCCGGGGTCGGTTTCGCAATAACCATTCACCCCCCGGCGGAACCGCATCTGGAGTGCCTCATTTTATTAACAAACTGAGAACCAGAGGCACCCGGACTGCCGGCTGGCCGCCGTAATACGTTAGTCCCATAACGGGCCTCTCCTAAGGATTATACTGTGTAACACCCTTTGGGGCCCCTCCGCATAAGGTAAAATCCAGGGTCACGCATCATGTTTTTCCTTACTTAAGCTGAGCCAGCCCAGTCCTCGGCGGGTCCGTCTGCCGTAGTTTTTGGGGCAATCACCCCAGCCGTGAAGTTAGATAATCCTGGCGGGAATTGAGCTCTTCAATCGGCTTGTGCCTGTCGCTAGCTTTCGTCAAGGGAAGGTGCACTAAAACAGTTTTTACTAGGGTCAGAGCCGGCTCAGCAGCAAGTCATCATTCATACTTCACTAACTTTTGCCGGCTTCAGGTCAGTTTTTCCACCCTCCTTTAGAATCCCACGATGAGCAAACCAGCCCTTCCGCACTCTTGGGTCGGCCATCTTTAACCTTAACCCATGGGATCCGGGGGGGCTTCATATGAATTTTGGTATAGTCAAACTTCATAATTCAGTAGCTACTGATTGAGACCACCTAGAGCAGTCAATGTTTTTGCAAATTGTAGAACTTATTGTTGTCTGTAGAATGCCGTAGAGATGACATCGCTACAACACGTGGTTGCCGAGTTCTGATGATTATAGCGGCGATTTTTAGCCGTGCATTTTGCCTCATATGAGGTCTCCCGGATTCCGAGGGTTAATCTTGATCCTGACCATTGAGCAGGCGTCCCTTAAAATCTCAGACGCATTAATGAATCTGCAACTCGGACAACCAGGCCGTTGACTAGGGCTCACCCAACCACCTGTTTTCAGCCTACGTAATTCTCGGAGGTCATGTCAGTTTTTCAATCCAACTCCGCGCCACCATTTAAGTCCCGCCGGTTCATATCCTGCTTCTACGAGATCAGCCGCACTGTCCTTGAGTCTGCTCTGGCCCCCGGAGGAGGGAGGGGTGTTAGGATATAGTTCAGTTTACCCCTTAGAGTGCCGATTAGGCGAAAGTATGTTATTATAATAAGATCAACTTTTCTTTTATCATGTTATGTACAGGATGGGTCTCCAAGATAAGGGGCAGGGGGGCACGACGACAGCCTATCAAACTGCCGGATCACCCCAAAGGAGACCTCGTTACCCCCTCACGGGTTCCGGCGGCCTGACTGAGTTCTGAGTCACGCACCAACCCGTGCCGGGTAGGCGGGACTCAGAAATACACATACATTTTTTGTTATGTCACATTAATATTTAGAGTCCGAGTGGGAAAGATCAGCAGAACTTAAGTGCCATCGAGACAGTGGGTCGTGGCACAAAGTGACTTCCCTGTTTTTCTCTACAATCTCAATTTTTTAAGAAATTTCACTTTTAAGTATGCCCATAGGCACACCTCTGTTTATATTCCTCATTTTATGTACTGTGATGGTTCCGCCCTGGCAGGCTTCCGATAAAAAGGGGGAGGGGATATGTGGATCCCAGTACAAGGAAGGAATTCCCCCCTTTAACAGGATTGCAAGCGGGTTCGAGGGCTAGCCTAGATGCTGTTTACGCCGGGCGGCGCCCAAAATTAGAAATGTACAAGCTAAAGAAGCTTAGGTTGTTTGAATAAGAAAGTTAGTTTACTGAATTCAAACTTAAGTTGCTTGATTTAGAAATTTAGGTTCTTTAATTTTAAACCTCCATTTTTATGATAATTAATAAATGAAAGTTTGTGTTTCCATCTTCGCAAACTAGTTGCACTAGCTTACTAGAACTGTGAAGAATTACAATAGCTAACTGTCCAGTAATGTCTTTTATAATAATAAAGAATTGATTGTCCTACGGTCATATAATTTCAAAGTTCCCAGACTAGTTACACTAGACTCAGACGATCAGTAAAGATCGACTGGCAACTCCGATATGTCTCTGGCTAGTTTCACTAGCTTCAGTAAAATTAATACGTGTCAATACGACTACGCCTACGAACCTTGCTACAGCGACACAGGTTCCGGCTCGAAGTGATGAAGGGTTGTGCAATTATCTCTATCTCACCCCTTACAACACACACCTCATACATGAAGACTCTGTTGTTGGAGCAGGCTTCTTTGAAGCAACGCACTGCTCACACTCTGTCTATAAATTTTTACTAAGTTGTATGCACAACTACAATATACAAAGAACTTTTTCTGTTATGAGAATTCTGGATTTAACCATACTTTTTAGGAGTTTGTGATACTGCGAATGTCCCCCTCCAGTCTTGGAATTCAGGGAACATCGTCAATGATGAAGGGGCCACTATTAAATTATAGGTTTGATTCCCGAAGGGAAGTAGAGAAAACCTAATATTTAGTAGGGGCCCCGGAATCATTGACGACGATGTCCCTCCCAACCATCCCCTTCCCATTCGCTGTTATTTTGAGTGATCTTGATATAGCATTGAAGGAGGAATCGTTGCACTTGGCGAGAGACGGCAAGAAGCCACAACGCGAGAAATCCACCGAATGTGGGAAGCGTGTTAATAACAGTGTTAAGATGGGAAAATTCTTTTCCCTTTCTTGTTCTCTTATTTTTTTTTACGAAGTTTTTTCGTAGTGGGTACCCGATCAATATGACGACACCATAAGAGAAGTAGCGTTGCACTTATGAAGATGAATCTCTTTCTTCCTCGCGGCGGTTGATTCAAACGACTGACGTGGGTGTTGAATGGAGACTATTATACTAATAGGCAACATAATCAATGATTCCGGGGCCCCTACTAAATATTAGGTTTTCTCTACTTCCCTTCGGGAATCAAACCTATAGTCTGTCTTTTTGTAAGTGTGATTTTGAAGGAAACAACTCGTAAGTAAAAATAATTGTTTGTTATTATTTTTCTTGTGATTATGCACCGTTTTTATCTAACTTCAACTTAATAATCAAGCATAACAACCCAAGTGAATTTTGTTCCCTATTTAATGGACAACTGTAAATGGGTTACTTGTGAGTAATATGGCAATGAGAGAGACCACTGTAGCAAATAATCTATTATGAGAGATCATAGTGGGCTTGAAGAGGATACTGCCCAATACTTAATAACATTAACTAAATACTGTATATAAAGATCTAATTAAATATTAAAATACCTATTAACAAAGCAACAAACTAATCTTGCATGTAAGTAGCACGCTGATGAGAAAGATCATTGTGGGTTTCCGGAGGATGCTGCCAAACACTTTATTACACTAATAACTATATATACTGTATATAAATAATTAACAATATACTAAACTATAGATACTAACAAATAATATCATCTAACTGACCTTGCATGTAAGTAGTACGGTGATGAGAGAGATCATGGTGGGCTTCATGAGGATACTGCCCAACACTTTATAGGTTCCCACCAGGCCCAGGTCAGGCTCATCACTGCCTCCAGTCTGCCACAATATACACAAATTACACTATATTTTCAGTTCAGTTACATACCATAATAGTTGTCATTTAAATGTTTACATCCAATCAATCATAGGTATGCTGTAAACTTTCTGTCTCCCCTTCTTTATTATCAGAATCTCAAAGCTGACAATGATAACATCAAGATTACAGGGCATCTTAGCATGCATTACCTTAATGCTGTTTTTACCACTATGCACTCCCTGCTCAAGATGTTTCAGGGACTACAGAGGACAGTTGCCACAGATTGCTACACAGCGCCCCAAGATAATATATAGTTCAAACTATTTTTTTATACAGTATATAGTGTGAGTTAAATAAACTCCTCACTTGGTCCTCAATGAGACAGCTAATTGTAAATAGGAACTGAAATCTTAACTCTAACCTCTTGTAACTCAGGAAGGGCTGAAGGAAATGGGTTGTACTTTTCCACACCTATTAACAGGTTGACTCTTTCCAAATGGTAGAAATAACAGCTCAATTACTTTAGTCCTTTTTGAGTATTGAGAGATTGGGGTCAGGATAAGTGGCCTGTATTCAAGAAGGAAACATATACAGTATTTTGTTTACTCCTTGGTGCCATACCAAAGTACGCTACATAAAACACGATCCCAGTACAGTAATGAACTATTGACTTGCTCCTCTTACCTGTTGTTGTCTACCTTCACTCTTGAACAGCCAGACTCCCGTGGTGGTGAGGCAAAACACGATGCCCCAGAAGTACAAGAAGCCTACAGGGGGAAGGGCTTAGTTAGTTAAGGAGGTGATTAGGTATTAAGGGTATCAGCGAACAGATGTGTAAGAGCAGGCTTGGTTGATTTGGTCATGCAGAAAGGATGGCTTATCAAAATTGGGTGAAGTATTACAAGTCTGTGAACATGGAGGGAGCTGCGCAGAGAGATAAACCTAGAAAGACGCAAGATCAGGTTCTACGATCTTATCTCCAATTTAAACACTTAAAAAGTGAGGCAGCATAGAACAGTGTTGCCTGGAAAGCTGCCATTAGGAGTTAAGACTGAAACTGTACTATTTCTCAAATACATAATCGCCATTAGGAGTTAAGACTGAAACTGTACTATTTCTCAAATACATAATTAAGACAAATATCTGGTCCACATAGCCTCTACCGTGCCTGAAACCACCCTGCTCCCCTCCTATTTTTGTGCCCCATACACGATGCTATACATAAACATTAAAGATTGAATACCGTAATATATAAGAGGTATGGTACAATTATAATGTAAAACTTGCAAAATAAACCAACCAAAACGCATACGTATCAGTTCTGGCATTCAAAGCATTCCTATTTTGAGCTGTCGTATTTGTAAAGTTATTTTATTTTTTCATTAAATTTAATATCAGACTGAAGTACATGTTCCCACAACTTTCTAGGCTAGTATCATCTATATTATTAAATACTTAGTAGTCCTGTATTGGAATTTATGATGAAAATATGACCCAACAGTACCGGTAGTATATGGTACCAATTTGTGACAATAATAATAATTATCTGGTTACTTATATAGCGCCCGTATCTCCTCCTTTGAGGATTTTCGAGCGCTTGGTTACCCATCTCCCTTACTCAAGGGGAGACAGTAACTGCCAGCAATATCTCAGAAAAACTTTTCAACCTTAGCGGGCATTGAATGCGAGTCTGGTGGATGGTAAACTGGGACGCTATCAAATGAGCCAGCCAAACGGCTAGGATCTGGACCACGAACTGACCAGAGAGATTGACAATTAGAATTTTTGAGTAAGTTTAGTCTGGACTATCTTCAAGATAAAAAAAATGCCTCCTCAGAACCCCTGCTAAAATGCTCTGTACAGGGGCATAGTGCGCCCTTGTATTGAGTATTGTTCATATGTGTGGGGAGGTTCCTCTCACACCACTCTCCTAGACAAGGTTGAAAGGAAGGCCTTTCGTATCATTAACTCCCGTCCACTCACCAACTCTCTGCAATCTCTCTCTCTCCGCCACAATGTTGCATCTCTCTCGCTATTCTATCGCTACTATAATAATCAGTGTTCCTCAGAGCTATCCCAGTGCATACCACCTCCTTTACGTAGGGCACGTGGTACCCGTCTTGCAACTCAATCTCACCCCTACTCTGTGCAACTCTCCAACCCAAGAGTGAAACGTTACTCTCAAACTTTCTTCTACTCAACAGCTGAGCTCTGGAACTCTCTCCCAGAATCAGTCTTTCCCGCTTCCTATGACTTAAATTGCTTCAAACTCTGTGTGTCCAGGCATTTTGGCTCGAACGTCCCTTGATTTTGGCCCTGTCACTCTTTCAACTATGGGGGAGGCACTCGCTATAGGCAGTTATGCCTTTTGCCTCCCTCAATCACATAGGAAAAAAAAAAAAAAAAAAAAAAAAATCACAAAACTAATGGGGCAAAACCTTTTAAACATACCCGAGAGATTAACGAGTGAATCGGACTGGCCCAGATAGTTGACACAGAAGTCCCGAGAATCCAGCGCCAGGAAGACCACGAAACCAGTGAAGTAGCCCACTGTTTGGCCCACAGAATTACAGGTAGAGGCCCATCCTACATTAGCTCTGTGAGAAAAAAACAAAACAAAAACATTAGTATTATTGTAATTAATATACTGCACTGCACTTTATCTTATAGCTAACCCAAAATTCCAATTATCACATATCAGTTACTATACCTTACCTGATCTTATAGCAAACTCATAATCTTTTCAACCACAAGTAGGAGCTAACATTTTTAACTTTATCTGATTTTATAACTAACTCAGCACCATTCCAATCAGGAATCACAGATATTGTACCTTGCCTGATCTTATATCACATGCTTTTATTAGTTTCATTTGGGGAGTTATTGGTGTTAAGAACGATGTTAAAAATAATACACTAATCAAAAATAATTTTTATCACAAGTCAGAGCTGCAGGCTGGCAAAGGAGAATTCTATATTTTTAATAATTATCATTATACAGTAGACCCCCACCCTTTCGGACTAATTGGGGGAGACCCCTGTCCGAAAGTGTCAAAAGTCCGAAAGGGCCGAGTCCGAACTTCACACTTCAGCCATTCGGACTTGTCCGAATGGCTAAAATAATGTCCGAAGTTTGTAAGTCCGAAACTCGGCTCTTTGGTCCGAATGCGATTTAATTTTTCTCAGCCTTCAGACAAATCCGAAAGGCTGAAATAATGTCCGAAGTTTATAAGTCCGAATACACATTCACCTAACCAGACAAGTCCGAAACTCGGCTCTGTGGTCCGAATGCGATTTAATTTTTCTCAGCCTTTCAGACAAATCCGAAAGACTCAACCATGAGTCCGAAGTTAAATGTAGTCTGAAAAGTGTAGTCCGAAAAGGACGGAGGTATTTTCTCAGCCTTTCAGACAAATCCGAAAGGCTGAACCATGAGCCCGAATTGAAATGCTAGTCCGAAAGTCTTGGAATTCCGAAAGGGCGGGAGTTTACTGTATACAAAACAGTTGTAGTTATACTCAATAATTGCCTTTATACCCCTGGAAGTGATTAAATGGGCAAAGAAATCACACTTCACACATTTTCTCCTGTTTTTCCTCTCACAATCAATCCAATCCCTAAACAGCATTGCCATAGTAGAGCTATCATACTTCACTAGATTTAACAGCTAAAACAGAACCCTCAATCCCTAACCTGGAAAGGATGGTCAGAGCCCAACCATCAACTGCAATATCTTGAGTGGCCGCCAGAAAGTTGAGAGCGAAGAACACGGAAGTAATGACCACCACGTTAGGGGGGATTGTTGAGTCTGATTCTCCCAATAACGTATCGATTTGTGACGACAGTAGTAACATGAATCCACCTGTAGGAGTTAAATAGATTAACCCTCTCACGTTCTTGACGCAATTTTGAGCCTATTAGGGATACTTTAAAGCCTTTGTTACCATCAGGGGTATTTAGAAACCTTTAGTTTAGTTACTTCAACCTCTGCAGTTGTCTTTGAGTTAGCTGTCCGCAGAAAACTAATTTTGGAAAGGTAATTATAAGTGAGAGAACTCTATTTATTATTGCTAATCTGGCAACCTCTGCGTCATAAGAACGTGAAAGGGTTAACATATGATAGCTAGTATAATACTGTATATACTGTGTATATATATATATATATATATATATATATATATATATATATATATATATATATATATATATACTGTATATATATACTGTACAGTACTGTATAATTATATATATATGTTTTTTTTTGCTCAGGCCCATTCACCCTTTTTTTCTTGTTTTTTATTTTTATTTTTTACTGAGAGTGGCCGACTCGAGACAGAGCCCGAATAGGGGAAAAAAAACAAAAAAACAATGAACATGCAAAAACAAAAACACAAATTCACACATATCTAGGTCATCCAGGAGAAACCCTGAGAGCAGGGATCACCAAGGTTACTCCAGCACTCCCCCGGCCCCGAACCTCCCGGAGAAGTTCCGGTCTCAGCAGGCAGACATGCAGCGAAGCTCTACCACCACACTTCCAGGTGCACCCTTCATATATATCGGCTCCCCGGGCCAGGCGCCTGATGGACTATTCTCTGGTCCAACTGGCGCCCGACCCCTTCTCCCAAATGACCGCGTTTTCACTAATCTATTCACAAGCATTCTCCACTCATTCCTGTCTATTACCACTTCCCTAGCCTGATCTATAGTCATTCCTCTATCTTTCAAAGCTTCTCCTACACAGTATCTGTATCGCAATGGGGGTCTTCCTACCCCTCTATCTCCCCTTGTATCTGACTCACATATTCTCTTTGTAAGCTTTACATCTTCCATTCATTCATCATGACCATACCAGCTCAGTACCCTTCTGTCCACTCTGGCCGACAAATGTTCCTGCTGCCCCACTCTCCTACGTATCTCTTCGTTCCTCAATCTGTCTCTACGAGTCACTCCACACATACTCCTCAAGCAGCTCATCTCCATCACATCCAGCTTTCTTCTCTCTTTTGCCTTCAGAGCCCATGTCTCAGCCCCATACATCACTGTTGGTACAACAATCCCTTGATACATTGCACTTTTAACTTTCATTCCGAGATTTCTCACCTTCCACATAGCCTACTTCCCATTGCTCCGAAAACTTTCCTTCCTTCACATACCGGTACTCTGTTTTACCTCCATGGCTTCGGTCACCCAGGCTTTATTGTGGTCGGCAGGAGGGGTTCTGTGGGGGCGCTCGGTTATGGCCTTGGCCGTGCTCTGGGCCTTGGGGCTGTTTGGCCAGGCAGCTTGGGGAACAACAACAACAACAACAACAACCTCCATTCCTGCTTAGCATTCCTCCTAGATATTTAAAACACTCCACTTGCTCCAGTATTTCCCTATCCAGACTCACCCTACAAGTAGATCTATTACACACCATCACTTTACTTTTATTGACGTTCACCCTCAGCTTCCTCCTACCACAAACCACACCAAACTCTTTGATTACTTGCTGCAGTTTCTCCTCAGAATCCGCCACCAATGCTGTGTCATCAGCAAACAGCAACTGACTCAACTCCCAATCTCTACCATTCTTTCCTACTAAACCCAATCCTCTACCCATAGTTCAAATTTTCCCCTCCCTCACCACACTATCTATATATACATTAAACAGCTATTAGCAATACATAGCCAAAAGAGCATACTGTATAAATATTACAGAGAAGAAAGGGTATAATAGTAAGAACAGAAATGCAATGAGTAAACAAACAAGAAATTCCACACAAAATTAAAGACTTTAAAGTTATTGAGATATAATATTTTTATCCCTGCACCTCGAGGGAATGTCCTAGGACGCTTAGACCTACTGTACAGTATTTGTATGTAGTGAGTGGCATCTGGAGGGGGAGCGACTCACTCAAAGAGCTTTAGTGGAAGTCTGTTCAAAGTTGACAGAGGTATTCCCTGACACTCAATTGTGATATTGACCCTAATCAGGCATCCACTATGCTTTATCATAAAATACTCACAAAATAACACAAAAGCACATAATCAACTCATAGTACCAGGATTATGAAGAAAGCTACAAAAGGAATGTTTGTCTTTAAAGAAAGGATACCATGATTCAGCATAAGCTATCTAAACTTATACACTTATACATTTTTCATATCCCTTTACTTTAGAGATAAAATGGGTTAAAAACTAAGAAACATACAAAATTATGCCCGGGGCGTAGGAGTTAAAAACCTTAAAGTCGAGCCATTTTTTTCCAATCTTCTTACAATTCATTACTAAAAACATAATAATGAAGCAAAGCATATTTAGTTAATATTGTTCCCTAATTAATGAACACTGTAATAATGAAACAACTTAAAATAAGGATATTACATGTGAGCAGTACCTGTAAACTATTGTACCTACCTATAAGATATTGGGATGGTATAAGCCAGGATTTCCGGCGTCCAATTCGTTCAAAGTATAGAGAATCCACCAACGGGGCCCACAGTAACTTGATGCTGAACGGCCAGAAGGATAAGCTGAACGTTGCCTGAAACATACGTAATAGGGGGGTAGGGGTCATTTTTGCAAGGACAGTATCATTTTTGTATCGGTACTGTATAGTAAAGAGTATAAATGGCAAAGCACCCATATGAATTGGTTTCGAACACAACCGAGACAATACTGTACAATGCTTTAGTATACCGGTAGCCTAAATAATTCATAACTTGTCTTTAAAGGTTCAAAGATTCAAACAGGTGTAACTTTATATGTGTTCATGACTGTATAGTAAAATCTCTACATAAGGCGATGTCATCTGAGTGCATTTTCTGTCAATTTTTAATGACCAAGTTTTTCCTCATACTACTTATTGGTATTTTCGCATTGGAATCGACAATTAGATTGTATGTACTGTATATGATTTTAAGAGATTGCAATAATATATTATTTCAATAAAGATGCCAGACCACAAATTGCCTGAAAAAAATTGCCAGTAAAAGCCCTCAAGTGGCACCGGCTTAAGCATAAAACACGGTGAGACTTTTACTGTAAGCTGTACCGTATATCAAGCATCGGCGGTTTAGCAATAACAATGATTTCCATAACTTTTTTCTTCAACAAATCTGATAGTTTAAAAACTTTATAAGAATTATATAAGAATTCTGTCATCATAATCTACCTCCAGTCTAGGAAGTAGTGGCATTTCTCTATACCCCCTTATACCCCACAACCCCTTCCTCCATCAACTTGACCTTTTATTTTGCAAAGGGTCTAGCAGTTCATAGGTTAATATACAGTATATGACATACATAATAGTCTCATATATTATATCAAGTATAGAGAAATCAGTTGCTAAGAGACTCGATTTACATCCAGTTGAAATATAACTAACTATAGCTCAACCTTAACCCTTTTGATAAGTTAATTTGACTTTATATTGTCTTTGTCCCAGTTTTGGTTTGTTTAGTTTGCAAGTTTTACATTTTAATCAGGTGATGTCAATATTAGTTTTATATTCTATCTACCTACAGATGATTTAATTCAATTTTGGATGGCTGATTTGATAGCTTAATGCTAACCGGAATGTAAGCAAAATGACGCTATCTTGTTTGAAAAGGGTTAAACCAGACTGACAAATGGTCCACACTGACCTGGTCCTTGTAGGATACATGTCGGTGTTGTAGTATCATAGGTATACTACCGGCCAGACCAAGTGGGATGCCCTGTAGGATATACAGTAACATCAATAGTGCTATGTTCTTCCCATCGTCACCAACACCACTCCTGCCACCTATACCTTTATCATCATCACCTAGGTGGAAAGAAAATATTTATCATACACATTGTATCATTATTGAACTTTATTTTGTTTGAATAATAAATATTATTATCATCCTTATCTGGATAACTTTATTGCAGAACTACCGGTACTCTGGTTTACAGCCTGTAAGCCAGAGTAATGCCAAAGTTTCTCTTTAGCAAGTACAAGGCAGTCACATGCCTCTGTATTGTTCTGAGAAGCTCAAAGCAACTCTCCCAACTACTGTATAAAGATGCGAACCTAGGTGCTCAACAATAGAGTTTATAAGTCCACTAGCATTCACAGCCCTTATTTATACAACTTAAAGCTACCTTAGACTATACCCAGCGCCAGCGAACGTGACATAAATTGTGATCCCCTAACTTCTTATACCGTAACTAAAAAATATGAGAGTAAGCTTATCAAACTAATATTTCTATAATTTGGGAAGAGTCAACCAGGAAATATATGTGGAAATATACAGCCCATTTGTTCTAGTCCCTTTTGAGTTACAAAGAGGTTAGGGATCAAGATTACTGTTGAGCTCGCTGGCACTGGGTATAGGACCAGAGCAATTTGGTCATATTACTGGAATGGATGTAAGAAAGAATGGTGAAATTAATATGAAATTGTTGTATTTTGGCCATTGTATAACTTTCACAGATATAATATAAACATAGTGTCTTTAATAATAATGACCAAAAAGAAGAGACTATTTTAAGACTAGGGTTGAATAGGCCTAGTCTCTCAATAGGCAGGCAAGCCCAAAGCTCATGTCCACAATTTGTTGTCCAATTTATTTGATTGATGGCTAGTTATGGGCCACAGCAGACACTTCAAAAATCTTGCCAGAGCCCATCAATGCCATTTAAAATCCTTAACCCATTCTGTACCGGCGACATCTATTAAATTATATTCTAGCTATATTTAAAGGATTTTGTGCAGTTTAAGAAGTATCTGTGGTAGTAAAAAGGGTTAGCCTAAGTGAGATGGTTTGAAGCGTGTTAATTGCTGGAGGCCCTATTGAAACTGAATAAAATTGTCTAATAGTAGCCAGAATAAAGCTAAAAGGACAGCACCAGTACTGAAGGGGTTAAGGTTTCTAGCTACCTTTTGATCTTGGATGGAATCATAGCTAAGGAATGAGGTCAACAAGTATAAGTGCCTCATCATTAGCCACTTGTCACTTGACTCAAATGCAAGATCTGCATCTGTGGGCTTGCCTATTGTTGCTTGTATGGAACTGACCTTCCTCCGTCCTCTCCATCAGCAAATTAGCCTCACCATCGTCTCTATCACCAGCGCCTCCTTTTCTTCGACTAGCCATGTGAGCTTGATGGTCCTCAGTGTGTTGATATCCTGTTGGTACATAAAGATAGTGTCCTTATTTATCTCATTTATGCATTCATCGGTATGGTCTGTATCATTTATCAAGAGAGAGGAGAGGAGGGAGAAGAAAGAGAGGAGGGAGAGGAAAGAGGAGAGGAGGGAGAGGAAAGAGGAGAGGAGGGAGAGGAGAGGAGGGAGAGGAGAGGAGGGAGAGGAGAGGAAAGAAAGGAGGGAGAGGAAAGAGGTGAGGGAGAGGAGGGAGAGCCTGAGGAAAGAGAGGAGGAGGGAGAGGAAAGAGGAGAGGAGGGAGAGGAAAGAGGTGAGGAGGGAGAGGAAATAGGAGGAGGGAGAGGAAAGAGAGGAAAGAGGAGAGGAGGGAGAGGAAATAAGAGGAGGGAGAGGAAATAGGTGAGGAGGGAGAGGAAATAGGAGAGGAGGGTGAGGAGGGAGAGGAAATAGGAGAAGAGAGAGAGGAAATAGGTGAGAGAGGAAATAGGTGAGGAGGGAGAGGAAATAGGTGAAGAGGGAGAGGAAATAGGTGAGGAGGGAGAGGAAATAGGTGAGGAGGGAGAGGAAATAGGTGAGGAGGGAGAGGAAATAGGTGAGGAGGGAGAGGAAATAGGTGAGGGAGAGGAAATAGGAGAGGAGGGAGAGGAAATAGGTGAGGAGGGAGAGGATATAGGAGAGGAGGGAGAGGAAATAAGCGAGGAGGGAGAGGAAATAGGTGAGGAGGGAGAGGAAATAGGTGAGGAGGGAGAGGAAATAGGTGAGGAGGGAGAGGAAATAGGTGAGGAGGGAGAGGAAATAGAAGAGGAGAGGAAATAGGTGAGGAGGGAGAGGAAATAGGAGAGGAGGCAGAGGAGATAGGTGAGGAGGGAGAGGAAATAGGTGAGGAGGGAGAGGAAATAGGTGAGGAGGGAGAGGAAATAGGAGAGGAGGGAGAGGAAAGAGGTGAGGAGGGGGAGGAAATAGGAGAGGAGGGAGAGGAAATAGGGTAAGGATGGTGCTAGCAGGCGTACGGTCGCTTGGTTTACATAACTCACACATTCGTGTATTGGGGGGACTGACTGTAGGCCTAGGCTGTAGCGGAAATATCCCTGCATAGTAAGTGTTAGGCTAATGGAAAAAACGCAAAGTCCAATCACTCCCAGAGCTCCCTTGGCCTTGGACGTCCTTACTATTTACAAACGTCTTGATTATGGAGTATAGCAAAGGCCTAGCATAATCGATATTTAGCCTACTAGTCCAGCGGATATGTGACTCAACCTTGCATTTTTTAGTAATAACAACCAAACTTGGCACAATATTAAAAGATGCCTATCTAACAAATATTGGATATGGAGCCACTCAAAATTCCGTCAAATGTGGCAATGGCGGCCATTTTTTAAAATGGCCGCCACGGTACGCATTTTTTCAACATAACTCGTGAATTACAGTACTTCACATAAAATTATGATTTTTGTGTCTTTATCCATGTTTTGAAGGGTGAGGAATCCAATGGACATATTTATATGATGGTGCAATGCCAAATAATGTGTTTTTGCTGGCGAGTTTTAAAAAAAATGGCCTCCAATCAATCTGATTTTGATTTTAGCTATTTATGTTTAGGAGAGCAACATATTTTCAATGAAAGAACTTGTAAAAAGATACATTTTAAATGCATAAATGTGGAAAAATATACAAATAATGATTAGCTATGTCTTGTTCGATAATTGAGATAAACACATTAGTTTTGTGGCGACTAAACCAAACGTAATTATATGATATAAATGTATTCCAGAATAAAAAATACCTGGTTAACTGAACACAATGTAGCAGTCTGTTAATTATTAAGGTAATGTTCATCTTATTTTAGCCATATTACAAACCTCAATATTTAGTCACCACCACATGAGCATAGACTTGTGCACGGTAGCTCAGCTTTTGTACATTTATACCTTGTAGCACAGGTTTTCTTGCAGCCGCACTTCAAGCTAGCCTGAACAGCAGATGAAGCCTGTGGCAACTTGCTCCAGTACGGTAACCAACCCACACCTTCGTTCATAACGCAGCCCCATTCACTTGGAGATGGAAGATCCGGAGAAGGGAACAGTGGTTGGCCCCATACGTGTCCTGCCCGATATGCTGCACGTTTTGCATGTTCAGTGAGGGCTGCCTTCGTAGGGGGAATTGCATTCATGGCTCTATTTTTCCGAGCAAATAGTATTTGTAGGGCAGCATTCACTTCAACTTCATCACTTGTTCGATCATAGATCAAGACTATATAATTTATCTCTCCAGTCTTCTCAAAATGACATCCTCTATAGCATCTGGTGGTAATGACATGGATATAAAAGACTTTGACACTTCTGGGAAGCAGATCCAGGCATCCCAAGCAGTCTTTTTGCTGCGACCTAAAAAAAGAAGAAACACTATCACAGCCAGTGAACGCATGGAATGCTGCCAGTGACTTTGCCTTCTCCTCTCCAAGGATGTTCCACACATCATGTACTGTACTGGAAAATAGTGTCTCTTCTTAGGCTACCAGCTCTTATTTCTACCTTCAACTCATTCATTCACAGTCTGTCAAAAAGGGTGATGGCCAGAACAACCACATCAGTGTCAACTGTCTTAATCAGCATTTTCTCACAGTCTGGTTGCACAGTCTGCTGTATGAAGTAACAAGCGTCCATCAGCCTCTTCCTGAGAACATGAAGACAAGGCCTTATAACTTTGACCACCGCTGCTGAGAGAACTGCTGCCATGGGTTGTTATGATTGTTGTTTCACTAGGAATATCAGCTTCTATCATAGCCACAGCAAGGTACTTGAATAATTCTTCCTTGTTCTTCTCATCACGCAGACAGTTTTCCCAGTTAAGAGGAAGGCCACACGTCTATGGGTGCCTTTGCCTCTCTTTGTTCGTGTTGCCTTCTTCAAACTGTTGTTGACATAAACATCCCAGACAACATCCACCCGGCAACACGTACTGTCAAACAAGCTAATAATGTATGGCACAAACACAGTTGATGCATAATCTTTAAAGGATTTGTGTTTGGCTGAGTCAGGGCGTATTTTGTGCACCCGAGCAGCTCCATCAATGATAATGGCATCAATATTTAATGGTTATTGAAACACTTCACCAGGTAGACAATCAAGCAGGTCAGACTTTTTGCCAATATGAATCTCACCAAAATAAGACAGAGATGGAGGATAAGGCTGGTTCTCATGCTTGAAAAAGTCCTCCAGATTGCCACTTCTGACTTGGCAGGATATATACAACCTGGAGAAGAGGTAAAAATCAGCCTTGAGTGACTTAATTTCCATCTTTTGTTTGGGAATTACCTTCTGGTCAGACTTTCTGAACAAAGCAAGCTTGTTTCTTTTTATTGGTTCATAGATAGACACTTTCCTATCAATAAGCCTGTCTGATAGTTCCATGGAAGGAGGACGTTACTGTTGTTGCTGAGGTGTTGTTGCTGAGGTGTTATCCACAGCTGCAGTTGTGAACAAACCACTTCTCATGTTGATAGGGCATACAACTTTGTCTTGCTCATATTGCTTACACACCCTTCGTGCCAACCTGGTAGAGATGTTCAGCACTCTATCATACGATATGGAGAGTCCAAGGTGATGTAGTTATCAACTAGGTCACGCTTCCTTGTTTTTGCATGTACGGTACAACCAATCCTAAATACACGGGTAAGGATGGTTCTCTTTTTATGCTGTTGTGTAACACCTTTCCTTTTACGAATGGAACGGTTATGTAGCACAATATGTGAAACTGTTAGTGTAGCTTGGTTAGACACTTCATTATAAGCAGATTTTGGTCCAACCAATAACTGCTGGACAAACTGCTGGAGTAGAGCTGGTACAGACTGTTCTTGACAATGTTCATCAAATGTTTCTCCAAAGCTCGTCTCAAAGCTGAATATTTCACGGCGTAATATAGTTGCTGCCTTATTCAGAATAGCATCTACCTCATTTTCTCATGCACTTGCAGCTTTTAAAGCAGTGCCAACATCTTCCTTAACTAAGGGCAAAGACAACATCACGTCCTAGTGTATCAGCATTCAGGTCTGAACTCATAGACAGTATCTCGTTCTTCAGTCTTGTAGTATGAAACTACAATGTCACATGAACTGTGTTTGACCCCTAGTTCATAGAGTTTGGCATTGTAGTTATCACAGACTTCAGACAATTTCATCATTCCGTAGTCTTCTGCTGAGAGTTTGTGTTCGATCCATTTTGATAAGCTTGAGAGTATTTCCGTATGAAGATAATCGTTGCGTTGAGCCAGTTTACATTTCTCTACCCTCCGATTAAATGCTGCTCTGCATGTGTTGTGGTACACAGCATCTTGGGCAATCAGACCTGTGCCAAGTTTAGCCAAGAGCTTTTCACCCTGCAAGAGATGGATGTCATTAAACAACTTATTGTCCACATCTTTAGTCATCACTTGATGCAAGTCCTGTGTTACTACACCTGCCTTATCACAAAAGAAACATGCAGATTCTCTTTTCTTGGGACCTGACATTGACTGGCGAGTTTGTTTTGTATTGGTCTCAAAGCTTTCACCAACTTCACTACATGGCCGTTTCTTTGCTTTTTGGAGGCTTCTGTTAACTTGTGTAGTATTAAATTGGAGAGCACACTCTTTGTGCCATTTGGCCTTATTTTTGGAGAGTGTATTTTCAATTCCACTTCCATCATTTAATTGTTTAAAGAAGGGAGTTTCCATTGGCAGATCACTAATTTGAAGGAACTTTTCTAAGTTAACTGCAAAAGTATGATAACCTTTACCGACATCAGTCCGTTTGGAATCAGCAGGACACTGAAGTGAGGTTGATTTGACACACTGACAGAGGATACATGCATTCCAGTCCATGCTTGATAGTTTAGATTCTTCTGTAGCTTGGGCTGACATTATTATTCAATACCAACACCAACATGAAAACATTAGCATACACACAATAACAATGTTACATTTTCAAATATACAGTATATACCTAAACACAAATTAGAGTGATTGGAGGGCATTTTAATTTAAACTCGCCGCCAAAAACCCGTTGTTTGGCATTGTACGTTAATATAACTATGTCCATTGGATTCCTCCCTTCAAAACATGGTTAAAGACATAAAAATCATAATTTTATGTGAAGTAATTCACGAGTTATGTTGAAAAATGCGTACCGTGGCGGCCATTTTGAAAAATGGCCATATTTGACGGAATTTTGAGTGGCTCCATATCCAATATTTGTTAGATAGGCATCTTTTAATATTGTGCCAAGTTTGGTTATTACTAAAAAATGCAAGGTTTGGCATTTTTTGTGCACATATCCGCTGGACTATACCCCCTGCTGGCAACATAGCCTAGATGATGATTTCATTAAGTCATGGGGGTTGAGAGACTCAGACCAAGAGTGAGAGCAGTGGAAATGAATTACTTAGCCTCTGAAGTGCGCATGGGGGTAATTAGACACCTCTGCCTGTGCGCATGTATTTGAGCTGTTTCCATCACTAAAATATTCAATTTACCATAAATAGCATTAATACTTATCCATATGCGCCTATTATAGGTTGATTATAAAGGTATTAACCTGTTACAACAATAAAACAAGTGAAAACAGCGTTTGGATGGTCAAAATCGGCGATACAGGGCGGGAGTTGCATAATGTATGGGTGAGGCAACCTCCTTTCCCGCCAATTTCCCCCAAGGCTGGAGAGACACTGTCGATCGATACTCTCTCTCTCTCTCTTGCACTCGCTTGCTAACAGTGATGACAATGCCCTGCTTGCAACTCGCTAATGTTAGCACGAAAATATACCTCAGAATAAGGGAATAACAGGGAAAATAGGTGATAACTGAAGGAGGGGAGGAAAGTGGGGAAGGAGGGGAGGTAGAGGACTGATATTTTGCATGGCCCAAGGGCAAAAAAAATAATTTTTTTTTTTTTTTTTCGATGTTTAACCCTCTCACCACGGAAGGGCTCTTGAACGCCCATAAAAAAGCATATAACAGGTACCCGGATGGTATCTTGAACGCCCAGTGGTTGAAAGCCTGTGAGCTTCGTGTGCGAGGCGTCGGTCCGACGCATGTAAACAACAGCCGGCTGGACCGTCGCCCCGCATCTCCGGCCACAAGAAGGAGAGCGTCGCTTGTTCGTGTGTGCCTGTATGTTGTTGTTAAGTATCGAAAAGTGGTGTAAAGTGGCTGTTTTGGCCATAAAGTTATCTCCAATGAAATCATCATCACAGCTCAACCAGTTGACTTAGAGAGCTCTACTTAATGCCATTCTACAGGTAAATAACACAGCTACGCTTGGGGATGCGCGGGAATGCGGGAAGCAGTCTGATTAACGAATATACGGTAGCCTAGCCTAGACGTTTTTCGGCCAAAACACCCGGGTTTCGAGGAATATATATATAATACATAGCCGGGGCTGGAGGGTTAATAAAAAAAAAAAAAATCTCTGACTCTTAACCCGTGGAGCCCCGGCTAGTTTTGTAATGTTTGCGCACCAGAACCCGGCCGGTTTTCAAAAAATGGTTTTATTCCAGAAACAATAGCGAATGGGTTAGGAATGAAGGAAAAACCACGAAAAACCGCTCAAAAAGCTTAAAAAATGGTCCTACAGAGCCCCCGAAAACGGATTTTACAAGAGTAAAAAATTGAAGGCAATTATCCCAAAAAAACAGGTTATTGCGCGCACGCACGTGGACTTTGAGAGTTTTCAACCATCGGCACGGTTGCGTGGGATACGTATACAGTTCCCATACAAATCTGAGCCCTCTGAGTGGCTACACCTGAGGTTACGGTCGGCGCAATTAGGGTGACGCGTCAGGCGCGTCTCTGGGGCTGTGCGTTACATACATCGCCGACGCGTCAGACGCGTCGCTGGGGCTGGACGGGTTAAGAGTCTTCCCGCAGTCCGCCGGGGGAACTCTTAAGAGTCTTCCCGCAGTTCCCGGGTTAAGAAGTGCGTGCAGAGTTACATGGAGGGATAGACAGACTAATGAGGAAGTAAGAAGGAGGTGTGGTGTGGAGGTAGATGTGCTGGAAAGTGTGAAAAGGAACAACTTGAGATGGTTCGGCCATATGGAACGTATGGAAAGCGAGAGAATGACTAAGAGGATGTACGAGAGCGAGGTGGAGGGACAGAGAGGGAAAGGTAGACCGAATGAGAGGTGGAAGGATGGAGTGAGGAAGTACATGAACGAAGGCTGGTTGGGGGGAGGGGCGTCGACTGACTGGAGACAGAGGTGCATGGGGGCGGTTCGTTCGTGGTGGCCACGAACGATCCCCTTCGGGAATCACGGCGTCAGGCAATAGATAGATAGATGGGGGATGAGACCTCCCTACCCTGACCTATGTGGAGTTCGCCACTCTTGCTACTGGCACCGAAGAGCGCACCGCTCTTCGTTGTTGTTTGAGAATTGGTGCAGCAGACTATTCGAAGAGGTGGAGCGCACCCTTGTGAAGATGGGCTCGTCTGGCACTTTTTGTAGTTCAACATCGAGAGCTCTCTTGAAGCTGTCTAACGAGACACCTCTCATGTCACTTACTCGCCGCGGGAGTTTGTTGAAGAGACATGCTCCTCTATGTGATAACCAGCCCTCTCGCAGAGAGCCCATAGCACCCCGATTTTTCATCTTGGGGATATCGCATTCCGAGCCTCTCCCATCACTGAATTTCATTGCTATTGGGGTATGTAGATTTGGCATGCGATTTTCCACGTATATATTATTAAGTATCGTTCCCTTCTACGTTCCAACGAATACAGCTTTAGTGATTTTAAACGATCCCGATAGTGTAACTGTTTTACAGAGTTTATGTGTGAGGTGAAGTTCCTTTGTACACTTTCTAAGTCCTTAATTTCACCTGCTTTGTATGGGGATGTTAATACGTTACAGTATTCTAGCCGCGGTAGCACCAGGGATTTGAAGAGTGTTATCATAGGCAATTCACCGCAAGTTTTAAATATACAGTAGGGTCCCGCATAAAACGTGTTCGCATAAAACGAGTCTCGATTAAAACGACCGACCTAAAATATTAATATTTAATTTTCGATCAGAACGAATGTGATCACATAAAACGAGTCCGCCGCCAAAGTGGGGCAAATCCGAGGAGTTTTCATATAGAGCGCCGAAATATCGTACAAAACGTACGAAATATCGTTCGCTTTGTACGATTTTTTTTCGCTTACAGTGAACATTGACGATATTGCGCCACCAAAATGCTGTGTTCACATAAAACGAAATCGCATAAAACGCCCTCGTTTATCGACCATAAACTCGTTTTATGTGAGACCCTACTGTACGTAGAATCCAACCTGTTAGCCGTTTCGCAGCTGCAACTTTGACCTGGTTATGTTCTTTGAATCCCATATTTTCAGACATTATCACCCCAAAGTCTTTCACATTGTCTTTACGTTCTATTATGTGATTGGATTCTGTTATGTAACTTGTGGTCTCTTTAACGAAATTGTCATCTCCGTATCGTATTAATTGAAATTTGTCTTCATTAAACTGCATGATATTTTCTCTGGTCCACTGGAACACCTTATTTATGTCCTCTTGCAGCTGGCCCGTGTCTTCCTGTGTCTTTACTATCATACTCAGTTTCATGTCATCCGCAAAGGAGGATACTGTACTGTGTCTTGTGTTGGCATCTATGTCACTTATTAGAATGAGGAAAAGAAGGGGCACTAGTACTGTTCCTTGGGGAACTGACTACTGAGCTTTTGACGTCTGAAGGCTCAGATGTTACTTGGCTTACTGCTACTGATTGTTTTCGGTTCACGAGGAAGTTGTATATGCACCTTCCGATTTTACCTGTTATCCCTTTTGCTTTAAGTTTGTGTGCAATAATACCGTGATCACAGTGAGGGCAGAGCCCCCCTCCTCAACCCCTCTTGTATTCCTCGCTGGAATTATAACTAAAACCATGGGTTAACTGCATAACAACAACTCCTCGATTACGAGATTCCTGTCTTATGTAATTATAGTTTGTTGATCTTACCTTACTCAAGGGACCCTACAGATGCGCGGATAAGTGCTATTTTTCTTATTTTGCCAATTTCATTGTCACTCCCCTATAAAATTTTCAGCGTTATTTTTGTCCAACCAGTCCACTTAGTCCAGGATACTTTGTTTACATTCTAGGCTCCTCCCAGATGTTCCCGGATGTTCATTAGCCAATCAGAGTGGAGCTTCGGCAATACATTTTTATTTTCCCAACAAATTATTAATTTCTTTTACAATTTCCACTTCCTTATGACACCTATTTCTTGACATACTGTTTGCATGTATTACTTTCTCATTTCTCTACAAAAATCTTACTTTTTTGGATATCCACTTTGTGTGCAAAATGTATATTTTCACTTTTACCCACAATGCACTTTGTCTGTAAAAAACCCCACCATTTAGGTCACTTTACCTCACATTTAGGAGAAAAAAAATTGCGGTATTTCGCGAGTATGGCGATCTTTCTTCAATACATAACAGTAAATAGACACTTAGGGCTTGGATTACAGGGACATTTCCCTGTCAAAAAGGGCAATTTCGGCCATTATCTAGGGACATATCCTCATTCACTTCCATCACCCTCCCACAGTCAACATCTGACCTTGTACAATGTGCACCTGAGTGCCCTGACACTGACAGATAGATCATAGCATCATCATGGCAGCAGCATGTGTTGAATGCAAGTGTGTATTATATTGTTAGAAAGTGAGGAAAACACTATTTATTAGCATTTGCATTGTTAATTGTAATACCGATACCCCAACAATGTAGGGGAGAGTGGGAATGCGGGGTTTTGGGTGGGGAAAAGATTTTGGGTAGGCCCTAGCTAGTAGGGGAATAACTCTACAATTTCAATACAGATGACTTTCAAAGCACCCAGCATGTGAACATCACAGCCACTTTTGCCAAAAAATTGGCTCAAATTTTCCATTATTTAAGAGTCAAAACACAAAGTGTGTCCCATAGGCTAATACTATGTTTTTTCCACTGTTACCCAACCAGCGGGGGTGTGGGAGCGGCAGCCCCCACCCATAATGACACTAAGCTGTATAGAAGAGTGAGGAGTAAGGAAGATGTGGGTTTGCTTCAAGGAGATGTGGAGGGCATGAAGGGATGGTCTGAGCATTGGGTAATGCCTTTTCATCCAAAAAAATGCAAGTACTGTACATGCGGATTGGGACAAGCAAGATAGACAAGGTAGGATACAGTATGTTTGAAGCGATGGAGGAAGTGAATGCAGAAAAGGATATAGGAGTAGTGATAGACAATAAGTTAAATTTCTCAGAACATTTAGCGGAAAAGATAAACAAAGCCAATAGAATTGTAGGGCTGATAAGGACATTTGTGTCACTTGACGAAGAAATCTTCAGGAATCTCTATACAGCGCTGGTTAGGCCGCACCTGGAATATGCGAACCAGGTGTGGGCTCCATATATGGTAAAGGATATAGAAGCAGTGGAGAAAGTGCAGAGGAGAGCTAGCAAGCTAATACCAACGTTGAAGAACGCGGGCTATGAGCAGAGGTTGAGGACACTGGGGCTTCCGACACTGGCATATAGGAGAAAGAGGGGATATGATAGAGACTTTTAAGATAGTGTCAGGAAAGTATGATGATGTGTGTGAAGGTATCTTCTTGATGCGGGAGGGAACAAGAACGAGAGGACACTAAGAAAATTTACAAAGAAAGAAATAGGCTTGAGAAGGCAAAGAACTCATTTTGTGATAGGCCTAGTGGTAAATGAGTGGAACGCACTGCCCCAGTATGTAGTCGATTCCGAATCAATAAGGGAGTTTGAAAGTAATCTTGATGAAGCATGGGGAAGACAAGATTTGAAGTTTGATTATAAAGCAAAAATACAGAATAGTAAAAATGTTGCGTCTGCTACCGCCGCCGCCAACACCGTGAACGACCGCAGCAGTGCAAGTACTGGTACTGAGCTGGATACACAGGCCTAGTTTGCCTTTTTCCAGAGGATCTACTGTAAGAAACTGTAAGAAATAATACTAGGATAGATTAGGTAAGGTTGTTAGGTTAGGCTAATGTCTAAGTTGACTTCATTATTATAACATAGGCTATTACTCACTCCACCCCAACTGGATTTCTAACTTTAGCACTTTTGATAATTATAGGGAATAGGCTCGCAGCCTTATTACCGGTATACATAATTTATTAGGGACAATGTAGGTCTATGGAATCCTTATATTGTACTCATGTATAATCCACTGTGGGAGAATAATTTTGATCACATTTATAAAACCCGATATTAATAGAAAAAACGCCCATTCTAATCAATCTCAGAGCTCTTTCGGACATCCTCTCTCTCTCTCTCTCCCCCATGTAAGGGTGGGTGGGAAAAAAAAAAAAAAAAAAAATGTTTACCAGAGACAACTGCACGAGTTGTAAGATGAATATACACATCCATGAAGGCACCGCATGTCGGATATGCAAGCAACCATATCACTAGATTTGCATAGGATTGACACCAATAAATGAGGCGTACAATACAAGAGGGAAGAACCTCCATTTCTGCGATAGTTGTTTCGATATCACATGGCAAGTCATACAGACTGTAGAAAATACAGAAGTACAAGATAGACAGAAATATAGCCAAGACATAGCTACCTTTCACAGAAAATGGGGAACTATTGGGGCCTCAGGGCCCATACAAATATCACAACCCACACACTCACACCTTCCCATGATAATGCCCACATTGCTTCCTGCACATCAACACACATCGCCTGCCGAACAACAACCTTTCGCACCCTACATATACACAAACCCTGTCGCACATCTCCCCACACCTCCCCAGACCCAGAAAACACCCACATTAATCCCATCTATGGCCATTGACCACCCTACTGCTGTTGATCAAATAAAATTGCAGGATGAACGTAGGATGCAACAAGCCCCCATATCAGGCTCCCCTTCCACATCGTCTCCCCCCTCACCACTGCCACCTGCCCACCTACAACCGACCCGTAACTCCACCCCCCTGCAGGCCTCACCCACCCATACACCAAGCCCACTATCACCCACAACCACACTTAGCTCACCACATAACCCCTTGCAGCCCCAGCCACACCTACTGGGGTTGTCTACACCAGTGTGCAGATATTATCTGGAAAGAAGGTGCTACTTTGGTCAAAAGGGCGAATATAATGGGAATTCATGTAGATTTGCTCATCCCAAAATTTGCAACAACATAACCAGTCATGGAAAATGTAGATTTGGTAAAACCTGCAAATACCACCACCCATCCCTTTGCAAGACATCACTTGAGAACAAGACCTGCTACAATATGAAATGCCCAGCTTTTCATATTAAAGGGACTTGGAGATATGCTAGACCTAACACGAATGGTAGCCCAAAAAACTCTCTAGCTATGGGAGGACGAGACAGAGGAAAAAGGCAAGGAGGGAAAGGGAAGATGAAGAGACTGAGGGAGATGGAAGAGCACATAGAACACCTCGAGCACCTCCTGGCCTCCCAAGAGTGGCCAATACATCCCGAAGACTATTAGGTACACATAGTACTCCAAAAAATCCCTCCCCAATCTTGTTTGCAAATATCCAAGGCCTAAAAAATAGAACCACGAACAAAGTACCATTTATTAGGGGCCTGCTAGAAGAAGGAAACGCTATATTTGCGGCTCTCACAGAAACTCACATTAAAGATCAGGAAGATAGTGAGGTATGGATTCCTGGTTACAACCTACATAGGGCGGACAGAACGCATAGATCACATGGAGGTGTAGCCTTGTACATACATGACTCACTGATATGTACTGAATTCCTAAATAACAGTAATGAAGTGGTGGAAATACTTGGAGTTAAAATAGAATCCCTAAATTTAGCAGTTATTGTTACATACAGGCCTCCAGACTCATCCCGAGAAGAATTCAAAACCCAGCTCAACAAAATAAAATCAGAAGTGGAAACCCTGGGGAACCCAACACCAAATATTATATGGCTAGGAGACTTTAATCTACCAAACATTAAATGGAGACAACTAGAAAACCAGTTAGTGGCAAATAACACCGGAGAAGCAAATACTAATACGAGAGAGCTTTTTGAACTTTGTGATTTTTTTAGTCTTACCCAACATATTGCTGAACCCACACGGGAAAACAATATCTTAGACCTGGTTTTCACTAACAACGACTCTCTAGTACACAGCATTAACATATCGGACACAACATACTCAGATCATAAATTAATTGAGATCAAAACAACCTTAGAAAGTGTACAGACAACCTCAGAATCGAGAACAAAAACCGGCCCCTTCAGTAAATTTAACTTCAATAACAAAAACATTAGGTGGGAAGAGGTAAATCAAGAAATGGAGGAAATAGACTGGGAAGATTTAATGGATAACCTGACACCAGCAGAATGTCTAGTCTTAATAACAGAAACCATGACCCAAATCTGTAGCCACCATATACCTGCAAGACAAACAAAACGAAGAAGCAAACAAGATCGGGAAAGGAGGAGGCTGTACAGAAGAAGAAAATTACTCACACAAAGACGCACACATCAAAATCTACAGGATAGGCAAAAGGTCGAAATAGATAGAGAAATTGTGGAAATTGAACAAAGGCTAAGAATATCATATGAACTACAACATATGGAAGAGGAGAGGAAAGCTATTGCAGGTATAAAGGAAAATTCCAAATACTTCTTTTCATACGCCAAACAAAAGGCTAAAACAACATCAAACATCGGCCCACTGAGCAAAGGGGACGGCTCTTTCACAGGGGACAAAAAGGAAATGAGCGAACTCTTAAGCAGGCAGTATGAAATGGCATTCAGTGAGCCTGATGAAACAAAAGTCATCAGAGACCAAAATATATTTTTCATGGAAACCTCCCCCTCAGATGCTGGATATTGATTTCGGTCCAAAAGACATAGAAGAGGCCATTTCCAACATGCCATCCCACTCGGCACCAGGCCCGGACTCATGGAATTCGATCCTAATGAAAAAATGTAAGGAAAACCTCTCAAAACCCCTGGCTATAATGTGGAGAAGGAGTTTAGACACTGGTGACATACCAGATAGCTTGAAAAATGCAATAATTGCCCCACTGCATAAAGGAGGGAGTAAAGCACTACCAAAAAACTACCGCCCGGTAGCTCTAACCTCTCACATCATTAAAGTTTTCGAGCGAGTCCTGCGAAGCAAAATTTCAACATTCATGGAGGCAAATGAACTACACAACACCGGTCAACATGGGTTTAGAGCGGGAAGATCATGTCTCTCACAACTTTTGGAACACTATGACAAAATTCTTAAAGCGCTAGAAGAAAAGAAAAACGTGGATGTCATTTACACCGATTTTGCTAAGGCATTTGATAAATGTGACCATGGTATAATAGCCCACAAACTGAAAGCAAAAGGTATAACTGGGAAAATCGGACGGTGGATATACAATTTCCTCGTAAACCGAAAACAATCGGTAGCAGTAAACCAAGTCACTTCTGAGCCTTCGGATGTCAAAAGCTCAGTGCCCCAAGGAACAGTGCTAGCGCCCCTTCTGTTCCTCATACTAATTTGCGACATAGATACCAACACCAGACACAGTACGGTGTCGTCTTTTGCTGATGACACAAAATTAAGTAAGATAGTAAACACACAAGAGGACACGGGCCGACTGCAGGAAGACATGAATGTAGTGTTCCAGTGGACCAGGGAAAACAACATGCAATTCAATGAGGAAAAATTCCAATTAATACGGTACGGAGATAATAATGGTGTTAAAGAAATTACAAATTACTTAACAGAATCTAACCACATAATAGAACGGAAAGACAGTGTGAAAGACCTTGGGGTATTAATGTCTGAAAATATGGGTTTCAAAGTACATAACCAGGTCAAAGTGGCGGCTGCGAAACGTCTAACGGGTTGGATTCTGCGTACTTTTAAAACACGCGGTGAATTGCCTATGATAACGCTCTTCAAATCTCTAGTGCTACCGCGGCTTGAATACTGTAGCGTATTAACATCCCCATACAAAGCAGGTGAAATAAATGACGTAGAGAGTGTACAAAGAAATTTCACTTCGCATATAAGTTCGATAAAACATCTACACTATTGGGAGCGTTTAAGAGCACTGAATCTGTACTCACTGGAACGTAGAAGAGAACATTACCTAATAATATACACATGGAAAATCGCAGAGGGTTTAGTACCAAACCTACATACTCCGATAGTCATGAAATTCAGTGATAGGAGAGGCTGGGAATGCGAAATCTCCCGGATGAATAACAGGGGTGCTATGGGCTCTCTGCGAGAGGACTGGTTATCACACAGAGGCCCACGTCTCTTCAACAAACTCCCACGGCGAGTAAGAGACATGAGGGACATCTCGTTAGACAACTTCAAGAGAGCCCTAGATGTCGAACTGCAAAAAGTGCCAGACGAGCCCATCCTCGCAAGGGAGCGAGCTGTCGCTTCAAACAGTCTACTGCACCAAATCACCACCCATAACGAGGGGCGTCGCGCTCCTTGGTGCCGCTAGAGGAGCGGCGAACACATCCAAAGGTATCCAAAGGTAAGGTATCCTCACGGTTTACAAACGCCTTCTTTATGCAGTATAATCGATATTTACCCCCTGCTGGCAGCATAGATGACAGGGCGAGGGAGGGGGGGGGGGGGTAAAGCCCCTCCTCAATTTCGGTCAATATACAGGAGACGCAACAATATAGATAGCAAATTTCTAATGGTAGTTTTGGGTTCCTATCATCATATGCTTCATTTCTATATACAGTACAGTACTGTACTTTTTAACCCCTGGAGAAAAAAAAATCTTGGGATTTTTCATTTTTTTTTCTTGGGAATTTGTGTTTGTCATTAACCTAACCTAACCTAATAGCCCCCAAATGCATTTAGGTTAGGTTAGGTTAATGTAAAAAAAAATCTCAAGAATTTTTTTTTTTTTTTTTTTTTTCCCCCCCCCCCGGGGATAAAAAGTATATAGAAATGAAGCATATGATGATAGGAACCCAAAACTACCATTAGAAATTTGTTACCTATATTGTTGCATCTCCTGTATATTGACCCTCATTTCTCAAAATCTGGAGGAAAAAACATGAAAAATAAGGGTGCGAGCCTATTCCCTATAATTACCGCACTTTTACCCAACCAGCGGGGGTGTGGGAGCGGCAGCCCCATCCATAATACAAGGATAGGTTAGGTTAAACTAATGTCTTCCCAAAGTTGACTTGATTATTATAACATAGGATACGGTAGGCTATTACTCACTCCACCCCAACTGGATTTCTACCGCTAGCACTTTTACCCAACCAGCGGGGGGGTGGGGGGGGGGGGCAGTAGCCCCCACCCATAATACTAGGATAGGTTAGGTAAGGTTGTTAGGTTAGGCTAATGTCTCCTCAAAGTTGACTATTTTTATAAGGCTTAGGCTATTACTCCACTCCACCCCGTGAAATCCGAGCCAACTTTTGACAAAAGTTGGCTCGGATTTTCACATTTGTGGGTTTTCTTAATCTGAAAAAAATGGCCAAATCCGAGCCAACTTTTGCCAAAACTTGGCTCGAATTTTTTTTTTTTTGGTACGATTTTAGTTTCTGGACACCTATTTGACAGGTATCGCCAACGATTTAATACATATTTTTTTCGGTTTCCACGCATCCAACACCAAGCTACACCCTTTTCTGGTGTACGAAACACTAAAAAAGCAATGGGGAACTTTAATAATGAGACGAAATATAAAGACAACTCTGTTGCGTTCGTGGAAGTAGCGTTGCTTTGTTTACTTTACGCTCGGAGTGACTTCCCGCCTTGGCGGTCGACTTAAAATGGCTAAGCTAGGCTATAACCAGTTGTTGGGTAAATTTTTTGATAAAGACTTGCGATATAGGCCGTGGTATACAGGACGGGTTAAGGGGGGGCTCTGCCCCCCCTCACCCTCCCGTGAATTATAATAATCTTACTTACTTGTCGGAAGTTCTGGTAGAATCACCACGGCCAACTTGCTGCCTCCACACTTTTGTTCAATATTCATGTACTGCAGCTGGTCAATTATGCTGTTTGACGCTGCACCCCGTGGGCTTGGGCTGTGTGGAATAGGAGGCTCGTCTGGTAAGTTTTTCAGAAATTTATCGAGCCTCCTTTTAAATACTTCTGTGCTACATTTTGTTTTGTCCCTTATTTCTCTAGGCAAACAGTTGAAAAGCCTGGGACCAAAGTTATTAAAATGTTCTGCCTCCACTGTTTTTAAACGTTGTGACACAGAAGTGAGAGTTTTCTGCAGCATGTTCTACCGAACCTGGGATGGGTCTGGCTCTTGATTGCATCTTCTTCATGTGGAGATGGATGGACAGGGTACCACACCTTCCAGGATCTTCCAGGTATAAATGATACAGTAGCGGTCTCTTCTTCTTTGTAGGGAGTACATTCCCAGCTCCCTCAATCGGTCCCAGTAGCTCAGGGATTCACTTGCAATTTTTCTGCACCTGCTCTAGTTCCTGAATGTCCTTTGTTTGATAGGGACACCATAATTGGCACACATACTCCATTTTTGAGACCACCAGGGACCTCCATAGTGGCAGATGTTCAGGATCTCTGGACAGGAAGGTGCGAAGAATCCATCCTGAAATTTGTTTGGCTGTTTTTGTGATCTCTTGGACATGCTCACTAAAAGTGCAGTCTTTACTCATCCATACTTCCAGATCTTTCAGGGTGTCCCTATCTTCGATGGTGTTTTCACCTGCAGTGTAGGTGTTTTCCTGCAGGATTTTGTCGTTTCCGTACAGAATTAGTTCAAACTTTTCACTATTAACCTCTTAAGTGCGCATGGGGGTAATTAGACACCTCTGCCTGTGCGCATGTATTTGAGCTGTTTCCATCACTAAAATATTCATTTTACCATAAATAGCATTAATACTTATCCATATGAGCCTATTATAGGTTGAATATAAAGGTATTAACCTGTTACAACAATAAAACGAGTGAAAACAGCGTTTGGATGGTCAAAATTGGCGATACAGGCCGCGAGTTACATAATGTATGGGTGAGGCAAGCTCCTTTCCCGCCAATTTCCCCCAAGGCCACTGAGACACTGTCGATCGATACTCTCTCTCTCTCTCTCTTGCACTCGCTTGCTAACAGTGATGACAATGCCCTGCTTGCAACTCGCTAATGTTAGCACGAAAATATACCTCAGAATAAGGGAATAACAGGAAAAATAGGTGATAACTGAAGGAGGGGAGGAAAGTGGGGAAGGAGGGGAGGTAGAGGACTGATATTTTGCATGGCCCAAGGGCAAAATTTTTTTTTTTTTTTTTTTTTTTTCGATGTTTAACCCTCTCACCACGGAAGGGCTCTTGAACGCCCATAAAAAAGCATATAACAGGTACCCGGAAGGGCCCTTGAACGCCCAGTGGTTGAAAGCCTGTGAGCTTCGTGTGCGAGGCGTCGGTCCGACGCATGTAAACAACAGCCGGCTGGACCGACGCCCCGCATCTCCGGCCACAAGAAGGAGAGCGTCGCTTGTTCGTGTGTGCCTGTATGTTGTTGTTAAGTATCGAAAAGTGGTGTAAAGTGGCTGTTTTGGCCATAAAGTTATCTCCAATGAAATCATCATCACAGCTCAACCAGTTGACTTGCATACATACATACATACATAACATTTTAAGACTGAGTGTTCCACACATAAGTGCAGTTTCAGTCTCTTGTCCTAATGGCAGCATTCCAGGCAACCCTGTTAAGGGCTGCTTCACTTGTCAATTTCTTGGATTTGAGATCGGCGCGTATAGTCCGATCCCAGGTCTTCCTCGGTCCACCCCTTGGTGCAGCTCCCTCCACAATCACAGACCTGCATTTTTTCACCCAATTTTGTTCATCCATTCTCTCCACATGTCTATACCATCCCAGTCTACTTGTACGCATCACCTCGCTAATACTCTTTATACCTAAACGTCTCCTCAGCTCAACATTTGTTATTCTATCCTGTAGCCTGGCCCCACACATCCATCTCACCATTCTCATCTCATTACGCTCCATTCTGTTGACATCCTCTACTTTAACGGCCCATGTTTCTGAGGCATACATCATTGCACTTCTAACACATGAGGCATACACCTTTCCCTTCAGGGGGAGAGGCATTCTTTTCATGGTCAGGATTGGCATCAATTCTCTGAACTTCCCCCAGCCACACCTAATTCTAGCAACAGTGGCAGCCTCAGCCCCACCACCGGCAGAGATGGTATCTCCTAGGTAACAAAACTTGTTCACCAGCTCCAAAGACTCATTTCCAAAATTCACAGCCACAGGATCATCACTTAACACAAGCTCGCCTTTGCACACTACGCACTCAAATTTCTCTATTTCTGACTTATCCTTCGGCAGGGGCCCCTTTATTCTACTACAGCGCTTACTCCCATGGTGTACCCAACATCGACAGATGCTACATTGAATTGAGTTAACGCCCACTCCCTTTCCACATACTGCACATGGGTATGCACCGCTCTTTTAGAGAGCTCTACTTAATGCCATTCTACAGGTAAATAACACAGCTACGCTTGGGGATGCGCGGGAATGCGGGAAGCAGTCTGATTAACGAATATACGGTAGCCTAGCCTAGACGTTTTTCGGCCAAAACACCCGGGTTTCGAGGAATATATATATAATACATAGCCGGGGCTGGAGGGTTAAAATTGATTTTTTTTTTCTCTGACTCTTAAAAGTCTTCCCGCAGTCCGCCGGGGGAACTCGTAAGAGTCTTCCCGCAGTTCCCGGGTTAAATGTCATGTTGTTTGATGATGCCCAAGTATAATTTTTTTCTAAATAACTTTGTAAATTCTTCACATCTTCTTCTGTCCAGATGGCCTTGGAGATCCTAGTTTCGTCTGCAAATGATGTGACCCTTGAGTGTGTCACTTCTTGGTTGATGTCCCCTATCATGACGAGAAACAGGAGAGGTCCAAGTACAGATCCTTGGGGTACACCACTTATTACTTCTGAGCTACTGGACTGTGCTCCCTCTACGATGACATTCTGCGTTCTTCCAGTAAGGAAACTATGTATCCAAGTTCCAATCCTCCCTCTGATGCCCATCTTCTTTAGTTTATGGAGAAGAACGCTGTGATCCACCTTGTCGAACGCCTTTGAAAAATCTAGGTAGATTACATCAACATTTGTTCCATTTTTCACCTCCTCTAGGACATTCGTGTAGTGATCCAGGAGCTGAGAGAGGCAGGACCTCCCTTTCCTGAATCCATGTTGCCCAGAGTTAAGGTGATTCTTTACTTCAAGGTGTTTTATCAAGTTATTCCTCAGGACCCTTTCAAATGTTTTTATTATGCGAGATGTAAAGGTCACAGGTCTGTAATTTTTGGGAAGAGCTCTTGAACCTCCTTTGAAGATGGGTGCAACTCTTCCTTCAGTGAGGGATGCTGGTATCTTTCCTGTGTCCAATGACCTGCTCCACAATATATATAAGGGCTTTGCTACTATGGTGTCCTTGCAATTTTTTAGAAAGATGGCCGGCATGTTGTCAGGTCCTGGTGATGAATTATATTTTAGTTCACTGATTGCTTCCTTGATGTCCTCCTCTGTAAATGCGACGTCCGTAATACAGTCTTCAGTTGCCTCCTCGATGCTGAAGAATTGCGATGGGGTGATGATCTCCTTATCCGGCATTGGATCACTGTACACTGTGTTATATTGGTTTTGTAGGAATCTTAGGATGTCTGCCAAGCAAGTGGGGTCCTCAACCATTTCTCTATTTTCATTTTTCAAGGGTCCAATTTTTGCCTTCACTGTCAGTTTTCTTTTGGCGTATGAGAAGAAATATTTAGAATTTTGTTTTATTGCCGACACAGCCATTACTTCTTCATATTCTCTTTGCTTATCGTGAGATTTTTTCAGCTTTTGTACTATGTCAAAAATTTGATTCTCTAAGTTTTGTCTAGAGGGACCACTGGATACCAGTACCGGTATCTTCTCTAGTTTCTTATTAATTTTCGTCCTTTTTCTCATCAGGGTCTTTCCGTCTCTTGGTATCACATTATTTTTTCGGCACTTCTTTTTCTAATTTATTTTTTTTTTATTTTTCACTTTCTAACAATTTCCAGTTCACATCACTAAGTTCTGCATTTAGATTTTCCCAATTTATGTTTTTATTAATAAAGTTCAGGGAATTAAAACTACTTTGTACATTGTTTTCTACTTTTGTTCTGACTGACAATTCTTTGGCAGTACAGTATTAGTTTTCACTTCAACAAAGTTATGATCAGATATTATGGTCTTCAGTATTCTATGGCTGTGTATCAGTTCCAGATTATTCACAAAGATCAGATCTAAGCAGACATGGGCATGATTATACAAAATTATTATGATTTGATTTTGATTATCATCCGGAATAATTTTTGATTATGATTACTGTAGATTATGATTACTCGTTTTTTCCTTTTTATGATTATGATTTGATTATTTCGCTTTACGTATTTTTGATTATGATTAGATTATGATTATAATCACATTTTATTGTGATTATTTGTACACAGTAATGATTATTATTAAGCTAATTTTTTTGTTCAGTTATACATTACACGTAGTCAAGTGTTTTTGTTCAGTTATACATTACACGTAGTCAACAGTGTTTTTGTTCAGTTATACATTACACGTAGTCAACAGTGTTTTTGTTCAGTTATACATTACACGTAGTCAACAGTGTTTTTGTTCAGTTATACATTACACGTAGTCAACAGTGTTTTTGTTCAGTTATACATTACACGTAGTCAACAGTGTTTTTGTTCAGTTATCATTACACGTAGTCAACAGTGTTTGTTCAGTTATACATTACGTAGTCAACAGTGTTTTTGTTCAGTTATACATTACACGTAGTCAACAGTTTTTTTTTGTTCAGTTATACATTACACGTAGTCAACAGTGTTTTTGTGCAGTTATACACTACACGTAGTCAACAGTGTTTTGTTCAGTTAGTCAACAGTGTTTTGTTCAGTTATACATTACACGTAGTCAACAGTGTTTTTGTTCAGTTATACATTACACGTAGTCAACAGTGTTTTTGTTCAGTTATACATTACACGTAGTCAACAGTGTTTTTGTTCAGTTATACATTACACGTAGTCAACAGTGTTTTTGTTCAGTTATACATTACACGTAGTCAACAGTGTTTTTGTTCAGTTATACATTACACGTAGTCAACAGTGTTTTTGTTCAGTTATACATTACACGTAGTCAACGGTGTTTGTTCAGTTATACATTACACGTAGTCAACAGTGTTTTTGTTCAGTTATACATTACACGTAGTCAACAGTGTTTTTGTTCAGTTATACATTACACGTAGTCAAGTGTTTTTGTTCAGTTATACATTACACGTAGTCAACAGTGTTTTTGTTCAGTTATACATTACACGTAGTCAACAGTGTTTTGTTTCAGTTATACATTACACGTAGTCAACAGTGTTTTTGTTCAGTATACATTACACGTAGTCAACAGTGTTTTTGTGTTATACATTACACGTAGTCAGTGTTTTTGTTCAGTTATACATTACACGTAGTCAACAGTGTTTTTGTTCAGTTATACATTACACGTAGTCAACAGTGTTTTTGTTCAGTTATACATTACACGTAGTCAACAGTGTTTTTGTTCAGTTATACATTACACGTAGTCAACAGTGTTTTTGTTCAGTTATACATTACACGTAGTCAACAGTGTTTTTGTTCAGTTATACATTACACGTAGTCAACAGTGTTTTTGTTCAGTTATACATTACACGTAGTCAACAGTGTTTTTGTTCAGTTATACATTACACGTAGTCAACAGTGTTTTTGTTCAGTTATACATTACACGTAGTCAACAGTGTTTTTGTTCAGTTATACATTACACGTAGTCAACAGTGTTTTTGTTCAGTTATACATTACACGTAGTCAACAGTGTTTTTGTTCAGTTATACATTACACGTAGTCAACAGTGTTTTTGTTCAGTTATACATTACACGTAGTCAACAGTGTTTTTGTTCAGTTATACATTACACGTAGTCAACAGTGTTTTTGTTCAGTTATACATTACACGTAGTCAACAGTGTTTTTGTTCAGTTATACATTACACGTAGTCAACAGTGTTTTTGTTCAGTTATACATTACACGTAGTCAACAGTGTTTTTGTTGTTATACATTACACGTAGTCAACAGTGTTTTTGTTCAGTTATACATTACACGTAGTCAACAGTGTTTTTGTTCAGTTATACATTACACGTAGTCAACAGTGTTTTTGTTCAGTTATACATTACACGTAGTCAAGTGTTTTTGTTCAGTTATACATTACACGTAGTCAACAGTGTTTTGTTCAGTTATACATTACACGTAGTCAACAGTGTTTTTGTTGTTATACATTACACGTAGTCAACAGTGTTTTTTATTGCAATTGACACTAGCTTAAAGGAAACCACATCTAATTGGTGCATTTTGCTTCTTTATATTTGAGTAATATAAGTAACTACAGTATTTAAATCACTTACAAACTATTGTTATAAACCACATCTAATTGGTGCATTTTGCTTCTTTATATTTGAGTAATATAAGTAACTAAACTGTATTTAAATCACTTACAAACTATTGTTATAAACCACATCTAATTGGTGCATTTTGCTTCTTTATATTTGAGTAATATAAGTAACTACACTGTATTTAAATCACTTACAAACTATTGTTATAAACCACATCTAATTGGTGCATTTTGCTTCTTTATATTTGAGTAATATAAATAACTACACTGTATTTAAATCACTTACAAACTATTGTTATAAACCACATATAATTGGTGCATTTTGCTTCTTTATATTTGAGTAATATAAATAACTACATGTACACTGTATTTAAATCACTTACAAACTATTGTTATAAAAAAAACATACATTTTGTATAAGAGGTTTTATTGGTTTTGTTACACAGTACATTACTCACTTATGTGTTAATTTAAATTGATAGTCCCTTAATTTGTTGGGGAGTGGAGTGAGGAGTCTCTACCAGATGTCTGCCTTATATAACCAACAGCATGTGCATGTACAAACATGTTAGGTGGTGCCATGTGTTTCAAGCATGCTGGAACATGTACTGTATATGCTTGGTGTGTATCAGTATTTGACTGATATATCAAGGGAGACAAACATGTACAAACATGTTAGTTAGTGTCATGCTTTGCAAACATGCTTGGACCTGGAACATATATATATGAAATTGGCTAATTTATTTAGGAGAATTAGAATTGCTACATGGAAAATGCAATGAAATAATCACAATAATCACATTTTAATCATTGATTATAATGAAGAAAAATATGATTATGATTAAAGCTGCAGCTTCATATTTGATTATGATTATACCTGTTGCTTAACTTTTGATTATGATTTGATTATGATTATGTAATCACAGCCTTTGATTATGATTTTTTTTTTATTAATAATCATAATCATGCCCATGTCTGGATCTAAGGTGTTATGTTTCCGTGTTGGGTCGCTGATGATCTGCTCCAAGAAGTTTTTTTCCAAGAAGTTATCCTCCGCAAAGTCCATAAGTCGTTTTGCTTGGTCTTGTTCTTCTTTCGTGCCACCAACAATCTTTCCTGATGGCCACTTGATGAGTGGCAAGTTGAAGTCTCCCAAGAGAATCAACGTTCTTTTGGGTTGCGATGTCCTCCTTCAGATTTTCTTTTCACCTTTTCAACTATTTCAAGGAATCTTTGTTTCTCTGAATTTGGTGGTCAGTAAAAAAACTGCCACAATCTGCTGCCTTTTCTTTACTTCAATCATGAGTATTTCATTCATGCCGTCCGAGTGCGAAAGTAGTACCGTACTTCAACACTGGATGCGATATCATCTCTGATGTACAGTACCACACCACCGTGGTTTCTATTCTTCCTATCTGTGCGGAAAAGGGTCTAATTCTCAATTTTAATCTCTTAGTCCTTTATATCTGGTGTTAGGTGAGATTCTGTGAGGGCCATGAAAGTGTAGTCACTTTCTGAGGCTAACTCTGCAATATATGGCGCTTTACTGTGATTTCTCATTGGATATAAACCCTGTATATTGCACATTAGGAAGTTTACTAACAGTTCACTGGTCTGTTCATTGGTGTTGGTGTGTACCAATGGGTTTGTGGATGCCATGCAAACGGTTGACCTGTTGGCAATATTTGGTCTGTTTTAATCGTCATATATGTTGCCAGCAGGGGGCAAGTAAAATAGCTGGCCGTAACTTCGAGCGTCCTGGGTTAACAAACCGACGATCCGAAGCGACGAGGGACTCCCGCCGATTTTCGGCACTAACGCACCGTTTTATTCTCGTCGAACACCATATTTAAAAAGTTATTATATAGTTTTCAATACTATTACCGGACCAGAAAAAGGTGTAGCTTTGTGTTGGATGCGTGGAAACTGAAAAAAAATATGTATTAAATCCTTGGTGGTACCTGTCAAATAGGCCTAGGTGTCCAGAAACTAAAATCGTACTTTTTTTTTTTTCAATTTTCTTTAGCCTAGGGTAGGCCCTATATTACACACTTACAAACCATTAACCCTTATTTAGCGGGCTAGGTGGTCTATTTGACCGTAGCACCCAGCGGGGGATTTTTACCCTAAATAGGGTTGTTTACGTGATCTTTTCATGCCTAAATAAGACCCAGAGCGTAAAACAAGTATCTATCCCTGAAAGGGCGTAAACAGAGCTTTCCAATGACACCCAAACCATCCTTGTACGACCACTGATTCTCTTGCAACGATCGTGCAACACGAGTGCAGAAACCCTATAATTAGGTAATTTCCTTACATAATTCCCTGTGTAGCGAGTGAGGAGAGGGGGAGGAAGTTAGAATACAGTTCAGTTGGTCCACCGCGGTGGTGGGTGACGGTCATAGAGTTGCTATGCTCCTCACACCGCTCAGCTCTCTCTCCCAGCAACATTACGTGGTGAAAATGGCGCTCGACATAAGTTGTGAACCGCCATATAGTCCAAATTTATTTCACACGACATAAGTTGCGCGCCGACAGTTAAGGGTTAAAAGACAAAAATAAAATAGGCCTAAATGGTAAATATTTACCCATGTTCCCGTTAAAATATCCGGTCAATATACAGGAGGCGCTACAATATAGGTAGCAAAATTTTAATGGTAGTTTTGGGTTCCTATCATCATATGCTTCATTTCTATATACTTTTTATCCCTGGGAAAAAAAAAAAAAAAAATCTTGGGATTTTTCATTTATTTTCTTGGGATTTTTTGTTTTGGTCATTAACCTAACCTAATAGCCCCCAAATACATTTAGGTTAGGTTAGGTTAGGTTTTTTTGGTTAGGTTAATAAAAAAAAAAAAAAAAAAAAAATCAAGAAAAAAGAAAAAAAAACGGGTTTTTTATTTTTTCTTGATTTTTTTTTTTTTTTTTTTATTAACCTAACCAAAAAACCTAACCTAACCTAACCTAAATGTATTTGGGGGCTATTAGGTTAGGTTAATGACCAAAACAAAAAATCCCAAGAAAATAAATGAAAAATCCCATTTTTTTTTTTTTTTTTTTCCCGGGGATAAAAAGTAGCCTATAGGCCCATAGAAATGAAGCATATGATGATAGGAACCCAAAACTACCATTAGAATTTTGCTACCTAGGCTATATTGTAGCGCCTCCTGTATAGGCTATTGACCGTTATTTCTCAGTAAATACTGATTTCCGCACTTCAATTAAACATCCTACAAGTTCTAACCAGTCCCTTTAACAGTTTTTAATAGGTTACTTGAGAATATTTTAACAGGACCATAGGCTAGGTAGGCCTAAATATTTATAAAATAAATAAAACCTAAAATAAGTTGTAGTTAGGCTATGCAGAATTACCAAAACCATGAATAGGCCTAGGCTATTTCTCAAAATCTAGACAGGCTAGAGGAAAAAACATGATAAATAAGGGTGCGAGCCTTTTCCGTAATTAGGCTACCACATAAACTGTATAGCCTACTGTCCAGCTGATGTAGTCTTCTTGAACGGTACCCCGCATCATTCACTTATCTTAGGCTACAGAAAAACATATAGGCTAGGTTAGGCTAATAAAACAAACTTAAGACAAAACCTCAACAAATGCAACCAGCTGCTCTTCTGCCATGACTGAATGTCTATTTTTAGTAACACACATTTATATTTAACTATACTTTTAAATAAATAATTGATATAGAACACCAAAGGCGTGCACAAACAACTGATTTATATCATACTTACCGTTATAAATAACAAATTACATGCCACCTCACACAAGCAAGACTTTTCGGCATACGTCACCTTAGAGGAGTTGCATACTTTGCATTGCTCGTTCCTTTACTTAAATTTATTGAAACTTCATTTTAAAAATAACCATATAAATAAGAAGAATATAAAACAACAAACAATAATTATTAATTCTAAATTATTACAACCTTTTAATATCTATGTATTCTACGCAAACCATAAATATAATACTAAGAAATAAAGACTAAAGGAATGTGTATCACCCTAAGACGAACTTTCTTCAAGGATTTAAAATATAATTGTTTTCGCTAAAGACTCATGCATAATTTTTAGCATAATACTTTATAATAAGCGTATATTGATTTTTGTATTTAAATTAGGGCAAGGAGGGTAAAATCTGGCTAACTTACATGGGTGAAAGTGAAGGTATTGAGGGATAAGCTTAGCAATGGCACCTCGTATCTACTTTTCGAATATTATTGAACATTGTGTTGAAACGTTGAAATAACTTAAATCTAAAAGATAGAAATAGGCATGTGGGAGGAGAGACACAATGCGATCTGTGTAAGGAAGGAACAGAAGACCTAAAACATTTTCTACTACACTGTTCATTTTATAAAGCATGCAGAATAAAAGATACAGGGTTCCAACAGCCTTATATTGAAAATGAAAACGAAGTCATCGGACATCTTTTATTTAACAAAGAAATAAGCGATAGAGTGAAACAGACAATCTATCAAATGTGGAGAGTACGAGAGAAAAAATTGAAAGAACTGAAATAAGAAGACTGAAGAGAGAAGAAACAAGAATGAAGGAAGAAGTGAGAAGAAACAAAACTGAAGAAAGAAGATTTCAGAAAAAGGGATGAAACATGAGATATATTTATTTTTAGACAAATGAGCACGTCACAAAAAGTCACAAAAGGAAAAATAACAAAACCTCTTAGGGAAGTGCCGACGTTAAGGCTAAACTTCCCGAATTCCAACTGAACTGAACGGGAGTCTCGGGAGAAGGGGTGTTTGGAGAGAGAAGAAGCTGTTGGAGTGGCTCTGTGATATGTGAGTTAGGGAATGCTGGAGATAGTCCAGTAAATCTAGCAATCATTTAACTGGACCTAGAACAAATTGCAATAGAAGGTTTTTTGGCTTTAACTTGTTTATTAGGTCCCTCTGATGAACATATAAAAAGTCTCCAACTTTTGGACACCTGGAAAGTGGTTAATTTACAGCCGAAAAACCTTACAGACAGGCTGAACTGTCTCTTTCACACAGGCACTTTGTGCTTGTATGGGTTTTTTGACCTGTTGTCCCTCTTTTTTATAAAAAAAAAAAAAAAAAAAACATGACGTAGTATGTCATTCAGAGCCAATTATGTAATTCATGATAGGAGTTCGTATTCACTTGGATCATCGGTGCTTGCATCAAAGTTGCTATTTTGACAGAGTCCTTTACATTGACCACATGCACTGGAACATTCAAGCTCATTCCGTTTGCAACTACAGCGTTGAGTGTCACAGTTGCCCTTACACTGACATCTGACCAATTTCAGTAGTGAATCAGGAGCCACTGGCGAATCCATCGTCTTCGGTTCAAGCTGTCCCTTCCGCAGACACCAGCCCCATTTCTCGGGGTCCACACAGTTCCCCATCCATTCCTGGACCTGACAATAAACTCGGAACGAGTGGTATTTGGCTGCATCGGTTGTTGGGGGAAGGCTGTGAACTTCAACGGTAGTTGAACTCTTTGCCACCTTGTTGCAAAACTTTGTCTTTCGCAGTCCGTCAAGGGTGTCATTTCCTTTTCCCCCGTACAAATAAACCAAGGCCTTTTCACCAGCTGATGATATCGCGTCTTTACTTCCACTTTGGCAACAGAATGCTTCTATACATTTCAAGAAACCGTTGTCTTCCCTCACTTTCCTCAAGGCAGCCCCTTTACCAATACCATACAGTCGTGAGGTTGTGTCACATCCACAGAGTGCATGGACAACTGGCAGGACACGACAGATGCTTTCACCGAGAGCTTCTGCTACTGAGTTAACCTCTGAAGTGCGCATGGGGGTAATTGGAAACGTCCCCCTGTGCTGACGTATTTGAGGTGTTTCCGTCACTAAAATATTCATTGTGCCATTAATAGCATTAATACTTATCCATATGCGCCTATTATGGGTTGATTATAAAGGTATTAACCTGAAACAACAATAAAACGAGTGAAAACAGCGTTTGGATGGTCAAAATCGGAGATATAGCCCGCGAGTTGTATAATGTATGGGTGAGGCAATCTGCTTTCCCGCCAATTTCCCCCAAGGCCACTGAGACACAGTCGATCGATACTCTTTCTCTCTCTCTTGCACTCGCTTGCTATCAGTGATGACCACACCCTCCAATCGGATTTCTAATGTTAGCACGAAAATATACCTCAGAATAAGGGAATAACAGGGAAAATAGGTGATAACTGAAGGAGAGGAGGAAAGTGGGGAAGGAGGGGAGGTAGAGGACTGAGATTTTGCATGGCCCAGGGGCCAAAAAAAAAAAAAAATAAAAAAAAATTTTTTTTTTTTTTTTTTTTTCGATGTCAAAAGTTGATTTTTTTTTTCTCTGACTCTTAACCCGGGAGCTGCGGGTAGACTCTTAAGAGTTCCCCGGGTAGACTCTTAAGAGCAGAGACTTTGAACACGTACCAAAACCGCGCGTTTATAGCCAGGCGGCTGAAAATTGGTGTGGGTATTGTACTACATGTCAACTCTCGATACCACCCCGCCAAACGCCCGCCCCGCACTCGTGCAAGCACCACCGCGCCAGTAACCACGCACTAGTCATGGAGCCTACACGTCCCTCACGCTCGCTCCCTGATGACACAACCAGCCCTCCTTCTGGTGGTGTTAGCCGCCGTGGAAGGCAGAGGGTGGCTGCCAAAGACCCTAGCTACCAGTACGACACGCCCTACAGCTCAGAGGACGAATCACCAGCACCAAAAGCACGTAAAACACGTGCAAGCAGGGCAATGGCACAGAGGTCATTGGTCTTTCGGGACACTGCCACCACGACCCAGGCCACTGCAACAACCACTACCACCACCACTGCCACCACTGCCACCCCTGCCACCCCTGCCACCGGTACCAGCGACGCAGGAGGCCGCCCTAGGGCTGCATTACCTGCGGGGGCAGGAAAAATTAAAGGCACGGGCGTAGGGAAGAGAACCCGTACGCCAGCCACAGTGCCCCTACCACCACCACCACCACCAGCCGCCCCTGGCCCAGCTGCCCCTGCTGCCCCTGCCGCCCCTGCCGCCCCTGCCGCCCCTGCTGCCCCTGCCGCCCCTGCCGCCCCTGCCCAAGGAACAGGGAAGGGGGGAAAGGGAGAGGGAAAGCGACTGGGAAAGCGACTGCTGGCCCTGGTGTCCCTGCCGGCCCTGCTGCCCCTGCCGCCCCTGCCGCCCCTGCTGCCCCTGCCGCCCCTGCCGCCCCTGCCCAAGGAACAGAGAGAAGGGCGACAGGCACCACCATCATCTTGCCATCAAGGCCACGCACCACTGCTGCCCCTGCCGCCGCCCCCCCTGCCGCCGCCGCCCCTGCCGCCGCCCCTGCCACCACCTCTGCTGTCCCTGTCCATAAGACTCCCGCACGTGCCAAAGTGACCCGGAAAAATCTTACACCATCTATATATGCCGCCCTGCTGTTTGATGGTGATTCGCAGGACATTGGCAGCCCGGGTTTCGACGACGAAGCCCTAGCACGGGACCAAGGGTGGGGGGATTTGGGAGTGGACAGTGGGAGTGAGTCCGACGTCGGTGACGAAAACGAGGAAGGGCATCGTCTGTCGAGTGAAGAGGAGGGTAATGATGATGAAGTGCTGTATCGCGACCATGGAAGCGATATTTCAGACGCAGAAGAAGACGCAGACGACATTCCGATCCCTGGCATGCCTTCGTTCGATTGGTCTGACGGGGTCAATTTTGTACCTGACGTGCCCCAGTTCAATCCTGGGACGTCAGGAACAACTGACAACTGGCCCTGTGATGATCAAGCGAACGAAAGCGACTTCTTCCTCGCTTTTTTCGACATGGAGGTAATGACGTACATCGTTGCCCAAACAAACGCCTACTACAGGTGGGTGTTTGGCAGATTGGACGTCCTTTCTCCAAAAGCGAGAATACGAGGCTGTGTGGATACGACTGTGGCAGAATTTCTGACGTTCTTTGCCTTGTTGTTCCTCATGCCTCTGATCAAGAAGCATGTGTTGCAACACTACTGGAAGCACGACCCTCTCATCGCCACCCCAACTTTCAATAAGTTCATGACTCGTGACAGATTTTTGTTGCTGCTAAGATTTATGCACTTTGCAGACAACGAAAATCCTAACAGGATTGACAGGATATGGAAAGTTCGGGAGGGGTTCACCATGTTGTTGGAGAGGTATAGGAAATACTTTTACCCCTTCCTCAATTTGGTGATTGATGAGTCGCTCGTGCTCTTCAAAGGACGTCTTGTTTTCAAGCAGTATATCCCCTTGAAGAGGCATAGGTTCGGAATCAAGCTCTTCGTGTTGTGCGACTGTGAAACTGGAATAGTGCTTGACATGATCGTGTATACAGGCACTGACATTGACATACCGAAAGCCGCTGCCAATGACCCCATGGGCATGTCAGGTGCCATCGTCAGGAAAATGTTGGCACCTTACCTGGGCAAAGGCCACATCATCTACACTGACAACTGGTATACTTCTCCTGCTCTCTGCCAGTTTCTTTATGACAACCAAACGGGGTCATGTGGGACTGTCAGAAAGACAAGAAAGTTTATGCCAAAGTTCACAGGTGATGTCATTCCTCTCACAGATGCCTCCTCCAGTGACACACCTTCAGAAGACGACCTGGCCAAGGAACACCGCGAGAGGCATGTGCGAAGAAGGCGACGAAAGGGGCAGAAATACAAGCAGCTCGAGAAGTGTGGGAAACTGATAGCCCTGAAGTGGAAGGATAAGCGAGACGTCCACCTGCTTTCCACCGTCCACACAGGTGCCCAGGTGGATTCTGGCAAAATCCACTACCGAACCAGGAAGACAATCTACAAGCCCGACATGGTAGTGGACTACACCAAAAACATGCGCCTGGTGGACAAGTCTGACTGTCAGCTGTCAGGTGTTGAGTGTCTGAGGAAGACTGTGAAGTGGTATCACAAGCTCTTCCTCCACCTAGTTGACATAACGATGCTGAACGCCTACAACTTGTGGTTGGTGAAGAAGGATATGGCCCCAAACCAGAAGCTGAAATTCCGGGAGTTCGTGTACAACGTCTCCTACCAACTCCTGGAGAAGTATGCCACCACCACTCACAGACGTACGGCATGGCGTGGGGATCACGTTCCTGACCGCATCCAGCTGGGTGTCGAAAGACACTACACAACCAACACCGAGCTGATTGGCACTCGTCACAGGCAGGTGCAGTGCACCGTCTGCAGCTCCAGTGTGAGGAAACCCCATGTGACCAAAAGAGTCACCTCAATGTGCGCCGAGTGCAAAGTTGCACTCTGCCTGGGTGACTGCTTCAGGGACTACCACACCTTCAAGAACTACTGAGTGTCGGCCCCTGCCCTGCCCTGCCCTGCCCTGGACTCGCCCCGTGCCCTGCCCTGGACTCGCCTCCTGCCCTGCCCTGCCCTGGACTCGCGCCCTACCTTACCTGACCTGACCTAATTGATCACGCTACCTCATAATGTAACATATATATTATATAATGTATAAGTTCCAAAGATGTCCCTGTGATATAGCTTTTACATTATATAATTGTATGTTTCATTATTTAGTTTATAAGTTTCAAAGATTTACATGTAATATGCCTTATTTTTTAGTATATCAATATATATGTTTGTTATTAGCCTAAGTAATGTGTATATAATTATTTTCTTACCTCAAATGAATTGTACAAAAATAAATATGTTTCAATAAATCATGTCAAACCTACTATGATAATAAAATAAAACAATAAAAAAAAGAAAAAAGAAAACAAGGTCATGTCATTGTATTCTTACAATATGATATATTCTATGAATATTTCATATTGTTTGAATACAATGGCATGATCTTGTAAAAAAAAAATTTATAAAATTTTTTCTAGACAATATAAAACCTTCCCCATAACCCCCTCCTGGATTCGATCCCACTACCCTACGACACTTTGAGTTTTCCAGTCCGCGACCTTACCAACCATGCCACAGGAGCTCATACCAAATATCACTCAAAACTTCGTGTGTACAATCGAAATGACAATATACAAAAAAAAATGAATTATCCCACCAATTTACGTTTGTAAATTGATGGGATTATCAATTATATCATGCCAAGGTTTATAATAGTTTGTCTCTGTCAAGAATTAGTAATTATATAACTTTATTCTGTCAAAAATTGCCCAAACACTCAGCAAAATTGCCCCTCTCAGTGTGACTCCACTCATTTTCACACGGTCAGGCGGTCACGAGGTGACCCTTGCCGCTCCTTGATTCTCCAGCTACAGCAGCTCTGTCTGGGAACAAAATTGGTATAAATACAATAATGGATAAAATACTCTTCACAAATACATTTGTATTGTATAATATTGTAAATAAAAATGAATAATAACTGTGTGGGTGTCGAAAATTGCTCAACCAGCTTTCTTATGTCTCGCCTACGCGCGTATATTGGATTATACATAGTCATGACTGTCATACAAATAATTGCAGTAGGTCTCGAATATACATTTAGATTGCATATTACTTCGAAATAAATAAGTAAACGTTTCTCTGGTGGCAATCTACCCTTTCGCAGGTGTAAGGAGACACCAGTCTATATTTAGCCCTCTATCACAACAGGCAATCTGCCTGTGTTGACTCAGCACCGTCGCTGGTGGTCTATAAATATAGTACTTTATTTACAGTCAATGGCCTACATGTTTCTGTGGTACTTCACATGTGTCTAAAATGCAATGTCTGCTTGCATAAAAATGCAATTCTGAAGTCCATTTATATGTACGACATACGCATGTCTCAGTTTCTCTCTCTCTCTCTCTCTCTCTCCATTCCTGACTCATGTTATTGTAGACCTGTTGATGGCAACGAACACCAGCCATCTGGTAGACATAAGGGTCAAAATACCAAACATCAATACGCCTGGGGCGCCTCCACAATTATCACTAAGCTGGTTATCTATCTAGAGATCTGCCTGACTTCCATCTCTCCACGACTCACTCACTCACTGCACCCCTGCATGCCTCCCTCCCACCCACCCACCCACCCCCAACCCCCCCTTTCAGGCTTCCGTCTGCTAGAAACACATTCACAATTTGCGTAAATATCGCATCAATTGGGCTATATGCGGTATATTCCTTGTTATATGGGACGCCTACATATGTACACGTCTTTATTATAGCATGAGAGTGCTCTAAATACAAGATTGACGTGATATTTATGGCGTAACACACCCTCTCCCCCTTTCATTCCCACCACAACTCACTCACACCTTGGTTCACGCATAGAAACTCATTGATAATGTGCGTAAATATCGCATGAATTGGTTTATATGCGGTATATATTTTGATATATGGCACGTATACATACGTACAAGTCTGTATTATAGCGTGACAGTGCTCTACGTACAAGATATACGTGATATGTATGGCGTAAACCACACTCTCAGCTCATAAATTGCCGCCAAACCTCCAACACATCTTCATTCCCGCCTAAATATTCTCTTATAATTCCCTTATATATTGCAATTTTTGGTCACTATGAGGCATATTCATTGTTATATGGGTGCCCTACACATGTATACATACTCTAAATAGCCTAAAAGGGCTCGAAAAAGGAGATATACGTGATAATACGCGGTAACCCACCCCCTCCTCCCTCTCCTTCTATCCCCTGCGCGCGTAAATATTCGGCAGGGAAATCTCGCCGCTCGATGACAATCTAGCCGCGCGGTGCCATTCGCTCCACATTTTTCAACTACGGACCGTTCCCCTACCCCCCCCAGACATTTTTTGGGGGGTCAAATATATATGGGCCGATGCACGCAAACATTCCCTACACGATGATGTACTTTTTATCGAAATTGGCAATAGGTCCCAAAATCATCATAGGTGCGCACAGTCTTACCCTGTAGAAAACCCCCTGTGCGCCGCGGAGAGGTTAAGAGTCTCCCCGCAGTGCGCCGGGGGAACTCTTAAGAGTCTCCCCGCAGCTCCCGGGTTAATATGCCAACATTTCCCACCTTCCTTGCTCGACTTGAAGTACAAATCATTCATCCCTCGTTCCGCATAATGACACAACAGCACCAACAAGTCTGTGTCCTCACCTATCACATATGTCACGGTTTCCCTTGCATGCTCAATTCCCTTCTTCGCAATCATGACATCTGCATCTGCTGGCGCATTGACACAGTCAATTCCATTTGCCTTGAATGTTTCACACAATAAGTCAATGAAGTTTTGCTTATTGTCCGAGTTTGACAAGAAGTTTTCCTTTTTTGACCGAAGGGGCATGGTTGGAGTGAACATCACCTTTTGACCAAAGACTCCTTTTGATCGTCGATTGTGTGTCATGTCCTTGGTAGTAGGTCCTGATTTATAACCGTCGAATACAACCACCGGGTTGAGAAAGTTTTTGGAAACATGCTTCATGTACATGCTTGCAATGTCCTCAAATGTGTCACCCTTCTTCCATGGAATCCTTTGCAATAAGGAACCACCATCCAGAACATGGGTCACAGTCCTTTCTTCCTCAAATGATTCCAATGACGACTTGGGAACAACAGCAGCTATCTCATCTCCTAGCTGTGGTTTATTGGCTTCCCTGAGCCTCCCCCACTTATCGAACAGAGCAGTAGGGTAGCTAGACAACTCATACGCAAAGACCTCTTCAACACCTAAGTCCCTGTTATTAGCAAAGATGAGGAGCCTCTGGAAAAGGAGCTGTGGGTCGATTGGTACTTTTTCAGCACTGATTGTAACCTTTGCACCCAACGACTCAACTTGATCTTTCTTCCTAAATGAAAAGTCAAAAGCATTGCTACCTTCCATCTTCTGCACAATGTTCATACCAACCTCATACAGTAAATGAGGATTGGCCGAGGCTGGTCCTGTCACAACCGTTGGCAATATTCCTGAGTTCATTTGATTCTTGAAATGGATCATAATCCTTGAAGAATGCGAGAACCTTCTCTGTGTCCTTCCTATCTCGTTCACGCCTTGCTTCAGTCATTTCTTTGTGCTGCTCAGAGGTGTGGAAATGCTTCCCTGTCAGTTCTTGCATAACTTCACTCACCTCAGCGCAGGCTGGCATAGCAAGTAACCAGCGCAGGCGTTGCGTTTCCTCCATGCCCCTACCACGTGTCAATCCACCATTCGTTTTCAAAGAGCGCATCAAAACCTGCTCTATAACCAAGTCGCTTGGCAGTCCTGCCCACAGCCGATCACTTCGGCGGATCACAAATAGACCGGAGTTCAATTGACAGAACATGTCTGGGTTGAGCTGCTCAAGTTCAATCATGTCTTGAATGTACACATGGGCTGACTTGGCATAATTGTTATGACCACACGCTGCAAAGTACGGCAACATCTCCTGGAGTGTTCCGAGGTACAGTAGGAAATCGCCCATTCTCAGTGCCCTCAGGAAGCGACGCAGCAGGTCAATCATGTCCATGTATTGAATCCATAGCTTTCCCATCTTATGCTCTGCTAAGGAGCTCTTCTCAGCTTTAAGTTTTTCAGAAATTCTGTTGAAAACGTCTTTACTGCAGACTTCATCCGGTGAAACGTCTTCACGCAACAGCTTATCCAAAAGATCTGCAGCCTCCTTGAAGTCCTTGCATGCGTCACTTTCCTCATCTACCATTGAGAGGTTGACACCGTATGCCCTGCCTAACACAATCGAACTCAAGGCTGTGTCAACCAAGAAGTGGCCTCTGATTGCTCGTGCATAGGCTTTCCCACTCAGCATTTGGGTCACAGCATTTTCAGCGTATATAAGTTCCAAAACCTCCTTAAGCCCAGATGCTTCCATAACATGGCCCATGCATCCCAAAAAGCTCATCACAGAGTGAAAGCCACCAAGGTTCAAAACAATGGGTTTCAGTTCGCTTCCTTCCTTCTCATGAACAATGATCGTCTTCGCTTTCCAATAAAGCGGTTGGTCGAATGTCAGCATTGGCGTCGTTCCCTGGCGATGGCTTTCCGCAGCAACGAAGTGAAGTGTTGAGTAAATACAACTCATGTCCGTAGGGTCCATGTCAATCATGGGCAAGAAATGGACGGATGATTTCCCTGGGTGTGGTCCATGGCACACACTCTGCATTAAGCCGGACCAGCCTGGTCGTTTTGGTCGAAGCAACCATGACGTTTTCCACAGTATGTCCAGATTTTCAAGCTTGTCAGATGCTGAAATGGGGTCAAGCTTTCTAAATTCGAGAGGCCCACCCTTCTTGCGAACACTGCGGTAGTATTTGATTTCAATTTGAGCTGCCGTGAAGTTGTTTTCAGGTGACTGCAATCTTGGTATTGATGTTGTGTCTCTTACTTCAGGGGTGACAGCAACAATTATACCATACCATGGTATGTTCCTCGCCCATCAAGCGTACGCAAGTTGTGATCAACATTGTCTGCAACGAACTGTCCAAACCTGCCTGCAGTGGATATGTTGGTGCCCCTGAAATTGGCAGCACACTTCGAAAACCTCAAAACTTCTGCGTAAGGCAGACAGAAGCCGTGGCTGTGTAAACTGTCCACAAGAAAGCGGGAACCAAAGTGCTGGTGCATTTGAACCGCCAATCCATACTGAATGGGTGCTACAATGGCCCTTGGTCTGGTAAGTTGCACGATACTTTGTCCAATTGATGCAACTTCAAGATCACATGACTTGCCACTGAACGTCTCTTGCAGCAATATACGAAGGGACTGCGGAACGTACGCCACATTCTTTTCCAGCGACCGGAGTTCAGAAGGATCTGGATAGAAATCTCTACAAGTATCAATGTTCTTTATATCTGCTTTGATCAACCGTGCCGCAGCCCTGACTATCTTTCTTTGTTCTGCTTCCTCATCATCAGTCTGTGGTGAGTCTTTGAATTGTTGCAAAATCTTTGCAGCACTTTCTTTGACAGTTACAACATCGCTGCGTCCATGCACGTTACTAATAACCAGTTCATCCCCAAAATATGAAATAAGTTTCTGTTTCATGTATTTTACACTATATGCTTCAACATCAGGGCACAACTGGGACATTCTATCAACGAGATCAACCACTGTAGTCTGTTCATCATCATTGCCACTGACTAGGTCCTCGATTGTGAGTAGAAATGCTTCCTCTCGTGAGGCATCTACTTTGCGACCCTTGCGAGGAGGTTCACTGTCTGCGGAATCACGATATTTGGAGGGGATCTGCCTATGTGTCTGGAAATTTGAGCTGCACTGCTTGTGATATATTGCGTCAGCTGCTGGAAGATCGCGTGCAAAGTTAATTCGGCCTCTAACAGTGTCAGCCCACTCATCAGCCCTGGCATCACATGCAGAAAGTATTGTCCTTTGAAAGTTGAAGGTGCGTACTGGATACACTTCTTCTGAATCATGCTTTGTGTCCAAATAGATTTTTGTACCACAAAAAAAGCAGTTCTCTGTAAAACAAAAGTCTGGTGTCTGAGAACGAAGAGCAGGTTTTTCAGGACGTTTCTTCTGCTTCCCAGGAATTCTATTTGGCTTCGTATTGACATGCTTCTTTCGGCAATCAATGTGCACCGTTTGGCCCTCGGACACGGTAATTGATGGCGTTCCACGTTCAGTACTGGCCTTGTTGATAGTATCTGCTCCCTTCGCCCTCAGCTTGACTGTTTCTCCTTCGTCTAACGTGTTTGAGCAAATGCCGCAGGGATTATGCACCACCTCTTCTTCCATGGCTTCGGTAGATGTCGCACCAATCTGTTGAAACAAGAAACAAGATGATGGGATTAGTATAGGCCTAGGCAAAATGTAATAGACAATAATGTGCAGTAAAGGTAGGGCTTGACCTAGAACAAATTGCAATAGAAGGTTTTTTGGCTGTAAGGTTTTTTGGCTGTAAATTAACCACTTTCCAGGTGTCCAAAAGTTGGAGACTTTTTATATGTTAATCAGAGGGACCTAATAAACAAGTTAAAGCCAAAAAACGTTGTTTGTAATACATTTATAGGGTCTAGGAGCAACCAGAAAAAAGTTATCTGTAAATTGAAGCTTTGGACGGTGGCCATCTTGAATTTATGCAAATTAACCACTTTCCCGGTGTCCAAAAGTTGGAGACTTTTTATATGTTCATCAGAGGGACCTAATAAACAAGTTAAAGCCAAAAAACCTTCTATTGCAATTTGTTCTAAGTCCAGCCCTACTTTGACTGGTCTAAGACGGGGAAAACGGGAGGAGAGGGAGTGTTTTTCCTGCAGGATTGACTCAGCCATTCTTCAATCGGAGTAGAGATCTAGGAGTAAGAAAGATCGTCCATCTATATTTTTTAATGTGTAGGACCTAGGCCTAGGCCTATATATTAAATTAAATTACCAAACTATATGTTTATTGTGGGTATGGATATATTTGAGTGTAAAGAGATGATAAACACACCAATACTTGCCACCAATAAGGCGGAGGTTATGGCCAATCTCTATTACTATAGGGTAGCTAAAATGCCCCAGAACAAGAAGCCCACCACAGAAGCCACGAGCGAACACCACACAGAAACACCCGGAAGAAAGGTCCACAGAACGAAAGGACCAGCTGACCGAGCCCGCCATTCCAGGCAGGCCCAAGCCCGCAGGGCTAAACAGCTCCAGGACACACCCATTTACCTTTTCTAAACCGACCATTTTCCACACCTCACGTACACTAACCCCTCGTGTCCTACACTTATTAACTACAAAGATGATGAACAGGAATATACATTCATATTAAAAACACCCATGCCTGTCCCGACGTTGAGCCAATGCCAACACATCAGACAGCCATAATTATATCTATGTATGTTCTTGCATCCGAGAAGTAGATGTTATATATCTTAGAAGTTAAAGCACCCACGCTGTCCCTAGATCTCTTATATCATTTTCCATGACGAGTATAGATATATGTAACCCGTGCTCAGTCGCCCCTTGCATTGCTCCTCTAGTAACTAAGTATTAATATTAACATTCCCTAACATCTTGTCTTGCCAGACTAAGCTTCTGAAGACCCATCCCCCCATAAATCTATGTATGCAACCCTCAGGTTAAGTATTTTTATCCGCCATTGTGTTCACCTTTTTCCATTTACTTTCCACAATTGTCATACGTCTTCCCCTTGCCTCCTTCGTATCCACAGTCCACACTACGCCAATTTACTTCGTGTCTTACACCTCTTACCCCAACCAGAGATTATATAAGATAACCTGGTTATCAGTATCTGTCATAAGTACCCCGAAACAATAACTAAGTACCCCTACGAACTGCCACTGTGGTTGGTATTTTATATTTAATAGAAAACGCAGTTCCCAGGGCCAACTAATAGTATCCATAACCCTCTGACTGATCACATAACTCTATCTTTTCCAGACTCATATACCACCCCATAGTTGCATTCCCCGGTAGCATTTGGCTAACGTATTCTACTGCCTTTTCAAACTTCCATATCAATTGTAGCCTAATGCCACCCCCACGCCCAGGGACCTTAGGGGCAAAATTTCCCTGTAGCCCTTGAACTCTCCCCCCCTCTCATTAAGACACCCGCGCTTCTCGACTCTTGTCCGACCTAGCCTCTCTCTCATACCTCTTGAAGATCCTTGAATTGTCCGTTACTAACGCTCTCCAACCTTTTATATATATACTCCTATCCAGCCTACCTTCACTTAGTAGGCCAGAACAACATTAGAACTTTACTAGCCCCTTGCATGCCATCATATTCTCTTACAACACATTCACAACCCTGCACCCAATGGTCGTCGGTGCGAGGCTAGCCGCCCCGCCAGTAACTAACTTCTATTGTCATACTTCCAGATAAATGTGGCAGAGTTAGCAACCCAGTCTCCACCATATCCAGCAAACCCTACAATTAACAACCAGCCGAGTAAAACCAGCTAGCTAAGGCACCTTCGGTTTTGGTATTAAAGACACTCACATCTGTCTCATACACAGAGGGTTATTACAAACACTGGTGATATGGCAAGCCCCTAGCCACAGCCGCCGGACGACTATATCAGAGAGGGCGCCCAGCTCCCCCTTTTTGCCCACCCGAGGAGGGAGACCCCCACCCCCGCGGAGGTATACCTGGCCCCTGTTTTGACTCTCGAGTCATTGCCAGGTAGCACAGGAATTCTTCCTATCAATGAACTAACCATGAATGACTAACACCTTTACTAACCTCTATTACCTCACAATAAACCATTTACCTTTCTTGCATGCTCTGATCACTAAATTAGCACCTCAGCTATACCATAGAATGAAGATTGAACAATCTAGAGAGACACTCCTATCACAGCTGTCCCCATCCTCCTCGCAAAGTAGATCCAGTCTCTCTCCCCTAAATACGTCCAGTATAGCCAAAATAGTACCTCTTACTAAGGCTCAGTTATATGAAAATATAAAGGCTTCCTATCGCCCTGTGCCACAACAGTAAATACCATCTTACCTAGTCCCCATATCTATTGAGAGCTCAATTAAGTCCATAAGACTCGAGATCCCTACTGTCTGCAGGGTCCAGAACCGAGCCTATAAATCTACCTCCCGCCCCCAGTCAAATCAGTTGAAAGCTAGACACCAACCAGTGGTCACTACCCTGCAGTTTACCTCTAGCTCTGCCCTTGTGTTGTTCCGGAGTTGAGAGATTCCAGATCCGGCAGACTCCGTGGCAGAGAAGACTGATAGAAGCATCTGTCCATGTACAAGTCCTAACGTGCACCTTATAACCTTCACACAAATTCGTGGGTATATAAGTGTGTAGCCAGCAACGATCATCAAGAGATCCGACTTGAGAACTTCCTACATTTTGGACCATCTGGACGGCCGAGGAACCAGTCGTTAGCCCCCAACATCACCGGAAGCAAGATAACCAGGACCAGATCTACCCATACTATTCAAGATTCATGTTACTAGTACTAAGTGTTATAGTACTAGCTTGATACGCACCTATTAACTTTCTATAAAGTGGCTAAGACCTTGCCCAGTGTAATTCATATTTAACCATTCCATTTGGGACGTACTAAGCGATCAGTGTTTTTTATTTACAGGCGACCTTGACTCTCGTAATTACCTTATTCAGATATTAAAACTCTAGTGATATCTAACGTTCGCCCACTGATTCGTGTTCTACATATTTCTGCATTAAGAATATCAAACTTAGTTCAGTACCCCCATGAGGTTGCTAGAGATTTCCGTGTTCTATAATATACGCGTCTAATCCTAACTGTGAGTTGCTACGTGGGCACGCGACCAGCCAGCAAGAGGTAAAATCAGTGACAGTGAATTATACGAATATATTGAGGTCTTCCAGTAAAATATAAACTTGCTAATTAAACCCGTGATCAGAAGAATATACCTGAACGTTGGAAGTGGGAGACTAGGCTCCATCCAAATCCGCAAATGCTAGCAGTTCCCTTCTATCATTTGTTTTGTGCAAATATAACTATCTTTCTATGCTCTTTATTTCAATAAACGTGAACTTGTGTCGTGTTACTGTGTTTATTTTGTGTTCTCTATTCCTCATACCTTGTATTGTGCATGCAGCCTTCTATACCCAGTCATTCAGAACTCACATTACCCAAGTTAAACCTGTAGAAAAACAGGGCATAACATTGGCGACAGCGGTGGTTCTTGATTCGGATAAAAGGTTGCATTACATTGCAAGTTTGGAACAGCTAGAACACGAGAACATCATGGCGCAACCTAACTACGTTTTCATCCCAAAGTATGAGGAAACAAATTATGGGATCGAAGTATTCATGGACATAGTGAAATCCTTAGTTGACATTACTTATACCACGGACGCACATAAAATAGCCGTAACATTACCACACCTGGGAAAAGCCGTTTCCCTGGTGGCCTATCAAGTGCGCCCTGATCTCACCTGGAACGAATTTCGCACAATAGTGATAGAAGCCATTAAACCTTCGTTGGGCGTTTTCGTGGCCCACACCCGTATCCTAGACACGAAATTCGAAGGCGATTTAGATGCCACAGTCAGTAAGCTTGCCCAACACATAAAAAATTCTTTCCCCACGTTGACCAAAATCCAACAAGAACAGCAAATTCTGGTCAACCTTGTGTCAATATTGCCCTCAGCAGTAAAAGACCATTTCCGGGTGCACGATTTCGTCGAATACAAAAAAGACCTCATCACGATCCGACGTATTTTGGCCGTGCGCACAGAAGCACCCACCCAAATCGCTGCAATCAAGAGGTTTCCCACGCACCCGCAGCAAACCAACCACCAAAACCCCAAGAATGCCTACCCAGCCTCATCTTTCAACAACAGACCCACCTACCCTTCCGGCAAGCCCCAACCCAGTAGACCCCGGTTCCAACCGTCCCAGCCACGCAGAATCTTCAACCGGAACAGCAACTACAACACCTACCAAAGTAAAAATCCTACCTTAGTCATTATCAACCCCTATGAATTCCCTGCCTGTAATGCTCAGTGTGCCCTCCACCAAATTCGTGACTCTGCCAAACCCCGCCCCTCTACTCCTCGCATTTCTGCAAATGAAGAGGAGTGGGGACAAGAGGAAGAAATTGCCCCCCATACCATGACCTCAGATGATACCGAGGAAACCCTGGAAGAGGTAGATACCGACCCCCAGGATTTTTAAAGTATCCCCCGCCCACGATGGGCTCGGCGGGGGACGCCATAACTAGTCGCACTGCCCCCATTTATTACATGGCCAAAATCAAGGACATTCCTGTCCGCTTGCTAATCGACACGGGAGCTGCCAAGTCATGTTTGTTCAAATCTTACTATGAAAAACATCCCCGACGATTTGGCCCTTTGTTAAACACCAAAACAGAACTCATCTCAGCTGCTGATACTTACTTAAATCTCCTAGGAGACACTTTACCCCTATCAGTAACCACTCCTGGCCCCCATGCTCGTTGTTATCACACATTTACAGTATTTTCCTCCAACTGTAAACATTATGATGGTTTCCTTGGACTTGACCTCCTTCAAAAACTAGAGGCCCAGATTGACTGCGGCCAAAGGCTGATCTCATTCAAAAACAAATTCCAGCCCAAAGCCTCTGACAAACCAATCACGCAGAAACCCATTCCCAAAAAGAAAAAACAACCTCCCCCTCAACAAAACCTGATTCAGGGTTACCAAGTTGCAGCTAGCACTAAGGTTACTCCTAAAACCCCCCCTTGCCCCGAGATCTCTCAAAACCTCACTCAATTCAGTAAAAAAATGCCTCAACAAACGAAAGAAGACAAGTCCAAGCAACTCCCCCTCGGTAATCCCCTCAATTCTCGTAACTCTGCCCAGAATAAATCCTCCCATGTTTTCAGGACAGACTCTGATATATGTAACCCTAATTCTATCCAATGTTTATGTACACATGTTTCCAGAGAAAATGCCGACCAATGTACCCAACAATGTTTCCCCCATGCCCCCAGAAATGTTAACAACCCCAAATCAATACACCAGTCCTACACCAATAACCCATGTTCTACACCTAACTTTTTCCCCACCAACCCTCCGCAGTCCCCCCAGCAAATCCCGTTTTCTAACTCGCTCACCTCGCACCCTTCTGAACCACCCGCACGCGCCGTTAATCCCCCCCTCACGCGTGCTGACCGAGGGACACAACCATGTTCCCACCATGCCCCCAGAAATGCCCAGCTATTCCACCACCCCCCCCAATCCCCCTTGTGACAGTTTTTCGTCAGTAGCTCCCTTCCACCCCCCACAATTCACACCCCTAATAAACTTCAAAACCCCACACTTGACTCACCCCCTCATGACAGACAAACCCACCAACCCCAGATAACCTCTAAACAAACTGTTACTGCCACCGACAACGCTTCCCCCACCAACCCTCCGCAGTCCCTCCAACAAATCCCGTTTTCTAACCCCCTCACACCGCGCCCCACTGATCCTCTCACACGCGCCGTTAAACCCCCCCTCCCCCGCGCCCCCCACCAAAGTGACCTTGCCCCCCTTATAAGTACCAAGCACCTGCTCGCCAGTCAATCCCCCACCATCATTAGCCCAGCGGTAGTTCAGGATAAATGCCAAATTCCCCCCCACCATCAAAAATGGGTGAACCTGCGGCCCATACCCCAAACTCACATGGTATTTTCCCCCACTAACACATCCCCCAACCCCCATCGCTGCCTCTTACAACCCGCCATCATTCCCGCTCGTATCAACCACATTCTCGTGGCTAATATCTCAGAGGAACCCCTGACATTACCGAAAGGTCTCATTATAGGAGATCTCGAAACTTTCGATGACCTCCCCATACATTGTAACGACACCCCTACCAGCCTCCAATTGCCCCCTCTTCCTGAGACACTATCTGACCACCAAAAGAACGGCATGTACGACCTACTGATGGAATTCAGTGACGTCTTTGCCCAACAACCCACCGAAATCGGACAGACGGATGTAGAACAACACATCATTAACACCACAGGCCCCCCCATACGACAACCATCCCGTAGAAAGAACCCCATACAACGTCAGGAAGAGGAACGCCAAGTCCAGGAAATGTTAGAGGCCGGGATTGCCACCCCGTCCATTAGCCCCTGGTCTTCCCCTGTTGTCTTAGTCAAAAAGAAAGATGGGACAACCCGTTTTTGCGTCGACTACAGGAGGTTAAATGACATAACCATTAAAGACGCTACGCCCTTACCCCGAATAGACGATTCCCTTGACTCCCTATACGGATCCAAATGGTTCACTACCCTCGACTTGCAAGCAGGGTATTGGCAAGTGCCTATCAAGGCCGAGGACCAAAAGAAAACAGCATTTTCCACTAGTGGTGGCCATCACTATGAATTTAACGTCCTACCTTTTGGCCTCTGTAACGGACCCGCCACTTTCTCCCGTTTGATGGAAACGGTATTGCATGGCCTAACCTGGGAAACCTGCCTAGCCTATCTGGACGATATTATTGTGTACTCTCCAACCTGGGAAGAACACCTCCTCAGGTTGAGACAAGTCCTGCAAAGAATCCGAGCCGCCGGGTTGAAATTAAAACCCTCAAAGTGCGTGATTGCCCGGAATAAGGTAGATTTTCTCGGACACGTGATATCTGAACATGGTATTGCGCCAGACCCAAAGAAACTTCAAGCCATACAAAACCAAACCCCACCCACCACGGTTAAAGGAGTACGTTCGTTTCTAGGTTTAGCCACGTACTACAGACGTTTCGTCCACCACTTTGCCACCATAGCCAGACCCCTCCACCAACTTACCCACAAAGACACCCCGTTCGCCTGGACACCTGAAAGAGACCTCGCGTTTAACACTTTGAAGCAAAAGCTAATCCAAGCCCCTATTGTCGTTTTCCCTGACTACCAGAAACCTTTCCGTCTTTATACCGACGTATCTCTGTACGCCATAGGTGCAGTATTAGCTCAATTCAGAGATGGAAAGGAACATGTGATAGCGTATGCCAGCTGCACACTCACCCCACCACAACAGAATTACGCAGCCACCAAGAGAGAGTGCTTAGGGATCATTTGGGCACTCAGCCACTTCCGGTCATTTGTGTTAGGCGCAAAACTCGAAATAATTACCGACCATCAATCTTTACAATGGCTGCGTAGGTGCGAAACCAACTCAGCCATTTTGGTACGTTGGAGAGAGACACTAGAGGACTACGACTTTACAATACAATATCGTCCCGGCAAACTCCATACTAATGCAGACGCCCTGTCACGTTTGCCAGTACCAAAAGACCCCCCCACCAACCTAGCCGCCTTACAAAACACTCAATTGGTATCTACCCCCACCTCCCGACAGAATGCCCCCCCAGCCCCCTCCCTAATTCAATCTTGGGAAGCACGAATCAGACCCCCCTGGATACCGTTAAACGTCTTCAGGAGACTGACTCGCTGGGGAGATCAACTTGCCACAGACACTGGTCACATAATCTTGGACCCCACCATAGCCCACGACTACATGATTGCCATCCACGAGGGAAACGGCATACACCTTGGACAAAAGAAAATGTTAAAGATCTTCACAGACCAATACTGGACCCCCAACCCCTCCAAAATTGCACAACGAGTGACAGAATCCTGCAAACCGTGTTTATTGGGAAAGGATAGATCACGCACCCCAGGCCCAGCTGGTACCATTTCTGCCAACAAACCGTTCCAAGTCCTATCCCTCGACATCATGGGCCCGTTCCCTTCTTACGCTGGCAACCGCTATATCGTCACATTTGTAGACGTCTATTCAAAATTTCTAATAGCCTGCCCAGTTAAAGACCACACAGCCACCACAGTCGCCACACTGCTTGCCACCGAAGTGTTCCCTATATTCGGCCTTCCCCTTGCTCTTCTATCGGACAATGCCCCCGAGTTTAGAGGACACGTTTGGAAACAATTCACCCAACAATGCGGTATCAGGATTAAACACTCATCCCCGTACTGGCCTCAAGGAAATGCTATCTGCGAACGCAGCCATCGCACCATCAACAACCAGTTACGTACAAGAATGATTGCTCTTAATACCTCAGACTGGCCATCACAACTAAAAATGATACAGTGGGGTATGAACACCTGTCCTCGGGAAGACGGTATTTCCCCTCATGAACGTGTTTACGGTGTACCCCCCCTGTTACTGCCATTCCACCACCACGCTCACCTTCCCTCCACCACCTCCACAATTGACCCATTGCAACATCTGCAAAACACCCTCCATACCGCCCAGATCTGTCAAGACACCAAAACTGACAACATCGATGAAAAAAACCCTTTCGCCATCCATGACACCGTAATGGTAGCCAACCTCCCTATCACCAACAAGTTAGGCCCTCGCTATGTCGGACCCTACACCGTAATACAAGTCCCAAATGCCTTTCAAGTCACCATCGACTATCACGGCGTAACTCGCACGCTCCGAACTAGATTCGTCCGAGCGTTTAAACCTCTAAAGCCACAAGACATTACCCCACCCCACACGTCCGACCCTAAAGTAAATACCCCTACTCACCCCCTCACTCACGCTACGAATATTCCCATACAAACCCCTAAGGACCTAAGCCCTCCAGCACCGAACCGACAAATCTTTTCTCACCATACCCCCCCAACTAACCTCCACAAACCCCAAGCCCCCAATATCACACCCTCTTCCACCATGACACCTTCTTCACTTCTGATAGTCAAGTTCCTCCCCAACTTATCCAAGTACAAAAACCTCCACCCACAACCCCGACCACAACAGAAACCCTTCCGTCTAGCCCTGACATACCTCCACCAGGCACCACAGTGAGAAAACCACCACCTGCACCCCAAAGCAAGTACATACCCAACCGCACCACACAATCTACCTCAGTAACCTCACGCTACAACTTACGCCCACGACAAACATCGTTTAAAACCTCCAGAAAACACACCCTACTAACCAAGTTCCTTAGGGCTGCCAGACCACTACCCTCCTCCTCCTCCTCCTCTTCTTCTTCTTCGTCGAATTCTCCCCCACAAAGGGAAAGAAGACGAATAATCACCAGCAAATCACCAACCTCATCAAACAACACACGCCCCTACCCCCAACCCTCCAACTTAAATCTACACTCCTTACCCACCCGTCTAGCCCCCCCCGCATCCGCCCCTTTCCCCTCCACGATCCCCACCACCCCCCCCACACACCGACCAACCTCCTCATCTCACCGAACCTCCAACCAACCCCCCCCCAAGAAACCCCCCCCCAAAGTCACCCCCGAGAAAACTCCCACATGTCATTTACCTATAAAACATGCTTCCCCTCACTATAAAACATCGTCGAGCGACTCAAGTCCCACGACAAACATCTACCTTCCCACCAGGACCGCCAGAGGTAGAATAATCAACAGACCCATCAGATTTAAAGACAGCGATACAAAAATAACACCCCGTTCTGACACTAAGGACCCAAGCCACACAACACACCCCCTCCTTCCCACACACCTCCTTCACCCACCTTACCTACACCGATTTTGTGCATTGCCTCACTATATATTCCCAACCTACAACACCGCCTAAGAAAACCAAATACAACCCAGACTCACATTCCCCCTTCGTCCCCAGCCCTGTTGTCACGCGCGAATCCCCTTTCGGTTAGTAACCCATTCACCACACTAAACAGACTTCCTGTCAACCCCACACACCTCACTCCGACCCCCACGGGGGAAAGCTACAAACCATTCATACGAAAGGTTAAAGTAAAGACCCCCACTGGACACTTGGCCCGTGTACCACACCCACACCAAGCCCGGGCAGCCGCCCGCCACAACACAGAGGACACATTCTTACAGGTATACATTGACCTGCAAAAGAAACCTGACCGTCGCTCTCGTGTTTGGTGGAACTTTCTAAATACCCTGAAAATGACCCACCATTACTATGATTCTTTTAACTTCACCCTTGAGGCTCGAGGACGAGCCTATAATGAAGGAGAGGGAAGTAAAATGCCCCAGAACAAGAAGCCCACCACAGAAGCCACGAGCGAACACCACACAGAAACACCCGGAAGAAAGGTCCACAGAACGAAAGGACCAGCTGACCGAGCCCGCCATTCCAGGCAGGCCCAAGCCCGCAGGGCTAAACAGCTCCAGGACACACCCATTTACCTTTTCTAAAACCGACCATTTTCCACACCTCACGTACACTAACCCCTCGTGTCCTACACTTATTAACTACAAAGATGATGAACAGGAATATACATTCATATTAAAAACACCCATGCCTGTCCCGACGTTGAGCCAATGCCAACACATCAGACAGCCATAATTATATCTATGTATGTTCTTGCATCCGAGAAGTAGATGTTATATATCTTAGAAGTTAAAGCACCCACGCTGTCCCTAGATCTCTTATATCATTTTCCATGACGAGTATAGATATATGTAACCCGTGCTCAGTCGCCCCTTGCATTGCTCCTCTAGTAACTAAGTATTAATATTAACATTCCCTAACATCTTGTCTTGCCAGACTAAGCTTCTGAAGACCCATCCCCCCATAAATCTATGTATGCAACCCTCAGGTTAAGTATTTTTATCCGCCATTGTGTTCACCTTTTTCCATTTACTTTCCACAATTGTCATACGTCTTCCCCTTGCCTCCTTCGTATCCACAGTCCACACTACGCCAATTTACTTCGTGTCTTACACCTCTTACCCCAACCAGAGATTATATAAGATAACCTGGTTATCAGTATCTGTCATAAGTACCCCGAAACAATAACTAAGTACCCCTACGAACTGCCACTGTGGTTGGTATTTTATATTTAATAGAAAACGCAGTTCCCAGGGCCAACTAATAGTATCCATAACCCTCTGACTGATCACATAACTCTATCTTTTCCAGACTCATATACCACCCCATAGTTGCATTCCCCGGTAGCATTTGGCTAACGTATTCTACTGCCTTTTCAAACTTCCATATCAATTGTAGCCTAATGCCACCCCCACGCCCAGGGACCTTAGGGGCCAAAATTTCCCTGTAGCCCTTGAACTCTCCCCCCCCCTCTCATTAAGACACCCGCGCTTCTCGACTCTTGTCCGACCTAGCCTCTCTCTCATACCTCTTGAAGATCCTTGAATTGTCCGTTACTAACGCTCTCCAACCTTTTATATATATACTCCTATCCAGCCTACCTTCACTTAGTAGGCCAGAACAACATTAGAACTTTACTAGCCCCTTGCATGCCATCATATTCTCTTACAACACATTCACAACCCTGCACCCAATGGTCGTCGGTGCGAGGCTAGCCGCCCCGCCAGTAACTAACTTCTATTGTCATACTTCCAGATAAATGTGGCAGAGTTAGCAACCCAGTCTCCACCATATCCAGCAAACCCTACAATTAACAACCAGCCGAGTAAAACCAGCTAGCTAAGGCACCTTCGGTTTTGGTATTAAAGACACTCACATCTGTCTCATACACAGAGGGTTATTACAAACACTGGTGATATGGCAAGCCCCTAGCCACAGCCGCCGGACGACTATATCAGAGAGGGCGCCCAGCTCCCCCTTTTTGCCCACCCGAGGAGGGAGACCCCCACCCCCGCGGAGGTATACCTGGCCCCTGTTTTGACTCTCGAGTCATTGCCAGGTAGCACAGGAATTCTTCCTATCAATGAACTAACCATGAATGACTAACACCTTTACTAACCTCTATTACCTCACAATAAACCATTTACCTTTCTTGCATGCTCTGATCACTAAATTAGCACCTCAGCTATACCATAGAATGAAGATTGAACAATCTAGAGAGACACTCCTATCACAGCTGTCCCCATCCTCCTCGCAAAGTAGATCCAGTCTCTCTCCCCTAAATACGTCCAGTATAGCCAAAATAGTACCTCTTACTAAGGCTCAGTTATATGAAAATATAAAGGCTTCCTATCGCCCTGTGCCACAACAGTAAATACCATCTTACCTAGTCCCCATATCTATTGAGAGCTCAATTAAGTCCATAAGACTCGAGATCCCTACTGTCTGCAGGGTCCAGAACCGAGCCTATAAATCTACCTCCCGCCCCCAGTCAAATCAGTTGAAAGCTAGACACCAACCAGTGGTCACTACCCTGCAGTTTACCTCTAGCTCTGCCCTTGTGTTGTTCCGGAGTTGAGAGATTCCAGATCCGGCAGACTCCGTGGCAGAGAAGACTGATAGAAGCATCTGTCCATGTACAAGTCCTAACGTGCACCTTATAACCTTCACACAAATTCGTGGGTATATAAGTGTGTAGCCAGCAACGATCATCAAGAGATCCGACTTGAGAACTTCCTACATTTTGGACCATCTGGACGGCCGAGGAACCAGTCGTTAGCCCCCAACATCACCGGAAGCAAGATAACCAGGACCAGATCTACCCATACTATTCAAGATTCATGTTACTAGTACTAAGTGTTATAGTACTAGCTTGATACGCACCTATTAACTTTCTATAAAGTGGCTAAGACCTTGCCCAGTGTAATTCATATTTAACCATTCCATTTGGGACGTACTAAGCGATCAGTGTTCTTTCTTTACAGGCGACCTTGACTCTCGTAATTACCTTATTCAGATATTAAAACTCTAGTGATATCTAACGTTCGCCCACTGATTCGTGTTCTACATATTTCTGCATTAAGAATATCAAACTTAGTTCAGTACCCCCATGAGGTTGCTAGAGATTTCCGTGTTCTATAATATACGCGTCTAATCCTAACTGTGAGTTGCTACGTGGGCACGCGACCAGCCAGCAAGAGGTAAAATCAGTGACAGTGAATTATACGAATATATTGAGGTCTTCCAGTAAAATATAAACTTGCTAATTAAACCCGTGATCAGAAGAATATACCTGAACGTTGGAAGTGGGAGACTAGGCTCCATCCAAATCCGCAAATGCTAGCAGTTCCCTTCTATCATTTGTTTTGTGCAAATATAACTATCTTTCTATGCTCTTTATTTCAATAAACGTGAACTTGTGTCGTGTTACTGTGTTTATTTTGTGTTCTCTATTCCTCATACCTTGTATTGTGCATGCAGCCTTCTATACCCAGTCATTCAGAACTCACATTACCCAAGTTAAACCTGTAGAAAAACAGGGCATAACAGTAGCCTATCCAAAATGAATGAAGACATTCAATTTAATAGTGGCCCCTTCATCATTGACGATGTTGCCTATTAGTAGCCTATAATAGTCTCCATTCAACTTTCACGTCAGTCGTTTGAATCAACCGCCGCGAGGAAGAATAGGAGTCATCTTCATAAGTGCAACGCTACTTCTCTTATGGTGTCATCACAGATCGGGTACCCACTACGAAAAAACTTTGTAAAAAATAAGAGAACAAAAAAGGAAAAATAATTTCCACTTTAACACTTATTCACAAGCTTCCCACATTCGGTGGATTTTCTTGCGTTGTGGCTTCTTACCGCCTCTCGCCAAGCGCAACAATTCGTCCTTCTCTTCCTCGCGGGCCTACCGTCAACACTTGTGCCCCCGCGCTCCGGCTTCATTCGACGCTCGCTCTCCTCTAGTGACTCTTTTCTCATTTGTATGTAGGCTATCTGTGAGATAGTGAGCAGGGTTTAGACTAGCTAGCACGGGTTGTGTTATTGTTGGCCCGCAGGAAGTGTTAAATTAGGGTACGTTTAGGCGCTTACTCCTTGTGTTCAATGTTTCCACCACACGTGGTGTTTTTTGTCTGTTGCTATGTGCCTTAGTTTTTGCTTTTTCCTTAGTTAGGAGCTTAATCCTTTAAGTTTCTTGCTGTTCCTGTGTACAGCTTGGGGGTCCAGGACCCAGATTCACTAACGGTCGTAGCGTGCGATGTCGTACAGCAACCTACGATCGTTCCTAAGGGAGTGCGGAAGGTGTATTCACGAACGCATCGTTGAGCTCCCTTACGGCTCCCTTTCGGTTATTTTCACCGAGGCTTCTCTTGACCAATCAGGCGCTTGGCCTTTGTAAATAAACAATATGTCACCCACATGACCGAAGCGCCAAGAAGAACCTAATATACTTTAATTTATGAGCCTGTCATTGTTTAGCATGGCTAATTCGATCCACCACAGCCAGCAGGAAGAAGAATAGAGTATCTTGTGAATTGATGATAAGAAATTAGCCTAGCTAGGCTACAGGGAAGCCTGTTAGTGGCCCAAGTTAAAGGATTTTCGACGGATTGATCATTGATAATCATATGTTAGGCTAGTTGGGAGTGTATTATTTATACCTTAACCACAGTATATTGTTCTACTTTACCATGTCTACATCTAGACAGGGCGAGCCAAACCAAAATGCCAGACTTTACTATGTCTATGCCTACACAGGCAGTTCTAGCCAAGCCAAAATGCCAGACTTAGCCTAGGCCTAATTTTTCGTAATTGTTTTGTATTCACAACACCTCAAGGCCTATCTACCTTTTCAAAATAGGCCTAGCATAGGCCTCCTCAATCTATTATCCAACAGTTGGCCATGGGAAATAATGATAGGTTGAGGGGGGCTTTGTCCCCCTCACCTCCCATGACTTATTGCCATCATCAAATATATTACCAGCATGGGACTAATAACAGCTAGTTAACAATGAGGACGGTATGCCTGCAAACACCATCTTAACCTGCTAGGCTTCTACTTTACCATGCTTAGGCTACACCAAGCTAGGCATTGCTAGCCTAACCAAAATACCATACGTAGGCCTAACTTTTCTAGCCTAAATAGCCCTAACTTTTTCAAAATAAACCTAGGTTATATCCTAGGCTAGGCTAAACAAAAATATTCACAACACCATATAGGTTAGCCTATTATTTTTTGTTTAGACTATGCCTAGGGTAATTCTTTTCATATTTTTTTTCCTGTGATACTTTCAAATTTGTTGAGGAAATAGGCTACCCTAATCTAACCCAGCTAGGCATTGCTAGCCTAACCAAAATACCATACATAGGCCTAACTTGTCTAGCCTAAATAGCCCTAACTTTTTCAAAATAAACCTAGGTTATAGCCTAGGCTAGGCTAAACAAAATTATTCACACAGCGTTTATTATTTATTCATTTTTTAGGCTAGGCCTAGGGTAATTCTTTTCATCATTTTGTTCCTGTGATACTTTCAAATTTGTTGAGGAATAGGCTACCCTAATCTAACTCAGAGGTGGTGGGGAGTTGGAATAAAACATTTCCGCAATAAACGAGGGTTAAAAACTAATAATGGTAGGCTACGTGTTGTTGCAGCACATGCATTTGTGCATCAATTAACCTTGACTAGGTCTAGGCTGGCATATGTAGGCTATTCATAGCTTAATTCGGCCTGTCATAAGACATTAAGGATACAAATATATTCATACTTTGTATTAAATGCCTTAATGGTGTTGTAAACACAAGTTAACAATCATATTGCGCTATTGTTGCCTCAATAATGACTTAGTGTCATAAAGAGCTATACTGCAGACGAATTTGTTATGGTCGCGGGTTGTGTTATCGATATTTGTGTACCTATATCCGGGTCAAATTCATGTAAGGGTGGTCTGGACCACCCTTTGCGAAAGGGGATTTTAGGGGCTTCCTACGATCAAAGATGGCCGCTACGACGCTTCGTGAATACCAGCGTTGAGACGTAAGGGAACGGTAAGGGAGTTTTCGGATCGTACGACCGGAATCTGGGTCCAGAGACCCTGTCTTTGTTGCAGACACGCCAGGGATAGGATTGTCACACATGGTTGTGGTGTCCTCTGGCGTTTGAGCCTGTGGAGAGGCCCCTCTTAGGGGCTTTTCTCTTCGCCCTTTTGGCGCTGTTCAGGGTTCTTCATGTAGTCTGTAATGTTTTTTCCGGATAAGCCTGTAGGTTATTTAATTTTGGGGGGTCTTTTATTTTTACTGTTATTGTTATTTATTATGTCCTCTGTGTGTTGTGGTCTCCCTGTTGGTTAGTGTGCCACTTTCCGGGAGTCCTGCAACGTGTTCCACACGTGGGAATGCGTGAGTGTTGGGTCGGGTTCCTCGCGGCTGTGCCTTGCTCCGAGTCCCCCCTCCCTTTGCTTTGCCCGCCGGCCTAGGGTTTGTAGCCGTTGGGTCGGTCCGCCGTGCCGGCGTGTTCACGGGCTCGTGTCTCCCTCGCCAGGTTAGCGTCGGTGGGTGTGGCGGCGCCACTGCCCCCTGGTTCTTGGTCCCTCTGGGATCCGGCGGACTCCGATGTAGATCTGGTTGGTAAGGTGCTTTTGAGCCCCTCGGACTTTGCCTCCGCCTTCCGGCGGCTGCACGAGCAACAAGTCCTCCGGCGGGTGGTGTTTTCGTTTACGGAACAAGCCGATACCCGCCATTAGGGGTCCCCGGTCACTAGGACTGGTCAGTTTTGACGTGGGATATTAAGGTTGTTTACCCCGCCGTGCCGGCGGCTCATTGAATCAAAGACCCCGGCGGACACTGCACTTATGTCTCGTCATCAGCTAGCACGCTTACTTCAATGGCATTTACCCCGCCGTGCCGGCGGCCAAGTTGGTAAACGGATCAGCGGCTGCTTGTGTGTTTTGTGGAGCACAGAGCGGTCCGCCGTCAGGGGCTTACTGTTCTACGACCTAGGTCGTAACGGTGGCCCTCTGTTTCAGTGGTATCCCCTTCTCATGTTACCCAGGGGCATGGGAAGAGGCTATTCACGCCCTCTTAGGGGTAACATGAAGAAGGAGGCCGTTGCCTCCTATTCTTCTTACACCGGCGGGTTAGGATGGGTGAGACTCTCCCTGTATATCCTTATGAGCATTGATTCCTGGAAATTTTTCTTTCCAGGTGGACACTCAGGACAGCCGGCTACCGCGTCGTTCCCCCCGGGGAGAGGAGTCTCTGCATCATGCCTTTGTTTACAGTCTGCTCAACCCCCGCCTGTCTTTTGATACCAATACCAGCCCATAGCAGGTGTATCAGGTGCGTTCATTGTTTAAACAGAACCTCTTTCATGTGGGCATCTCGTGCGTGTCCGGTGTGTTCAGATCTGTTCGAAGAATGGCTCGCGGCCCAAGATATGTCTTGCTTACTCACTCTCATTGACGTTAAGACTAAGATTAAGGCCTATGCTTCTCAAGTAGCTAACAAAGAACTGTCATGTGATAACCCAGAATTATTGAGGGTAGTTCAATTGTACTCATTTGATGATCATATAGCTCACCAGTCACAACTCCCCTATACCTTTGTTGACCATTGGGTCCCCTACATCCTCCAAGACATCTGCACAGAGCTCCTCTCCCCCATCCAAGAGGAGCCGCTTGATTTCATCGAAATGCCTCCAACCTGCCCACCCAGCTCCACCAGCGGGCAACCTGAGGCGCAGGGACAGCACGGACTATCTGCCTGACAAGATCCACCGGCTCTCGAGCCCACCACGACGTGTGTTGCTTTCTAATGAAACTCCTACTTCTGCGCAAGTAGATCTCACGGGATCACAGCTGGAAGGTCAGGCGGCTGCCTCGGGGACGCAGGGGATTAGCCCCGGTCTCCTCGGGCCGGACGCCGGCCCCTCTCACACTGCCACTAGACTTAGACAAACTGTACACGTTAGGCCCCAAGGTTCCAAGTTAGTTTTGTCAAACAAACAGGCTCCGCAAGCCAACATGGCTCATACCTCTACTCAGTCTCCGGGTGTTTTTACATCACATGCGGTTACGACCATACGGTCTCACGCGACACTACTGGCTCCTTCTGAGGACCAGCTCGGCTTGACGGCCGCCCCCAAAAGTATAGGTTCGCAGAATGCGACCAACCCGGTAACACCTCCGCCGCGTGACCAGAAGTCACCGGCTTGCGGTTCACACCACCCGGCTACGGCTATTAGCAGTCAGACACTGGTGAACAACCCTAGGACACACGCTGCCATTCTCAAACAGGCTGACACTCTGATACCGACAGACCAACAAGATAGGCTAACAACACAAACCATTCCCACGGGGTTAACGGCTGTGCAGCTAAATGAGTTATTACAGAAGGTGATAAGTCAGTGTGCCATTAAGCAGGGTCAGGCCCCTACTCGGGCATCGGACCACCTCACAGTGTATCTAGGCCCCCCTCTCATATCAATGTAGGCATTCTCTCTCCGGCAGTCTCCTCCGCCGGGCCAGCAACGACCCGCATAATTGACTACCCGCCGCCTACGGGCTCGGTGCTAAACAGACCAGTTCATTCCCGGCCTGCGGGGCAAGAGTATCAGCCGCGGGCCGTAAATGTTACCCCAGGTTCGTTGCCAGACCCATTAGTCCGTCCCTCAACCTCAACGCAACTCCTAGGGTTAGGAGACCTAGAGTTCATGGGTGCGTCCATTCCCCCCAATGTAGCTCCCCCTTCCACCGGCCGACCCAAGCAGGGACTACCGGCGGATGATTGGTCACTTGCTCATCCCTACCTTAGACCCCCCTTGAATAGGTTGGACACTGGGTCAGTTCCTAGTCAGGACCACCTCAGCCAGAATAGTTCTGTGGGTTCAGACGATACCCAACCTTACTTATCCCCCTCGGTAGACAGGACCCATACGGTGAGTAGCCCGCCGGGTCCCTCTTCCACCCCCTTTTCTCATTCCAGTGCCCCCCTAGTCCCGACACAATCCCAGGTCATCAAAGCACCAGGCAGGCTCTGGCTTCCGGTTACGGCTGTGACGCAAGGAGAGGGGCATAAATCGACACAAGGGGAGGTCCCAGTGCCGGTGGAGTGGGCAATTGAAGTTAACCGTCAACATGTCTTTAGGGCAAAAGATGCTAACGGTACAGTCATACAGGTTCCTATATATGCTAGACCTGACCCAGCAAATTTTCAGTATTTTGTGTACAACCCATGCCTTCTGGTTCCTCTTCCGGCGGATTCCCCGGTCCAGGACCCTCCTCACCCAGACACTCCCGTTTGCGATGACTGCCATAAACGATGTGGCACTAATGGATGTCATTCTCTGTATAAACAGGGGGAGCCTTCTTGCAAGTTTCACAGATGTGGTCCACATAAAGACCAAAGGGAGCTGAATCTGAGTGAGGTGGGCGATGGGCCGTGGGTATCGTGGGATCAGGAACTGCAACAATTTGCTGTAGATATTACATCCAATGCCTTGTCCCCAATTCCCCCTCCTCCCTTTACCGATTTTGACTGGCTAGCACAACGACCGGGCGGAGTTCCGTTCCCTATTTTTAATTTTCTTATAGCCCCTCAATTGACGGCGGAATATTTTCCCTTGCCCCTCATTGCTCCTGAACCTATTGAACTCCAGCGAGAATTTCTGGTCAGAGTTAAGGCCCACAGGATGTTTATTAGCTTCCTGTTAACTAGAGACACGGCCCAGGCTATTGCCCAACCGATGCCGAATCCCTCTAGACGGACCCAGGAATGGGTTAAAGTCTTTCAACAATACCTTCTCCCTACCCTGGCTAGAACACTCACTGAAATTCGAACGGCCTTGTTTGAGGCAGTCCGGTCACGTCAGCTACTTAGACTCGGTATGGCTCAAGGGTTACCTATGAATGCTTACTATAGGATCTTATTCTCCCCTGTGTTAACTGCGAGGATCATGGATAACCAGACGGAGCGAGATGTTAGGGTAATGTTGCACTTGAAGGACAAGACCAACCAATAAGTCTTCCCCTGACGGCTCCAAGCTGCAGGCGGACAAGTTCACCTCCAGCTCTTTGGTTAAATTACATATACTTTAGAACTACTGTTCTGGACTCTTCAGTCCTCCCTCTGTCTTCCTCCCTCCCTCGGCCATGCTAGCGCAATAGGGTTTCGAGGTTCGACCAAGTGTTAAGTTCCCACGGGGGGCAGCGCCACCTGATGTCTTCGGTCCGACTGGCCGGAACCGGTCCACACAAAAGCACGCCGGAAAGGAAGTCATGCGGCTTTACCTCACGTGGCGTTGCAAAACAGACCGATAACCACCCTCTGCATAAGGGATGGGATACTAACGCACTACGCAGGAAAGGGAAACCGCGGCCGCCAACCAGGGTCGGTTCTGCGAAAACCGTTAACCCCCCGGCGGACCCGCACCTGGAGTGTCCATCTCACTTTTCAATGCAAGTGATAGCCGGAGGCACCCGTCCGCCGGCTTGCAACCTTTAAAAATAATGTAATACTAGTCACTACACGTGTCGGTTCCCCAACAGGTCCCTCATGATACGATAGGTGCGGTGTAACACATAAGTTTTTCCTCACTATACTAGGCAATTCCAGCCCTTAGCATGCCTGGGTGCCGGATGTTCCTTACGAGATCGCCCCCCGCCGTTGGAGATAGGAAGTCATCCCGGCGTTTTTTTTTTCCCTATCTCCAATGGACTAGGGCCTATCTCCATATGCTTAACCTAGTTGTACGCACCCGGAAGATGTTTCCCGGGGTCAGGGACGGCTCAGCAGCGGGGCAAAATTTTTACAAAACAACCACTGCAGGCCGGGGTCATTCTTTCCAACCCCTTTTGAAGTTCTGTTGTAAGAAGCGGAAACCCTTCAGGCCACTCTCGCTTTTTCTTTCTCTTGTTTTTATTCCATATAGAATCATAACCACATTCCCTTGCTTCAAGTCAGTTGGCATTCTTCACTGTCTTGATCTTACGGACACGTCCGTTTTCTTGCGATCACTATGGCTTATACTTTCGGTCAGGGCTCCCGACCACCTTTCGGGCCGGCTAGTCCCTAGGCCGTTTCAGTTCTCTATAACTCATCCTTTCAAGGGAAACTTCTTTTCCCATTCAATTCCAAATTACCTTAAAAAAGGTTCCGCCGTAGGTTAACCTACGGATAGCTGGATCATCCCTAACTTAGTGGCTAGCCACGCTGTCCCTGAGCTTTCTCTGGCCTCGGGAGTATTGTAAATTATGTTTTAGATATAAGATCAACCTTTCATCATACTGTCTATGTGCCGGCTGGGTTACGCCGAGGGGTGATGGGGGTCACGGCAGGAGCCCGTCAAGGCCTCCGGCTCAGGTTCCCCGAGTGTCTTGCTTGATGCCCTCCTAATGGAACTTATATAATGTTCTCCGACGGACTAAACTGGGATAGCCGACTGACTCGGCTACGCGCTGATCCTCGCCGAGGGGGCGGGGCTCGGTAATAGACTTAGGAAGTGCCATCAGGACAGATTGTCATGGCAAAAGTTACTTCCCCGTGTTATTTACAAACTAAATTTTCTTTTTCTTTAAAAAAAAAAAAAAATTTTTTTTTCGTAAGTCTGCCCATGGACACACTCCTGTTGTTCTTACTTGTATTCCCAGCTGTTAGTACTGTGATAGATACGCCCTATAGGGCTTCAGAGAAAAAAAGGGGGGGGGGAATATGTGGATCCCAGTACAAGAGAGGAACTCCCCCTTACACAGGATTACAAGTTGGTATAGGGCAAGCTAGACGCTGTTTACGCCGGGCTGTGCCCAAAATTAGATATGTATGAGCTTAGAAGCTCGGATTACTTGGTTTAGATAAAACAGAAAAAATTGAGAATTTAGAGGCTTAATTCAAGCTCATGTTTTATGATTAATAAGAGAATGTTTTTCATGTTTCAGTTTTCGAGACTAGTTGCAGTAGATTACAAAAGGTCCTAAGTGACTCTGTAAGTGTTTCCATTGTCTAACTGTCCAACTTATGTTTTTATGAATAAAGAATTGCTTTTCCCTACGGTTTATATGATTTTCAGGTTTCTATGCTAGTCGCACTAGACTCAGAAGGTCGATATGGGTCAGATGGTGACTCCAGTTATGTTCCTGGCTAGTTGCTGCTCCCACTCTTTCAAAAAATTTAACTTTGTTGTATGCACAACTAAAAATACAAATATCGTTTCCTGTTATTAGGTTTCTTGACTTAACCATGCAGTTATTGAGAGTTTGATATTACGAATGTCCCCCTCCAGTCTTGGAATTCAGGCAACATCGTCAATGATGAAGGGGCCACTATTAAATTATAGGTTTGATTCCCGAAGGGAAGTAGAGAAAACCTAATATTTAGTAGGGGCCCCGGAATCATTGACGACGACGTCCCTCCCAGCCATCCCCTTCCCATTCGCTGATATTTTGAGTTATCTTGATATATCATTGAAGGAAGAATTGTTGCGCTTGGCGAGAGGCGGTAAGAAGCCACAACGCAAGAAAATCCACCGAATGTGGGAAGCTTGTGAATAACAGTGTTAAAGTGGAAATTCTTTTTCCTTTTTTGTTCTCTTATTTTTTACAAAGTTTTTTCGTAGTGGGTCCCCGATCTATGACGACACCATAAGAGAAGTAGCGTTGCACTTATGAAGATGACTCCTATTCTTCCTCGCGGCGGTTGATTCAAACGACTGACGTGGGTGTTGAATGGAGACTATTATACTAATAGGCAACATCGTCAATGATTCCGGGGCCCCTACTAAATATTAGGTTTTCTCTACTTCCCTTCGGGAATCAAACCTATATTTTGGTCCAAGATATATCTATATTGTTTGGATATGAAGGCATATTAGTAGTGATAAATCCCTATATTATAACGATACCTAAGATCTATCGATTAATTACAGGTAAATTACTATCACTAGCCTAGCTATTCCAAAATTAAAATTAAAAACTGTTCACGCTTTTCATTCCATACAATGCACATATTGTATCTTGTGACTGCATTACTGCAACAACAAAAGTATATAACTAAAATAAAATAAAGTTGGGTACATTGATAGTGATCTTTGACTATTTTATATACCTTTAATTCTACCCTTGTATTAAATGGATTTATCACTATCATATAAATTGTACATTTGTAAGAATAGCTTGGATGATTTAATTTCCATTTTCATACTTTCTTTAAACACATAATTATTTAAAGTGTAACCGTGTTGGTAATTCCCATATTCCCTCAATACAAAAAGTAAAACAAATAGTATACATGTATGCAAAAGAGAAAACATGGACATATAGGGTATATGAATAATTAATATTAATCTTTGCAGTACTATATGTCGTGTTCTCATCTTCTGACTAATATTAGACGATTTTGATCAGCTCTGAAAGGCTCTCTATTCTATAAAAAATCAAGGGTATGAAAAAAAGTATATACATTCATTGGGTATATAATATTGATGGTAATTTATCTTTCCAAATTTAACTTTCCATGCTTGTAAAAGATGAGTTTATTACCAACAATATACCTTTGAATGGGTAGAATATCATGGATACTTTAATTACCCCTAGCATACCCATAAATTCCATTAGAGTGTAGGCTATAATATAGAGATCGAAGGGTAAACCTCTATCTCAATAGACGCGTTCAAGGGTGAGGATATAATAGTCCATTCATTATGTAGGACAGAAATCACAACTACTAACCTCTATAACTAAAACAAATGGCTAGAATAATCGAGCTAATATTTCTACCATTTGGGAAGAGTCAGCCAGGGAGGAGGAATGGGCGGTTACAACCCATTTGCTCTAGCCTTTTTTTAGTTAAAGATGTTAGAAGTCACGTTTTCTGGCCTACCTATAATGAAGAGGGTAGTGCTCAAGTCATTATGATCAACTGCTTAAGGGGGGTCACCGTTTTTTTTGTTTATCTTTCTATCATTTTCTCTCTTTCCCTGGCTTGTATCTATTCGGCCCCATTCAGCCAACTGTTTTAACGTTTATCCCCATCCAGGTGTCGATTTCTTCCTGGCGAGCGATAGCGAGCCAGCATTGTATGGAGAAATCCGGCTTCGCTGGAGAAATTTTTCTATCGAAAAAATTTACAACTTACGCTTGCTGTAAATAAAAAAAAAAAAATTATATGCTGGCTCGCTACCACTTGCCAGGAAAATATTGAAACCTGAATGGTGGTAAACGTATTAAAACAGTAGACTGAATGGGGCCGAATGGATACAAGCCAAAGAGAGAGGGAGAGAAAGATCAAACAAGCAAGACCCTGGTGCTTTTTTTTTTTTTTTTTTTTTAAGAGACAATGAACGGAGGAAGGAAAAACACAGACAAAACAAAAAGGTCCATGTGCCTAAAGGCATCCTCCATTCATAAAATGTTTGTAACAACTGGATTTAAACATTTGTAGATTGTAAGTTTGTGGAAAGCAATTCGAGGGAAGTGAATTCCAAAGAGTAGTAGCTCTGGGGATAAATGAATTCTGATAAGCAGAAGTTCTGCATTGTGGAGGAGAAAGTGTAAATTCATGGGCGCTCTCAGCTGCCCTAGTTCTACGGGGAAAGATGTGGAGAGGCGGCACAATTGAAGCAAGTTCCTCGGAACAATTGCTGTGAAAATATCTGTAGAATAATGCAAGGGATGCAACGTTTCTTCGTATGGATAATGTAGGAAGGTCCTGTGTGATTGCAGGGTTATTGATTAATCTAATAGCTTTATTTTGAATTTTGTCCAACTGCCTCAATGCAACCACTCCACTTCCACCCCACAGAGGTGAACAGTAATCCATCTGAGAACGCACATGACTTTTATATATCACGGCCAACTGCTCGTCAGTGAAGAATTCTCGAACTCTGTACAGGAGTCCCAGTTTTTTAGAGGCATTCTTAGCAATGCCTCTAACATAATGTGTCCAGCTCAAGTTAGTAGTTAATGTTACACCGAGAATGTCAATACTAGGGGAAGTGGGAATATTTACATCATTAAAAAATATATGGGAGTCAGTGAGATTCTGTCGGTTAGAAAATTGAATGTACTTGGTTTTCTGTGCATTAAAGGAAACTAGATTCTTTTGTCCCCATCCATTAATTCTAGAAAGGTCCTGGTTCAGAGAAATTGCAGTGCTTATCGAGTTCAATCAAAAGCTTCCATTTGTGGTACCCTATCTGGTGCGAGGGGGGACTTTTGGGGCCCTACACGCTTTACTCCATTAGTTTGGAGATTTTAAGGGAGCCCACCTCGCTTTTTTTTCTTTTTCTCTCCCTCTCTCTTTGGCTTGTATCCATTCGGCCCCATTCAGCCTACTGTTTTAAGACGTTTACCCCCATCCAGGTGTCAATATTTTCCTGGCGAGCGGTAGCGAGCCAGCATATATATACTGTATTTTTGTTTTGACAGCAAGCTAAATTTGTAAATTTTTCGATGGTAAAATGTCTCCGGCGAAGCCGGATTTCTCCATACAATGCTGGCTCGCTATCGCTCGCCAGGAATATATCGATACATGGATGTGGATAAACGTCTTAAAACAGTAGGCTGAATAGGGCCGAGAAAGAGAGTAAAGGAGAGAAAAAAAGCAGGTGTTGGTAGTTCTAGGTATACCAGACCACACCAGATGGCTGGAGTAAAATAGGAAAGAAGAGTAATTGGACATATAAGTAAGATAATACATATATAAGGCAAACTGGAGCAAGGGAATACTATAATGCTGAGAGAGAGAGAGAGAGAGAGAGAGAGAGAGAGAGAGAGAGAGACAAAGAAGAGTAATTGGACATAAAAGTAAGATAATACATATATAAGGCAAACTGGAGCAAGGGAATACTATAATGCTGAGAGAGAGAGAGAGAGAGAGAGAAAGAAGAGCAATTGGACATATGAGTAAGATAATACATATATAAGGCAAACTGGAGCAAGGGAATACTATAATGCTGAGAGAGAGAGAGAGAGAGAGAGAGAAAGAAGAGCAATTGGACATATGAGTAAGATAATACATATATAAGGCAAACTGGAGCAAGGGAATACTATAATGCTGAGAGAGAGAGAGAGAGAGAGAGAAAGAAGAGCAATTGGACATATGAGTAAGATAATACATATATAAGGCAAACTGGAGCAAGGGAATACTATAATGCTGAGAGAGAGAGAGAGAGAGAGAGAGAGAGAGAAAAGAGAGCAATTGGACATATGAGTAAGATAAGAGAGAGAGAGAGAGAGAGGAGACAAAGAAGACAATTGACATATGAGTAAGATAATACATATATAAGGCAAACTGGAGCAAGGGAATACTATAATGCTGAGAGAGAGAGAGAGAGAGAGAGAGAGAGAGACAAAGAAGAGTAATTGGACATATGAGTAAGTAAGAAAATACCATATTATATAAGGCAAACTGGAGCAAGGGGGAAATGGATAATACTATAATGCTGAGAGAGAGGAGAGAGAGAGAGAGAGCGAGAGAGAAGAAAGAGAAAAAGAAGAGCAAGAGCAATTTGGACATATGAGTTAAAAAGAATAATACATATATAAGGCAAACTGGAGCAAGGGAATACTATAATGCTGAGAGAGAGAGAGAGAGAGAGAGAGAGAGAGAGAGAGAGAGAGAGAGAGAGAGAGAGAGAGAGAGAGAGAGACAAAGAAGAGTAATTGGACATATGAGTAAGATAATACATATATAAGGCAAACTGGAGCAAGGGAATACTATAATGCTGAGAGAGAGAGAGAGAGAGAGAAAGAAGAGCAATTGGACATATGAGTAAGATAATACATATATAAGGCAAACTGGAGCAAGGGAATACTATAATGCTGAGAGAGAGAGAGAGAAAGAAGAGCAATTGGACATATGAGTAAGATAATACATATATAAGGCAAACTGGAGCAAGGTAATACTATAATGCTGAGAGAGAGAGAGAGAAAGAAAGAAGAGCAATTGGACATATGAGTAAGATAATACATATATAAGGCAAACTGGAGCAAGGGAATACTATAATGCTGAGAGAGAGAGAGAGAGAAAGAAGAGCAATTGGACATATGAGTAAGATAATACATATATAAGGCAAACTGGAGCAAGGGAATACTATAATGCTGAGACAGAGAGAGAGAGAGACAGAGAGAGATGCGAAGGATAAATAAATCATAAATTAAATGAACAGCCAATTACAGTCTAGGAATATGATAACTAATAATAAGATATAGTCGGAGTGAAAACAATGATGTATTGAAGATAGGTAACTAAAATAAAGTGTTCATAATAATTTACCTTTTAGCCCTATTTGGTCCGAGGGAGGTCTTTTTGGGGTAGAGATCACCCATTCAGGTGTAATTTTTTTTTTTTTTTCAGAGCAAGCGATAGCGAGCCTGTAACTTATAAACAAAATCGGCCTTTGGGCGGGAACATGTCCTATCGAAAAATGTACACATTCAGTTTGAAGGGGGTCTAGGTTTTTTTTTTTTTTTTTTTTTTTTTTGAAGGGAAGTCTGGGAAGGCGTATTTGCCAGCCAAGGGGACAAACTAAAATACATTGTTTGAAAATGGCAAAATCCTCAATACTAATTAAACAAAATATCACAATAACCCACACGACGTCGGACCAGATATTTTTGTTTTTTTGTTTTTTGTTTTTTTTCTATGTGATTGAGGGAGGCAAAAGGCATAACTGCCTATAGCGAGTGCCTCCCCCATAGTTGAAAGAGTGACAGGGCCAAAATCAAGGGACATTCGAGCCAAAATGCCTGGACACACGGAGTTTGAAGCAATTTAAGTCATAGGAAGAGGGAAAGACTGATTCTGGGAGAGAGTTCCAGAGCTCAGCTGTTGAGTAGAAGAAAGTTTGAGAGTAACGTTTCACTCTTGGGTTGGAGAGTTGCACAGAGTAGGGGTGGGATTGAGTTGCAAGACGGGTACCACATGCCCTACGTAAAGGAGGTGGTATGCACTGGGATAGCTCTGAGGAACACTGATTATTATAGTAGCGATAGAATAGCGAGAGAGATGCAACATTGCGGCAGAGAGAGAGAGATTACAGAGAGTTGGTGAGTGGACGGGAGTTAATGATACGAAAGGCCTTCCTTTCAACTTTGTCTAGGAGAGCGGTGTGAGAGGAACCTCCCCACACATGTGAACAATACTCAATACAAGGGTGCACTATGCCCCTGTACAGAGCAAGAAGCTGTGCAGGGGAAAAGAACCCCTAAGGCGGTTGAGCACACCCAGCTTCTGGGAGGCTGCCTTAGCAAGACTGGTAATATGGTCCTTCCAAATGAGAGCAGAAGAAAAAGAGACACCAAGAATATTGAGAGAAGATGAAGGGTTGATTTTTGTATTGTTGAAGAATAAGGGATAGTCCGCTGGGAGATCCTGACGGGTAGATAGATGGAGAAATTGGGTTTTGGAAGCATTAAAGTTAACAAGGTTTTCTCTGCCCCAATTGGAAATAGTATTTAGATCAGAATTTAAGAGTACTATGGCTTCATTACGTTTGTCGTTGAGGGATTGCTGGCTGGGGCGTTCTGAAAAACTAATGGAGTAGTGCAAGGTTGAGTCGTCTGCGTATGAATGGATAGGAATTAAGGTACAGTTAACCTCTGAAGTGCGCATGGGGGTAATTGGAAACGTCCCCCTGTGCTGACGTATTTGAGGTGTTTCCGTCACTAAAATATTCATTGTGCCATTAATAGCATTAATACTTATCCATATGCGCCTATTATGGGTTGATTATAAAGGTATTAACCTGAAACAACAATAAAACGAGTGAAAACAGCGTTTGGATGGTCAAAATCGGAGATATAGCCCGCGAGTTGTATAATGTATGGGTGAGGCAATCTGCTTTCCCGCCAATTTCCCCCAAGGCCATTGAGACACAGTCGATCGATACTCTCTCTCTCTCTCTTGCACTCGCTTGCTATTTTCCCCCAGTTGATGACCACACCCTCCAATCGGATTTCTAATGTTAGCACGAAAATATACCTCAGGATAAGGGAATAACAGGGAAAATAGGTGATAACTGAAGGAGAGGAGGAAAGTGGGGAAGGAGGGGAGGTAGAGGACTGAGATTTTGCATGGCCCAGGGGCCAAAAAAAAATAAAAATAAAACCAATTTATTTTTTTTTTTTTTTCGATGTCAAAAGTTGATTTTTGTTTTCTCTGACTCTTAAGAGTCTCCCCGCAGTGCGCCGGGGGAACTCATAAGAGTCTCCCCGCAGCTCCCGGGTTAAGGAGATCATTTATAAAAATTAGAAAGAGAATAGGAGATAGGACAGAGCCCTGAGGAACACCGGAGTTTATAGGGTGAGGAAGTGAACAATGGCCGTCCACAACCACGGCTATGGAACGGCCGGAAAGGAAATTGGAGATAAAGGCACATATGGAGGGATAGAAACCGAAGGAGGGTAGTTTAGAAATTAAAGATTTATGCCAGACTCTATCGAAGGCTTTCGATATGTCTAGTGCAATAGAAAAAGTCTCACCGAAGTCCCGAAAGGAGGATGACCAAGAGTTAGTAAGATATGAAAGAAGATCACCAGTAGAGCGACCCTTAAGGAAGCCATGCTGGCGATCTGAGAGCAGATTATGAGAAGAGAAATGCTTAAGAAATTTGGAAGCAAGAATAGTTTCAAAAACTTTAGAAAGACAAGATGAGAGCAATTGGACGATAGTTGGAGGTTGAGAGCGGTCACCCTTCTTTGGGACAGGTTGAATGTGAGCAAACTTCCAGCATGAAGGGAAGACGTTAGAGGATAGACAGAGACGAAAGAGTTTGCCTAGGCAGGGAGTTAGCACGGAAGCACAGTTTTTGAGAACAACAGGAGGAACACCGTCCGGACCATACGCCTTATTAGTGTTAAGCCCAGAGAGGGTAGAAAGTACATCTTTAGAAGAGATTAGGATATTAGGCATAAGTAAGAGAGAGGAGGGCGGAGAGGGAGAAATAGCACCGGAATCATCCAAGGTGGAGTTTTTAGCAAAAGTTTGAGCGAAGAGTTTAGCTTTGTCAGAGGAAGAAGTGATGGTTGTGCCATCAGAGAGGGAAAGGGGAGGGAAAGACGAGGAAGAGAAATTGTTGGAGAGGTTTTTGGCTAGATGCCAGAAAGCTTGGGAAGAGCTAGAGTTGGATAGTTCAGTGCATTTATTATTGATGAAAGAGTGTTTGGCAAGTCGAAGAACAGATTTGGCTTGATTCCGGGCAGAAACATATGAAGAATGAGAGTCTTGAGTTTTAAGGCGTCGGTACCGTTTGAATGCTTCCTCCTTAGTGCGGACAGCAGTAGAACAGGCGTGAGTAAACCAAGATTTTTTAGCATTAGTCTGAGAGAAAGAGAATGGAATGTATGCTTCCATGCCCGATAGGATTACCTCGGTAATGCGTTGAGCACTCTCCGAGGGTCCCCGGCCACGGAAGCAGAAATCATTCCATGGGAAATCAAAGAAGTACTGCCGAAGAGCCTCCCAGTCGGCAGCGCCAAAGTGCCACAAGCGCCGCCGGCTAGGAGGATCGGGTGGCCGTACTGGAGAGATAGGACAGGTGACAGAGATAAGTTTATGGTCGGAGGAGCCCAAAGGAGAGAAAAGATCGACAGTATAAGAAGAAGGGTTAGAAGTTAGAAACAGGTCAAGAATGTTGGGCCGTTGAAGACATATTGGTAGTTATGAACCCATTAAATATACAGTAAACATAAAAAGGTATATACACAAACCACTTTCTAAAATACAGTATACCCAAACTGGCCAAAAAATCTATCTATCTATCTATTGCCCGACGCCGTCATCCCCGAAGGGGTGGCCACGAACGAACCGCCCCCATGCACCTCTGTCCCCAGTCACTCGACGCCCCTCCCCCCAACCAGCACCGCCTTCGTTCATATACTTCCTCACTCCATCCTTCCACCTCTCTTTCGGTCTACCTCTCCCTCTCTGTCCCTCCACCTCGCCAAAAAATCAAGGGCATAAAAATGGTTATGAGAGAGAGAGAGAGAGAGATGCAAATGAGAAAATAATCATAAATAGAGTGTATACAATCATTGGGTATATTGATAGTGATTAACCTTTCTATCCTCATATTAGATGGGTTCATTATTTCCAATACACCTTTATAGGATGTATTATTATGGACACTTTAATTACTCTTTTCATACCCATAATTTTTTGGCAGTGTAGGAAGGACCTACGATTCTTGGCCTAGCTATTTGGAACAGGGTATAGCGCTTTTTCCCTCAACATTTATCCTGAACACTAGTCTGGCAACTTATGAGGTCAACTTTGTAAACGATTCTGTCGCCTAAATTAACTATCATCAGTCTAGTTTCCGATACCAGTCGAAAAGATTTTGGAAAGGTTTCCGGAAAAATATTAAGGATAGAAAGTTGACGCTAAAACCCCTCGTGTGGTACTGGCTTAAGGAGAATATATTTACTTATTTATTTTATGTATTATATATTTATTTATTTAGTTATATATTTATTATGTTCCATAGAGCAACATTAATCTAAATTATGAACACCCTCGAGACCCCCCTACGAGAAAGATTTGTACATTACTCGGTAGAACCAAGGTTTACAGTATATTATATATAGATCTTGGGTAGAACAATGCCCCGCATCTCTCGCTTATCAGGAAAAAATCGACACCTAAATGGCACGAATAGTCTTAAAATTAACGCACAACCGGGGCGAAAGGTCTTAAAATAGCCAGACTAATGGGGCGAACGTTTTGAAATGTCAAAGTTAATTGTGCTAAACATGAGGGAGAAGAGGCTCAAGAAAAGAACACCCCCCTCAAGTTGAACGATATATTATAGCTGTACCTCCAAGTTCTCCAACCCTTTCCGTACTATAGGTAGCGCCAACGAACTCGACAATAATCTTGATCCCTAACCTCTCTCTACCTCAAAAGGGCCTAGAGCAAACTGGCAGTAAATATCCAAACCTATTTCCTGGTGGACTCTTCCCAAATGATAGAAACATCAGCCCGATTGCTTTTATTCTTTTCGAGTTATAAGAAGTTCAGGGGTCAAGATTATTGTCCTTATATATTCTGGCTATCACAAATTAAGGAAGAAGAAATAGAAGAAGGAGGAGGAGACAAATAAGAAGATGAAGAAGAAAAAGAAGAAGAAGAAGAAGAAGTAAATAAGAAAACAAATAAGAAAGGAGGAAAAGGAGAAGAAGAAGAAGAAGAAGAAAATAAGAAGGAGGAGGAGGAGGAGCAGAAGAAGAATAAAAGGATGCAGAGAAGAAGAAGATAAGCAGAGGGAGAGGAGATGAAGAAGAGAAGAAGAAGGCTGGCAGAGAAAATACAAATATTGAAGCCTACACAAGAGGGGGAGCCGTGTGGAAGGTTATCTCGGGTCGTTTAGTTAATAGGGCCACTCTAGGGAGCCATCACACATAAGGTCACTTTATTTTACTGTAGTTCGGCTTATATAATAATATTATCTCTATGACCATCCTATATATTATTATTCTTCCATTCTACTAATACTCTGAGTTAAAGACTATCTTACCTTTATTTTATATGTGTACGCAGGAGGCAAAAGGCAGGGTTGCCTGTAACAAGTGCCCCCCCCCCCCTCCCCCCCTAAAAAAAGAAGGAAAGTTTAAAGAGCGATAGGGAGCCAAGTTCAAGGTACGTTAGAGTCAAAATGTCTGGACACCCGGATATTGAAGCTGTTCAAGTTATAGGATGCGGGAAACTTGATTTTAGGTGGTTTTTGCGAGGTAAGTTAAATTTGGTGGGTATAGCAGTCTGGGACTTTCAGACAAATATCCAATGACTACCTTCTGTTTAAACACTATCTCAATGGCTATCCTTCATTTTGTAACTTTTCCATTCTATTCCAATTAAATAGGCCAAAACTCTTAAACATTAACTTCTATAACCCACAAAAGGCTAGAGTAATCGAGCTAATATATCTACCATTTGGGAAGGGTCGGCCAGGGAATAGATGTAGAAATTTACAGCCCATTTGCTCTAGCCTGTTTTGAGTTACAGAGTGTTATGCCCTGATTTTATGCAGGATTAACTTGATATTGGTGGGTTCTACAAGATTGGGTTATAGGACTTTATGCACAGTACACAAATGGAATCCACAGAGGACATAGATAATATCAAAATAATGGTTTATAATGCAGCTTTATTCTCCAAAACACTAGGCAGAATAATGGTTATATGTACACTTGAAACAATGGTAAATTGGATAAGTAAAAATGCGTATTTTGGACTTATCGCGGATTTGGATAGAGACACACTTCCCACTTCCAACGTTCAGGTATTATTCTTCTGATCACATTACTTCAACGATACGTAGCGTACACGAATCACACAGGATAGGTATCTCGTTTTGTTAACTCTCTGGTAATATGACTCGTAATCAAAGATGAAAATATAAGTAATATGGTTATTTCCCAAGAATTAACGTAAAGGGATAACCGTAGCTAGTTTCACTGGTCTAGTATGTTTACTTGTCTAGGTAATACTTAAGACCGAATATCAGTGAGGGCGATTCAGGTTTCTGGTTAACAATCACAATAACTTATTTCAGAATTGCTTTTACTCGAGCCGTAGTCCAAATAATTAAGACTTATTTCTTCGGCGAGGTTAAACCTGATGGCAAGAATAATTACGGGAGTTAGTTCGCCTAGTCTTAAATTCACTGATATATGTTAACACACACTAGCATAGTAATCACTTTCTTCCTAACATCAGAGAAAATTGAGACATAATTGAATACACTGGATGGTCGAGTTAATAGTACCGTAACACTGATACTTTGAGAATTAACACTGTGATAGAGTTTCCTGGTTATCTTGAGTTGGTGATGTCTGGGGTTAACAGCTGCTCTGGGGCCGTCCAAGTTGACCGGTAGTGTAGAGAAGGTTACAGATGGGTTACTTATTTAAGAACATAAGAACATAAGAAAATGGGAGTCTGCAGAAAGCCGATTGGCCCACACAAGGCAGATCCCTCTCACACCCAACCCCAATTATAAGGCCTAATTATGGGCACAGCTCACTAACACCATGAGGACCGACCTCACCAAAACGGTCAGCGGTCACCACAAAATTACGGAGGTCTACAGAGCGCCGATTGGCCCACACCCGGCAGATCCCCCTCACACCCAACCCATCTCGTCCACATACCTATTTAATTTTATCTTAAAGCTCTCTCTCGTTCTTGATCCCACTATAGCACTTGGTAGCCTATTCCACCTATCTACAACTCTGTTACCAAACCAAGATTTGCCTATATCTTTTCTTATATGAAATGTATCTAATTTGAAACCATTTGTTCGAGTTCTTTTGCTATCACACTCACTATCTTTGTCAAATAATGAATTCATTACACTATAGACAAATTGCCTATTCAACAAACGCAACCTAAAGTAACCATGACTATTCAGAACGTTTGTTCAGGATGAAAGTGTAATTGTAATGCACATCAGAGACTACCTATATAAATTGTATTTGCTTTCCTCTGTGAGTGTGGGAGACAAAAGGCAGAACTGCCTGTAGCGAGTGCCTCCCCCCAGAGTTGAAGGAGTGACAGGGCCAAAATCAAGGGACGTTCGATCCAAAATGCCTGGACACACGGAGTTTGAAGCAATTTAAGTCATAGCAAGAAGGAAAGACTGATTCTGGGAGAAAGTTCCAGAGCTCAGCTGTTGAATAAAGACAGAATGAGAATAAAATGTTAACTCATCTATCCAGATGTATCAGTGATTAAAGAGGTTAATGGCATTATTGAAATATTGGTAAATGGAATAGACTATTTTCAGACCAATTTGAGAAAATCCAGTGACAATAAAGAAAGTGTAACATAAGAACATAAGAAAATGGGAGTCTGCAGAAAGCCGATTGGCCTAAGCAAGGCAGATCCCTGTCCCACACAACCCCAATTCAATTACAAAGCCCAATTATAGGCTCAACACTCTAATACCCTGAGGATCATCTTACCAAAACGGTTAGAGATTAACGCAGGATTATGGGGGTCTGCAGAGCGCTGATTGGCCCAACCCGGCTGATCCCCCTTCTCGTCCATATGCTTATCCAATTTTATCTTAAAGCTCCCTACCATTTTAAATCCCACTATAGCACTTGGTAGTCCATTCCACCCATTTACAACTCGGTTACCAAACCAATATTTGCCTATATCTTTTCTGATACGAAATTTATCTAATTTGAAACCATTGGTACGAGTTCTTTCGCTATCACTGAGCTTTAGTACATTTGTCATGTCCCCTTTGTTAATCCCACTAACCCACTTGAACACCTCTATCATATCCCCTCTAACTCTGCGTCTCTTTAACGAATGTAAACCTAATTTCTTCAACCTTTCTTCATACGGAAGATTTCTAATTAAAATGCCCCAGAACGAGAAGCCCACCACGGAAGCCACGAGCGAGAACAACAAAGAAACGGGAACAGAAACACCCGAAGGAAAGGCCCACAGAACGAAAGGACCAGGTGACCAAGCCAACCAGTTCAGACAGGCCGAAGCCCGCAGGGCTAAGCAGCTCCAAACCACACCTGCCTATCGCTTCTAACCACTGACCCTTCCCCCACCTCACGTATCCACTACCCCTCGTGTCCTACACCTCTTACCCGCCAGACTCTACCTACATGATGATGAACATGAATACACCTTAATTTAATACACCCATGCCCTGTCCCTAAGTTAAGATATCAATATCAACATACCCTAAAATACCTTGTCTTGCCAGACTAAGTTTCTGAAGACCAACCGCCCCCATAAATCTATGTATGTTCTTCCATCCGAGAAGTAATATGTTAACCCCTGTCTTGCCAGACTAAGTTTCTGAAGACCAACCGCCCCCATAAATCTATGTATGTTCTTCCATCCGAGAAGTAATATGTTAACCCCCTAAAATACCTTGTCTTGCCAGACTAAGTTTCTGAAGACCAACCGCCCCCATAAATCTATGTATGTTCTTCCATCCGAGAAGTAATATGTTAACCCCCATGTCATAATTGATAAGAAACTATGATACCCACGGGTACACCATTGTATATATAACCATTATTCCTGTAAGACCTAGACAGAGATAATGACTGAAGATGTTAGCAACCATGCAGTAACTCTAATTCTTACCCCAACCAGAGATTGTATAGATAACCCTCTTTTACCATTGTCTCGGCGCATATCTACCACGAAACAATAACGAAGCTACCCCTACGAACTGCCGCTTTCTTTGGTATATATTTCATAGAAAACGCAGTTCCCAGGGACAACTAGATCAGCAAGAAATCGTGTCGACTAATAGTGTCCATAACCCCTCGTATTGACGAGTAATAGTACACTATGTTTTTCTCTACTTTTATCCACAGTCAAGCACACACCTACAGCTAACCTCATCTTCCCCACAGTCCACATGATTCTATAATTTCCAGACTCATATACCACCACCTATTGCTCATCCCCCGGTAGCGTTTGATTACCCTACCTTCCCTGTCGGTAACCCCCAGTCTAAGATACCAACTGTAGCCTAAAGCCACCCCTACGCCCAGAGACCTTAGGGTCAAACTTCCACGTAGCCCCCTTAACCCTCTCCCTCTCGTTAACCCCCCACGCTCCTCAACTCCCTCCTAACCTAGCCTCTCCACCATACCCCCTGAATATCCTTAACTTTTCCGTTACTAACATTCTCAAACCTTTTGTATATATACTCCTATCAAGCCTACCTTCTCCCAGTAGGAAGGAACACCATTAGAACTTTACTAACACTTTGCATGCCATCTATTCCCTCACAACCCATTCACAACCCTGTACCAAATGATCGTCAGTGCGAGGCTAGCCGCCTCGCCAGTGACTAACTTCTATTGCCATACTTCCAGATAAATGTGGCAGAGTTAGCAACCCAGTCTCCACCACATCCAACAAACCATGCAATTAACAACCCAACCAATTAAACCAGCTGATCAAGGCACCTTCGGTTTTGGTATTACGAACACCCACATCTGTCTCATAAACAGAGGGTTATTACAAACACTTGTAATATGGCAAGCCCCCAGCCACAGCCGCCCAGACGACCATCACAGAGAGAGGACGCGCACCTACCCCTTTCACCCACCCGAGGAGGGAGACCCCTACCCCTGCGGAGGTATACCTGATCCCTGTTTTGACTTCCGGGTCATTGCCAGGTAGCACAGGAATTATTCCTATCAATGAACTAACCATGTATGACTAACACCCATACTAACCTCTATTAACCCACAATAACCCATTAACCTTTCTTGCATACTCCGATAACCAAATTAGCACCTCAGCTATACCATAGAATGAAGACTGAGCAATCTAAGAGAGACGCTCCTATCAAAGATGTCCCAACCTCCTCGCAAAGTAGATCCAGTCTCTCTCCCCTAAATACTTCCAGTATAGCCAAAATAGTACCTCTTACTAAGGCTCAGTTATATCACATTATAAAGGCTCCATACAGCCATGTGCCACAACAGTAATCACCACCTTACCTAGTTCCCATATCAATTGAGAGCTCAAATAAGTCCATCAAAACTCGAGATCCCTATTGCCTACAGGGTCCAAAACCGAACCTATAAACCAAGCTCCAGCCCCCAGTAAAATCAGTTGAAAGATAGACACCAACCAGTGGTTGGTCCCTTGAGTTGACCTCTAGCTCTATCATTGTTTGTTCCTGAGAATTGAGTTCCAGAGCCGGCAGACTCCGTGGCAGATTTAGATAGAAGGATCTGTCCACGTAAAAGAAATCTACGTGCACCTTATAACCTTCATACAGACCGGGAAGCTGAGCGATCGACGTGAGATGCGCTTGGCATTAATTCCGATCCAGATTGACAGGAAGATCCTAATATCTGTGATTCAGGTCTAGAAACCAGAGGGTATATAAGAGTGTAACCAGCAACGATCGCCAAGAGATCCGTCTTGAGAACTTTCTACATATGGACCATCTGGACGGCCGCGGAACCAGTCGTTAGCCCCCAACATCACGGACGCAAGATAACCAGGACCAGACCAATCAAATACAACCCAAGATTCACTCTATCAGTGCTACAGTGTTACAGTGCTATTTAGAGACTCACTTATTAATATTTCTATGAAGTGGCTATATCTTTGCCCCAGTTTAATTCATATATAACCATTCCATTAGGAAGTGCTAAGCGTATCAGTGTTTATTAATTAACAGGCGATATTAACTCTCGTAATTACTCATATATCCAGATATTATTACATAGCAGTGAAACCCTAGTGATATCTGATGTTCGCCCACTGATTTGCGTTCTATGTGTTTCTGATACAAGAATATAAAACTTAGATCAGTACCCCCCTGAGGTTACTAGAATTCCCGTGCTCTAAAATACACGTGTCTAATCTAGTCTGTGAACTACTACTTGTGCACCAGAGCTACCAGTGATAAATCTAATAGTGAATATGAATCTATAAGTAACATTTATGGTCTCCAGTATCTAAACTTGTGAATAAAGCCAGTGATCAGAAGATTAATACCTGAACGTTGGAAGTGGGAGACTAGGCTCCATCCAGATCCACTTAATGCTAGTGTTGTTCAATTCCATCATTTGTCTTGTACGAGTATTCATATCTTCTTGTTGCTTCATATTAATCATCATCAAGAAAACTACAGAAGTGTGTACATCAATAAACGTGATCGTGTGTCTTGTTACCGTGTGTTTATTTTGTGTTCTCTATTCCTCATACCTTGTTTTGTGCATGCAGCCTTCTATACCCAGTCAGTTAGAACTCACATTACCCAAGTTAATCCTGTAGAAAAACAGGGCATAACATTGGTGGCAGCGGTGGTTCTTGATTCGGATAAAAGGTTGCATTATATTGCAAGTTTGGAACAGCCAGAACACGATAACATCATGGCGCACCGTTCTCACATCCCCATCTCACATTATGATGGGGAGACTTATGAGATCGAAACGTTCATGAACATAGTGAAACCCGTACTTGACCTAGTTTATACCACGGACGCAGAAAAGATAGCCGTGACATTAACGCACCTGGGAAAAGCCATTTCCCTGGTTGCCTACCAAGTGCACCCTGCTCTCACATGGGACGAATTTCGCCCAATAGTGATAGAGGCCATTAAGCCTTCGTTGGGCGTTTTCGTGGCCCACACCCGTCTCCAAGACACTAAATTCGAAGGCGATCTAGATGCCACAGTGAATAAGATCGCCCAACATATCAAAGTGTCTTTCCCCACATTGACCAGAATCCAGCAAGAACAGCAGATTCTGGTCAACCTTGTATCAATATTGCCCTCAGCAGTAAAGGATCAATTCCGTGTGCAGGATTTCGTCGGATATCAAAAAGATCTCATCACGATCCGACGTATTTTGACCGTGCACAGAAACACCCACCCAAATCGCTGTAATCAAGAGGTTCCCCACACACCCGCAGCACCTCGACATCCAAAATCCCAAGGCTCAAACCTTCAACTCCAAGAATGCCTACCCATCCTCATCCTTCCACAACAAACCTACCTACCCTTCCGGCAAGCCCCAACCCAGTAGGCCCCGGTTCCAACCTACCCAGCCACGCAGAATCTTCAACCGGAACAAAACCTACAACACCTACCAAAGTAAGAACCCTATATTAGTGATTATCAACCCCTATGATTTCCCTGCCTGTAGTGCTAAGTGTGCCCTCCATCAAATTCGTGACTCTGCCAAATCTCGCCCCTTTACTCCTCGCATTTCTGTAAATGAAGAGGAGTGGGGACAAGAGGAAGAAATGGAGGAAATGCACACCGAAGACATAGCCCATATCATGACCTCAGACGATACCGAGGAAACCCTGGAGGAGGTAGATACCGACCCCCAGGATTTTTAAAGTATCCCCCGCCCACGATGGCCTCGGCGGGGGATGCCATAACTGATCGCACTGCCCCCATTTACTACATGGCCAAAATCAAGGACATTCCTGTCCGCTTGTTAATCGACACGGGAGCTGCTAAGTCATGTTTGTTCAAGTCTTATTATGATCAACACCACCGACTATTTGGCCCCTTGTTACCTACCAAAGCAGAACTAATCTCAGCTGCTGATACCTACTTAAATCTCCTAGGAGATACTTTGCCCCTGTCAGTAACTACTCCTGCCCCCCATGCCCGTTGTTATCACCCGTTCACAGTATTTTCCTCCCACTGTAAACATTACGATGGTTTCCTTGGACTTGACCTCCTTCAAAAACTCCGGGCCCAGGTTGACTGCGGCCAGAGGCTGATCTCATTCAAAAAAAAAATCCAACCCAAAGCCTCTGACAAACCCATCACGCAGAAACCAGTTCACAAAAAGAAAAAACACCTCCACCCTCAACAAACTCTGAGTCAAGATTACCAAGTTGCAGTTAGCACTAAGGTAACTCCTAAACCCCCCCCCCCCCCTTGCCCCGAGTTCTCTCAAAATATCACTCATTCCGTTGAAAAAATGCCTCAGCAAACGAAAGAAGACAAGTCCAAGCAACTCAATGATGTAAACCCCCCCCCATTTCTCCTAACTCTGTCCAGGATCAATCCTCCCATGTTTCCAGGACAGACTCTTATGTATATAAAAACCATTCTACCAAATATTTATGTATACATGTTTCCAGGGAAAATGCCGACCTATGTACCTAACAATGTTTTCCCCATGCCCCCAGAAATGCTCAGCTATTCCACCACCAACAAAATTTCCCTTGTGAAAGCTTTCCGTCAGTAGCTCCCTTCCACCCCCACACAATTCACACCCCTAAAAAACTTCAAAACCCCACACTTGACTCACCCCCTCATGACAGACAAACCCACCAATCCCATATAACCTCTAAACAAACCGTCACTGCCACCGACAAAACTCCCCAAATTCGTCCTTTTAACAACCACAAATCAGTACATCAGTCCTCCACCAATAACCCATGTTCTATGCTAACTCTTCCCCCACCAACCCTCCACAGTCCCACCAACAAATTCCGTTTTCTAAATCACTCACACCTCACCACTCTGATCCTCCCACACGCGCCGTTAATCCCCCCCTCACGCGTGACCCCCACCAAAGTGATTCCCCCCCCCCCCCCCTCATGCATACCGAGCACCTGCTCACCAGTCGGTCCCCCACCATCATTAGCCCAGCTGTAGTTCAAGATAAATGTCAAATTCCCCCCCGCCATCAAAAATGGGTTAACCTTCGACCCATACCCCAAACTCACATGATATTTTCCCCCACTACCACGTCCACCGACCCCAATCGTTGCCTCCTACAACCCGCCATCATTTCCGCTCGCATAAACCACATTCTAGTGGCCAATATCTCTGAAGAATCCCTGACATTACCAAAAGGCCTCATCATAGGAGACCTCGAAACATTTGATGACCTCCCCATAGATTCCAATGAAACCCCTACCAGTCTCAAATTATCCCCTCTCCCTAACACATTATCCGACCACCAAAAACACAGCATGTACGAACTATTGCTAGAGTTCAGTGACGTATTTGCCCAACAACCCACTGAAATAGGACAGACCGATGTTGAACAACACATCATTAACACCCCATAAGACAACCATCCCGTAGAAAAAATCCCATACAACGCCAGGAAGAGGAACGCCAAGTCCAACAGATGTTAGAGGCCGGAATTGCTACCCCGTCCATCAGCCCCTGGTCTTCCCCTGTTGTCCTAGTAAAAAAGAAAGATGGGTCAACCCGTTTTTGCGTAGATTACAGGAGATTGAATGACGTAACCATTAAGGACGCTACGCCATTACCCAGGATAGACGATTCCCTTGACTCCCTATACGGATCCAGATGGTTCACTACCCTCGACTTGCAAGCAGGGTATTGGCAAGTGCCCATCAAGGCAGAGGACCAAGAAAAAACAGCATTTTCCACTAGTGGTGGCCACCACTACAAATTTAACGTCCTACCTTTTGGCCTCTGCAACGGACCCGCCACTTTCTCCCGTTTGATGGAAGCGGTAATACATGGCCTTACCTGGGAAACCTGCCTAGCGTATCTAGACGATATCATTGTATACTCACAAACCTGGGAAGAACACCTCCTCAGGTTGAAATAAGTTCTTCAAAGAATCCGAGCCGCCGGGCTGAAATTGAAACCCTCAAAATGCGAGATTGCACGAAATAAGGTAGATTTCCTCGGCCACGTAATATCTGAACATGGCATTGCACCAGACCCCAAGAAACTTCAAGCCATACAAAACCAACCCCCACCCACCACCGTTAAAGGAGTACGTTCTTTTCTAGGTTTAGCCACATACTAGATGTTTCGTCCCACACTTTGCCACAATAGCCAGACCCCTCCACCAACTCACCCACAAGGACACCACATTCACCTGGACACCTGAAAGAGACCTCGCTTTTAACACTTTGAAACTAAAGCTGATCCGATCCCCTATTGTCGCTTTCCCTGATTACCATAAACCTTTCCGTCTTTATACCGACGTATCTCTGTACGCCATTGGTGCAGTTTTAGCTCAAGTAAGAGACGGAGAGGAACATGTGATAGCGTATGCCAGATCCACACTCAACCAAGCCCAACAGAATTATGCAGCCACCAAGAGAGAGTGCCTAGGGATCATTTGGGCACTCAACCACTTCAGGTCATTTGTGTTGGGCGCGAAACTAGATATAATAACCGACCATCAATCTTTGCAATGGTTGCGTAGGTGCGAAACCAACTCAGCCATCTTGGTACGCTGGACAGAGACACTAGAGGACTACGATTTTACAATACAGTATCGTCCAGGTAAACTTCACACCAATGCAGACGCCCTGTCACGTTTGCCAGTACCGAAAGACCCCCCCCACCAACCTAGCCACCTTACAAAACACTGAGCTCTTACATACCCCCATCAACCAACATAATTCCCCCCCAGCCCCCTCACTAATTCAATCTTGGGAAACAAGGATCAGACCACCCTGGATACCGTTAAATATCTTCAAGAAACTGACTCGCTGGGGAGATCAACTTGCCACAGACTCCGGTCACATAGTCCTAGACCCCACCATTGCCCACGACTACATGATTGCCATCCACGAGGGAAACGGCATACACCTTGGACAAAAGAAGATGTTAAAATCTTCGCAGATCAGTACTGGACCCCCAACCCCTCCAAGATTGCACAACGCGTGACAGAATCCTGCAAACCTTGTTTATTGGGGAAGGATAGATCACGCACCCCAGGCCCAGCTGGTACCATTTCTGCCAACAAACCGTTCCAAGTCCTATCCCTCGACATCATGGGCCCGTTTCCTTCTTACGCTGGCAACCGCTATATCGTCACATTTGTTGACGTATATTCAAAATTTTTAATAGCCTGCCCAGTTAAAGACCACACAGCCACCACCGTCGCCGCACTGCTTGCCACAGAAGTGTTCCCTATATTCGGCCTTCCCCTTGCTCCTCTATCCGACAATGCTCCCGAATTTAGTGGACACGTTTGGCACCAGTTCACCCAACAATGCGGTATTAAGATCAAACACTCATCCCCGTACTGGCCTCAAGGAAATGCTATATGTGAACGCAGCCATCGCACCATTAACAACCAGTTACGTACCAAAATGATTGCTCTTAACACCTCAGACTGGCCATCACAGATAAAAATGATACAATGGGGCATGAACACCTGTCCCCGAGAAGACGGTATTTCACCTCATGAACGTGTTTACGGCGTACCCCCCCCTGTTACTGCCGTTCCACCGTCACGCTCACCTCCCCTCCAACACCTCCACAATTGACCCATTGCAACATCTGCAAAACACCCTCCATACCGCCCAAACCTGTCAAGACACCAAAAATTATAACCCCGATGATAAAAACCCTTTCGCCATCCATGATACCGTAATGGTAGCCAACCTCCCTGTCACCAACAAATTAGGCCCTCGCTATGTCGGACCCTACACCATCATCAAAGTCCCAAATGCCTATCAAGTCATCATTGATTATCACGGCGTGACTCGCACGTTCAAAAATAGATTCGTCCGAGCATTTAAACCTCTAAAACCACAAGACATTACCCCACCCCACACATCCGACCCTGAATTGAACACCCCTACTACCCCTCCCACTCAGGCTATGAATGTTCCCCTACAAACCCCTAAAGGCCTAAACCCTCCAGCACAGAACCTGCCGATCATTCCTCAACATACCCCCCAAACTAACCTCCACAAACCCCAAGCCCCCACTATCACACCTTCCTCCACCATGACCAATTCCTTCACTTCTGATAGTCAAGTACCTCCCCAAAATATCAAAGTACGAAAACCTCCACCCACAAGCCCGACCACAACAGAAACCCTCCCGTCTAACCCTGAAGTTCCTCCACCAGGCACCACAGTAAGAAAACCACCACCCCCACCTAAAACCAAGTACACACCCAACCGCACCACACAATCTACCCCAGTCACCTCACGCTACAACTTACGCCCACGACTGAAATCCTTTAAACCCTCCAGAAAACACACCCTGATAACAAAGTTCCGTAGAGCTGCCAGACCACTATCCTCCTCCTCCTCTTCTTCTTCGTCGAATTCTCCTCCACAAAGGGAAAGAAGACGAATAATCACAAGCAAACACCATCACCCCTCTAACTATATTCCAAAAATAACCACCCCCACCCTCCCACGAGAGCAAATACCTTCCCCTTCAACCTCATCCCCTCTCAACCCCCACCTCATCACCCCGAATGACCTTCTAGATCTGCCCCCCCACCAACCTCCCACAAAACCACCTATTTCCACCACCATCAAATCACCAACCCACCAAAGAACGCACCCAACACACTTTCCTACCCCCAACCCTCCAAATTAAACCTCCCCTCACTACCCCCTCGTCTAGCCCGCCCCCCGCATTCACCCCTTTCCCCTCCACTATCCCTGCGACCCCACCCACGCATCAACCAACCTCATCATCTCATAAAACCCCCAACCAACCTCCCCCTAAAGACTACCCTATGCCAACGACCAACCCCTCCTCACCCACCACGTCTACCACACAAGTAACTCCCAACCAAAGCCCCTCCAAAATGACGTACCCGACCTCCACACCCCCACAAAGTCGCCCCTCCGAGAACCCCCATCAATACCCCCACCCAATCCTCTCCCATTCCTCCTACCACCCTCCCTCGACAAAAACATTCCACACGCATCTACCTCTCGAATAACCCCCACTAAATGCCCTCCACCTGTAAAGCGTTCTTCCCCTCAATATAAAACATCGTCGAGCGACTCAAGTCCCACTACAAAAATCTACCTTCCCACCAGAACCTCCAAAGGTAGAATCATCAACAGACCCATCAGATTTGAAGACAGTTATGTAAAAACAAAACCCCTTTCTTCCACTAAAAGCCCAAGCCACACAACACACACACCTTCTCTTTCTCACACACCTCCATCACGCACCTTACCTAAACCAATATTGCACATTGCCTCCATATATTTTCCCAGCCTGCAACACCACCCAAGACAACCCCAAAAACCCCAGACTCATATCCCCCCTTCACCCCCAACTCCGCCTTCACGCGTTAGTCCCTCCCCTTCAGTTGTTAACCCCTTCACCACACTGAAGAGGCCTCCTGTCAGTCCCACACACCTCACTCAAGACCTGACCTCCACCATGAACACATCCACACCATTCGTCGCTCCCGTCCCTACCCCCACTGAGGACGAATACACACCGTTCATAAGACATATTAAATTAAAAATGTCCACAGGACGCTTAGCCCATCTACAACGGCCACATCAAGCCCGGGCAGCCACCCTCCACAACACCGAAGACACATTCCTACAGGTCTACATAGACCTGCACAAGAAACCTGACCCTCACTCTTTTGCCTGGTGGGACCTTCTATACACACCCTCCAAATGACCCACCATGACTATACTTCTCTTTACTTCACCCTTGAGGCTCGAGGACGAGCCTACAACGAAGGAGAGGGAAGTAAAATGCCCCAGAACGAGAAGCCCACCACGGAAGCCACGAGCGAGAACAAAAAAGAAACAGGAACAGAAACACCCGAAGGAAAGGCCCACAGAACGAAAGGACCAGGTGACCAAGCCAACCAGTTCAGACAGGCCGAAGCCCGCAGGGCCAAGCAGCTCCAAACCACACCTGCCTATCGCCTCTAACCACTGACCCTTCCCCCACCTCGCGTATCCACTACCCCTCGTGTCTTACCCGCCAGACTCTACCTACATGATGATGAACATGAATACACCTTAATTTAATACACCCATGCCCTGCCCCTAAGTTAAGATACCAATATCAACATACCCTAAAATACCTTGTCTTGCCAGACTAAGTTTCTGAAGACCAACCGCCCCCATAAATCTATGTATGTTCTTCCATCCGAGAAGTAATATGTTAACCCCTGTCTTGCCAGACTAAGTTTCTGAAGACCAACCGCCCCCATAAATCTATGTATGTTCTTCCATCCGAGAAGTAATATGTTAACCCCCTAAAATACCTTGTCTTGCCAGACTAAGTTTCTGAAGACCAACCGCCCCCATAAATCTATGTATGTTCTTCCATCCGAGAAGTAATATGTTAACCCCCATGTCATAATTGATAAGAAACTATGATACCCACGGGTACACCATTGTATATATAACCATTATTCCTGTAAGACCTAGACAGAGATAATGACTGAAGATGTTAGCAACCATGCAGTAACTCTAATTCTTACCCCAACCAGAGATTGTATAGATAACTCTCTTTTACCATTGTCTCGACGCATATCTACCACGAAACAATAACGAAGCTACCCCTACGAACTGTCGCTTTCTTTGGTATATATTTCATAGAAAACGCAGTTCCCAGGGACAACTAGATCAGCAAGAAATCGTGTCGACTAATAGTGTCCATAACCCCTCGTATTGACGAGTAATAGTACACTATGTTTTTCTCTACTTTTATCCACAGTCAAGCACACACCTACAGCTAACCTCATCTTCCCCACAGTCCACATGATTCTATAATTTCCAGACTCATATACCACCACCTATTGCTCATCCCCCGGTAGCGTTTGATTACCCTACCTTTCCCTGTCGGTAACCCCCAGTCTAAGACACCAACTGTAGCCTAATGCCACCCCTACGCCCAGAGACCTTAGGGTCAAACTTCCTCGTAGCCCCCCTTAACCTAACAAGTGCGCATGGGGGTAATTGGAAACGTCCCCCTGTGCTGACGTATTTGAGGTGTTTCCGTCACTAAAATATTCATTGTGCCATTAATAGCATTAATACTTATCCATATGTGCCTATTATGGGTTGATTATAAAGGTATTAACCTGAAACAACAATAAAACGAGTGAAAACAGCGTTTGGATGGTTAAAATCGGAGATATAGCCCGCGAGTTGTATAATGTATAGGTGAGGCAAGCTGCTTAGCCGCCAATTTCCCCCAAGGCCACTGAGACACAGTCGATCGATACTCTCTCTCTCTCTCTTGCACTCGCATGCCATCAGTGATGCAACACCCTGCTTGCAACTCGCTAATGTTAGCACGAAAATATACCTCAGAATAAGGGAATAACAGGGAAAATAGGTGATAACTGAAGGAGAGGAGGAAAGTGGGGAAGGAGGGGAGGTAGAGGACTGAGATTTTGCATGACCCAGGGGCCAATTTTTTATTTATTTTTTTTTGTTTTCGATGTCAAAAGTTGATTTTTTTTTTCACTCACTCTTAAGAGTCTCCCCGCAGTCCGCCGGGGGAACTCTTAAGAGTCTCCCTGCAGTTCCCGGGTTAACCCTCTCCCTCTCGTTAACCCCCCACGCTCCTCAACTCCCTCCTAACCTAGCCTCTCCACCATACCCCCTGAATATCCTTAACTTTTCCGTTACTAACATTCTCAAACCTTTTGTATATATACTCCTATCCAGCCTACCTTCCCCCAGTAGGAAGGAACGCCATTAGAACTTTACTAACCCTTTGCATGCCATCTATTCCCTCACAACCCATTCACAACCCTGTACCAAATGATCGTCAGTGCGAGGCTAGCCGCCTCGCCAGTGACTAACTTCTATTGCCATACTTCCAGATAAATGTGGCAGAGTTAGCAACCCAGTCTCCACCACATCCAACAAACCATGCAATTAACAACCCAACCAATTAAACCAGCTGATCAAGGCACCTTCGGTTTTGGTATTACGAACACCCACATCTGTCTCATAAACAGAGGGTTATTACAAACACTTGTAATATGGCAAGCCCCCAGCCACAGACGCCCATACAACCATCACAGAGAGAGGACGCGCACCTACCCCTTTCACCCACCCGAGGAGGGAGACCCCTACCCCTGCGGAGGTATACCTGACCCTTGTATAAGGGGTCTAAATTGACTAGGCTTGATTTTGGCAATATTTACACCAAGACTTTTACTGTTCACTCACTTTAAGCCCAATAATGACCCAGTCAGTGTTGAGATTAGGTGAAATGTTCGGTATTATGTTATTATCGTGATTAAGATATCAGTTGACATATATTAAATTGTAATAACTAAAAAGAAATAATTAAAAAGGCCCAATGGTGTCTCATAGGTACGAGGGTCATTATTCTAACTTTACATTTAAATATAATTGTTTGGTATTGTTATATGCCGTCCGGCTGGCTCAGTTGGTTGCGTGCCTGATTCCCATCTAAAAGGTCTCGCGTTCAATCCCCGCTCAGATTGAAAAGTTTTTCTGGGATATAGCCGGCAGTTACCATCTCCCCATGAGAAAGGGGGATGTGTAATGGTCTCTGGTAGACTAAAGAAAGCCAAGCGCTTGTGAATCCTCGAAGGAGGATATACGGGCGCTATATCAGTAACCAGAAGATTATTATTATTATTATTAAGTTTAGAAAAGGGGTGTCACAATCGGAGCAATGTTGTTTTGGAATTAGAATGAAATTTACTTGTTTTGGCCATTTAATCACTTCCAGGTGTATAAAGTTAATTGTAAAGCATAACTTTAACTTTGTGAATCTAGTATAATTGTTATACCCTGTTTTTCTACAGGTTTAACTTGGGTAATGTGAGTTCTAAATGACTGGGTATATAAGGCTGCATGCACAATACAAGGTATGAGGAATAGAGAACACAAAATAAACACACGGTAACACGACACAAGTTCACGTTTATTGAAGTAAGTAAATAAAGAGCATGGAAAGATAATAATTCTCGTACAAAACTTATAATAGAAGGGAACTGCTAGCATTAGCGGATCTGGATGGAGCCTAGTCTCCCACTTCCAACGTTCAGGTATACTCTTCTGATCACGGGTTTAATTAGCAAGTTTTATTTTACTGGAAGACCTCAATATATTCATGTAATTCAATTTCACTGATTTGATCTCTTACTGGCTGGTCGCGTGCCCAAGTAGCAGCTCACAGTTAGGATTAGACACGCGTATATTGTAGAACACGGAATCTCTAGTAACCTCATGGGGGTACTGATCTAAGTTTTATATTCTCATGGTAGAAATACGTAGAACACAAATCAGTGGGCGAACGTTAGATATCACTAGAGTTTTAATATCTGAATAAGGTAATTACGTGAGTCAATGTCGCCTGTTAATTAATGAGCACTGATACGCTTAGTACGTCCCAAATGGAATGGTTAAATATGAGTTACACTGGGCAAGGTTATAGCCACTTTATAGAAAGTTAATAAGTGAGTGTCAAACTAGTACTATAACACTTAGTACTAGCAACATGAATCTTGAATAGTATTTGTAGGTCGGGTCCTGGTTATCTTGCTTCCGGTGATGTTGGGGGCTAACGACTGGTTTCTCGGCCGTCCAGGTGGTCCAAAATGTAGGAAGTTCTCAAGTCGGATCTCTTGACGATCGTTGCTGGCTACACACTTATATACCCACGAATTTGTGTGAAGGTTATAAGGTGCATGTTAGGACTTGTACATGGACAGATCTTCTATTTAACTTCTGCCATGGAGTCTGCCGGCTCGTAAATCTCTCAACTCAGGAACAACACAAGGGCAGAGCTAGAGGTTAACTTCAGGGTAGTGACCACTGGTTGGTGTCTAACTTTCAACTGATTTGACTGGGGGCGGGAGCTAGGTTTATAGGCTCGGTTCTGGACCCTGTAGACAATGGGGATCTCGAGTCTTATGGACTTATTTGAGGTCTCAATAGATATGGGGACTGGGTAGGATGGTGATTACTGTTGTGGCACATGGCTATAGAAAGCCTTCAATTTGTGATATAACTGAGCCTTAGTAAAAGGTACTATTTTGGCTATACTGGAAGTATTTATGGAAGGGAGACTGGATCTACTTTGCGGGGAGGACTGGGACAGCTGTGATAGGGGCGTCTCTCTTATATTGCTTAGTCTTTGTTCTATTGCATAGCTGAGGTGCTAATTTGACTATCCGAGTATGCAAAACAGGTGGATGGGTTATTGTGGGTATAGAGAAGTGAGTAAGGGGGTTAGACATGCATGGTTAGTTCATTGATAGGAAGAATTCCTAGGCTACCTGGCAATGACCCGGAAGTCAAAACAGGGGCCAGGTATACCTCCGCGGGGGTGGGGGTCTCCCTCCTCGGGTGGGTAAAAAGGGGTAGCCGGGCGCTCTCTCTCTGGGATGGTCGTCCGGCGGCTGTGGCTAGGGGCTTGCCATATCACCAGTGTTTGTAATAACCCTCTGTTTATGAGACAGATGTGGGTGTTCTTAATATCAAAACCGAAGGTGCCTTGGCTAGCTGGGTGTACTCGGTTGGTTGTTAATTGCATGGCTTGCTGGATGTGGTGGAGACTGGTTGTTAACTCTGCCACATTTATCTGGAAGTATGGCAATAGAAATTAGTTACTGGCGAGGCGGCGAGCCTCGCACCGACGACCAGGGGGTGTAGGGTTGTGAGAGAATAGATGGCATGCAAGGGGTTAGTAAAGTTCTAATGTTCTGGCCTACTAAGTGAAGGTAGGCTGGATAGGAGTATATATATAAAAGGTTGGAGAGCGTGAGCAACAGAAAATTCAAGGATCTTCAAGAGGTATGAGAGAGAGACTAGGTCGGACAAGAGTCGAGAAGCGCGGGTGTCTTAATGAGAGGGGGGGAAGTTCAGGGGCTACAGGGAAATTTGCCCCTAAGGTCCCTGGGCGTGGGGGTGGCATTAGGCTACAATTGATATTGGAGTTTGAAAAGACAGTGAAAGTACGTTAGTCAAATGCTACCGGGGGATGCAAATACAGGGTGGTATATGAGTCTGGAAAAGATAGAATCATGTGGACTGTGGGGCGGTGGGGGAGAAGGAGGTTAACTGTAGGTGTGCGAGACTTGTGGATAAAGTAAGGAAAGACATGGTGTATTATTTCTCGTACATACGAGGGGTTATGGACCTATTATTTGACACGCTTTTTGTGTACGTCTATGTGTCCCTGGGAACTGCGTTTTCTATGAAATATAGACCCAAGGAAAGCGGCAGTTCGTAGGGGTACTACGTTATTGTTTCGAGGTACTATGATAGATACTGGTAACAAAGGTTATCTATACAATCTCTGGTTGGGGTAAGGATTACGTTACAGCATGGGTGTATTAACTTCTAAGGTATATAACATCTACTTCTCGGATGTAAGAACATACATAGATATAATTATGGCTGTCTGATGTGTTGGCATTGGCTCAACGTAGGGGACAGGGCATGGGTGTTTTTAATATGAATGTATATTCTTGTTCATCATCGTATAGGTAGAATCGGGCGGGTAAGGAGTGTAGGACACGAAGTAATATGGCGTAGTGTGGACTGTGGATACGAAGGAGGTAAGCTGAAGACGTATGACAATTGTGGAAAAGTAAATGGAAAAAGGTGAACACAATGGCGGATAAAGATACTTAACCTAAGGATTGAATACATAGATGAACGACGACATTATAGTCGTCGTCCTAATAAGGTGATGAAACCTGGTTGATCTGCACTTGGCACAATACGACACAAGGACAGTGCCGCTATGTCGTATCAATACTGGTGGCAGTTAATATTATAGAGACACTTAGTTATTAGAGGAACAATGCAAGGGGGGCGACTGAGCACGGGTTACATATATCTATACTCGTCATGGGAAATGATATACGAGGTCTAGGGACAGGCGTGGGTGTTTTAACTTCTAAGATATATAACATCTACTTCTCGGATGTAAGAACATACATAGATATAATTATGGCTGTCGGATGTGTTGGCATTGGCTCAACGTCGGGACAGGGCATGGGTGTTTTTAATCTATCTATCTATCTATTGCCTGACGCCGTGATCCCCGAAGGGGTGGCCACGAACGAACCGCCCCCATGCACCTCTGTCCCCAGTCAGTCGACGCCCCTCCCCCCAACCAGCACCACCTTCGTTCATGTACTTCCTCACTCCATCCTTCCACCTCATATTCGGTCTACCTCTCCCCCTCTGTCCCTCCACCTCGCTCTCATACACCCTCTTAGTCATTCTCTCGCTTTCCATACGTTCCATATGGCCGAACCATCTCAAGTTGTTCCTTTTCACACTTTCCAGCACATCTACCTCCACACCACACCTCCTTCTACTTCCTCATTAGTCTGTCTATCCCTCCATGTAACTCCGCACGCACTCCTTAAGTAATTCATTTCCACTGCTCTCACTCTTGGTCTGAGTCTCTCAACCAACGTCCATGCTTCGCTTCCGTAAGTCAGTGTCGGGATTACCACACTGTCATGCAAGGACTTCTTCACTTCCATACTGACCACCCTATTTCTTGTTACTGCTTTTAGCGTTCCTTCAACCCTCTTCCCCTGTTGTACCCTCTCCCGCACCTCTTCATCCATAGTCCCATCTTTACTCAACACACTGCCCAGATACTTAAAAGAGTTGACGATCTCCATAGCCTGACCGTTCAGCTTCACCTCACACTCTGTGACTTCACCCCTTTCGAAGACCATAACCTTGCTCTTTCCCGTATTTACCTTCAAATTCCGTTTTTAATATGAATGTATATTCCTGTTCATCATCTTTGTAGTTAGGAGTGTAGGACACGAGGGGGTAGTGTACGTGAGGTGTGGAAAATGGTAAGTTTAGAAAAGGTATGTAGGTGCGGCCTGGAGCTGCTTAGCCCTGCGGGCTTGGGCCTGTCTGAGTTGGCTGGCTCGGTCAGCTGGTCCTTTCGTTCTGTGGACCTTTCTTTCGGGTGTTTCTGTGTGGTGTTCGCTCGTGGCTTCTGTGGTGGGCTTCTTGTTCTGGGGCATTTTACTTCCCTCTCCTTCATTATAGGCTCGTCCTCGAGCCTCAAGGGTGAAGTAAAAAGAAGCATAGTCATGGTGGGTCATTTTAAGGGTATTTAGAAGGTTCCACCAAGCAAGAGAGCGACGGTCAGGTTTCTTTTGCAGGTCAATGTATACCTGTAAGAATGTGTCCTCTGTGTTGTGGCGGGCGGTTGCCCGGGCTTGATGTGGGCGTGGTACACGGGCCAAGTGTCCAGTGGGTTTTTTTACTTTAACCTTCCGTATGAATGGTTTGTAGCTTTCCCCCGTGGGGGTCGGAGTGAGGTGTGTGTGGGATTGACAGGAGGTCTGTTTAGTGTGGTGAATGGGTTACTAACCGAAAGGAGATTCACGCGTGACAACAGAGCTGGGGATGAAGGGGGAATGTGAGTCTGGGTTTTATTTGGTTTTCTTGGGCGGTGTTGTAGGTTGGGAATATATAGTGAGGCAATGCGCAAGATCGGTTTAGGTAAGGTGGGTGAAGGAGGTGTGTGGGAAGGAGGGGGTGTGTGTGTTGTGTGGCTTGGGTCCTGAGTGTCAGAACGGGGTGTTATTTTTGTATCGCTGTCTTTAAATCTGATGGGTCTGTTGATTATTCTACCTCTGGCGGTCCTGGTGGGAAGGTAGATGTTTGTCGTGGGACTTGAGTCGCTCGACGATGTTTTATATTGAGGGGAAGAACGTTTTACAGGTAAAGGACATATGGGGGTTTTCTCAGGGGTGACTTTGTGGGGGGGATTCCTTAGGGGTTGGTTGGTTGGGGGTTCGGTGAGATGAGGAGGTTGGTCGGTGTGTGGGTGGGGTGGTGGGGATCGTGTAGGGGAAAGGGGCGGATGCGGGGGGGGCTAGACGGGTGGGTAAGGAGTGTAGATTTAAGTTGGAGGGTTGGGGGTAGGGGCGTGTGTGGGGTGTGTCGTTTGATGAGGTTGGTGGTTTGCTGGTGATTATTCGTCTTCTTTCCCTTTGTGGGGGAGAATTCGACGAAGAAGAAGAGGAGGAGGGTAGTGGTCTGGCAGCCCTACGGAACTTGGTTAGCAGGGTGTGTTTTCTGGAGGTTTTAAACGATTTTTGTCGTGGGCGTAAGTTGTAGCGTGAGGTTACTGAGGTAGATTGTGTGGTGCGGTTGGGTGTGTACTTGGTTTGGGGTGGGGGTGGTGGTTTTCTCACTGTGGTGCCTGGTGGAGGTATGTCAGGGCTAGACGGGAGGGTTTCTGTTGTGGGTGGAGGTTTTCGTACTTGGATAAGTTGGGGAGGCACTTGACTATCAGAAGTGAAGGAAGGTGTCATGGTGGAAGAGGGTGTGATAGTGGGGGCTTGGGGTTTGTGGAGGTTAGTTTGGGGGGTATGTTGAGAAATGATTTGTCGGTTCGGTGCTGGAGGGCTTAGGTCCTTAGGGGTTTGTATGGGAATATTCATAGCCTGAGTGGAAGGGTGAGTAGGGGTGTTTAATTTAGGGTCGGACGTGTGGGGTTGGGTAATGTCTTGTGGCTTTAGAGGTTTAAATGCTCGGACGAATCTAGTTCGGAACGTGCGAGTCACGCCGTGATAGTCGATGGTGACTTGAAAGGCATTTGGGACTTGTATGACGGTGTAGGGCCCGACATAGCGAGGGCCTAACTTGTTGGTGATAAGGAGGTTGGCTACCATTACGGTGTCATGGATGGCGAAAGGGTTTTTGTCATCGATGTTATCAGTTTTGGTGTCCTGACAGATCTGGGCGGTATGGAGGGTGTTTTGCAGATGTTGCAATGGGTCAATTGTGGAGGTGGTGGAGGGAAGGTGAGCGTGGTGGTGGAATGGCAGTAACAGGGGGGGTACACCGTAAACACGTTCATGAGGGGAAATGCCGTCTTCTCGGGGACAGGTGTTCATACCCCATTGTATCATCTTTAGTTGTGATGGCCAGTCTGAGGTGTTAAAAGCAATCATTCTTGTACGTAACTGGTTGTTGATGGTGCGATGGTTCCGTTCGCATATAGCATTTCCTTGAGGCCAGTACGGGGATGAGTGTTTAATCTTAATACCGCATTGTTGGGTGAATTGTTGCCAAACGTGTCCACTAAACTCGGGGGCATTGTCCGATAGAAGAGCAAGGGGAAGGCCGAATATAGGGAACACTTCTGTGGCAAGCAGTGTGGCGACTGTGGTGGCTGTGTGGTCTTTAACTGGGCAGGCTATTAACATTTTGAATATACGTCCACAAATGTGACGATATAGAGGTTGCCAGCGTAAGGATGAAACGGGCCCATGATGTTGAGGGATAGGACTTGGAACGGTTTGTTGGCAGAAATGGTACCAGCTGGGCCTGGGGTGCGTGATCTATCCTTTCCCAATAAACACGGTTTGCAGGATTCTGTCACTCGTTGTGCAATTTTGGAGGGGTTGGGGGTCCAGTATTGGTCTGTGAAGATCTTTAACATCTTCTTTTGTCCAACGTGTATGCCGTTTCCCTCGTGGATGGCAATCATGTAATCATGGGCAATGGTGGGGTCCAAGATTATGTGACCAGTGTCTGTGGCAAGTTGATCTCCCCAGCGAGTCAGTCCCCTGAAGACATTTAACGGTATCCAGGGGGGTCTGATTCTTGCTTCCCAAGATTGAATTAGGGAGGGGGCTGGGGGTGCATTCTGTTGGGGGGTGGGGGTAGATACCAACTGAGTGTTTTGTAAGGCGGCTAGGTTGTTGGGGGGGTCTTTTGGTACTGGCAAACGTGACAGGGCGTCTGCATTAGTATGGAGTTTGCCGGGACGATATTGTATGGTAAAGTCGTAGTCCTCTAGTGTCTCCCTCCAACGTACCAAAATGGCTGAGTTGGTTTCGCACCTACGCAGCCATTGTAAAGATTGATGGTCGGTAATTATTTCGAGTTTTGCGCCCAACACAAATGACCGGAAGTGGCTGAATGCCCAAATGATCCCTAAGTACTCTCTCTTGGTGGCTGCGTAATTCTGTTGTGGTTGGGTGAGGGTGGAGCTGGCATACGCTATCACATGTTCCTTTCCGTCTCGGAATTGAGCTAAAACTGCACCCATGGCGTACAGAGATACGTCGGTATAAAGACGGAAAGGTTTCTGGTAGTCAGGGAAAACGACAATAGGGGCTTGGATTAGCTTTTGCTTCAAAGTGTTAAACGCGAGGTCTCTTTCAGGTGTCCAGGTGAACGGGGTGTCTTTGTGGGTAAGTTGGTGGAGGGGTCTGGCTATGGTGGCAAAGTGGGGGACGAAACGTCTGTAGGATGTGGCTAAACCTAGAAACGAACGTATTCCTTTAACAGTGGTGGGTGGGGTTTGGTTTTGTATGGCTTGAAGTTTCTTTGGGTCTGGCGCAATACCATGTTCAGATATCACGTGTCCGAGGAAATCTACCTTATTCCGGGCAATCACGCACTTTGAGGGTTTTAATTTCAACCCGGCGGCTCGGATTCTTTGAAGGACTTGTCTCAACCTGAGGAGGTGTTCTTCCCAGGTTGGAGAGTACACAATAATATCGTCCAGATAGGCTAGGCAGGTTTCCCAGGTTAGGCCATGTAATACCGTTTCCATCAAACGGGAGAAAGTGGCGGGTCCGTTACAGAGGCCAAAAGGTAGGACGTTAAATTCATAGTGATGGCCACCACTAGTGGAAAATGCTGTTTTCTTTTGGTCCTCGGCCTTGATAGGCACTTGCCAATACCCTGCTTGCAAGTCGAGGGTAGTGAACCATTTGGATCCGTGTAAGGAGTCAAGGGAATCGTCTATTCGGGGTAAGGGCGTAGCGTCTTTAATGGTTATGTCATTTAACCTCCTGTAATCGACGCAAAAACGGGTTGTCCCATCTTTCTTTTTGACTAAGACAACAGGGGAAGACCAGAGGCTAATGGACGGGGTGGCAATCCCGGCCTCTAACATTTCCTGGACTTGGCGTTCCTCTTCCTGACGTTGTATGGGGTTCTTTCTACGGGATGGTTGTCGTATGGGGGGGCCTGTGGTGTTAATGATGTGTTGTTCTACATCAGTTTGTCCGATTTCGGTGGGTTGTTGGGCAAAGACGTCACTGAATTCCAGCAGTAGGTCGTACATGCCGTTCTTTTGGTGGTCAGATAGTGTCTCAGGGAGAGGGGGCAATTGGAGGCTGGTAGGGGTGTCGTTACAATGTATGGGGAGGTCATCGAAAGTTTCGAGGTCTCCCATAATGAGACCTTTTGGTAATGTCAGGGGTTACTCTTGAGATATTTGCCACGAGAATGTGGTTGATGCGAGCGGAAATGATGGCGGGTTGTAAGAGGCAACGATGGGGGTTGGGGGACGTGTTAGTGGGGGAAAATATCATGTGAGTTTGGGGTATGGGCCGCAGGTTCACCCATTTTTGATGGTGGGGGGGGAATTTGGCATTTATCCTGAACTACCGCTGGGCTAATGATGGTGGGGGATTGACTGGCGAGCAGGTGCTTGGTACTTATAAGGTGGGCAAGGTCACTTTGGTGGGGGTCACGCGTGAGGGGGGGATTAACGGCGCGTGTGAGAGGATCAGTGGGGCGCGGTGTGAGGGGGTTAGAAAACGGGATTTGTTGGAGGGACTGCGGAGGGTTGGTGGGGGAGCGTTGTCGGTGGCAGTAACGGTTTGTTTGGAGTTTATGTGGATTTGGTGGTTTTGTTTGTCATGAGAGGGCGAGTCAAGTGTGGGGTTGTGAAGTTTTCTAGGGGTGTGAATTGTGTGGGGGTGGAAGGGAGCTACTGACGAAAAACTGTCACAAGGGGGATTGGGGTGGTGGTGGAATAGCTGGGCATTTCTGGGGGCATGGTGGGAACATGGTTGTGTCCCTCGGTCGGCACGCGTGAGGTGGGGATTAACGGTGCGGGCGGTTCAGAGGGGTGAGAGGTGAGCGAGTTAGAAAACGGGATTTGCTGGGGAGACTGCGGAGGGTTGGTGGGGAAAAAGTTAGGTGTAGAACATGGGTTATTGGTGTAGGACTGGTGTATTGATTTGGGGTTTTTAACAGGACGAAGGTGGGGAATTTTTTTGGTGGCAGTAACGGTCTGGTTACAGGTTATGTGGGACTGGTGAGTTTGTTGGTCATGAGAGGGCGAGTCAAGTGTGGGGTTGTGAAATTTTCTAGGGGTGTGAATTGTGTGGGGGGGAAAAAGGAGCTACTGACGGAAAACTGTCACAAGGGAATTGTTGTTGGTTGTGGGATAGTTGCACATTTCTGGGGGCATGGGAAAAACATTGTTGGGTACATCGGTCGGCATTTTCTCTGGAAACATGTGTACATAAACATTGGATAGAATTATGGTTACATATATCAGAGTCTGTCCTGAAAACATGGGAGGATTTATTCTGGACAGAGTTACGAGAATTGAGGGGATTACCGAGAGGGAGTTGCTTGGACTTGTCTTCTTTCGTTTGTTGAGGCATTTTTTTACTGAATTGGGTGAGGTTTTGAGAGAACTCGGGGCAAGGGGAGGTTTTAGGAGTCACCTTAGTGCTAGCTGCAACTTGGTAACCCTGACTCAGGGTTTGTTGAGGGGGAGGGTGTTTTTTCTTTTTGGGAATGGGTTTCTGCGTGATTGGTTTGTCAGAGGCTTTGGGCTGGAATTTGTTTTTGAATGAGAACAGCCTTTGGCCGCAGTCAATCTGGGCCTGGAGTTTTTGAAGGAGGTCAAGTCCAAGGAAACCATCATAATGTTTACAGTTGGAGAAAAATACTGTGAATGTGTGATAACAACGAGCATGTGGGTCAGGAGTGGTTACTGATAGGGGTAAAGTGTCTCCTAGGAGATTTAAGTAAGTATCAGCAGCTGAGATGAGTTCTGTTTTGGTGTTTAACAAAGGGCCAAATAGTCGGGGATGTTTTTCATAGTAAGATTTGAACAAACATGACTTGGCAGCTCCCGTGTCGATTAGCAAGCGGACAGGAATGTCCTTGATTTTGGCCATGTAATAAATGGGGGCAGTGCGACTAGTTATGGCGTCCCCCGCCGAGCCCATCGTGGGCGGGGGATACTTTAAAAATCCTGGGGGTCGGTATCTACCTCCTCCAGGGTTTCCTCGGTATCGTCTGAGGTCATGATATGGGGGGCTATTTCCTCTTGTCCCCACTCCTCTTCATTTACAGAAATGCTAGGAGTAGAGGGGCGAGGTTTGGCAGAGTCACGAATTTGATGGAGGGCACACTGAGCATTACAGGCAGGGAAATCATAGGGGTTGATAATGACTAAGGTAGGGTTTTTACTTTGGTAGGTGTTGTAGTTGCTGTTCCGGTTGAAGATTCTGCGTGGCTGGGTCGGTTGGAACCGGGGTCTACTGGGTTGGGGCTTGCCGGAAGGGTAGGTGGGTCTGTTGTTGAAGGATGAGGCTGGGTAGGCATTCTTGGAGTTTTGGTGGTTGGTTTGCTGCGGGTGCGTGGGAAACCTCTTGATTGCAGCGATTTGGGTGGGTGCTTGTGTGCGCACGGCCAAAATACGTCGGATCGTGATGAGATCTTTTCTGTATCCGACGAAATCGTGCACCCGGAAATGGTCTTTTACTGCTGAGGGCAATATCGACACAAGGTTGACCAGAATTTGCTATTCTTGTTGGATTCTGGTCAACGTGGGGAAAGAAATGTTTATGTGTTGGGCAATCTTATTCGCTGTGGCATCTACATCGCCTTCGAATTTAGTGTTTTGGATATGGGTGTGGGCCACGAAAATGCCCAACAAAGGCTTAATGGCTTCTATCACTATTGGGCGAAATTCGTCCCAGGGTGCACTTAATAGGCAACCAGGGAAACGGCTTTTCCCAGGTGCGTTAATGTTACGGCTATTTTTTGTGCGTCCGTGGTATAAGCTAGGTCAAGTACGGGTTTCACTATGTCCATGAATGTTTCGATCTCATAAGTTTCCTCATCATAATGTGGGATGGGAACGTGAGAACGGTGCGCCATGATGTTCTCATGTTCTGGCTGTTCCAAACTTGCAATGTAATGCAACCTTTTATCCGAATCAAGAACCACCGCTGCCGCCAATGTTATGCCCTGTTTTTCTACAGGTTTAACTTGGGTAATGTGAGTTCTAAATGACTGGGTATATAAGGCTGCATGCACAATACAAGGTATGAGGAATAGAGAATACAAAATAAACACACGGTAACACGACACAAGTTCACGTTTATTGAAGTAAGTAAATAAAGAGCATGGAAAGATAATAATTCTCGTACAAAACAAATAATAGAAGGGAACTGCTAGCATTAGCGGATCTGGATGGAGCCTAGTCTCCCACTTCCAACGTTCAGGTATACTCTTCTGATCACGGGTTTAATTAGCAAGTTTTATTTTACTGGAAGACCTCAATATATTCATGTAATTCAATTTCACTGATTTGATCTCTTACTGGCTGGTCGCGTGCCCAAGTAGCAGCTCACAGTTAGGATTAGACACGCGTATATTGTAGAACACGGAATCTCTAGTAACCTCATGGGGGTACTGATCTAAGTTTTATATTCTCATGGTAGAAATATGTAGAACACAAATCAGTGGGCGAACGTTAGATATCACTAGAGTTTTAATATCTGAATAAGGTAATTACGAGAGTCAATGTCGCCTGTTAATTAATGAGCACTGATACGCTTAGTACGTCCCAAATGGAATGGTTAAATATGAGTTACACTGGGCAAGGTTATAGCCACTTTATAGAAAGTTAATAAGTGAGTGTCAAACTAGTACTATAATACTTAGTACTAGCAACATGAATCTTGAATAGTATTTGTAGATCGGGTCCTGGTTATCTTGCTTCCGGTGATGTTGGGGGCTAACGACTGGTTCCTCGGCCGTCCAGGTGGTCCAAAATGTAGGAAGTTCTCAAGTCGGATCTCTTGACGATCGTTGCTTGCTACACACTTATATACCCACGAATTTGTGTGAAGGTTATAAGGTGCACGTTAGGACTTGTACATGGACAGATCTTCTATTTAACTTCTGCCATGGAGTCTGCCGGCTCGGGAATCTCTCAACTCAGGAACAACACAAGGGCAGAGCTAGAGGTTAACTTCAGGGTAGTGACCACTGGTTGGTGTCTAACTTTCAACTGATTTGACTGGGGGCGGGAGCTAGGTTTATAGGCTCGGTTCTGGACCCTGTAGACAATGGGGATCTCGAGTCTTATGGACTTATTTGAGCTCTCAATAGATATGGGGACGGGGTAAGATGGTGGTTACTGTTGTGGCACATGGCTATAGGAAGCCTTCAATTTGTGATATAACTGAGCCTTAGTAAAAGGTACTATTTTGGCTATACTGGAAGTATTTATGGAAGGGAGACTGGATCTACTTTGCGGGGAGGACTGGGACAGCTGTGATAGGGGCGTCTCTCTTATATTGCTTAGTCTTTGTTCTATTGCATAGCTGAGGTGCTAATTTGACTATCCGAGTATGCAAAACAGGTGGATGGGTTATTGTGGGTATAGAGAAGTGAGTAAGGGGGTTAGACATGCATGGTTAGTTCATTGATAGGAAGAATTCCTAGGCTACCTGGCAATGACCCGGAAGTCAAAACAGGGGCCAGGTATACCTCTGCGGGGGTTGGGGTCTCCCTCCTCGGGTGGGTAAAAAGGAGTATCCGGGCGCTCTCTCTCTGGGATGGTCGTCCGGCGGCTGTGTCTAGGGGCTTGCCATATCACCAGTGTTTGTAATAACCCTCTGTTTATGAGACAGATGTGGGTGTTCTTAATATCAAAACCGAAGGTGCCTTGGCTAGCTGGGTGTACTCGGTTGGTTGTTAATTGCATGGCTTGCTGGATGTGGTGGAGACTGGTTGTTAACTCTGCCACATTTATCTGGAAGTATGGCAATAGAAATTAGTTACTGGCGAGGCGGCGAGCCTCGCACCGACGACCAGGGGGTGTAGGGTTGTAAATGGGTTGTAAGAGAATAGATGGCATGCAAGGGGTTAGTAAAGTTCTAATGTTGTTCTGGCCTACTAAGTGAAGGTAGGCTGGATAGGAGTATATATATAAAAGGTTGGAGAGCGTGAGCAACAGAAAATTCAAGGATCTTCAAGAGGTATGAGAGAGAGACTAGGTCGGACAAGAGTCGAGAAGCGCGGGTGTCTTAATGAGAGGGGGGGAAGTTCAGGGGCTACAGGGAAATTTGCCCCTAAGGTCCCTGGGCGTGGGGGTGGCATTAGGCTACAATTGATATTGGAGTTTGAAAAGACTGTGAAAGTACGTTAGTCAAATGCTACCGGGGGATGCAAATACAGGGTGGTATATGAGTCTGGAAAAGATAGAATCATGTGGACTGTGGGGCGGTGGGGGAGAAGGAGGTTAACTGTAGGTGTGTGCGAGACTTGTGGATAAAGTAAGGAAAGACATGGTGTATTATTTCTCATACATACGAGGGGTTATGGACCTATTATTTGACACGCTTTTTGTGTACGTCTATGTGTCCCTGGGAACTGCGTTTTCTATGAAATATAGACCCAAGGAAAGCGGCAGTTCGTAGGGGTACTACGTTATTGTTTCGAGGTACTATGATAGATACTGGTAACAAAGGTTATCTATACAATCTCTGGTTGGGGTAAGGATTACGTTACAGCATGGGTGTATTAACTTCTAAGGTATATAACATCTACTTCTCAGATGTAAGAACATACATAGATATAATTATGGCTGTCTGATGTGTTGGCATTGGCTCAACGTAGGGGACAGGGCATGGGTGTTTTTAATATGAATGTATATTCTTGTTCATCATCGTATAGGTAGAATCGGGCGGGTAAGGGGTGTAGGACACGAAGTAATATGGCGTAGAACTAGTATTGAACTAGTATACACTCAGTATTGAGTGTAGGACACGAGGGGGTAGTGTACGTGAGGTGTGGGATATGGTCAGTTTAGAAAAGGTATGTAGGTGCGGCCTGGAGCTGCTTAGCCCTGCGGGCTTGGGCCTGTCTGAGTTGGCTGGCTCGGTCAGCTAGTCCTTTCGTTCTGTGGACCTTTCTTTCGGGTGTTTCTGTGTGGTGTTCGCTCGTGGCTTCTGTGGTGGGCTTCTTGTTGTGGGGCATTTTAATAATGCTGATATTTGGCCTAATAATTGCTTGAACCGAGTCTCTAGTGTGACACTCTGATTCTGAGGCCTTAGCGACAAGTGCCCACCTCAAGGGTTTGACAGGTGGAAATTTATGAGTCCTACCTCCAACTTTAAAACTATAGTCTTACCTAGGATATCGTAAGCAATAGTTAACATGTTTGTGCCTGAAATTCGTTGCATCATATAAAAGTAATTCAATTATCCTTTGAAAGTTTTATTAGACTCTAAGTAAGTTGAGGAGCTCATTTAATCAAGGTATGGTTATTGTTGTGACAAAGGACGCTGACCCCGAGTCCTACAGAGCCTAGAGCCGTGGGTGCCAGCGTCATTCCCTCCCAGTCGCCAGCCTCGGGCGGACTAAGGGGAAATATTTGGCTTAACTCTGTATACATTTCCTTTTGTGTTGTGTTTAGATAAAACCTTCTGTTGAAGGTGAGTTGAAATGAATTGTGAAGTATTTAAGATAAGTTTTAAGACCATTTTTAAGCCCAGTTTCTTATATGTAACTACGAAATTATACGACATCCTTTGTCTTGGTCAAAGGTGAAATTATTCACTCCGTCTGATAATTAATCATTTAGATTTCAAATTCCATATTATTTGTCCTGCCAACCTTATTAATTATGTATAAGATAATAATGTTAATTGTATTATGTTAGTGTAGTATTATCACAGCAAGGATATACCGTTGTCGAGTTCAGTATATGTAACTTAATGTAACCAACATTCCTTTGCAAGTAGGGTGTATAGGCCTACACTCCGTTTTCTATTTGCCCATTTTCTTTATATATTTTTGAGGGTCAACTAAGTAAATTATATCTGTATCCCCAACCCTCCGTTTTCTATTTGGACCATTTTTCTTTATATATTTTTGAGGTTCAACTAAGTAAAATTTATCTGACCCAACAATTTATACAACCGTTATTTTGTTGTCTCTTATTGATACATTTGACCACTTTTGTAATGTTGATATGAATTAAGATATAGAATGTTGTCAGTTTTATTAATGGTAATGTTAATACCAGGTCCCAGGTCAGGAGCGAAGTCCAGGGAGAAGTACCAGGTGCAGAGAGTCCTGTGTCCACCCCAGTGGACATGACCTAGTGGCTGTACTGAGACAGGATGCTGTTGGTGTTATTGAGCCTTGAGCTAACCTTCACCCCATTGTGAGCTGTTGTACGCCTTATGAACCTAGTGACCGAGTGTGTGTTTACTAGGGTAGTGGCCTTGGGGTCACCTGTTGAAGGGTTTTAGTTAACTTTGATGTGGTGATAATAAGTAGTATTATATTCCGTGGTTGACTAAAGTAATAATCCTATTGATTTGTGTATCACAGTGAAAAGTGTATTGTTCTTTACAGTGTTTTAATATAGTTAAGAATACCAAACGGTATATTGTGTTTTTATTTATCCTGTGTCATTTAGACCATTTGCATTCATTCACCTGTATTTCCTTACATGCAACGGCCATTAAGCTACCAGAGTAATAAGTTGGACCAATCATCAAGTAAGGAAGAAACACAATAATGGACTAAGGGGAAATAATAAATAAGGAGGGGGTAACAGCAAAGTCCCAGGAACATTAGAAAAGAAAAGTAAAGACAACGAAAACCCCCCCTTACACCTGTTTTGACTTCCGGGTCATTGCCAGGTAGCACAGGAATTCTTCCTATCAATGAACTAACCATGTATGACTAACACCCTTACTAACCTGCATCATCTAAATCAGCACAGCACAAACTTCAGGTCACTCAAAATAAAATGGTTAGGTTCATGCTGAACCTAGGACCCAGATCACATGTTGGGCAGGAACAACTTCAGTCACTAGGTATGCTCAATGTTTCTGACAGGGCCAAACAAATCAGGATAACTAATGCCTTCAAAATTTTCTATGACAGAGCTCCAGAGTATCTAAAGAATGATTTTGTTAAAGCAAATGAGAGGAGTGGACATATTACAAGAAACATGATGTTTAATTTTAAGGTCCCGAGAATCCAAGGACAGGGTAAGCAAACATTCTTCTTCACTGCCATCAAAGACTGGAACGACCTACCCCAGTCAGTCCGTGAAAAGAGAACACTGTATTCCTTCAGACGTAGCCTGAAGGAACACCTGAACCGGACAGCTGCGAGAAGGGAGCACCAAGCTTATGTCTACTACTAAATACGACATAAGAGATAGACAAACCAAACTGAAATGATTACTGATTACGGATTACTGATATTTACTATAGGATGTAAGGTATCTTAAAATAACCCCCTAGAAATACTTTTTCTAAAGTATCTATTTCTTTATCCTCCCCTTTTCCCCAGCTAACCTAATCCCACAAGGACCCCAATGGAAATACGCCTAACGGCCTTATTGGGCTATCCTTAGTTGGAATTATGCAAGGCTGGTACATGTCATATTTGTAACAAACTATGTGGTACCAACTCTGTAAATTGCTGACTGAATAAATATTATTATTAACCTCTATTAACCCACAATAACCCATTAACCTTTCTTGCATACTCCGATAACCAAATTAGCACCTCAGCTATACCATAGAATGAAGACTGAGCAATCTAAGAGAGACGCTCCTATCAAATATGTCCCAAACCTCCTCGCAAAGTAGATCCAGTCTCTCTCCCCTAAATACTTCCAGTATAGCCAAAATAGTACCTCTTACTAAGGCTCAGTTATATCACATTATGAAGGCTCCATACAGCCATGTGCCACAACAGTAATCACCACCGTACCTAGTTCCCATATCAATTGAGAGCTCAAATAAGTCCATCAAAACTCGAGATCTCTATTGCCTACAGGGTCCAAAACCGAACCTATAAACCAAGCTCCAGCCCCCAGTAAAATCAGTTGAAAGATAGACACCAACCAGTGGTTGGTCCCTTGAGTTGACCTCTAGCTCTATCATTGTTTGTTCCTGAGAATTGAGTTCCAGAGCCGGCAGACTCCGTGGCAGATTTAGATAGAAGGATCTGTCCACGTAAAAGAAATCTACGTGCACCTTATAACCTTCATACAGACCGGGAAGCTGAGCGATCGACGTGAGATGCGCTTGGCGTTAATTCCGATCCAGATTGACAGGAAGATCCTAATATCTGTGATTCAGGTCTAGAAACCAGAGGGTATATAAGAGTGTAACCAGCAACGATCGCCAAGAGATCCGTCTTGAGAACTTTCTACATATGGACCATCTGGACGGCCGCGGAACCAGTCGTTAGCCCCCAACATCACGGACGCAAGATAACCAGGACCAGACCAATCAAATACTACCCAAGATTCACTCTATCAGTGCTACAGTGTTACAGTGCTATTTAGAGACTCACTTATTAATATTTCTATGAAGTGGCTATATCTTTGCCCCAGTATAATTCATATATAACCATGCCATTAGGAAGTGCTAAGCGTATCAGTGTTTATTAATTAACAGGCGATATTAACTCTCGTAATTACTCATATATCCAGATATTATTACATAGCAGTGAAACCCTAGTGATATCTGATGTTCGCCCACTGATTTGCGTTCTATGTGTTTCTGATACAAGAATATAAAACTTAGATCAGTACCCCCCTGAGGTTACTAGAATTCCCGTGCTCTAAAATACGCGTGTCTAATCTAGTCTGTGAACTACTACTTGTGCACCAGAGCTACCAGTGATAAATCTAATAGTGAATATGAATCTATAAGTAACATTTATGGTCTCCAGTATCTAAACTTGTGAATAAAGCCAGTGATCAGAAGATTAATACCTGAACGTTGGAAGTGGGAGACTAGGCTCCATCCAGATCCACTTAATGCTAGTGTTGTTCAATTCCATCATTTGTCTTGTATGAGTATTCATAACTTCTTATGCTTCATATTAATCATCATCAAGAAAACTACAGAAGTGTGTACATCAATAAAAGTGATCGTGTGTCTTGTTACCGTGTGTTTATTTTGTGTTCTCTATTCCTCATACCTTGTTTTGTGCATGCAGCCTTCTATACCCAGTCAGTTAGAACTCACATTACCCAAGTTAATCCTGTAGAAAAACAGGGCATAACACTAATATAATTTTTGTCATTCTACGCTGTACTCTCTCCAATGAATCTATGTCCATTCTGTAATAAGGACACCAAAATTGGACAGCATAATCCATATGGGGTCTCACTAATGACAAGTAAAGTTTTTAAGATAACATCAGCAGTTCTGTTACTCACACTCCTAGAGATGAACCCGAGAATCCTGTTTGCCTTATTACGAACGCTTATACACTGTTTTCTAGGCTTCAAATCATTGCTAACAAACACACCTAGATCTTTCTCGCAGTCTGAATTTTCTAATTCTAAATTATCTAGTTTATATTTAACATTTGTTTGCATCTTCCCTATCTTTAATACCTTGCATTTGGCAATGTTAAACTTCATCTGCCAATTTACTGACCATTCATGTAAGGTATCTAGATCCCTTTGGAGGTACTCTATATCGCTATCTGAATCAATTGATCTCCCAATTTTAGTATCGTCTGCGAATTTACTTATCCTACTAGTTATACCTAAATCTAGGTCATTTATGTATATACAAAACAACAGCGGACCTAATACCGATCCCTGGGGGACACCACTTTTGACTGCTCCCCACTCTGACTTGGTACCATTTATGCGGACTCTCTGTTTCCTACCAATTAGCCATGACCTAATCCATCCCAACAACGATCCTCCTATGCCATGTGCCTCAACCTTTCTCATCAATCTCTCATGAGGGACTCTGTCAAAAGCTTTACTGAAATCTAAATAAATAATATCATATGACTTGTCACTATCTACTGCTTTATATACCTCTGAGAAAAAGCTAAGCAAATTAGTAAGGCAAGAACGTCCCTGAGTGAATCCATGCTGAGAAGAATTTATTAAGTTAAATTTGTCCAAGTGGCTTCTAATTTTCCTAGCAATAATAGACTCTAGCAACTTTCCTATGATTGATGTGAGACTAATGGGATGGTAATTGGATGCTATCGATTGATCACCTTTTTTGAAGATCGGAACTACATTTGCAAGCTTCCAAGCTTCTGGAACTAAACCTGTTCCTAATGGCTTGTTAAATAAAAATGCTAATGGGCTACTTAACTCATCTCTGCATTCTTTTAATACTCTAGCATATACCTCGTCAGGACCAGGCGATTTTTGAGGTTTCAGGCTGTCAATTTTCTTAAGACATCATTTCTACTTATACTAACTGTACTTAACATATTTTCTATACTATCACTATATACCATATTGACTTCTGGAATCTGTGCCAAATTTTCATTATTGAAAACGGAAAGAAACTGACTATTTAATGTACTGCACATTTCTAAATAATTTTCTGTTATTTCTCCTATTGAAGTTTTTAGAGGGCCTATTACATCTCTAACTTTAGATTTATATAGTTGGTAAAAAGCTTTAGGGTTATTTTTTGAGTCAGTGGCTATCCTTATTTCATAATTTCTTTTTGCTTTCCTGATTTCCTTTTTGACCTTTTAACCGGTGATGAAGCCCCGATATGTTACTCTTGGATGGGGGCCTTAAATACAATGTTTCAGGCACAGGCCGGATTAACAATGTATCGGATGAACGTAAGAGAGTCGGGAAAAGCGACCTTCTTATCTATATCTGGCCTTTAAAAGAGGTTCAGGGGACTCGGGCGGTTTTGACACCTTTTAGTTAACAATTTTGATGGGAGTCCACAGCCAATTGTTACTAAGGAGTTATTCTTGCAGAGTCCTCAATTAAGAGTTTCTCACATAATCCCTTCTAACATAACAAGATCTTTCTGTCCTAGACCAGTTATGAGTTGAATATACTAGTGTTTACTATTTTAATTTAGTCACTGTTGGGAAGCGTTTTTTCTGTTGCAACAACCACTAAATTATAACAGAAAACGTACTCGGATGGATAACTTATTGAATCTGGGGGTCCAGAATCCTATAAGTTATTCAAGGGGAGTCACTAATATTATATTCTATGATTGCTTGTAAACCCAAGTAGAAGAGGACACACTACAATGCGTTTATAAGACAATCAATATTTGGTAAATCAGTTATTTGCAGATATGATATTACCTTACGGGGGTCCGGGTGTAATACAATATTCACAAAAGGGTAATCTACCTACTCACAGGTTTTCACAGACTACTGGAGGCCGAATTATCAGGAATCTTGAGGGTGGAGTATACTAGACTTCAAGCAGAGCGGCAGGCCGTTGATTTGAGAGCTAATATTGAACTGGCCGAATGTTGCCTCTGTGGTGTATTTATAGGCTTGGTCAAGGGAACAAAGAATATTCTAGAATTACTGGATGTCCGGGCTAGGAAGTAGTTAATTTATTCTTGTTAACTTAGGGGGGTAGTGAAAGGGGTCTTTATCTCGACAGTATGTAGTTCGTAATATGATTGGTTATTGTGGACATCTTTACTCTAGTACAAGTTAGTAGTTACTATTAGAGTTGGATAGAGCAGGATTTGGTCAAGGGTGGCACTACTCTACTGGCCCAGGCTGGAAGGCATTATTCATCAATTCACATAAGTATCCTTCTCTGGTCTAGCTGACATGCTATTCAGAATCTAGGATGGGTTAAGGGGGATTTTGGTTTTGGTTACTACATAATTAGTATGTCGAGCATTTATTATGATAATGCTGTGGGTGATTCAATATGGTGCAGACGGTGCCGAGAGCTTCAAGATTCAGGTGCAGCTTCGTTTGCGGGTAAGTATACAGGGTGCTCGAAAACCAGTGGTGGGCGCGCTCCGGTGGGACCGGTAATGCGGCAGCGCTTCGCGCTCCTCAGACTTAAGGTAATGCGGCAGCGCTCACGCGCTCCTTTGGTCAGCCGACCCGATGCGCTTCCCGCTCTGCGCTCCTGCGCTCCGCGCTCCCAAAAATAGGTATATAATAAAAAAAAGTAAAAAACAGCTTCTAGAAGTTATTTAATTATTTACCTAAATTAATACAGTCCTTTGTCTTTCACTTCATTAAATTAAAAAAATTAAAAAAATTAAAAAAATTAAAAAAAACTCAAGTCATGGTGTCTTTTTGAAGTTTAAGTTTCTCACTTTCTCAGTTTCTGTAATTCTTTATGTCATATCAATGATATGATTGATATCATTGTGACATTGTGACTGTCCATTGATATCTATGATATGACATAAAGAATTACAGAAACTGTCCAAACTGAGAAATTTAAACAGTTAAACTTATCAAGCTAACAAGCCTAACAATACAATAACAACATGATTAGTTGATTACATGATTAAACGATTAATAATTTAATATCATAATATGATATGATTGATATGATGATATCATTAATAATTTATTAATTCGTAAGCCGTAACTTGCCCGTAAGGTTTACTTAGCGTTAGCAAAAGCCAAAAAAAGTCAGTAACAAGTTAACAACTGTAACACTGTCAGTCTGTCACTATCATAGTATCACTGTATCACAGTTCACTAACACCGTGAGTAACACCGTACGATGACTGTACACGATAATGACGTTCTTGAACCTGTTGTTGACAGGAAAAATCGCTTCCGGAGTGCCAGAAAGGAGCGCGAAATTCAAGCTGCGCTCCGCGCCTGCACTCCGAGTTCAGATTTTTGCCGCTCCTCGCTCCGCGCTCCTCTATATTGGTAGTGCGCACCGGATCGTAGAGCGCAGAACGCCAAATCGGCGCGCCCACGCCCATCACTGTCGAAAACGAAACATTTATAATTGCAGGGCGTAATATACAGGGAACATGAAGTAAAAACTTCTAAATAACCAATGCCGCCTTACTACGTACCAATAATGAGATACAGACATTTAAAAAATGTAAATGAACCCAAGACGAGACCATTGACGAAAATAGGTGGCAATTATCCGAAAACAGATCACACACACTGACACACACACACCCACACCATTAGACCAGTGTCAATACAGACAGAGGGAGCTATATTCCTTTCACCCAAAGACAGGCAGAGAGTGTTACAAGGAGTAGAGACCCTGTAGTAGCCTACTCTTAAGGGGGGGGGGGGGGGGGCGTATTTATTTACTTATTTATTTAGTTCAGTCAGGAACAAACCCGCTCTCCCTTAAAGGAGTAGGGAGGATCAGCAAGCGAAAGGCTTGCTGATCCCTTAGTGAGAGTAAATTCCGGAGGTGTGATCCCCAGTCCCAACCTCCAGGGGCTATCTGCACCACAAAAGTGACGAGCGATTGGGTCGCCACATCCCTAAGCCAACACCACATCCCTATGCCTATTTATTTATATTTTCATTATTTTTCAGTTTCCTCCCTAGACTTCCATCAAGCTTAATAAAAAAAAAAAAAAAACTCATGAACACCCCCTTCAAGATAAATTTGTAAATTTTTTAGTAGAAAGTGTCCCGGCTGAAGGCCAGTTCCTCCTAAATTATAGGCTCGCTATCGCTCGCCATGAAAAAAATCGACACCTAAATGGCACGAAAGGTCTTAATATTGACAAAGAATTGGGCGAAAAGTCTTAAAATCGTCAAACTAATGGGCCGGTAATGAAGGGTTAACTCGCTCTACTGTAGCCTATACTGTAAACAAATCAAGGGTATAAACAAAGGTGTGAAGAAGGTATAGGAACTCATTGGGTATATAAACAAAGGTGTGCAGAAGGTATAGGAACTCATTGTGATATAAACAAAGGTGTGAAGAAGGTATAGGAACTCATTGGGTATAAACAAAGGTGTGAAGAAGGTATAGGAACTCATTGTGTATATAAACAAAGGTGTGAAGAAGGTATAGGAACTCATTGGGTATATAAACAAAGGTGTGCAGAAGGTATAGGAACTCATTGTGATATAAACAAAGGTGTGAAGAAGGTATAGGAACTCATTGGGTATAAACAAAGGTGTGAAGAAGGTATAGGAACTCATTGTGTATATAAACAAAGGTGTGAAGAAGGTATAGGAACTCATTGTGTATATAAACAAAGGTGTGAAGAAGGTATAGGAACTCATTGGGTATATAAACAAAGGTGTGAAGAAGGTATAGGAACTCATTGGGTATATAAACAAAGGTGTGAAGAAGGTATAGGAACTCATTGGGTATATAAACAAAGGTGTGAAGAAGGTATAGGAACTTATTGGGTATATAAACAAAGGTGTGAAGAAGGTATAGGAACTCATTGTGTATATAAACAAAGGTGTGAAGAAGGTATAGGAACTCATTGGGTATATAAACAAAGGTGTGAAGAAGGTATAGGAACTCATTGGGTATATTGATAGTGATGTGCACCTCTATTTTTAAGGGGAGGCAGTTGGTTTTTCGAGTCCTCCTCCCTCATGTTTAGCCCTATTAGTTATGAGATTTCAAGGCATTCGCCCCATTAGTTTGGCGATTTTCAGACCTTTTGCCCCATTTCTTTGACAATATTAAGACCTTTCGTGCCATTTAGGTGTAGACTTTTCTCCTGGCGAGCGATAGCGAGCCTGTAATTGAAGAGAATTCGGCCTTCGGCCGTGACATTTTTCTACCGAAAAATGTACAAATTTCTTGTGGGTGTTTCTTTAAGTTTGATAGAGGTTTAGAGAGCAAACTAAACCCCCTCCTTAAACCATTGAGCCAAACCAGTCAATTATTTAATAGATGGATTTATTAGATCATTACCACCAATATTCCTTTCAATGGGTAAACAAGCTATTATGGACACTTTAACACACTTTTCCATACCCATAAAGGTTTAGAGTGTAGGGTATAATAAGGGTATGAATAGGGATATATAACTAATGGGTATATTGACAGTGATTCACCTTTCTATCCATATGTGTGATGGATGGTTATTACTACCACTATACCTGTGTAGGGGTCATTCATTTATTGAGGGCACTTTAATTGCCCTCTTCATACCCATAATTGTTGACGCTAGTTCCAAGTTAGTAGATCTGGTATTGAACACCTTTTTTTTTTCTTACACTGTAAACATTTCTAATACCACCGTCTCTTATATATATTGACTTCCGGTTACTGAGAGAGAGAGAGAAAGAGAGAGAGAGATTAATACCAGAAGTAGAGATGGTAGGAAAAGCAATGGGGTAAGCTAGAGAGCAAAAACAAAAAACAGAAAAACAAAATATGAGAGAGAGAGAAAGAGAGAGAGAGAGGGGGGGGGGACGTATTATATTGTTGAAGAATAAGATCAAAGATAGTAAACGGACATACTACAGAAGCTTCCCCCCCTTTCTCCTTCCCGTCTTGCCTCCTCCCGTTTTCTTTGGTCGATTCCCAGTTTCTTCTACCTCGCACTTACCCGCTTCCCATTTTCTGTTTCCATTGGGACTGTCTAATAGGCGATTTCACAGATGCGGACACTGTATTGAGTTAAGTGATAAAACGGCCTGAAGTTAGTAAAAGGTGTTTATTGAACCCATTCAAAAGCTTACAATATGCTTACTGAGGCCATCCAAGATCAACATCAGGTAGAAACAGTAAAGACTTCAAGATTTTTTTCAATGTTGCTTAAACATCCATCAACCTTAAACAAAATAACACCACCAAGACCCCACTTCAAGATAAATTTGTAAATTTTTTAGAAGAAAACTGTCCCGGCCAATGGTCGGTTCCTCCATATTACAGGCTCGCTATCATTCGTTAGAATCGACAAAGCAATGGAGGGAAAGGTCTTAGAATCATCAAATTAATGAGGTGAACGTCTTAAAATCTCAAAACCTATGGGGCTAAACATGAGGGAGAAGGGGTCCAGAAAAACATCCTCTAAAATGGCATTCATGGGCCTTGGATTGATTTTTTTGGTTATCACAATTGTCCAAATCTAACCATCAATTAATTGTATCGCAATTGTTTTTTCGACCATGAGTCTCCTGTGAACGCACCTATTACCCTGTGTACTGTTGTTCATTAATGTGAATGTAACACACACATACACACACTGTGTGTGTGTGGAGTATGTGTGTGTGTATGTGTGTATGGGTTATGTGTGTGTGTATGTGTGTAGGGGTTATGTGTGTGTGTGTGTATGGAGTATGTGTACGTGTGTGTATGGAGCGTGTGTACGTGTGTGTATGGAGTATGTGTATGTGTGTGTATGGAGTATGTGTATGTGTGTTTATGCCTTTATGGAGTATGTGTGTGTATGGTGTATGTGTGTGTATGGAGTATGTGTGTGTATGGAGTATGTGTATGTGTGTGTATGGAGTATGTGTATGAGCGTGTATGGAGTATGTGTATGTGTGTGTATGGAGTATGTGTATGTGTGTGTATGGAATATGTGTATGTGTGTGTATGGAGTATGTGTATGTGTGTGTATGGAGTATGTGTATGTGTGTTTATGGAGTATATGTGTGTATGGAGTATGTGTATGAGTGTGTATGGAGTATGTGTATGTGTGTGTATGGAGTATGTGTATGTGTGTGTATGGAGTATGTGTATGTGTGTGTATGGAGTATGTGTATGTGTGTGTATGGAGTATGTGTATGAGTGTGTATGGTGTATGTGTGTGTATGGAGTATGTGTATGTGTGTTTATGGAGTATGTGTATGTGTGTGTATGGAGTATGTGTATGTGTGTGTATGGAGTATGTGTATGAGTGTGTATGGAGTATGTGTATGTGTGTGTATGGATTATGTGTATGTGTGTGTATGGAGTATGTGTATGGAGTATGTGTATGTGTGTGTATGGAGTATGTGTATGAGTGTGTATGGAGTATGTGTATGTGTGTGTATGGAGTATGTGTATGTGTGTGTATGGAGTATGTGTATGTGTGTGTATGGAGTATGTGTATGTGTGTGTATGGAGTATGTGTATATGTGTGTATGGAGTGTGTGTATGGAGTATGTGTATGTGTGTGTATGGAGTATGTGTATGTGTGTGTATGGAGTATGTGTATGAGTGTGTATGGAGTATGTGTATGTGTGTGTATGGAGTATGTGTATGTGTGTGTATGGAGTATGTGTATGTGTGTGTGTATGGAGTATGTGTATGTGTGTGTATGGAGTATGTGTATGTGTGTCTATGGAGTATGTGTATGTGTGCGTATGGAGTATGTGTATATGTGTGTATGGAATATGTGTATGAGTGTGTATGGAGTATGTGTATGTGTGTGTATGGAGTATGTGTATGTGTGTGTATGGAGTATGTGTATGTGTGTGTATGGAGTATGTGTATGTGTGTGTATGGAGTATGTGTATGTGTGTGTATGGAGTATGTGTATGTGTGTGTATGGAGTATGTGTATGTGTGTGTATGGAGTATGTGTATGTGTGTGTATGAGTGTGTATGGAGTATGTGTATGTAGTATGTGTATGGAGTATGTGTATGTATGTGTATGGAGTATGTGTATGGAGTATGTGTATGTGTGTGTATAGATTATGTGTATGAGTGTGTATGGAGTATGTGTATGTGTGTGTATGAAGTATGTGTATGGAGTATGTGTATATGTGTGTATGGAGTATGTGTATGTGTGTGTATGGAGTATGTGTATGAGTGTGTATGGAGTATGTGTATGTGTGTGTATGGAGTATGTGTATGTATGTGTATGGAGTATGTGTATGAGTGTGTATGGTGTATGTGTGTGTATGGAGTATGTGTATGGAGTATGTGTATGAGTGTGTATGGAGTATGTGTATGAGTGTGTATGGAGTATGTGTATGAGTGTGTATGGAGTATGTGTATGGAGTATGTGTATGTGTGTGTATGGAGTATGTGTATGTGTGTGTATGGAGTATGTGTATGTGTGTGTATGGAGTACCGGTATGTGTATGTGTGTGTATGGAGCAAAGGAGGCGAGAAAACGAGGCAGAGAGAAGGAAGGCAAAACTAAAACAAAACAAATAAAGACAACGAACAGAGGAAGATCAGAAGGAAATACCACCACCAAGAACAATGCATAATAAAATATCTGCAATGCCACGCCAAAACTCCCCCACACCAACAAGAAACAGCACGAACAAAAGAAGACAAAAGGTGAATCAAACTATAGAGGAAAGGAGAAGAACATCAACGATGGAATGCGCACGCGGAGGAATAGGCCTACCACGTGTACCAAATTACCACCAGAACTCCAGGAGTATTACCCGACATTATTTCCAGTGAAGGAAAGTAAGAGAAGAGTAGATGAGGAATTTGGAAGGAATCTGAGTGCAAAATGGAGGGAGAGTAAGAAACTGTTCTGGAAAGAAGTCAAGAAAGTTAGGGAAGGTAGCAAGGGAAACAGTAAGGGTGTGAAAGATAAGAATGGGAGAATGCTAGCCGAGAAGCAAGAGAGAGTCGAAAGATGGAGGGAGTACTTCAGTGAGTTGCTAAATGTAAGGAATGAAGAGCCAGCAAACATAGCTGGATATGGTATGGGAGGGAGAAGAAGAGAAGTAGTGGAGGAGGAGGTGGGGATCAGGAGGTCAGAAGTGTGGGAAGCCATGAAAAGAGTGAAGTTGGGGAAAGCACCAGGAACAGATGGAGTGTGTGGGGAAATGTTGAGGTATGGTGGTGAGATAGTGATAGAATGGGTATGGAAAATGTGCAAACTAGCATGGGAGAAGGGGAGTGCACCCGATGACTGGAAGACTGGCATAATAGTCCCCCTATATAAGGGCAAAGGGGAAAGAGGAGTGTGTGGTAAACACCGAGGAATATGTCTTCTAAGCGTAGTAGGGAAGGTATACAGTAAGGTAGTGATTGAGAGAGTGAGAGAGAGAACTGTTACGTCCTGGGATATATAAACACTGGGCTCTTTCTATTGGACTAGGTATGCGGCAACAAGCAACAACGGAAAACGCTAGATCCAACCCTTATCTATAAACCCAGGCAACAAACCACCCTAAACCGTCAAGAGTCCTGCCTAGGTATCCTATGACTCGGTTACAGGGTGCACGCACTATAGACTGCTGATAGTCAAGCAGGCTATATAAAAGATCACACCATTAAGTTGACTTAAAGCTTCAAGGAAAAGATAGATAACGGAATTAAATTGCAGAAACAATTTAATAACAAACTAGAAGAAAGTACATTTAACGTTACGTTAATTAATACAACTAATCACCCCTGCGTGAAAGAAGGTGAAAGCAAACAGTCCTCAAAACATCGTACAGGTAGACAAGATGCGGGTTTCTAAACTGCATGTGGCTACTGTAGGATCTGATGCTTAGCAAAGAAAATATGTTACGGATTTAGAGAACTCTTAACTCATAAGCAGGAATAAATACTAGTGATAGGCCATACAGTGTATAATGGCATAGGTATAATTAAATAAAGGCAGCAACTCGCAACATAACCACATACAGGTGTGCTTCTCACTCTTAGTCAGGCAAGCCTGCTCGGACAGAGTCTCTAAGTCCCACCCTGACTCACAATGCTCACAAAAACGGTAAACTGTGGCACAATAACAAGCATACAGAAATAATAAACCCCTAGCTGTTAATCTGCCAGGTGGCAGAGGTCTAGCTGGAAGGATATAGGCTTCGGATACCCGGGCTGAGCCACCTGCTCTAGCCTAGGGACGTTCCCAAGTCTGTGCGCCAAATTACTCTAATTGAAAGGGTGCTCTCTTGAGAGACTCAGATCGCAAGTATCTGACTCTCTCCTGGTGACCCTAAAACAAAAGCAAGACGTGCTAGCGCAGTGCTGAGTGGACTAGGCAAGGGCCCTCACACAACACAACACTAGACACACAGGGACACAGACAAGAAAATGCCCCCAGACTCCCACGGGTATCCTAGTAAAGTCGTGCGGGTCCACAGGACTCGCACCAGCAGACTTTACTTAAAGGATCGCAAAAAGCCTCCCCTCCGGTCTAGCCCCTGCTAACCCGACACAAGAACATGAAACAAGCATGAAACCACCAAATATGAGACAACAAAAAAGCTTCCTAGGTCTCATTAACAATTACGTCTCTGCATAAGGCCCAAAATCCTATCTAGTTATCTGAGAGCTCGTCGTTAATACAATAATAGATATAAGGTCTATCAAGGGGATGGGATAATTAAATAGATTGGTGAAGTAGTGGAAAGAAGGTATACAAAGTAAGAGAGAATGTTTCTAAGTGGGGTGGAGAGGGATAGATATCAAGGGGGTCCGAAGGGTACGACAATGAGGTGAGGTCTGAGTCTTGAATCTGTCTGGACCCCACCCTAGGCAAACAAAATACATCCCAGGCTTGGCAACACTCAACACTGTTGCCTGGTCAAAATCCTCTACCCCGTGCGTGAGTCGAAACTAAGCCTAACGTTGCAATCAAATGCATATGGCAACGCTTCAGGCTCGTCCCAAGCTGGCAAGCGAAGCAACGTCCCAAGCCGGTCTCTCTCTCCCGCTCGTCTCCTCCCGCCCTCACTAGACTTACATCTTATATATTATAATGAAATAATCAACTATCGAGAATAAAATATACTAAGATGCGTTGGTTAAGAATAAGGGCAGCTTCAAGCTGTGAAACAACATAAAAATATCCCAGACATTAGTTACGTTGTCGTAGGATATATACTAAGGAAAAGCCTGCCGACCGGCTGCCACCAGCCGGTTTCTAAACGGCTGGGCAGCCGACGCGCGTGCATGCCCGCACGTGGCTACTATGCAGAAGCGTCACAGAACGGAGAAATGGATAGGCGACGAGCAGGGAGGTTTTAGGAAGGGAAGAGGATGTGTAGATCAGATTTTTACCCTGAATTGTGTTGTGGAGAAGTATCTGGAGAAGAAACAAAAGGTGTATGTTGCCTTTATGGACTTGGAAAAGGCCTATGACAGAGTGGATAGAGAAGGTTTGTGGAAAGTACTTAGAATATACGGAGTAGAGGGCAAGTTGCTGAAAGGAGTGAAGAGCAAGTATGAGGGTGCAAAGGCAGCAGTATGTGTGGAGAGTGAGCAGAGCGAGTTCTTTGACCTGAATGTTGGTTTGAAACAGGGGTGTGTGATGTCCCCGTGGTTGTTTACTGTGTATATGGATGGAGTCATGAAAGAAATACTATCAAGAGCAGTGGATGTTGGTGTATCGCTGAAAAGGGAGGGAATTGAGTGGAAGCTACCTACAGTATACTGCTGTTTGCGGATGATACAGTTCTGATGAGTGATAATGAATGGGAGTTGCAGGGTCTGGTAAATGAGTTTGGAACAGTGTGCGAAGAACGGAATTTGAAGGTAAATGCGGGGAAGAGCAAGGTTATGGTCTTCGAAAGGGGTGAAGTCACAGAGTGTGAGGTGAAGCTGAACGGTCAGGCTATGGAGATCATCAACTTTTTTAAGTATCTGGGCAGTGTGTTGAGTAAAGATGGGACTATGGATGAAGAAGTGCGGGAGAGGGTACAACAGGGGAAGAGGGTTGTAGGAATGCTAAAAGCAGTAACAAGAAATAGGGTGGTCAGTATGGAAGTGAAGAAGTCCTTGCATGACAGTGTGGTAATCCCGACACTGACTTACGGAAGCAAAGCATGGACGTTGGTTGAGAGACTCAGACCAGGAGTGAGAGAAGTGGAAATGAATTACTTAAGGAGTGCGTGCAGAGTTACATGGAGGGATAGACAGACTAATGAGGAAGTAAGAAGGAGGTGTGGTGTGGAGGTAGATGTGCTGGAAAGTGTGAAAAGGAACAACTTGAGATGGTTCGGCCATATGGAACGTATGGAAAGCGAGAGAATGACTAAGAGGGTGTACGAGAGCGAGGTGGAGGGACAGAGAGGGAGAGGTAGACCAAATGAGAGGTGGAAGGATGGAGTGAGGAAGTACATGAACGAAGGCGGTGCTGGTTGGGGGAGGGGCGTCGACTGACTGGGGACAGAGGTGCATGGGGGTGGTTCGTTCGTGGCCACCCCTTCGGGGATCACGGCGTCAGGCAATAGATATATAGATAGATAGATTTCATAACAATAATACTCCCACGCCCGCTACAAACACCGGAAGAGATGCCTGGATTGCCACCATTTCATCGGAGCGTCCATTAACGCCCGGAAAGAATATTAATACTCCTTCCACCTTCCAAGAAGCCCCAAAAGACGTATAATATTCAGCCAAGAGAAGGACTACCAGCACCACCACCGGAGTAGAGACTTACGCCCTACTTACACTCAAGGGCCGGATCACCTGCCCACAAACTTCTAGACTAGACTTGTGACCTTCTGACCCCAGAAGACCTACCCCGGGACATCTCAGCTAAAGTCGTCACTATCCCGACGAAAGCTGAACAGGGCGAGCAATTCTAGGGATTTCATAATACTGGCATGCTAGAAGTGATAGTCCTAGGATTACCCTCCCATTCAAGTAAAGATTGCATTCATGCTGAATATCTTGAAAGGTCTGAGGAGTTCTTTTTCCTATTGAGAAAATATTGTTAGACGTACCATGGTAATTGTCCTAACATAATAATCCCCAATAGGTGGCAACTTTTAATATTACAAGTATAACATTACGGACATGCCCCAAAATTACTTTTATCAACTCTGCATAAGCAGAGCTTGGTATCGCGCGCACCCCCCCCCCCCCCCCCCCCCCCCCCCCTCGATAGTGGTACCATGCCAGCCGAAAGTCTGTCTGTCTGTCGTTTTTTTTGTTTTTTCTATGTGAATGAGGGAGACAAAAGGCATAACTGCCAGCAGCGAGTGCCTACCCCAAATTTCAAAGAGTGACAGGGCTGAAATCAAGGGACGTTCGATCTAAAATGCCTGGACATACGGAGTTTGAAGCAATTTAAGTCATAGGAAGAGGGAAAGACTGATTCTGGAAGAGAGTTCCAAAGCTCAGCAGTTGAATAGAAGAAAGTCTGAGAATAGCATTTCACTCTTGGGCTGGAAAGTTGCACAGAGTAAGGGTGGGATTGTGTTGCAAGGCGGGTACTACGTACCCTACATAGAGGAGGTGGTATACACTGGGAAAGCTCCGAGGAACACTGATTATTGTAATAGCGATAGAATAGCGAGAGAGATGCAACATTGCGGCAAAGAGAGAGAGATTGCAGAGATTTGGTGAGTGGACGGGAGTTAATTATATGAAAGGCTTTCCTTTCTACTTTATCTAGGAATGCGGTGTGAGAGGAACCTCCCCACACATGTGAACAATACTCAATACAAGGACGCACTGTGCCCCTGTACAGAGCAAGAAGCTGCGCAGGGGTAAAGAACCCCTCGAGGCGGTTGAGCACACCCAGCTTCTGGGAGGCTGCCTTAGCAAGACTGGTAATATGGTCTTTCCAATTGAGAGCAGAAGAAAAAGAGACACCAAGAACATTGAGAAAAGTTGAAGGGTTGATTTTTGTATTGTTGAAGAATAAGGGATAGTCCTCTGGAGGTTTCTGACGGGTAGTAAGATGTATAAATTGAGTTTTGGAAGCATTAAATGCAACAAGGGTTTCTCTACCCCATTGGAAATATTAGCTAGATCAGATGATAAGTGTTTTATGGCTTCATTACGTTTGCTTTTAAGGGACTGCTGGCTGGGACATTCTGGAAAACTAATTGAGTGGTGTAAAGTAGAGTCGACTGCATATGAATGGACGGGACTGCATGTACAGTTGAGAAGATGATTTATGAAAATTAGAAAGATAATAGGAGATAGGACAGAACCCTGAGGAACACCGGGGTTGATAGGATGAGGAAATGAGCGATGGCCGTCCACAACTGCAGCTATGGAACGGCCGGAAAGGAAATTAGAGACAAAGGCACAGATGGAAGGACAGAAACCGAAGGAGGGCATTTTGGAAGTTAAAGATTTGTGCCAGACTCTGTCGAAGGCCTTCGATATCTCTAGTGCAACAGAAAAAGTCTCACCGAAGTCCCGAAAGTTGGATGACCAAGAGTTAGTAAGATATGAAAGATCACCAGTAGAGCGACCCTTAATTAAGGAAACCATACTGGCGATCTGAGAGCAGATTATGAGAAGAGAAATGCTTAAGAAATTTGGAAGCAAGAATAGTTTCAAAAACTTTAGAGATACAAGAGATGAGAGCAATTGGACGATAATTGGAGGGTTGAGAGCGGTCACCCTTCTTTGGGACAGGTTGGATGAGAGCAAACTTCCAGCAAGAAGGAAAGACGTTAGAGAAGAGACAGAGACGAAAGAGTTTGCCTAGGCAGGGGGTCAGCACGGAAGCACAGTTTTTAAGTACAACAGGAGGAACACCGTCCAGACCGTACGCCTTCTTAGTATTAAGCCCAGAGAGGGTAGAAAGTACATTTTTAGAAGAGATTACGATATTAGGCATAAGTAGGAGAGAGGGGGTGGAGAAGGAGGAATAGTACCGGAATCATCCAAGGTATAGTTTCTGGCAAAAGTTTGAGCAAGGAGTTCAGCTTTTACAGAGGAAGAAGTGATGGTTGTGCCATCAGAGTGGAAAAGGGGAGGGAAAGATGAGGAAGAAAAGTTGTTGGAGAGGTTTTTGGCTAGATGCCAGAAAGATTGGGAAGAGCTGGAGTTGGATAGTTCAGTGCATTTATTAATTATTGATGAAAGAGTGCTTGGCAAGTCGAAGAACAGATTTGGCTTGATTCCGGGGAGAAAATATAGGAAGAATGAGAATCTTGAGTTTTATGGTATCGGTACCGTTTGAATGCTTCCTCCTTGTTGCGGACAGCAGTAGAACAAGCGTGAGTAAACCAAAAAAATTTTGCATCAGACTGCGAGAAAGAAAATGGAATGTACGCTTCCATGCCCGAAAGGATTACCTCGGTAATGCATTCAGCACTCTCCGAGGGTCCTCGGTCACGGAAGCAGAAGTCATTCAATGGGAAATCAAAGAAGTACTGCCGGAGAGCCTCCCAGTCGGCAACGCCAGTGCCACAAGCGCCGCCGGCTGGGAGGATCGGATGGCTGTACTGAAGAGATAGGACAGGTGACGGAGATAAGTTTATGGTCGGAGGAGCCCAAAGGAGAGAAAAGATTGACAGTATAAGCAGAAGGGTTAGAAGTCAGTAATAAATCAAGAATGTTGGGCCGATCTCCGAAGTGATCCGGGATACGGATGGGTTGCTGGACCAGCTGCTCTAGGTCACTTATGATAGAAAAGACATAGGCTTGTTCACCAGGTTGGTCAGTAGAGTGAGAGGAGAGCCATTGGCGGTGGTGAACGTTGAAATCTCCTAAGATGGAGATTTCAGAGAAGGGAGAGATAGATAGAATGTGTTCCACTTTAGAGTTTAGATAGTCGAAGAATTTGGGAAAGTCGGTAGAGTTAGGGGAAAGATAGACAGCACAGAAATATTTAGTATGAGAATGACAGGATAGTTTGAGCCATAAAGTTGAGAATTCAGGGGAGTCGAAATCGGGAACACGAGAGCAAGTGAGTTTGTTGTGCACGTATGCACAACATCCGCCTCTGGCTTTGAAACTAGAATAGAGAAAGTAGGAGGATACAGAGAAGGGGCTGATGGAAGTTGTCTCAGATACCTGGGTTTCGGTGAGGAAAAGATCAGGTATGGAGGAGAAGAGATGGTGTTCGATAGAGTGAAAATTAGAGGAAAGGCCGTGAATATTGCAAAAGTTGATAGTAAGAGTGACAGGCCGTGGTCCAGAGTATTTAGAGGGGTCGTCAGGGGAAGGTCGGGCATTTGTGGGGGTATTTATGGTCCCCCCCCTTGGGGACTCTGAGGCTGGGCCTGTTTTCAAATGTTTTTTTAATAATTATGAAGGAGGAAGTGTGGTGTGCATGTTAAGTGTAGTGAAGTAGATAGGAGGAGGAGGGGTTTGTGAGAGCATGCTGGCCGGCTGGCTCAGTTGATAGCGTGCCTGATTCCCATCTTGAAGGTCTAGCGTTCAATCCCCGCTCAGATTGAAAAGTTTTTCTGGGATATAGCCGGCGGTTACCATCTCCCCATGAGCAAGGGGGATGGGTAATGGTCTCTGGTAGACTAAAGAAAGCCTAGAGCTTGTGAATCCTCGAAGGAGGAGAACGGGCGCTATATAAGTAACCAGACGATTATTATTATTATTATTATTATTACTCTCAGCGTAAGTGAGGCACAAAGGGAAACAGTAAGAGAGGCCAAGAAAATGAAACATGAGTTCCAGCAGTTCCTTATCAAATGCTTACAGCCTCTCCTGGGTATAGCCCTGTTCGATTAGTGCCTACAATCTACCCCCATTCCCCCTATTATGTCCGAATACTCCTCCTAGACCGTTCAACGGATTTTCACCAAACTTCTAACGAACATTCGGTGCGTGAATGCGACAGTCAGTATTATTTTATTTTGTACAATAATTTTGATTTTAGGGTAAACAAATTGTTTCCCCCCCCCCCCCAGCAATGATGGCGCTCTGAACGCCATCGTTCTGGGGGCGAAAACAACTCGCCCCGCGTTTGAAAGGTTAAGTTAGTTTAGTTGACATTAGAAGTGATGGTAGTAATAGTGGGGATGATGGTGATAGTAGTGATGATGGTGATAATAGTAGTGATGATGGTTGTAGTTGTAGTAATGATGATGACAGTAGTGATGATGACATTAATTGATTATATTGATTATGATTGTGACAGTACTAGTAGTAGTGATTATGGTACACACACACAGAAAACCATCATCATTGCTGCCACAGAAGAATGTTAGAGGGGGTATTCTTCGGGTGGGGGGGGGGGGTCTGTAGACTTGGGGGGGGGGAGGTGAAACCATATTTTTGACCTAAAATCATAACAATTACACAAATTCATTTTTTTGTATTATTTACCGTCGCAATCACGCACCGAATGTTCATGTGAAGTTTGGTGAAAATCCGTCGAACGGTCTAGGAGGAGTTTTCGGACAGACAGACAGACAGACAGACATTTCGGCCGGCATGTATGGGGGGCGATACCACTCTGCTTATGCAGAGTTGATAAAGCAGATTATAGTCTAGTTATTGCGATTGCAATTACAAGAACTGGGACATTATTACAATATTCTCCACTGTAACATCATGAACTATTACAGCACATAACACTGACTGGCTATATCCTGTTTATTTTCATCTCACGGTAAATTGCAAAGTTCCCATAAAGTTTTCTCAGTTATTTTGAAGATTTTAAAGTGAAATATGGTGCTAATTATATAAACTTGGTCTTAATATGATGCAGAGACATAGTGGATGGGACTCGTTAGCCTTGGTTGGCAACCTGTCTAGGGGAGTAAGCCTGATACAAATCCGTACTGCTTATCTAAGTGTTAGGCAGGTTAGTGGATGGACTAGCCGAAACCACCGTAGAAAAATAGTGTTAACAAGATACATAGAGGGCCTCGGAGTCGGACGGATCCTAAATTGAGTGGTCAATCCTGTAAGTCCTTCAGTAAACTGGCTCGGGTTGTCCCTCTTACAGGGAATAGGTCCGCTTGGGGGCCTTCTCTGCATGGCCACCCTCATTAAGGGGAGTAAGGCGTCCGGCAATAGATAGATAGACATAGTGGTTTCATATTTTCCCATTAAGTATCGAGAAATGAGCTGCTAAGGGATTCAATTTACCGTCAGATGAAATGAAACCGAGTATGGTAATACGGCACAGCTATTGTATGGTAATACGGCACAGCTATTGTAAACATTACCACCGTCAATGAAGGGGTCTGTCTGCACTGTGAAAAATACACCCATAACATTAGTATGAAAACGGTATATAAATACACCCATAACATTAGTATGAAAACGGTATATAAATGAATTGGGTACATTGATGGTAATGAATTGGGTACATTGATGGTAATGAATTGGGTACATTGATGGTAATGAATTGGGTACATTGATGGTAATGAATTGGGTACATTGATGGTAATTTAGCTTTCTATGCTGTATGAGATGGATTTATTACCATCATTATACCTTCAAATTAGGTAGATTATACTGGCCCCATTAATTACGTGTCCGTACTCATTAGTGTCTACCTTGAGGGAACACTCTATATATACTTTGGGAACACTAGCCAACTATCTCCCCTTTAAATTAGGTAGATTATAATGGCACGAATGGTTTAAAAACTGAAAGACATAGGGCGAAGAAAAGCCTTAAAATCACCAAACTAATGGGCCGAACGTCTTGAAAATTTGAAAGCTAGTAGGGCTAAACATGAGGGAGAAGGGGGGCCAGAAAACTCCCCCCCCCCCCAAACCCTCTCCCCTTTCAATCGGGTAACTTATAATGGGCACTTGAATGACCCGTCTATATTATTGTTTACACTGAAGGAATACAGGCCTATAATTATATACCGGTACCATGAACCTCAATAGTATAACAACAACAATGACAACTGTCGAAACTACTCTATATGTATTTGTCTTCATATCTTATTTATATTTATTTATATATATATATTTTGTTTAGTTTGCTCTCTAGAAGGTATTGAGGGATAAGCCTTTACAACGGCACTCCTTCATCAAGCTAAAAAAAAAACCTAGACCCCCTGTCACGATAAATGTTTACATTTTTCGGTAGAAAAATTACTCGGCCAAAGGCCGATTCATCCTAAAATTAAAGGCTCGCTATCGTTCGCCAGGAAAAAAATAGACACCTAATTTCACAGTGACCTAAATAGCACGAAAGGTCTTAATATTAACAAAACAAAATGGGGCGAAAAGTCTTAAAATCGCCAAACTATAATGTGAAAGCTAGTGGGGCTAAACATGAAGGAGAACAACCATCTCCCCTTTAAATTGGGTAGACGATAATGGCCACTTGAATTACCCGAGCATAGGCTACCCATTCTTATTTACACATAACCCCTTCAGTACCAGCGCCGTATTTTGTAGTTTATTTCAGCTACATTTAGACGATTTTATGATGCTTAGGAAGGATATAAGCAGAGCTGGGCAGTATTTAAATACATTTCTCCCATGTATTTAGTATTTAGTATTTAAATACATTCAATGTATTTAGTGCCCAGCTCTGGATATAAGGTAGCTAAAAGCATTAATTGTGACAGTCTGTAGCCTTCTTATTAGTAGATGTCCTTCCAAAGTTGAATAAAATCGTTTAATAATTGTCAGAATGTGATGGAAAGGATGTCACCGGTACTGAATGGGTTAACCCCTTCACCACCATTACGGAATTTTCCTCCTATTCTGGTTACCATTAAGCGACCTCTTATTAATTAATCTACCTCTAGGACTCAAATGAGTAATGCGATCTCAATATACTCTCTTAGTAAAACAGGTCCTTCTTAAACTGCACACAATCGTCTATGAAGGAAGGAATGGTCCTCCAGGGCTATTGGTGTAAATAGCCGGCTGGAGAAGTATTGTAAGGCAAATACTATTCCATTCCTGGATAACTGGTCCCTCTTTTATGGTAAGGATGAACTGTATGCCCAGGATGGAGTACATCTCTCTCGACTAGGAGTTTCGACCTTGGCCAGCTCACTCGACAAGATTGTTGCGGGGTTTCGTTAAAAAAACCTGGGTGTGTAAGTAAAATACTGTCTCCATATGGAGCAGGTACTTCATGTGACAAACCAGTGAGTAAAATAGAAATAATCAGTCAAGATAGTGCGGATATAGTGATGTGTAATAGTAGTATCGATAACACTACACATGTAACTGATAGTAAAGATGAGAATACTGATAGAGTAGAATTTCCGTCTAGAGCTAGTAGTTCAACAGGAAATAATAAGTTAGCTAAACACAATAGAAAATTAGTTGCAAATAAAAGTAATAGGTTGAGGGTATATTATACAAATTGTAGGAGTTTATGTAACAAAATGAACGAACTTAGAGCACTCGTTAGCACAGAAAATATAGACATAATAGCGCTAACTGAAACGTGGATTAATACAGAATCTAGGCATTTTTTAGCAGAATTTGATATTCCAGGATATAGTTTGTTTAAATATGACCGAACAAGTAGGAGGGGCGGGGTATAGCAGTGTTTGTCAGGAGTACATTAAAAAGCTGTATTAAATCAGGTATTAGACTAAATAATGATAATGAAAGTGTTTGGGTAGAGGTTAACGAAGGTAGTGAGACCATAGTTATTGGAGTTATATATAGACCGCCTAATATGAGTAGAAATGGCGGAAAATCGTTATGGGAGGAAATTAAAATAGCATCAAGGTTTAGCAATGTGTGCATTATGGGGGATTTTAATTTTCCGAACATTGATTGGCAGCACCAAATAGGCGACTCCGATTCAGTAGAGTTTATTGAGGTAGTACAAGATAGTTTTTTTTATTTCAATTCATAGATACGCCGACTAGAGGTATTAATATTCTTGATTTAGTTTTCAGTAACAATGAACATATGATAAATAATGTAGAGATTGGTGACCACCTAGGAAATAGCGATCATAAATCTATTTATTTTAATATACAATGGACAGGGAATGCTAAAGAGAATACGACACTTATCCCAGATTTCAGAAAAGCCGATTATGGTGGGCTAAGAAGAGACTTAAGGGTGGACCCTATTGTTAAGCAATTAAGTCAGGATATGCCAGAGTTAAACTTGCCACCTACATATAACCAGTTTATTGCTTCACTCCACAATGCTCAAAATAAATATATCCCTAAAAGAAGATTTAGATCGACGCAGAACCAACCAAAATGGATGACTAATAAGCTAATAGATCTTATAGGAAAAAAAAAAGGAATATATCGAAAAATAAAGAAAGGTGAAAATCATTTACATATATACTATCAGACTCTATCAAAACAGGTCAAAAAGGAAATCAGGAAAGCAAAAATAAATTATGAAATAAGGATAGCCAGCGACTCAAAAAATAACCCTAAAGCTTTTTACCAACTATATAAATCTAAAGTTAGAGATGTAATAGGCCCCCTAAAAACTTCAATAGGAGAAATAACAGAAAATGATTTAGAAATGTGCAGTACATTAAATAGTCAGTTTCTTTCCGTTTTCACTAATGAAAATTTGGCACAGATTCCAGAAGTCAATATGGTATATAGTGATAGTATAGAAAATATGTTAAGTACAGTTAGTATAAGTAGAAATGATGTGCTTAAGGAAATTGACAGACTGAAACCTCAAAAATCGCCTGGTCCTGACGAGGTATATGCTAGAGTATTAAAAGAATGCAGAGATGAGTTAAGTAGTCCATTAGCATTTATATTTAACAAGTCATTAGAAACAGGTTTAGTTCCAGAAGCTTGGAAGCTTGCAAATGTAGTTCCGATCTTCAAAAAAGGTGATAAATCGATAGCATCCAATTACCGTCCCATTAGTCTCACATCAATCATAGGAAAGTTGCTAGAGTCCATTATTGCTAGGAAAATTAGAAGCCACTTAGTAAAATTTAACTTAATAAATTCTTCTCAGCATGGATTCACTCAGGGACGTTCTTGCCTTACTAATTTGCTTAGCTTTTTCTCAGAGGTATATGAAGCAGTAGATAGTGACAAGTCATATGATATTATATATTTAGATTTCAGTAAAGCTTTCGACAGAGTCCCTCATGAGAGATTGATGAGAAAGGTTGAGGCACATGGAATAGGAGGGTCGTTGTTGGGATGGATTAGGTCATGGCTAATTGGTAGGAAACAGAGAGTCAGCATAAATGGTACCAAGTCAGAGTGGGGAGCAGTCAAAAGTGGTGTCCCCCAGGGATCGGTATTAGGTCCCCTGTTGTTTCTTATATACATAAATGACCTAGATTTAGGTATAACTAGTAGGATAAGTAAATTCGCAGACGATACTAAAATGGGGAGATCAATTGATTCAGATAGCGATATAGAGTGCCTCCAAAGGGATCTAGATACCTTACATGAATGGTCAGTAAATTGGCAGATGAAGTTTAACATTGCCAAATGCAAGGTATTAAAGATAGGGAAGATGCAAACAAATGTTAAATATAAACTAGCTAATTTAGAATTAGAAAATTCAGACTGCGAGAAAGATCTAGGTGTGTTTGTTAGCAATGATTTGAAGCCTAGAAAACAGTGTATAAGCGTTCGTAATAAGGCAAACAAGATTCTCGGGTTCATCTCTAGGAGTGTGAGTAACAGAACTGCTGATGTTATCTTAAAACTTTACTTGTCATTAGTGAGACCCCATATGGATTATGCTGTCCAATTTTGGTGTCCTTATTACAGAATGGACATAGATTCATTGGAGAGAATTCAACGTAGAATGACAAAAATGATCCATAATATTAGAAATTTTCCGTATGAAGAAAGGTTGAAGAAATTAGGTTTACATTCGTTAGAGAGATGCAGAGTTAGAGGGGATATGATAGAGGTGTTCAAGTGGGTTAGTGGGATTAACAAAGGGGACATGACAAATGTACTAAAGCTCAGTGATAGCGAAAGAACTCGTACCAATGGTTTCAAATTAGATAAATTTCGTTTCAGAAAAGATATAGGCAAATATTGGTTTGGTAACAGAGTTGTAGATGGGTGGAATAGGCTACCAAGTGATATAGTGGGATCAAGAATGATAGGGAGCTTTAAGAAAAAATTGGATAAGCATATGGACGAGAAGGGTTGGGTGTGAAGGGGGATCAGCCGGGTTGGGCCAATCAGCGCTCTGCAGACCCCGTAATCCTGCGTTAATCTCTAACCGGTTTGGTAAGATGATCCTCAGGGTATTAGAGTGTTGAGCCTATAATTGGGCTTTGTAATTGGGGTTGTGTGGGACAGGGATCTGCCTTGCTTAGGCCAATCGGCTTTCTGCAGACTCCCATTTTCTTATGTTCTTATGTTCTTATGAATCAATGTTAAGAAGGCGTCATGGTGCTGAAGGGTTTAATATTAACACCCAACATTTTTAACTGCTGAAACTATATGAATTTGTCTTCACACATATACAGTATATATATATATATATATATATATATATATATATATATATACTGTATATATTATTATGTTCTATCCAACATCCAACTCTACTCCTAAAATCGATTAATGAAATATTACAAACACATGTGGCAGTCCGTGGATTCGAACCCAGGACGCTCACACCGAATATCAACACCTTATGCATTACACCACGAAGGCAGTTAAAGAATGGTGGACACTGCCTACGATTTATTATGCAACTTCGAATCCTGCATATCAATCTAAGCATGTACACACATCCCAACTGCAACTCACGTAGGCTATGCATATGTGAATGGAAAGAACAATTAATGGGGCCTTAACCATATATAATTAGTTTGCTTCCTAGACCTCCATCAAGCTTTTACAAAAATCACCAATATCCCCCTCCGAGATAAATTTGTAAATTTTTCGGTGGCCTATTACAGGCTCGCTCTTGCTCGCTAGGAATAAATCAACACCTAAATGGCACGAACATCGACAAATAAATGGGACGAAAGGTCTTAAAATCGCCAAACTAATGGAACAAATGTCTTAAAATCTCAATATTAATGGGGCTGGCCTAAACATGAGGGAGAAGGGAGTCCAGGAAAAAAAGCTTAACTAATAATTCGGTATGTAATTTGACATGATTTAGCCAAGGGTTTCCAAGAGTTAATAAATTAGTTGCAGCGAATATTTATTACTGCGAGATGAAAGGGAGAGAGATGAGAAAATTTGAATACGAGAAAGAGAGAGAGAGAGAGAGAGAGAGAGAGAGAGAGAGAGAGAGAGAGAGAGAGAGAGAGAGAGAGACCCAACCAACCAACAAGGAAGCAAGAAAGAAGGAGAAAGGATAGGTAAGGCTGGGAGTCAGGGCATCATATCAGTCAGTATTCTCCCATCCACCAGACGAGTAACACGTACGCTCCTTCCCACACACCCACACCTCACAGAAAGTTTACTAACACAAGCCTCGTCAGAAACTCGCCAAAAACTCGTCGGACTGATTAAGGTTGGTTGCTCAGACGTTCCGGATAAAACTTTGACGAATAGGACTGTAACTGAACATAATATTTACATAAGCATCGTCAGAAACTCGTCAGAATCTCGTCATTACCTCGTCGAACTAACTAAGGTTGGTTGTTTAACCGTTCCGTACATTGTACATTAACTGTATACCCAATGTATTTAAGTATTGTAAGTATTTAGGGTGAGGGCTGGTCCTATCTAGAGTGACGTTTGGCATCCTCTACCCAACCAGTTGTTTCTGTCTGTCACTTTTACTGTCCTACTTTTCCTTCTGGGTGCAGGAGGCTAGGAATCATCCTCCACTTGTATAATTCTCCCACTCGACGAGACAGAGAAACGGGTGAGGAACGCGATAGTGGTCCCGGACCCTGAGAATAGGAACTTTAAATGCTGTTTTTGTTCGGGTTCTGTCTCGTGTCGGCCACCCCCAGCAATGGGGTATGTGTATGTGCCTGAGTATATACATACATACATACATTGTCAGAAACTCGTCAAGATCTCGTCAATTATTTGTCGGACTGACTAAGTTTAGCTGGTTCAGAAGTTCCGGACTTAATTTGGAGACTGACCTTCCTTGGGACCTTGAACTAGACATTAATTTAAAAATGTTCAATTTCGGTCACTTTTTCAGACGCTCGAAACTATAGTCCATTCTCTATAGGTAAGCCAGAATTGTGACCTCTATCCGCTGTAACTCAAAAAGGTCTATAGCAAATGGGCTGTACATTTCCATACCAATTCCCTGGTTGACTCTTCCCAAATGGTAGAAATAATAGCTGGATTAATCTAGTCCTTTTTGGAGTTATAAAAGGTTGGGTTCGGGATTTCTGGCCTATCTATAATAAACAGGGTATACATAATTATGGACAAACCTTCAGCTACATAATTCGGATAATCATATTAGTCGAGATTTGTATTAGTTATAATTATCTTTAAGGCGTTTTGATCTTAATTTGAAGTAACTAATTAAACTTGGAGTAACTCATCAAATTTGGAAAAACTTTAATTACATTTTGAGTAACTCATTAAATGTGGAGGCACTCGTAAAATTTAGAGACACATCTTAAATTCACTTGAATTAAATTTAAAGTAACTTTAATTACATTTTGAGTCACTTTCATAAATTTTGAGCCACTTTCATTACATTTGAGTAACTACAATTAAATTATGAATAACTTTAATTATTTTTGGAGTAACATAATTACATTTGGAGTAACTTTACGTTTATTTGCAATAACGTTAATTAGTTTTTGAGTAATTTTCATTACACTTTGAGTAATTTTCATTAAATATTTAGTGATTTTGATTAAATTTTGTGTAATTTTCATTAAATTAGGAGTCACCTTCATTAATTATTATGTTCCTTCCAACAACCAACTATACTCCTAAAATAGCTTAATGAAATTTACAAACACATGTGGCAGTCCGTGGATTCGAACCCAGGATGCTCACACCGAAAATCAACACCTTATGCATCGCACCACGAAGACACGACAAATTTAAATTCTACATTAAATTAGAAGTCACTTTCATTATATTAGGAGTCACTTTCATTGAACAAGACTTTAATTGGAAACCTTAACATTTCGGTAATTTTCAGACGTTCGAAATTAATTTTGAATTGATTTTGATTAATCTATTGTGCCGGCGACGTCTTTTTTCATTTTAGTCTAGCTATATTTAGACGATTTTATACAGCTTAAAAAGGATCTGTGGTAGTAAATTGGGTTAAGTGAGATAGTTCGAAGCCTGTTATTTGCTGGAGCCCCTTTATGAACTGAATAAAATCGTCTACTAGTATACAGAATAAAGTTAAAAAGACGGCACCGGTACTAACATGAATAACCCTTAGAAGATACGATGCCGCAATATGTGTCTATTTTCTGGCTACTATTACAAGATTTTATTCAGATTAGGAAGGGTATATGGAAGTCAGAGGGTTAATTGAGACAGTCTTTACCTCTATAATTCCCACAGATCCTTCCTAAATTATATACAATCGTTTAATGATGGCCAGCATAAACTGTTAACATGCGTCATTATCTTGAAAGGGTTAACTGACATTTGTAATTATATACGATCATCATTAACTCGTCACACAGACAAACAAAATTTATTAACCCGATATTATTAGTTTTATTTTATTTACTGATTTACTTATTTTTTGGGGGGATGGGGGTGTTTCGTTCAATTAGTTTGGATAATTTAAAACGTTTAACCCGATTTGATTGTCGATATAAACATGCTTCACCTCATTCAGATGTCGAGTTTTTGCTGGCCGAGTACAAAGGAGTACAAAGGAAATCAAGCAATAACAGGTCTAGTGACCCTTCTAGGCTGCTTGTCCTCCAAAACACTGAAGATCAAGTGTCCAAACAGTGGTTTAGAGTGGGTAAGGGAACACTGGAAAGGGAACTACTGCCCTGCCACTAACGTGGCAGGACTAGGAAGTTAGTAGGGGACATATGGGTTAGTAACTGAGGGGAGGATAAAATAAAGTTATTCATTTACAAACGCAGTCAGTCGCGGGTTTGATGCGAGATATTTGTCTATGCGGAATTTAAATGAATCAACGGTGCTGCAGTCTATAACGTCTCGGGGAAGCCCATTCCACAAGTTGACAACTCGATTGAAGAAGAAATTCTTAGATTCGTGTGAGTTAAAAGATTTACCAATAATTTTGCAACCGTTTCCCCGCGTGTAATTAGATTGGTCGATAGTGAAGTACTTACTACAGTTCATATTGTCGATGCCTTTGATGATTTTGAACACTTGAATTAAGTCACCTCTTAATCTGCGCTGGGTTAAAGGAAATAGATTTAATTCTCTAAGACGCTCTTCGTATGGTTTGTTCTTTAGGCTAGGTATCATTTTGGTAACTCTACGTTGAACTCGTTCTAGCTTGTTTATGTCTTTTTGGTAATAAGGGCACCAGCATTGAACGCAGTATTCCAGAAGAGGGCGGACTAAGGAATTGTAAAGGGTTAGGATAATGTCTTTGGATTTATGCTCAAATGATCTGCCTATAAAGTCAATTATTTTGTTTGCCTTCTTAACAACTTCTGAACATTGTTGACTCGGTTTTAGGTTACTCGATATTGTTACTCCCAGATCGGTTTCTCTGTTTACATTCTTAAGCTGAGTGCCATTCATCGAATAGTTTGCTTTCTCATTTAGGTATCCGATATGTAGTACTTTACATTTATCCGCATTGAAACTCATTTGCCAAATTTGGGCCCAATGTGACAATTTATCTAGATTGTGTTGCATATCGTCAACTTGATCTTTTGAGAGTACGCTATTTGCAATTTTTGTATCGTCAGCAAATTTTGAGATTGTACAGGTGAGACCCTCATCTATGTCGTTGATGTAAATTAGAAAGATAATTGGTCCTAGTACCGATCCCTGGGGTACCCCGCTACTTACATTGGTCCATTTAGATGCCTTACCGTTTATGACTACTCTTTGCTTTCTGTCGCTGAGCCAATTTTCTATCCATTTCAACACACCGTCTTGTATTCCATGCGCTTTTAGTTTTAGCAGTAAACGTTTGTGGGGAACTTTGTCAAAGGCCTTTTGAAAATCAAGGTATATAATATCTACAGCTTTACTCTCATCGTAGAGGTTGAGGATATCGTGGAAGAAGTCTAAGAGGTTTGTTAAACAGGAACGTTTTTTTACGAAAGCCGTGTTGAGTATCTTTAAGTATGTTATTTTCCTCTAAGTGATTTACGAGTCTGTCTCTTATGACCGTTTCTAGCATTTTACATACAACTGAGGTTAAGCTAATTGGACGATAGTTACTGGGTAGGGATTTGCTGCCTTTTTTGAATATCGGTGTTACGTTGGCTATCTTCCACTGATCAGGCATAATTCCAGACTGCAAGGATTTATTGAATAGTAATGTCAGTGGTTTGGAGAGCTCATCCTTAGCTTCCTTTAGAACTCTAGGCGAGATTGTATCAGGTCCAGGCGTTTTATTTACCTTGAGTTTATCTAAACAATTCAATACTTCTCTCTCTGTAACGGTGATATTGCTTAGAACATCTGAATTATCAATCTGAATCGGCGATGGTGTAGGGATATCACTGAGGTCTTCTGTTGTAAAAACTGATGCAAAGAAGGTATTGAGGGCATTACTCATTTGTACTTCGTCTTTGGTGTATTCTCCATTTTCATCGACTAACGGTCCAACAGTTGAAGTAACTACTTTTTTCTTTCTGATATAACTATAGAATTCTTTCGGGTTTGTTTTACTTTGATTCGCAATATGTAACTCTAGGGTCTTTTTACTTTGCTTAATTAACTTTTTGGCTTTGCGTCGTAGCTCTACAAATTTCACCCGTTCTTCGTCATTTTGTGAGGATTTTAATCTATCATTAGCAAATTTTTTAGCAAGCAGGCAGTTTGAAATATCTTTATTCCACCATTCGGGCTTATTATTATGGCCTGGACGCCGTATTTTCAATGGTATGCAGTCTTGCACTGCTTTTAGGTAAGTGGTTTCGAATAACTTCCAAGATGTATTTATGTCGTTATTGTTAATTAAAAAGCTCCAGTCAGTTTCTTTAAACATAGCTCTAAGTTTATGAAAGTTTGCTTTCTTGAAATTAGGGACTTTTTCGATGCTACTATTTGGTTCGTTACTAGTAAAGTTTAAAGTGAAAGTTATCGTACGATGGTCGCTGTTACTGAATTCATCACCAACATTCAAATTCTCTATTAATTCTTCTTTTGTTGCAAGTACAATGTCAAGAACGTTATTACCACGGGTCGGTGTTCGAACAAATTGATAAAGCGAACTCTCTTGCAAGTTCGTATACAATTCATGTCCGGAGTGTGAAGTAAGAGTATCGCCCCACTTGGTCACAGGTAAATTAAAGTCGCCAAAAATACGGTATCTTGTGAGTTACTTACATCTGCAATTTGTTCATAAATTTCTCGGTCAGTTTGCACTGATTGAGCTGGAGGTCTGTATATTAATGCAAGTATTATTTTTGTACCTTTATTATTCTTTATTAGCACAAAAGATGTGTCGACGTTCACAATTTGAGGTTTTGACAAGAGGGTCGGGTTAAGACTTTCTTTGATATAAAATAAAACGCCACCTCCATTTTTATTTATTCGGCTTTTCTCAAACATTACATAACCGGGAAGTGAATACTCTGCTAAAAAGTCTCTATCTACTGTATTGAGCCAAGATTCTGTTATACCAATCACATCATAATTTTCAGTAAACACTAGTTCCTCTAAATCTGAAAATTTATTGCGTATGCTACGAGCGTTTGCATAGAAAACCTTTAAAGTTGCGGTTTTAGAACTCACAGAACGTTCTTTAATCAAATTTTTGGTTCTGATCGGATCTACATTTACATTCATGGCTGACATCGGTCCTCGGTCGTTATCCCTGGCGGTTTTGAATTTGGGTCGTGTTGGTGGAGCTTTATCCAAATTCGCGGTTCTTGACAGATTAGCATTTAATTCCTTCGCAGGTTGCCGCCCTTGCTGTCTTCGGTCCTCCTTCCTGGTTGTCCTGTGCCGAGTCGATTTCTTCTCCGAAAATCCTTCACCGCATCGTTGAGAAGACGCCCAAAACGTGCTGCTCCCACCTGGTTCAGATGAACTCCATCGTCCGAAAACAAATAGTCATCGTAGTAGAAATTGTCCCAGGTGTCGACGAATCCCACGTTTTCCTTCCTGCAGAGGTTTGCTAGACAACGATTTGTGCTGGTGGCTATGTTGTAAAATCGGCTCTCTACACCAAGCCGGGGGACGATTCCTGAGACGATGATCCTTGATGACTTCTCCTTAAACGACTTGATCAGCTGCTGGTACTTTAAAAGCAAATCTTCCGACCGGGTTCGCTGTACATCGTTGGATCCAACGTGGATGACGTACATTGTATTAGCAGGGGCCAGCTTAGATACTTCGTCAACTGCAGCAACTACATCGTCCACACCACCACCAGGGATACAAAAACGCTTCCTGGTCTTAGGTGCTCTGGCGCAAAACTCTGTGAGCTGACCACGTATCATCGAGTCTCCCACGAGCCGGACTTCTTCTCTTTCCGCTTCGTCATCTGAGTCTGCGAGTATCTGGAAGCGGTTTTGACACTCGGTAATCGGTATGGGTTTCCTGGTCTTGGGGCAAACGTTGTTCCTCACGACACGGAAGTTGTCTTGAGGGGGAAGAGACTTACTATTTGTTTCTTGAGTATCGGAACCATCAGATGAAATGGCTACTGCAGGCGTTGAATTGTTGGCAGTTGACGTTGGGGCGTTGGTGGCTGCTGGAGTTGCGGTGACAATTGAAGTTTGTGGTACTCCAACGTTGAGTGTTACAAACTCTTGGAGTGATTCCAGCTTCATGGTGAGGACGTTGATCTTGTTGTAGGCTTCATCTAATTTCACTGTCAAATTCTCTTGTTGAGTGATTGCGACCCTGTAACTAAAAAGAAATCGACCTCCGGCCGGCACATTTTTCTATTGAAAAATGTACAAATTTAGCTTGAAGGAAGTCTGGGAAGGCGTTCTTGTTAGCTCCTATTAAACTCACTTGACTTTATCCCTTCGTCATAAACTCGTCAGCTCGACCAATCCAAGGTAAAATCCACCTTACAGATGATCACCATTTTTTGTTTTATCTTTCTCTCCTTTTCTCTCTTTCCCTGGCTTGTATCCATTCCGCCCCATTCAGCCAACTGTTTTAAGACGTTTATCCCCATCCAGGTGTCGATTTATCGCTCGCCAGCATTGTATGGAGAGATCTGGCTTCGCCGGAGAAATTTTTCTATCGAAAAATGTACAAATTTAGCTTGCTGTCAAAACAAAAAATATATATGCTGGCTCTCTACCACTCGCCAGGAAAAATATTGACACCTGGATGGGGGTAAACGTCTTAAACAGTAGGCTGAATGGGGCCGAATGGATACAAACCAAAGAGAGAGGGAGAGAAAGATAAAAAAAGCGAGGTGGGCTCCCTAAAAAATCAAGGGTATGATCAAGGTATATAATATATAATCATTGGGTATATTGATGGAGATTTACCCGCCTATCCTAATATTGATTGGGCTTACTACTACCAATATACAGTACCTTTAAATGGCTAGATTATTATGGACACTTGAATTAATTTTTGCAAACCCATAAGTGTTTACAGGGAAGGGTCAATTATAATCAATGCAATCTGAAGTTTGTGTTTATTTATTTATTTACATATTTATTTATTATATTTTTGTTTTCCTAGACCGATATCAAGCTTTGAAAGAAAAAAAACACCCGCAAGACTCCCCTTCGAGATAAATTTTAGCATTTTTCGGGAGAACAATGCCCCGCCATGTAAACAAAAATCGACACCTGCATGGCACGAAACATCTTATAATTGACAAATAAATGGGGCGAAAGTTCTTTAAATCACCAAACAAATGGGGGTAAACGTGAGGGAGAAGGGGGTGTGATGTGATGAGATAGATGTGTGTGTGTGTGTGTGTGTGTGTATGTATGTGTGGGTACATGTGTGTGTGCCCGTGCGTGGTGCATGTATGTGTGCCTGTGGGTGTGTTTATTTATGTGTATGTGTGTGTATGCCTGTGTGTGTGTGTATGCCTGTGTGTGTGTATGCCTGTATGTGTGTATGCCTGTGTGTGTGTGTATGCCTGTGTGTGTGTGTGTATGCCTGTCTGTGTGTGTGTGTGTGTGTATGCCTGTGTATGTATGCGTGAGTGTGTGTGTATGCCTGTGTGTGTGTATGCCTGTGTGTGTGTATGCCTGTGTGTGTGTGTGTGTATGCCTGTGTGTGTGTATGCCTGTGTGTGTGTATGTATGCCTGTGTGTGTGTGTGTGTATGTCTGTGTGTGTGTGTGTATGTCTGTATGTGTGTGTGTGTATGTCTGTGTGTGTGTGTGTGTGTATGTCTGTGTGTGTGTGTGTGTGTATGTCTGTGTGTGTGTGTGTGTATGCCTCTGTGTGTGCGTGGAGAGGGGGGTTAATACAAAAAAAACAAAAAAAAACAATGAAACTCAAACCCTTAAGGTGCACGACTATGACCATAACTATAGTCTGTTTAGTCTCACCTGGCGGGAAACCTAACCCTTTACCTTGACCGGAGTTCTTCAGCACTATAACACTATCTGATCCGACGTATTGGTGGTTATTGGCAGATTTGGTTAAATTATTATTGAGTGTTTTGCTTACTTTTATCATGTTCGAGCAATCTATTATAGTTTGTCCCCTAGGCTAACCAAAACACCTTCCCAGACTTGCTTCAAACTGAAAAAATGTCCACCCAGACCCCCTTCAATCTAAATTTGTAAAATTTGTATAGAAAAATGTCCCGGGCAAAGGCCGACTTCTTTTATATTACAGGCTCGCTATCGCTCTCCCAGAAAAAAAATCGACACCTGAATGGGGTGAAGCGTCTTATTATCGCCAAATTAATGTATTGAAACGTCTTGAAATCTCCAAACTAATAGAGCGAAACAGGGGAAATCCCAAAAGCCCCCCCCCCCCCTCGAACCAAATAGGGTTAAAACCCCATTGTCGCGGTATGAACCCCCCCGCCAGGCATCCAATGGCACCAATATGGCGGAGGTTGGCCGATCTCTGTTACTGTAGGGTCTCTAGCCACCACCACCCACCACCCCTCCACAGGCACCCAAGGCAGAGGTTAGCCACTCTAATTAACCTCTTCAACACCACTCATATTCTGGTTACTATTAGACGATTTTATTTTGGTTATAATCTATCTCTAGGACTCTAAAGGATTGCATATGATCTTAATAAACCTTCTGAATAACAGGTCTTTCTTAATTTGCATAAAATAATTTAATTTTAGCCAGAATCTATGTTAAAATGGCGATATAGGGCTAAAGGATTTAACCCCTTCAGCCCCATGACGCCTTTTTACCTCTGATTCTAGCCAATAATAGAGTTTTGTATGCAGTTCAAGAAGGACCTGTGATATTCGAAGGGTATATTGAGATCGTAGCAACGTTACCCATTTGAATCATAGAGGTAGATTATAAACTAAAGAAAATAGCCTAATGGTAACCAGAACAGGATGAAACATACGTCATGGTGCTGAAGGGGTTAAGGTTTTCTAGCTTAAAACTCTGATCTCTCTCTTCCTGTTTTGACTATTTGACTGTCACTTCTATGCGCTTATATGTCTAACTCTCTCTCTCTCTCTCTATCTCAGTCTCTCTCACTCACTCTCACTCTCTCACTCTTGGTAATTTACTTCACAAACTAAAACTTCCGAGCCTCTGTAATGGGCTCTTCTCATCCCCCCCCCCCTCTCTCTAGATGCGGCTTCTCCTAGGATATGCTGTTCAGTTCTGATCTTCAGCACTGAGGAAAGATATAGAGCGACAAGAAAGAGTACAAGCTAGGGTTACAAAGCTTATTCCATCGATTAGAAGACTAAGTAATGAGGAGCGGTTGAGAGCCCTTGATCTTTTTTCGTTGCAAACAAGCAAACTACAAGGTCAACTCATTGAAGTTTTACAATTACTTAATGGGGTTGACAATGTTTAGCCTCAATATGAATACAGCACATAACCATGGCTAGGAATTAAAGTTAAAAAGGTTCAACACTAGTTTTTGTGGACACTTTTTCACACATAAGATCTGTTCCACCTGGAACAAACTTTCCTCAGAAGTTGAAAATAGTTCTTCAGTAGAGCAGTTCAAGAAGAGAGTAAAGGGTACTTCACACAGTCAGGAATGCGAGCTAGAACCACTAGGAGTTGCTGAAAATTTGGATTCCTGGGCCTATTTGCGGTGAAAATCGATACTCCTAGTGACTCTAGCGATATCCTAGTGATTCCTGTTAGACTCCCAGTGACTCCAAACCAGTCCCGGCCGATTGGCCCTGTCCGATAAAATGTTCACCGTGTTTAAGGTTCTCGCTGCCAATCGGACCACTCCCAGTGATTCCCAGTTGATTCCCAGTGATCCCCAGTGATGCCCCAGTGACTCCCAGTGAGTCCTGGTGATTCTGGTATGAACTGAAGCTGAAACCAAAAGCTGTCCGCGATTCAGATACGAAACACCGAGAATCACCAGGACTCACTGGGAGTCACTGGGGATCACTGGGAATCAACTGGGAGTCACTGGGAATGGTCCGATTCGTGGCTAGAACTTTAAACACGGTGAACATTTTGTCGGACAGGGCCAATCGGCCGCGAGTGGTTTGGAGTCACTGGGAGTCTAACAGGAATCACTAGGATATCGCTAGAGTCACTAGGAGTCATCGAATTTTCACCGCGAATAGGCCCAGGAATCCGAATTTTCAGCTCCTAGTGATTCTAGCTCGCATTCCTGACTGTGTGAAGTACCCTTTAATAAATATATTATTCATAGAAACCTGTAATACTTCTCACATGAAAGTATAATATACAGTATACAGGTAGTTAACTTTTCTTGGTCAAACATTATAAATAGGCCTAGTATTAACCTGTGTAAGTACAATTTCCCACAAGACATTGTATTCACCCAGTGATTGTGTGTAGAGAAGGAAATTACGGTAGTTGAGGTAATTAAACAATGTGAACAATGTATGGTCAATGTTACAATACCCTACTTGTACTCTACAAGTTCTGCAACTCCCCTTACCTAACATAACGAGAATGGTGGATACGTGTTTGTATGTGTTTTGAAATGTCAAGTTTGTTTGGTGGTGGACAGTGGAGTTTGGATTACTACTTCGAGGGGCGTTGTCGTCGCCGGGGTAAACTTTGAGCCAGCGTAATCATGGCTTGGTTGTTTAGGGGCCGTTGTAGTCGCCGGTTAATAATCTAGAAGTTCTGCAACTCACCTGACCTAACCTAAGCAAACTAACACAACCTATAAGTGTTACCTATATTAGGTAATCATATGAAATATTACAGAACTCGGTAACGAATGAAAAGAAGAAGGTGGTAAGGATAAACTATCCACTATTTAGACCATAGTTTAAATATATTTGTTTCGTAAAGTATAGTAAGCATTGATATCATGACCTTACGGTACATAATGATACAGACTTATTGTATTATATTAATGTCTGTAATGATGTATGAATACAGTCATAATACTTAATGATGATATTAGAGGACTGTAGGTATAGACTACAAGAGACATACTTGAGGAAAAATTAATTTCAATTATAGGGTCAAACACACAATGGAGGCCATGCCTGGCATACTCGCATCTCATTCCTAACAAATCCCAGTGATGCTCGGTGACTCCCAGTGACTCCTATCTAATTCCCAGTGATTCCTATATTACTCCTATCGACTCGTATATTACAGTAATCCGAAATTTTCAAATTTTCAATAACTCGCACTTCATTCCTGGTTTTATCCAGGTGATTCCTGGTGATTCCCAGTGATTCCCAAGTGACTCCAAGTGATTCGCAGGTACACTCCCACTGGTTCCTACGGTGTTGTGAGTCCACGGGGTATTGCAGACATTCGCGGTGTATTCCCAGGAATCACCAGGAATCATTACTCCTAGTGATTCTAGCTCGCATTCCTGACTGTGAAGTACCCCTAAATAGTATTTTGCACACTCTTGAATGAGTGTAGTGCACTACACAATCTCTCTTTCCACTTCAAGTATTTCAACAGAATGGAACACAAGGTCTTTGAAACACTAACTATTCCTTGTAACTACCCTTGTCTCTCTCGCTCGCATCCCATTTTCATAATACCATTCCTTAATTTCCTCTGAATTTCCCATAATACCTTTCTTCTCTCTCTGTCTCTCTGTCTCTCTCTCTCTCTCTCTCTCTCTCTCTCTCTCTCTCTCTCTCTCTCTCTCTCTCACCGTTCACTTCCTGGTCCCCCTCTCCCCCCCCCCCCCTCCACAATAATGGTCTCTCTCTCTCACCCTGGCCTCCCTCAGAGCTTTAATTCCACGAACATGATTTCCATATCCTCTTCATTGAATTTACAGTGATTTAAAATTCTCTTCGGCATAATCTGATTCCTCGACAAACGTTTTCCATTAGAATGCTTATATGTATGTATGTATGTATGTATGTATGTATATGTATGTATGTATTCAGGCACATACCCCATAGCTTGGGGTGGCTGACTCGAGACAGAGCTCGAATGGAAACAACAAAATAACATAAAAATAAATATTCACACACATCTAGGTCGCCCAGAAGAAGACTCAGAGACCAAGGCCCATTTGGGGTCCCCAGCAAAAGACTCCCAGGACCCAGACTAGTTCTGGTTCTTTCAAGGAGAACTAAGGTTAATATCCTATTATACGTCCGTGGTAGTGCAGTGGGTTAGCACGCGGGTCTGGTTGACCTACTGAGGGGATATGGTCACTAACCAGGGTTCGAAACCTACACCAGGCATCTCAAAACCTGGGATGTTTTCAGGAGGGTTAAAATCCCTTCAGGGTTCGAGCCCCACGCCAGGCATCTCAAAACCTGGGGAGTTTTCAGGAGGGTTAAATTACCTTCGCATCCAGTATTTCATTGGTGGCAGCGGTGGGATTTTTTCGAGGGCATTACAGTTTTCTCTGCCCCAATTAGAGATAGTAGAGAGGTTAGATTATAGGTGCTTTATGGCCTCCTTACGTGAGCTTTGGAGTTCCTGTTGTGAGTGATGTTGTGGAAGAATAATTAAATAGTGTACTGTAAAGTCTTCAGCATATGAGTGAATGGGGCTGGAGGTGCAATTGAGAAGGTCGTTAATGAATAATAGGAAGATAATTGGAGATAGGACAGAACCCTGAGGAACACCAGAGTTGATAGGTTGAGGAAGTGAACGGTGGCCGTCCACAACTGCAGCTGGAATGGCCGGAAAGGAAATTAGAGACAAAGGCACAGATAGAGGGATAGAAACCTAAGGAGGGTAGTTTGTAAATGAGGGATTTGTGCCAGACTTAATTGAAGGCCTTCGATATATCTAGCACAACAGAAAAAGTCTCACCGAAGTCCTGAATGGAGGATGACCAAGAGTTAGGAAGATAAGAAAGAAGATCACCAGTAGAGCGACTCTTAAGGAAGCCATACTGGCGGTCTGAGAGTAGGTTATGGGAAGATAAATGCTTAAGAAATTTTGAGGTAAGAATAGTTTTAAAAACTTTAGAGATGCAAGAAATGAGAGCAATTGGATGATAGTTGGAGGGTTGAGAGCGGTCACCCTTCTTTTGGGACAGGTTGAATGAGAGCAAACTTCCAGCAAGAAGGGAAGACGTTAGAGGAGAGACTGAGACGGAAGAGTTTGCCTAGGCACAGAGTCAGTACAGAAGCACAGTATTTAATAGTGGCCCCTCCATCATTGACGATATGCCTATTAGTATAATAGTCTCCCATCAAACGCCGCGGTCGCTAGTTTGAATCTACCGCGCGGGAGGACAGGAGTACTAACCTCATAAGTGCAACGCGTATTCTCTTATGGAATCGTCTTTATGATTGGGTACTCACTACGAAAAAACTTTGTAAAAATTAAAAAGGAAAAATTAACTTAATACTTGCTATACTCAAGCTTCCCACTGCGTGGATTTCTTGCATGTGGATTCCTGACGCTGGCCCCCTGGCGGTCATACTTCCTTCCTCCTCCCGCGTCCGTTCGGTGAGGGTGGGTTACTCTGTGCTCCAGCTTCATTCTTCGTTCGATTGATTCTAGTGAGTCCTTGCTCATTCGTATACATCTGAGTTGTATTGAACATGTTTTTAGATTAGCTAGCACAGACTACCCCATTGGTACGTCCGCAGGAGGTTGGTAAATTAGGGTACTATTGTAATAGGCACCTACGTGTCCCAGGATCATCTCGCCATGTTTGCTATTGTGTGTTGTTTTGCACCTTTAGCTTTTTGATAGTTATTTAGAAGGCTACCATTCCGCAAGTTTATGCTTCAGGCCGTCATTATGAGGTAGTTGCATAGTTTATTTTAGCAGATGCTCTAGTTCAAGGGTTGCCACACGTGGTGTGGAATCTTCTGGAGTCCGTATCTGCGCCTGGGCCCCTCTTGTGGGCCTCTGCCTCCTCGTGCTGCTGCTGCTGGGTCTACGGAGCGTCTGGTTGCAGCCACCTTGATGTTTCGTCGTTACCTGATGGTCAGCCTCATTAGGGGTCTCCAATATGTAGGCTAGGGGTTAATTATACATTATAAATTAAGCTCTATATATGTGTAAGCTTAATGTTCCCCTATATATTTGTTTTTTGGCATGTGTGCTTTCATGCTTAAGGGGTTTGGGAGACGTCCCATGTATTTGGTGGGGTTTTTGGGGGTGTGGACTGTCCCGGATAAGTCCCCATCCCTGAAAATTTTGGTTCGTTTCTCCGGCTGCTTTCTCAGAAGAGCCGGCGTTTTCTCGTCTCAGACGATAAGAAACCAACCAAATGTCCCGGTGTGGTGTGCTGAACCACGAACCTTCCGGCGGAATATGCTAAATTCTTGAGGATGTTAACTCGGCCCACCGAGTGAACTCGCCCTGACCGAAAGCCTCACGCAATAACCTCTCTCGCCCGGCGTAACAGTCAAGTGAGCTTAACCATGACTCAGGTCATGAAGCGAATTACCTATCTATCTAGTGCAAATAGTTCATGATAGTAAAACGCTTAAAGTCTTTTGGGTCAGTGATGCTTTGTCACAGGTAAGCAGTTTATAATGTATGAAAAAGAAAGACCCGGGGTCTTTCTACCAGGTCCAGCGGAAGGTTAGAGTAGCAAGTGGCTATAACTAATTTTCCGGCGGGCTTGAGGTAGGATGTGTTAACACCTCTCAGGTTATCCTTATGAGCATTGATTCCTGGAAATTTTCTATTTCCAGAATCTCAACACTTCAGTAGTAGCGGTCCCGGCAGTAGGAGTGTCCGCTTCCGGCGAAGGGGGGGTCCCTAGCTCCTTCATGCCTCGCTTTGACCTTTGCGCCAAGTCAATCAAACCTAAAATTAAATCGAAAGTACTTTCCAAGCAGGTAGTAACAAGTAGTGAAAGTGACAGTGTCGAGCCGAGCCCCCCCCCCGATTGGTCTAAGAGGAGACGGTCGCCTTCGCCGAAGCGCAAATCTAGATCGCGTTCTAGATCCCCTAGGAGTCAGTCCCGACATTCTTCCGCCGAGTCGTCAAGGTCGACAAAACGCCGGAAGGAGGGCTCTGCTTCTTCAACACCGTCCACTTCAAGTCATTTAAGTGCCCGTACGGTTATTTCATGACCGCTTGCCCAGCCCTTGCCGAGGTCACGGCCACCTCCCTCCACTCCTACCGCTTTAACGCCTAACGTCCAATCTGGCAGCTCAGAGGTAGGGGCGGAGGGGATGGAGTCTAGTCCCACAAATGAACAATCTTTGAGTGAGCCGCAAGAGTTTACATTCGCCATTCCTAAGCTAAGTTATGTGCCACGTAAAGGTCCCCCGGTTATACCTAACAGAGTGTTAGCAGATCAGTATAGGGGTTCTCCTTCTTGCTCAAATCAACTCTTTGATAACTCTCAGGTGATACAGGACTCCCAGCCACCCGCGTAACAAAGCCGGGGGATATGGAGACAATCAGAACCCTCTCAGGTTAATCTTATGGGTCAGGACAGGGAAATTGAACAAGTAGATATCATACCCTCGTCAGTCCCTGATCTGGTGTGGCTTCCGGCGGCCCCATTGAATGTGCCCCGGCCGCGAACGCCGAAAGTGATAGAACTGCCAGAGGAGCCGGAAAACATAGAACTGTCTTCAGCTCAGCCATTTAATCAGGAAGTAGAGTCAGAAGATGGGTCTGAGTCCTCTCGACGGTTCCACGGTAAGTGTGTTACTACTGAGGATCCCAATGGAAATACGCCTAACGGCCTTATTGGGCTATCCTTAGTTGGAATTATACAAGGCTGGTACATGTCATATTTGTAACATACTATGTGGTACCAACTCTGTAAATTGCTAACTGAAGAAATATTATTATTATTATTATTATTATTATAACTACATGATATTCTCCACAGAGTAATACAACAATATCAGATTCCTCTTTCTCAAGCTCCCCCCACTTGAGTCTACGGTAAGGCCGTTAGAGCCCTCAGGTGTTTCACATCCCCAGTCCTCTTTGCCTCAGGTTAACGCTACTCCGGCTCCAGCCACGGCTAGTAGCACGACAGTGCCGGCCTCCTTGACTACCACTAACGTCCATGTCATTACAGATGTTACTCCTCCCCCTCTTGATAAGCCTCCACAGAGGAGAGGCCCTATGCCTCTCCTCTATGGACCGGACTGCTCATGGGTTCAGTCAATCCCTCAGAAACCGCACCTGGCACAAACCACCGTATCGGGGGAGCTCCCGGTCCCTAGTGATTGGACCATTGAGGTTAATAAGAGTAGAAAACTAAGAGCTAAGGATGTCCAAGGAAGGTTATTAGATGTTACCATTAAGGCCATCCCCTCTGTTTATGGTGCTGATTTCTTTGTGTATTCGGCCTCCCCGGCGATACCTCCGGCCTCATCTGCAAAACTATTTGCCGACTGGTCACGAAATGACGGCGTCAATGATATAAAAGCTCTACATGCCCTAACGCCGGAACTGGATACAGTACCGGTACTAGATCAGGCAAATACACCAGTCTTGCAGGTGAGGCAGGTAGGTGTAGGTCCGTGGGTGGACTGGGAACTGGAGGTGCAGATATTTGCTTCTACCATTAAAATCCTCCCATTAGGTACCCCAGGAAGTGCATTCATGGTTCACTTTACCGGTTAACAAAGCTGGTGGAGTGTCGCCGGCTTTATTTGAATTCCTGACTGCTCCCAAACTATCACTTTATGACCTGCACGAGCCCTTCTCCACACCCCCTCTGGCTCACTTAAGCAAGTGTCACACTATGCTGATTTTAGTGCCGACTCTCCACAACTAAAGGAGTGGCGATACAAGGGGGAGACCACTGCCGAGTATCGTGGGTGATAGAGGGGCGGGACGCCCACGGCAGGCATTATGGACGGCCATGCCGCCTAACGGCATCTGGAAGGGGTCGAGAGGCAACCATGCAAGACCTAAGGAAGATAAATTATGCCGCTGGGGCGGCGTCATGCGCCGTAGCACGCAAACTGGTTGGTGACAATGCTCCTGATGAGCGGTGCCTATAGGAGGTAGGGCGGCGCCGATAGATAAAGCCACCCTGTCACACTTGATCCCGACCGAGGCAAACCGTTCCGTTGGAGGCGACGTTTGTGTGTGTGTGTGTGTGTGTGTGTGTGTGTGTGTGTGTGTGTGTGTGTGTATGTGTGTGTGAGTTGGGGGGAGGGGGGGTTAAGCTTGAGATCTAGGGAGGAAACTAAAATCATAATAAAAAAATCCATAAATGAGCAAACAAATGCGCCCATCTCCCCTTAATTAAGTGTTATTTTTTTTGGAGTAATTGGTAAAACAACGCCATCTATAGTTAACCCTTTCAGTACAGGTGACGTCTTTCTCGTTATAGTCTGGCAACTATTAGGTTATTGTATTATGCTTACAAAGGGCTTGTAGCTATCACAAGACCTCCATTCCTCTCATTTATCTCTCTTAACTCCCACAGACCGTTCTTAAGCTGCATAAAATCGTCTAAGTATGGCAGAACTATGGCAAAACAGACGCCACCGCTATTGAAAGGGTTTATAGATAGTCACTCGTTGATGGGATCGGATTAAGGGGACAGTGGTGATTTTTGGGGTCTATTTATTTATATATTAATTTAGTTTTTAGTTTCCTCGCTAGACCTCCATCAAGGTTAAAACAAAAACACCCCCAAAACCAACTATCAACGATGTCCCGTGCGACATTGCCAGGTCGCGGACTCACGGTATGCCCTCCCCGTATAACGGTGCCTGGGCATTACCGGGTCGCTGCCTGAAGGCGACCTACCTTATAAGCGGCGTCTGACGCAGACAGGTCGACACCCTTGTACCGTTTTGACGCCTACTGGATGCCACCCGACGCCACCCGCCTACCGTCCCCGTCCCACCAATTTACTAGCCGCCGACTCAGTTCATGAGAGTTTGTTACGATCGGGTCTCGTATAAATCAGTGGCTCTTATACATTGGACTAGACTGGCATAAATGCAACAACGGAAACGCTAGATCCAACCCCTGATATATAATCCCGTCGAACAAAGAACACATATACCCTCCAGAGTTATATCTGCGATAGCGGGGTATCTTAACTCTCAGTATCTATGTGCTTCTACTATAGGCTGATGTTCTCTGAAACAGCCTATTACCTATAACATATGGTTGCTTAGTTATGGTACACAAGGAAAAGATAGTTAACTTAATTAAATCACAAGAGTGATCTAATGCAAACAAGAAGAAGGTTTACTTAACGTTACTTTAATCAATAATATCTGTCACTCCTTTATGAAAGAAAGTGTTGTAAAGTCCACAAGCACCGAACAAGGAATCTTCTGAATAATGTCGGATGCTACTAAGAAGAACGTATCGGAAATGGAACCACAAAATAGCAGGAGGCAGGACAATGCACGTGTAGGCTAAATACACAAAAAGGCTGGACCTATAATGTTATTGGACACAAGAATATTATAAGCGGTGCAACAGTAATAATGCTCGCCACGAAAAAGTAGTACTCCTATTAACAAAACCGGTCTATGCTGGTTGTGTCTCTCTACAGCAACCTAGACCTCAATATGCTTGTGTAGAAATAATGGGTATGCATAAAAGAGTATATGATCTAATCCAGCTAATGTCTACCCAGGTTACAAAGTCTAGCTGGGATGCGCAAAGGTACAGAATTCTGGTGGAGCAAGGCAGCTCCTAGCCTAGTGTGGACCTTGGGTCTGTGCGGCCTGACTACGTTAATATGAAGGGGTGCTCTCTTGAGGATTCTCGATCACAAGTATCGAGTATCCTCCTGGCGACCCTCAAAAGTAAAAGCAAATAGAGTTAGAACAGTGTTGGGTGGATTAGGCAAGCAGCCCTCATGCACTACACAGTCTAAACTCCAAGGTACACAGACAAAAGATCCACCCAGGTAACCCACAGAATCCGTAGTGTCGTGCAGCTCAAAAGTAGCCTACACACAGTGAAAACACCAACAGCAAGGTACCTGATCCCTAGTCTAGCATTATTTAACCCTGTAGAAACATTAGTGATTGATGGAGACAGTCCGAGCAATACAATCTCCCAAAAAGACAATGACTATCTTCAACCTTAGCCTAGTACATAAGAAATGTGAGATCCAGCATATAATACAGTCTGGCCACCAATTCAAGGTGTGGATGCAGGGAACCAGAGGGGGATTGATATTAATAAAAGGTGAGGAAGTAGTGGAAATGATAGAGGCAGTAGAAGAGAAAGATTCTAAGACAAGAGTGTGGAACAGTTCAAGGGAGATGTTTAGAGTATGCTGTCTGGGACGGATCTGACCAGGATATTTCCAGGGACCGCATGGGTGGAGTCCCAGTTCGCAGGAATGGCACGAGGGTGCGCGACAGTCGCCCAGTAAGCAGCCGCCTAGTAGGCCGTGTTAGGCAGGAGGCAACGAATCCCGCGAGGCCTATGTAAGGGGGCCAGCCACGCGCCACACTCACCACCAAGTCACACCACCTGGTCTCTCTCTCTCTCTCTCTCTCTCTCTCCCGCTCGCCTTCCCATCATTCAACTACTTAACACAATACTTTCAATTGACTAAATAAAATAGAAAGGATTGTGACAGACGAAAACAAAGAACAGTTCTGAACTGTCTGCAACACAAGCTTTCTCGAAAAGGAAAGTACACAATGATAGGTAGACTGTAGCTACATTCTCTGCCCTGGCGAGTCCTAGCGAGTAAGCCATGCGGTTCTGGGGGAAGCGGTGAGCGTCACACCCCACCCAAGATTTTTAAGAGGCTCCAACTATGAGCTTTAAATCTGACACGCAGAACCCATACAAAATTCGCCACTCCTAGTCACCCAGCGACAATGAAATGTAAAGCACAGTTCTCTTCAAAATAACACATTATAAAAATGAACAACCCCTCCCAACACAATAGATTAAATTACATAGTTATGCTCATAAGAGCGAGCTTCACTAGCCCAGCCTTCTGAGAGGAGTACAACTCAGAATTTCTGCTATAACATACTTAAAACAATTTAACTATCAAAGAAAGAGTTTTTATAGGATTTTATATTTTTAATATGTTTATGGCGGCTGCACTACAGGGGCAGCCTAGTTTTTTTTTCTTTCTTCTATACCAACACAGCAACTCCTACTTTACGACCCAATACGCTGGGCTACCCACGCGAGCCAACAAGCACCAGACGTAAACATACTAATCAAACCAAAGTAGGAGGCTACCCTTGTGATGATCTACCTGGTCTTCCACCCTCGATAAACAATCTGCAATCACATTCTCAGAACCGGCAATATGGCGTATGTCTAGGTTGTATTCCTGCAACATTAATGACCACCTGGTCAGCCTCATATTCCGGTTATGGAATTGATTCAGGAACTTGAGGGGGTGATGGTCGGTGTAGATCACCACAACTGATCCATAGGCTGGAACATACACCTCAAAGTGCCTGAGCGCTAGCACAATCGCCAGCAGTTCCTTCTCAACTACTGAATAGTTCTTCTGCGCCGAGTTGAACTTTGTTGAGAAGAAACTGACTGGGTGCTCCAGCCCATCTTCGTCTGATTGCATCAGAACGGCACCAGCCCCCACACCACTGGCATCAGTTGCCAGCTGGAATGGTCAGCTAAAGTCCGGGGCCCTGAGGATTGGGTGAGTACACAACAGGTGTTTTACTAGCAAAAAAGCCCTCTCACACTCAGGCGCCCACTTAAACTTTCTATCTTTGGCCAATAGGTCCGTCAGAGGAGCCAGCACAGTAGAATAGCCCTTTATAAAGCGGCGGTAGTAACCAATCATGCCCAAAAACCTCATGATCTGCTTCTTGGTGGACGGCCTGGGGAAGTGGTTAATAGCCAATATCTTGTTCTGTGGGGGGCACACCTGGCCCAAACCCACCATGAACCCCAGATACTGCACGGTAGCCCGCACAAAATCACACTTTCCCAGGTTGACCACCAAGTTTGCCTCGCTTAATTTCTTAAATAGGGATTCTACATGTTCACAGTGGCTCTTGAAATCGTCATCGTACATAATGACGTCGTCCAGGTACACGGTACAGTTCGGAATGTCAGCCACTAACTCATTCATCAAGCTTTGGAAGGTCGCTGGTGCGTTCTTTAGACCGTACGGCATGACATTACAACGATATGTAGCACCATCCACCACAAAACCACACACCTCTCTCGCCCGTTCAGACAAAGGCACCTGCCAGTAACCTTTTACCAGGTCCACCTTGGTCAAGAACTTGGCCCTGCCAATCTTGTCTACACAGTCATCGACCCGGGGAAGAGGATATGGGTTGGTGGGAGTCAAGCCGTTTAGCCTGCGGTAATCAACACAGAAGCGCACCTTGCCATCCGGCTTAGGTTGCAGCGTTACGGGAGATGTCCACTTTACCACCCCCTTCTCGATCAGTCCCTGTTGCAACATATACTCCAACTCCGCCCGGAGGGCCGGAAGTTTAATAGGGGGCACCCTATAGGGCACTGATTTGAAGGGTGGGTGGTCTCCGACGTCAACGTCGTGCACCTCATGAGTAGTGAGGCCTGGGTGTTCCGCAAATACAGTAGGGTATAAACAGAATAGGCGCTCGACAGCCACACGCTGTTGCTCAGGCAGGTGTTGCAAAGCCTCATGAGCCGCCTGTCTCGTGTTTCCCGCCCACTGATCTGCAGAAACATGATAATCCCAGTTGTCATCCACCTGCGCATGACTGTCCCGTTCTCCTTCTCCACCTTGACTGCTGAAAGTCATCACGGGGACAGTGAGAGGCTCAGGTGGGCGCCTCACATACTCCTTCATCAGGTTGACATGACATAACTGATTCCTCTTACGCCTGTCTGGAGTGGCCACCAGGTAATCTAAGTCCGAGAGCTTCTCTGCTACCCTTTAAGGACCAGCGTACTTTGCGGATAAGGGGTGACCTACAAGACGGAGTAGTATCAACACCTCCTGACCCACGTGAAACTCCCTGAGTTTCACCTTGTGGTCGTACCTGTCCTTCATGAGGGCCTGAGAGCCTACCAGATTGCGGCCAGCCAACTCCAGACTACGCAACATTCGTTCTCTACTCTCAAGTTCGACAGCACCGTCACTACACTTTAGAACCTCCGGGTCTTCTAGCTGCAATTTGCGAATATCTGAGGGAGCTAGCCTGTCTAAGTGTTTGCGAAACAACTCATGCCCTCCCCCAACATCGAACTTTGCATCCCGTTGCTCTCTCCGTGTATACCGTTGCTGCCTCTGAGTCTCTTTAAGCCCTGCCTCTACACTCTCAGTGACAGGTGGTGGTGCTTCTCCAGACTCTAATAACGGTGCTAATACTGAGTCCCCGAGAAGCGCTGCTGGTACTAGACTCTCCACCGTATCAGCTTTCAGCACCTTCTCGTGACCGTTCCTCTGCTTATTTGAAGACTGTTGGTTAGGCTGTGACTCCCTGGATGCGAGAGATCTGGTTACAACACACGCCATTGGTTCCACCTGACACTTCTCAACCCACTCCTGTTCCTCCCAACTCACGTCGGCCGGCTCCTCGGCAACGACTAAGGGTGAAACCTTAGAAGCAGGCACCGCAAAGTCATTGCCGAGAAGGAGGTCGACGCCCCCAACAGGCAATTTCTCTACGATTCCCACATCCAATTCGCGAGTCACACCGTCAACTTCAAGCTCCATTCTAACAAGCGGGTATGACCTAGTTGCATTAACTCCCTGCACCACAACTACCCGCGCCGCGTTTATGGGTCTACCAGTGAAATTCTTCAAGAGTGTCTGAGAGGCACCTGTGTCACGCAAAAGCTGTACCCCGTGCTTCTTGCCCCCCCCACTTCACGCAGCCATGCCCTCTATGGTCGCAAAAGGCATCGCGGACAGGGTTCGAGCCTTCCGGATCCTTCTTCACTGGCGGTGCTCCATCCTCTGATCTTATGCCTCCAGCAAACACAGAAGACTTCTGGAACACCCCAATGCTGCAAGCCAATGACACAGCCGCCGTGGGAGGTCTGCTCGGACAAGCTTTTGCCATGTGCCCCTCTTTGTGACAGTGATAACACTCAAATTTCCCCTTGGACTTATACTGAGGTGTAAAAGTCCCCTGACCCTTCTTAAACGGGGCGGTGCTAGGTTTGTGATTAGTCTTGGTGTCATTGCTTTTAAATTTATGTGTGTCCATATTCCGGGGAGGGGGAGGGTAACGCTCCTTAACGCCTACATCGTTTCTCTGTGCAGAGCCGCACCCCCGAATTAGTGACAACCGACGATCAGCCATCTCTGCTGCTTCTACGAGAGTTCTTGGGTTCTTCTCTTTAAGGTTTAAAGTCAAGTCGCCGCCCGTACACTTATAAAACTGCTCTAGAAGCATCAACTGTTTCATCTCATCAAACGTAGTTGTCTTCTCTGATCTGAGCCAGTTTCCCATAGCGTCGGACAGGTCCCGGGCGTGCTCCAAGAAGGTACTGTCTCGCCCCTTAGTCACACCCCGGAACTTTAACCTATATGTCTCGGGTTGTAGCTCATATGCCCGCAGGACAGCCTCCTTGAGCTCCTCATAAACAACGCAGGAGTCCAAAGGCAGTGCATCGTAAGCCTTGAGCCCCTTACCTACGAGTCTAGAGGACACAAGGGCCGCCCACTTAACTTCAGGCCACTGATGCTCCCGGCACTTCTTCTCAAATCTATTGAAAAACTCCGTGACACCAGACTCGTCAAATACAGGGACCAGTTTGAGAAGGTGCGACAGAGACTGATCATGCGCACGGTTTCCAGTACCGAGTCGCTGTCCCGTCGTCTCAACACGAGACTTCTCTAAATCCATGTCGGCACAGTATCTTGTAGATTCTAGTTCAGTCCTAAGCTCAGCTTCCCTCGTCTGTTGCTGCATCCTAGCCAGCTCTTTTCTCTCTTCTATCTTAGCTATCTCATTTCTCTCTTCTATCTTAGCTAGCTCTTTTCTCTCTTCTATCTTAGCTAGCTCTTTTCTCTCTTCTATCTTAGCTAGCTCTGTCTGCTGTTGACTCTGATGTTTTGCCATCTCGAGCTGAAAGAGCATCTCCGGGGTCAAACCTTGAGGAGGAGGAGGAGATGCAATGATGTTAGAAATACCCGGTGATCCCCCCAGGGGCAAACCACCCTGCCAGTCACTACCCTCCTGCGGAAGCGTGCTCAGGGTCGGTACTCCAATAGGAGGATTGGGAGTCGAGTGAAGGAGAGGCTCGGCCAAAGGGCTCTGAGCACTCACCCTACCTTGTACGCCAGTACACCCAGCACACACGTTATCAGGTCATCCTTGGTCATGCCACTAGTACATACATGACCGATAGCTGCGGCTAAGCACTGGAGACCGTACCGATTCATACCCACCAACCGGTCGGAAGTAACAGGCCATTGTAAAAAATTCCTTGCATCCTCCTCACTGTTCACCAAGTTAACAACCTGCCCATGCTGCTGCTCCTCAGCTTCTACATCACGTACTGTGTCTTCATCCTGCACTGATCCGCTATAAGACATGATGCTCACTGAAGATTTTTCACTTTGATAGACAAAAAAGAAGTACCCCAAACTCTTATACCACAATATTCACAATAACAAATTCTCGGAGACAGCTTAAGTGCTATATTACTTTGCTAAACAAATAATTCTTGCATGTCCTCAAAAATATTCCACAAAATCAACATATGTTCACTGCCTAAACTGTGAGAAAAATCTGCACAATAACCTGCAATTATATGTCAGTTCAACAAATCCTGAGCTAGGTCGCCATTTGTTACGATTGGGTCTCGTATAAATCAGTGGCTCTTATACATTGGACTAGACTGGCATAAGTGCAACAACGGAAACGCTAGATCCAACCCCTGATATATAATCCCGTCGAACAAAGAACACATATACCCTCCAGAGATATATCTGCGATAGCGGGGTATCTTAACTCTCAGTATCTATGTGCTTCTACTATAGGCTGATGTTCTCTGAAACAGCCTATTACCTATAACATATGGTTGCTTAGTTATGGTACACAAGGAAAAGATAGTTAACTTAATTAAATCACAAGAGTGATCTAATGCAAACAAAGAAGGTTTACTTAACGTTACTTTAATCAATAATATCTGTCACTCCTTTATGAAAGAAAGTGTTGTAAAGTCCTCAAGCACCGAACAAGGAATCTTCTGAATAATGTCGGATGCTACTAAGAAGAACGTATCGGAAATGGAACCACAAAATAGCAGGAGGCAGGACAATGCACGTGTAGGCTAAATACACAAAAAGGCTGGACCTATAATGTTATTGGACACAAGAATATTATAAGCGGTGCAACAGTAATAATGCTCGCCACGAAAAAGTAGTACTCCTATTAACAAAACCGGTCTATGCTGGTTGTGTCTCTCTACAGCAACCTAGACCTCAAAATGCTTGTGTAGAAATAATGGGTATGCATAAAAGAGTATATGATCTAATCCAGCTAATGTCTACCCGGGTTAACAAAGTCTAGCTGGGATGCGCAAAGGTACAGAATTCTGGTGGAGCAAGGCAGCTCCTAGCCTAGTGTGGACCTTGGGTCTGTGCGGCCTGATTATGTTAATATGAAGGGGTACTCTCTTGAGGATTCTCGATCACAAGTATCGAGTATCCTCCTGGCGACCCTCAAAAGTAAAAGCAAATAGAGTTAGAACAGTGTTGGGTGGATTAGGCAAGCAGCCCTCACGCACTACACAGTCTAAACTCCAAGGTAACCCACAGAATCCGTAGTGTCGTGCAGCTCAAAAGTAGCCTACACACAGTGAAAACACCAACAGCAAGGTACCTGATCCCTAGTCTAGCATTATTTAACCCTGTAGAAACATTAGTGATTGATGGAGACAGTCCGAGCAATACAATCTCCCAAAAAGACAATGACTATCTTCAACCTTAGCCTAGTACATAAGAAATGTGAGATCCAGCATATAATACAGTCTGGCCACCAATTAAAGGTGTGGATGCAGGGAACCAGAGGGGGATTGATATTAATAAAAGGTGAGGAAGTAGTGGAAATGATAGAGGCAGTAGAAGAGAAAGATTCTAAGACAAGAGTGTGGAACAGTTCAAGGGAGATGCTTAGAGTATGCTGTCTGGGACGGATCTGACCAGGATATTTCCAGGGACCGCATGGGTGGAGTCCCAGTTCGCAGGAATGGCACGAGGGCGCGCGACAGTCGCCCAGTAAGCAGCCACCTAGTAGGCCGTGTTAGGCAGGAGGCAACGAATCCCGCGAGGCCTATGTAAGGGGGCCAGCCATGCGCCACACTCACCACCAAGTCACACCCCCTGGTCTCTGTCTCTCTCTCTCTCTCTCTCCCGCTCGCCTTCCCATCATTCAACTACTTAACACAATCCTTTCAATTGACTAAATAAAATAGAAAGGATTGTGACAGACGAAAACAAAGAACAGTTCTGAACTGTCTGCAACACAAGCTTTCTCGAGAAGGAAAGTACACAATGATAGGTAGACTGTAGCTACATTCTCTGCCCTGGCGAGTCCTAGCGAGTAAGCCATGCGGTTCTGGGGGAAGCGGTAAGCGTCACAAGTTGTGCGTGTCGAACTTTTCCTGAAGCCCCTGACGACATCTCCCGACGGCTCTCTTGAGTTGGCGCCCACCCACGTTGCGCGGCGATGTAGGCAAAGACCTGCTCCCGACCCTTAAGTCATGGAGTGTCGGCACTTAAATCGGCATAGTGTGACACTTGCTTTAGACAGAGACTTTAAGCTATGCAATAAAGCATATAGACTGTTCTCTCAATACCTCGTCAGTCGCCAGGTTGCCCAGTCACTCACGAAAACTATAACAGCCATATCAGACCACCATGTAAGGAAAGCCACGGACTTGTCACGTAGGATCCTGTTGCAAAATTCTATTCAATCCTTAGGCGATATTCGAATAGCTATCATGGAGGCGGTTAGAGAAAGACAGGATTTGAGGGTGTACTTGGTAAAGAAGTTGCCGGAGGACATAGTCCGCCGAGTAACTCTGTCCCCGGTACTAACTGCAACACTTCTCCCTATAGAGACATGGAGTATTGTTTTCAATTTGGTAGATTTGTGGAAGCAGAGTACCTCCCTGCCAAAGAAAGAGCCCTTTAAGAAACCTTACTCGAAACCTAAGACCGGCGGAAAGCCCCAGCCTACTCAAACTAAACAGTCCTTTCGAGAGCCAAGGCCTCCTTAACAGAAAGGGGGTACTCAGCACAAACCTAGGCAGGGTAAACAGTCAGGCTATAGAGGTAAGTCAATCCAAAAGCCTATTCAAGGTCAGACGCATGCCAAATCTAGCCAGCCATCTAACCCCACTCCGCCGCCACCACCAAAAAACTAGTCAGTCACACTCTCTCTCTCCCAGGGCCTATCGCAGGCGAGTTGGATTCGGGAGTTGTCCGACCGGACAGACCCAGTACAGAAACTGGGTCGTTCCGAGCATGTCGCAGGGCTTGGCCCCGGCGGTCGTGGGCCCGGACAGTGATAAGCAAAGGCATAACTTGGAGGTGGTTCCGGCAACCTCGTCTACGTCGAACTCTAGAATTCAACAATGTATCTTTAGAGGTGGAGTCACTTGTCCAGGAAATGATCAACAAGCATATCATTGTCCCGGTAGATCCAACTTGCCCTGTTTTCACCTCCAGAATCTTTCTAGTGCCAAAGACGGACAGTGTGCAGATGCGACCAGTAGTCGATCTCTCGCGTCTGAACACACATATTCACAATTCACCCTTCAGGATGCTCACTGTGAATCAAATCAGGCTCTCACTTCCGCCGTAAAGCTGGATGTGATCATTAGACCTGAAAGACGCCTATTGGCATATCCCCATAAACAAACGGTTCCAAAAATTCCTCGCCTTGAGGATCAGGCAAGAGACTTACGTCTTTCAGAGAATGCCTTTCGGTTTGAACCTGGTACCGAGAATCTTTACAAAATTAGTCTGGCAGGCCCTCATGCCCTTGCTAGCCCAAGGTATCAAGGTGTGGTGGTATCTAGACGACTGGCTAGTAGTGGCGGAGTCAGAAGAGTTACGTCATTTTCATGTCAAACAAGTATTACGTCATGTACAAACTCTAGGATTCAAGGTCAACTTGGCAAAGTCGCTCCTTGTGCCCACAAGAGAAATTCAGTGGATTGGACTGGTCTGGAACACTGCCAATCTGACTCTTACTCAGAGTGTGGACAATTGCAACAGGTTCCGCCGGAAACTTTCTTTTTCTCCACAGTCTGAGTACGACGAGGAAAATGTGGGAGTCCCTAGTCGGTTCACTCAACTGGATCCAATTAACTGTGAAGTTGGGCCGGTTGAAAGTAAAGAGATTAATCATGGAAGGCAACACATTTTTCCCACTATTGCCGGCGGGAAAACTATGGCCGATTCCTCGGTTAATTCACAAATTACTGTCGGTCTGGGCAAAGACCGAAACGTTGTACTCGATAATGACATGGGTTTCTCCTCCACCTACAGTATGGGTAGACATAGACGCTTCAGGGGTAATAGGCTGGGGTTATCAGTCCAACCTAGGTCACCAAGCGCAGGGTCTTTGGTCCCAAGACATAACGTTTCACATCAACAAACAAGAGCTTCTAGTCCCATTATTTTTCCTTCAGGCTCACGGCTCTTTCCTACGAGGAAAGTCAATTGCATTTCGAATGGACAACTTGACTGCAGTTCACTGCATTCAGAAGCAATGGTCAACGAGGTCTCGAGAGTTGATGGGGTTGTCAGAACAGATTTTTGCTCTGGCCGAATCGCTGAGCATTCATCTACACGCATCTTACCTTCCGGGGATAGCGAACATCTGGGCGGACGCCTTGTCTCGGAGACAGAGCACCCTAGTAGAATAGGCTCTCAAGCAAACCATCTTCGACAAGATGATTGCAGAGCCATACCGTCCACAAGTGGATCTCTTTGCGTCCGAGGGAAATCACAGACTACCTCTCTATCTGACCCGCCGAGCACCAACTCCGGCGGGGGGTCCAGACGCTTTACTGGAGGATTGGAACAAGTGGAACTCAATCTATCTTTTTCCGCCTCCAGATGCTTCACTCATGTGTCAAGTAGTTCACAAACTACGGGGTTACCGGGGCATAGTCTCGATGATCGCGCCGATGAGGCCAGCTCAAGTGTGGTATCACCAATTGCAAACGTGGTGCAGGAACCCGGTGTCACTCCCGGTCTCTGCCTTCCACTTGGAGACAATTGGCAACCTTCAGACCTCGCTGACTGTTGCCTTATAGACGTTTACAATGCAAAATGGCTAACTCGGTATGGGCAAAGTGTCACTAGTAAATTTCTGAATCAATATACTCTGTCTACCAGGAGACAATACCAATCACATTGGAAAACTTTCACAACCTGGATAGTAGAAACAGCGCAATCTGATGCCTCAGTAGTTTTAATTTATAAATACTTAACCCGTACAGCCCCAGCGACGCGCCTGACGCGTCGGCGATGTATGTAACGCACAGCCCCAGAGACGCGCCTGGCGCATCACCCTAATTGCGCCAACCGTAACCTCAGGTGTAGCCACTCAAGAGGGCTCAGATTTGTATGGGAACTGTGTACGTATCCCACGCAACCGTGCCGATGGTTGAAAACTCTCAAAGTCCACGTGCGTGCGCGTGAGCGTGAGCGCGCAATAACCTGGTTTTTTGGGGTAATTGCCTTCAACTTTTTACCCTTGTAAAATACGTTTTCGGGGGCTCTGTAGGACCATTCTTTAAGCTTTTTGAGCGTTTTTTCGTGGTTTTTCCTTCATTCCTAACCCATTCGCTATTGTTTCTGGAATAAAACCATTTTTTGAAAACCGGCCGGGTTCTGGTGAACAAACATTACAAAACTAGCCGGGGCTGGACGGGTTAAGACTATTTGTTTGAACAGAAGCGCTTCTCAGTTGTTACTTTAAAGAATCACTTATCTGACATTAGAAACCCCTTTTTCGGCCTAACTGGTCTATCCATACCGCAGACGGAGGAGAAAGGTTTCATGAGAGCACGTTTCAAACTACGCCCACCACCACGTCGACTCATGCCTACCTGGTCGCTAGACAAAGCGTTATCATTACTTCAGTCGCGCAAGTTTAACCATGCGCCAGATTTTGAGTCAGTATTAAAAAAGGCTGTGTTCCTTATGGCTTTGGCGACAGGTAACAGAGTTTCAGAGCTGGCGGCGATGAGCAACGAGCCAAAAATTGTCTCAGGTTTGGGAGACTGCACGAACATGTGCAGATCGCGCCGTCTCCCATATTTATTGCCAGAAAACAAACATTGTGATTACGTTTTCTCAGAATTCTCAGTCCCGGCGCTTAAACGTGGACATACGCATCACATTTTATGCCCGGTACAAGCTTTAGTTAAGTTTATGAGGCTTGCACAACCTCTACAACCAGGCTTCCTATGGGTCAATCAAACAGGTACTCGCGTCACAAGAAGGAAATTAGCTTCTTTACTCGTAGATGTAATTAAGGAGAGTAATCCCGGCGTGGTTGGCAGAGCACATGATATTCGAAAGTGGGCCGTCTCCCTCCGATTTATGCAAAATTTCTCCATTAATGACATAGCCGACACTCAGTTGTGAGCGTCTAATCACACATTCTTGACGCGATACCTATCGGTCGCTCTGGACAAGCCAAAGCCGACTTGTTTAGCATTACGGCAACGGGTTTAGTCATCCATGTGCTAATTGTTTTTAAGTTTATTCTTCAGGCGAAAAAGGGGGGGGGGATGTGTAAAATAGCCCTAAGACCCACTAGAACCCTTCCGCCGGAGATTGTGATAAATCACGAGCTGTGATATGAATAGAACTGGTTATACAGTTTAATCAATTTTATTTTATTTTTAAGAAATATATCATAGTTGCATCTATGTAGTATTAGCAGAATGTACAAACAGAAGTTAATTTTACAAATAATTTTAAGGCCAGAACATGATCCACAGGATTCAGGTTCTAGAGTACAAGAATGTTCTCAATAAAACATGTCAGAGATCTCAGGTGAAGGTCCAGTCATGTACAAGCAGATCTTCTTTGAAGTAACGCACTGCTTATCCTCTTATATTTTTATATATTGTTTGTACACAATTAAAACTTAAAATGTTATACGGATTCCCTGTTACCTATGGTATTTAGGTTGGTGGTTTGATATTGTCACGAATGTCCCCCTCCAGTCTTATATAGCAGGCATATCGTCAATGATGGAGGGGCCACTATTAAATTATAGGTTTGATTCCCGGAGGGAAGTAAAGAAAACCTATATTTAGTAGGGCCCCATAATCATTGACAATGTTAGTGCCCTCCCAGCCATCCCCTTCCCATTCGCTTGATTTCTGTGTTGTATCTTGATATGTCAGTGAAGGAAGTATGGCCGCCAGGGGGCCAGCGTCAGGAATCCACATGCAAGAAATCCACGCAGTGGGAAGGTTGAGTATAGCAAGTATTAAGTTAATTTTTCCTTTTAATTTTTTACGAGAATAAGAGACATGGGCTCTGAAGAAAAAGGAGAAAAGAGGGCTGGATGTGATGGAGATGAGCTGCTTGAGGAGTATGTGTGGAGTTACTCATAGAGACAGATTGAGGAATGAAGAGATACGTAGGAGAGTGGGGCAGCAGGAACATTTGTCAGCCAGAGTGGACAGAAGGGTGCTGAGCTGGTATGGTCATGTTGAACGAATGGGAGATGAAAGGCTTACAAAGAGAATATGTGAGTCAGGTACAAGGGGAGATAGAAGGGCAGGAAGACCCCCATTGAGATGGAGAGACTGTGTAAGAAAGGCTTTGGATGATAGAGGAATGACTATAGATCAGGCAGGGGAAGTGGTGGTGGACAGGAGTGAATGGAGAATGCTTGTGAATAGTTGAGTGAACACGTGGTCATTTGGAGTAAGGGGTCGGGCGCAAGTTGGACTAGATAATAGTCCATCAGGCGCCTGGCCCGGGGAGACGATTAATATGAAGGGTGTGCCTGGAAGAGTGGTGGCAGGGCTTGTGGCTTTGGCTCCGCTGCATGTCTGCCTGCCGAGATCGGAACCTCTCCGGGTGGTCAGGGGCCGGGGGAGTGCTGGAGCGACCTTGGTAAACCTGGTCTCTGGGTCTTCTCCTGGGTGACCTGGATGTGTGAGAGTTTGTGTTTTATATCTGTGTTTATTTTTTGTTTTATGTTGTTTTTGTGTTTTCCCTGTTCTTCTCTGTCTTGAGTCGGCTACCCCCAAAATGGGGATTGGGCCTGAGCATATAGATAGAATAGATAGATAGATAGATTTTTTACGAAGTTTTTCCGTAGTAAGTACCCAATCATAAAGATGATTCCATAAGAGAATACGCGTTGCACTTATGAGGTTAGTACTCCTGTCCTCCCACGCGGTAGATTCAAACTAGCGACCGCGGCGTTTGATGGGAGACTATTATACTAACAGGCATATCGTCAATGATTACGGGGCCCTACTAAATATTAGGTTTTCTTTACTTCCCTCCGGGAATCAAACCTATATTTTACCTACTAAATATTAGGTTTTCTTTACTTCCCTCCGGGAATCAAACCTATATTTTTAGTACAACATGAGGAACACCATCCGGTCCGTACGCCTTCTTATTATTAAGCCCAGAGAGGGTGGAAAGTGCATCCTTGGAAGAGATTAAGATATTAGGCATATGTAGAAGAGAGGGTGGTGGAGAGGGAGGATTAGCACCGGAATCATCCAAAGTGGAGTTTTTAGCGAAAGCGTTAGCGAAGAGTTCAGCTTTGTCAGAGGAAGAAGTGATGGTAGTGCCGTCAGAGTGGAAAAGAGGAGGGAAAGACAAAGAAAACGAATTGTTGGAGAGGTGTTTGGCTAGATGCGAGAAGGGTTGGGAAGAGCTAGAGTTGGATAGTTCAGTGCATTTATTATTGATGAAAGAATGTTTGTCGAGTCGAAGAACAGATTTGGTTTGATTCCGGGCATAAACATAGGAAGCATGAGATTCTTGAGTTTGAAGGCGACAGTACCGTTTGAATGTTTTCTCCTTATTGCAGACAGCAGTAGAACAAGCATGAGTAAACCAAGATTTTTTTGCATTTGACTGAGATAAAGAAAATGGAATGTATGCTTCCATGCCCGAGAGGATTACCTCGGTAATGCGTTCAGCACTCTCTGAGGGTCCCCGGCCATGGAAGCAGAAGTCATTCCATAAGAAATCAAAAATAGTACTGCCGAAGAGCCTCCCAGTCGGCATCGCCAAAGTGCCACAAGCGTCGCCGGCTGGGAGGATCGTTTAGCCGTACCGGAGAGATAGGACAGGTGACAGATATTAGTTTATGGTCGAAGGAACCCAAAGGAGAGAAAAGATTTACAGCATAAGCAGACGGGTTAGAGGTTAGAAACAAGTCAAGAATGTTTGGCCGATCTCCGAAGTGATCCGGAATACGGGTTGGTTGCTGGACTAGGACTACCTGCTCTAGGTAATTTATGATAGAAAAGATGTAGGCTTGTTCACCAGGTTGGTCAGTGGAAAGAGAGGAGAGCCATTGGCAGTGGTGAACGTCGAAATTTCCTAAGATTGAGATTTCTGCGAAAGGAGAAAGGGATAGAATGTGTTCCACTTTAGAAGTTAGATAGTCAAAGAATTTTGGATAGTCAGTAGAATTATGGGATAAATAAACAGTGCAGAAATATTTAGTTTGAGAGTGACAAGAAAGCTTTAGCCAGAGAGTTGAGAATTCAGAAGAATTAAAGTTGGGAACACGAGAGAAAGCAAGATTGTTGCGTACATAGACGCAACATCCACCTTTGGCTTGAAACTGAGGATAGAGATAGTTGGAGGATGCAGAAAAGGGTTTGCTGTCAGTAGTCCCAGGCAGCTGTGTTTCAGTGAGAAAGAGAAAATCAGGGTTGGCAGAGGAGAGGTGGTACTCCACAGAGTGGAAGTTAGAGGAAAGACCACGAATGTTGCAGAAATTAATAATAAAAGTAGAAGATAGTGGTCCAGAGCATTTTGGCGAGTCACTGCAAGGGGTCAGACCAATGGGGGCATTTCTGGTCCCCCCCCCTCCCCCCGGAGGGACTCCGAAGCAGGTCGTGAATTCATCATCATACTTAGGTAGTGTAATATGTATGGTGTTTGTAGTATAATGTATTGATAGGAGGAGTAGGTGTTTTGGAGGGTAGGCTGGGGTTGCCCTCAATATTGATGAGACACAGAAAATATAAGCTAGGGAGGCCAGATGGTGAAACAGGAGTTCTAGCTGTCCTTATCAACCACCTAGCACTCCCCGGGAGTACCGCCCTGTGAATCGGCTGGTGCCTACAGCCTCCTCCTTTACTGTAATGTCCTATTTCTTTACTTAGAGTCAAATTTCTCTGCTCCTTGATATACCTAGTCTATTTCAACAGTAACAATACCTAAGTTAAACTCTCAAAAAATATTAGGAAATCACCATACACATTTAACTAATGCATATCTGGCTAACAGATCATAACACTAGTACTAACTAATAGCTTTCACTTTACTAAACAATTGAAAGCTAGTATTCAACTCAATATATATTTGATTACGTCATTTCAGTTGTCTTCATAAATATCATAAGTCTTTTATTATCTCTTTGCCCAATAAGGCACATCAATTGTAAAAGGGGGTGACCCGGTACTTTAGTCAAACATCTCAATGTTGGCCAGTACACTCTGCTATACTCGTCCATGTCTTCCACCAACTGGTTCTGGCTGTGGATGGCTTGTGATGTGGTGTGAAGGAGTGCTATGTGAGTGCAGGCTTTCTGATACGATAGGTGGATGTGAACGAAGGCAGGTATGCTGACATTCTCCCTTGGTGCGAAACATGGCTCTTCCAGTGTCTGGATGGCCCGGCTGTATCCCAATCATAATCCCTCCATAGTGGTTGGAGAGGAAAGGAAGTTGGACGAGAGCGCTGCTTGAGAGATGTGTTCTAGACCGTACCGTGCCACGGAGTGAAGGCTCAGGCGGGAGAATATAGAAATGGTGAGACAAGTAATCAAATTTACCCCAGGATACGACCATGCCAAGGCCGTTTTTACACTCCAGGTACCCACTTTTATGTCTGGGTGGGACAAGGCTAACACGAGAGCAAGTCAGCCCAATGATTTATGAGCAATCCTGGTGGCTAGCCAAGTTCTCATTCTCGTGTGTTTGATTGGTTGCAGGAAGCCACCAATCAGGTTCCTGGATTCATTTGTGCCACAACGTGTCCAGGTACTCATTTTCGTCTGAGTGAGACGGAAATATACAGGGATTGGAGTTTGTTCAACACTCCTGGGCTACTTGGACCCTGGTGGCAAGCCAGGGAAATTTCACCCACCCCATGTATGTTTTTTTTTTTTTTTTTTTTTTTTTTAAAGAGACAATGAACGGAGGAAGGAAAAACACAGATAAAACAAAAAGGTCCATGTGCCTAAAGGCATCCTCCATTCATAAAATGTTTGTAACAACTGGATTTAAACATTTGTAGATTGTAAGTTTGTGGAAAGCAATTCGAGGGAAGTGAATTCCAAAGAGTAGTAGCTCTGGGGATAAATGAATTCTGATAAGCAGAAGTTCTGCATTGTGGAGGAGAAAGTGTAAATTCATGGGCGCTCTCAGCTGCCCTAGTTCTACGCGGAAAGATGTGGAGAGGCGGCACAATTGAAGCAAGTTCCTCGGAACAATTGCTGTGAAAATATCTGTAGAATAATGCAAGGGATGCAACGTTTCTTCGTATGGATAATGTAGGAAGGTCCTGTGTGATTGCAGGGTTATTGATTAATCTAATAGCTTTATTTTGAATTTGTCCAACTGCCTCAATGCAACCACTCCACTTCCACCCCACAGAGGTGAACAGTAATCCATCTGAGAACGCACATGACTTTTATATATCACGGCCAACTGCTCGTCAGTGAAGAATTCTCGAACTCTGTACAGGAGTCCCAGTTTTTTTAGAGGCATTCTTAGCAATGCTTCTAACATAATGTGTCCAGCTCAAGTTAGTAGTTAATGTTACACCGAGAATGTCAATACTAGGGGAAGTGGGAATATTTACATCATTAAAAAATATATGGGAGTCAGTGAGATTCTGTCGGTTAGAAAATTGAATGTACTTGGTTTTCTGTGCATTAAAGGAAACTAGATTCTTTTGTCCCCATCCATTAATTCTAGAAAGGTCCTGGTTCAGAGAAATTGCAGTGTTTATTTTTGAATTATAAGATCGGGTTGGGTGACAGAATTGGTAAATGTGAAGGAACTGTGGAGTGTTGAGTCATCTGCGTAGGAATGTATTGGATTATGAGTGGTAGATATGAGATCATTGATATGAATGAGGAACAGAATTGGGGCCAAAACTGATCCCTGGGGAACACCAGCATTTATTGAGTGAAATTGAGAATAAAGGCCATCTACCATTACACGTATTTTTCTGTTATGAAGATAAGAAGAAATTAGTGGAACTAATGATGCAAGGCCGTAGTGTGACATCTTCGACAATAAGGATTGATGCCAGACTCTATCAAATGCCTTTGATATATCCAGTGCTATTGTATGTGTTTCACCATGTTGGTCTGTAGCTTGGTTGATTTGATGTGTAAGAAGGCAAAGCATGTCTGCAGTTGATCGACATCGTCTAAAACCATATTGCCTATCACTGATTAATTTATTATTCTCAAGATGCTTAATTATGTGATTATTTAATATAATTTCAAAGACTTTACCAAGAGTGGAAGTTATAGCTATTGGTCTGTAGTTTGATGGATCTGAAGAGGCACCTTTTTTAGGAACTGGATGGATGTTTGCTTCTTTCCAGGGTACTGGGAAGCATGAGGTATGAGTACACAGACGGAAAATTTTTGCCAATACAGGAGCGAGCACCAAGGAGCAATTCTTAAGTACTATTGGAGGAATTTCATCTGGACCAGGAGCCTTATCTACCGAGAGATTCTGCAAAATAGTTTTGACATGTCTGGTGTGGATCTTAAGTGAGGGAATTTCAGGCGAATTAAAATTAAGTACAGGGACATCTTGATTTATTTCATCTAAGGTTGAGTTGGTGGAGAAAATATCCGCAAGAAGGTTAGCTTTACCTCGTGGGTCACTTACAAGATTGCCAGTCGGAGATTTTAATAGTGGAATGGATGAAGCAGTAGTGAAGTTGGATTTAAATGAGTTAAGAGTAGACCAAAATATTTTGTTATCATTTGGATTATTTAGAAGTTTATTTGCCTGCTTGTGGCAACATCTGATCTGTGTTGGTACTGGGCGTTCACCCATCCAGCTACTGCCTGCTGGTAGAAGGCCCCCAACCCACTCAGCAGCTGTGTGCTGGTACCAGGCGGTCACCCATCCAACTACTTACCAGATCCCACGTTGCTTAACCCCACTGATCGAAACCAGCGTTGCCAACAACATAGGCCAGGGTTGCCACAGGCTCAGGCCATGCCTTCCTCCTTATATACCCGCCCCTCACACCGGGTGGCTCGCTGATTGGTCGAGCCGGCTGGGTGAGCGTACATGTAGCTGCAAGGCAGCTTTGATCCTGTCGCTTCCCCTCTTCATGTTTTATTTCACTCCAATAGTACCCCGGCAATACCTTTCCCACATTTGAAAGTGGGTGACGCGAGTATGGGGCTGGCGCCGTGGTAATAGGATGCTTTTTGTCGGGATATACAGTATAGTGCTGGAGGTAAATGGGAGCGAGTAAGAAGTTAGCCGATCTCCGTAATGTTTAACTTGAATGTCGGCAGGATCAAAGCCAGGCTGCTCAGTGGCTGCCGCTTGGGGAAGGTTTTAGTGATATTCTTGACACTTTTCTTGGGCAAATGCTGATCGGTGATTGGTCCCCACAACTGGTACTTCAATTATTATTATTGTTGTTATTATTATTATTATTATTATTATTGTTAGGAAGTGTTAGTGAATGCCAGGCTGGATGTATGTGGAATGACAGAGACCAAATGGAAAGGTTCAGATGTGAGAGAGTGGGAGTGTGGAATGGGTGTGTGTGCTGGAGTGAGTGAAGGAACAGCGAGAGAAGGTGCATGTTTGTTTGTAAGTAGCAAATGGAAGGAATGTGTAAGAGAGTATGGGTCTGTGGGTTCAAGGATTGTGTGGGTGAGAATGAAAGTAGGAATACAAACGTGGGTGATTGTATGCGTGTATGCCCCGACAGAGGATATACTTGAAAGAAAGAAAGAGGAGTTCTGGATGAATGTGGAGGCGTGCCTGGAGAAGTTTGACAAGAACGAAAGAATATTTCTGATTGGGGATATGAATGGTAAGGTGGGTGATAGGAAAGTTGAGGGAGTGGTGGGAGGGTGGGGGGTACCATCAGAGGTGAATGGGAATGGTAGTGCACTTGTGGACGTATGTGTGGGGAGGAGGCTGTGGATAGCCAACACCTTCTTCCGACACAGAATGATCCACAGGTACACGTGGAAACGGATGTTGACGATGAAGGATAAGACAGTGGTGGAACGAAAGTCATTGATTGATTATGTATGTGTGGATGAACGAATGAAGAAATCTGTGATGGATGCTAGGGTGTATAGGGGTATTGGAGGGGGTCTGTCTGATCATTATGTAGTGGTAGCTAAGGTTAGGATACAAAAGAAGTGGGTGAGGGGAGCGGGAGGGAGGCGAGAGGAGGGTGGAATGGTGAGGAGGGTGGAGAGGTTGCAGGAGGAGGAAATCAGGGAGGAGTACAGGAGAGCAGTGGAAAGACGACTAGGTGGGTTCGACCTGGAAGTTATGGAGGAAGTGGAGGAGATGAGCAAGGTGTTTAAGGATGAGATCTGTGCAGCATGTGAGGAGGTGTGTGGAGTGAGGAGAAGAGGGAGGGGAGTGAAAGGTACAGCATGGTGGACAGAAGAGGTAAGAATAGCTGTGGAAAAGAAGAAAGCATATAGAGTGTGGTTGGGTAGTAGAGGGAATGAAGATTCCGAGAGACAGAAACGAGCGAGGTACGTGGAGAGTAAGAGGGTGGTGAAGAGAGTAGTGAAGGAAAGTAAGAGAAGAGTAGATGAGGAATTTGGAAGGAATCTGAGTGTAAAATGGAGGGAGAGTAAGAACTGTTCTGGAAAGAAGTCAAGAAAGTTAGGGAAGGTAGCAAGGGAAACAGTAAGGGTGTGAAAGATAAGAATGGGAGAATGCTAGCCGAGAAGCAAGAGAGAGTCGAAAGATGGAGGGAGTACTTCAGTGAGTTGCTAAATGAAAGGAATGAAGAGCCAGCAAACATAGCTGGATATGGTATGGGAGGGAGAAGAAGAGAAGTAGTGGAGGAGGAGGTGGGGATCAGGAGGTCAGAAGTGTGGGAAGCCATGAAAAGAGTGAAGTTGGGGAAAGCACCAGGAACAGATGGAGTGTGTGGGGAAATGTTGAGGTATGGTGGTGAGATAGTGATAGAATGGGTATGGAAAATGTGCAAACTAGCATGGGAGAAGGGGAGGGCACCCGATGACTGGAAGACTGGCATAATAGTCCCCCTATATAAGGGCAAAGGGGAAAGAGGAGTGTGTGGTAACCACCGAGGAATATGTCTTCTAAGCGTAGTAGGGAAGGTATACAGTAGGGTAGTGATTGAGAGAGTGAGAGTGAGAACGGAGAAATGGATAGGCGACGAGCAGGGAGGTTTTAGGAAGGAAGAGGATGTGTAGATCAGATTTTTACCCTGAATTGTGTTGTGGAGAAGTATCTGGAGAAGAAACAAAAGGTGTATGTTGCCTTTATGGACTTGGAGAAGGCCTATGACAGAGTGGATAGAGAAGGTTTGTGGAAAGTACTTAGAATATACGGAGTAGAGGGCAAGTTGCTGAAAGCAGTGAAGAGCATGTATGAGGGTGCAAAGGCGGCAGTACGTGTGGAGAGTGAGCAGAGCGAGTTCTTTGACCTGAATGTTGGTTTGAAACAGGGGTGTGTGATGTCCCCGTGGTTGTTTACTGTATATATGGATGGAGTTATAAAAGAAATACTATCAAGAGCAGTGGATGTTGGTGTATCGCTGAAAAGGGAGGGAATTGAGTGGAAGCTACCTATACTGCTGTTTGCGGATGATACAGTTCTGATGAGTGATAATGAATGGGAGTTGCAGGGTCTGGTAAATGAGTTTGGAACAGTGTGCGAAAAACGGAATTTGAAGGTAAATACGGGGAAGAGCAAGGTTATGGTCTTCGAAAGGGGTGAAGTCACAGAGTGTGAGGTGAAGCTGAACGGTCAGGCTATGGAGATCGTCAACTCTTTTAAGTATCTGGGCAGTGTGTTGAGTAAAGATGGGACTATGGATGAAGAGGTGCGGGAGAGGGTACAACAGGGGAAGAGGGTTGTAGGAACGCTAAAAGCAGTAACAAGAAATAGGGTGGTCAGTATGGAAGTGAAGAAGTCCTTGCATGACAGTGTGGTAATCCCGACACTGACTTACGGAAGCGAAGCATGGACGTTGGTTGAGAGACTCAGACCAAGAGTGAGAGCAGTGGAAATGAATTACTTAAGGAGTGCGTGCGGAGTTACATGGAGGGATAGACAGACTAATGAGGAAGTAAGAAGGAGGTGTGGTGTGGAGGTAGATGTGCTGGAAAGTGTGAAAAGGAACAACTTGAGATGGTTCGGCCATATGGAACGTATGGAAAGCGAGAGAATGACTTAGAGGGTGTACGAGAGCGAGGTGGAGGGACAGAGGGGGAGAGGTAGACCGAATATGAGGTGGAAGGATGGAGTGAGGAAGTACATGAACGAAGGCGGTGCTGGTTGGGGGGAGGGGCGTCGACTGACTTGGGACAGAGGTGCATGGGGGCGGTTCGTTCGTGGCCACCCCTTCGGGGATCACGGCGTCAGGCAATAGATAGATAGATAGATTGTTTGTGAGTGTTGTCTGTAATCAGTGTAATCAGTTCTTTATGCTGAACAGGTAATAATATGCTACATTGGTTTACTGCACTTCTGATATCTGTCATTACAGAGGAAGGTTGGAGGCCATGAGGATAAATAACAAAATAAATATAGGCCTACAGTATATGCACTCGTCCAGCAAGGGTTCGATCCCGGGCCTCTCGTATACCAGTTTAGAACGCATTGTAATTAATATTAACTTTGATCTTTGACAGGTGTCTGGGTAGTGAAATGTTGTGTAGTGGTGGTGGTGGTGTGGTGTTGGTGGTGGTGGTGGTGGTGTTGTGGTGGTGGTGGTGGTGGTGGTACAAAGGAGTACAAAGGAAATCAAGCAACAACAGGTCTAGTGACCCTTCTAGGCTGCTTGTCCTCCAAAACACTGAGGATCAAGTGTCCAAACAGTGGTTTAGAGTGGGTAAGGGAACATTGGAAAGGGAACTACTGCCCTGGAACTAATGTCCGTGGCAGGATTGGGAAGTTAGTAGGGGGCAGATGGGTTAGTAACTGAGGGGAGGATAAAATAAAGTTATTCATTTACAAACGCAGTCAGTCGCCGCAGTCAGTCGCGGGTTTGATGCGAGATATTTGTCTAGGCGAAGTTTAAATGAATCAACGGTGCTGCAGTCTATAACATCTCGGGGAAGCCCATTCCATAAGTTGACAACTCGATTGAAGAAGACATTTTTAGATTCGTGTGAGTTAAAAGATGTACCAATAATTTTGCAACCGTTTCCCCGCGTGTAAATAGATTGGCCGATAGTGAAGTACTTACTACAGTTCATATTGTCGATGCCTTTGATGATTTTGAACACTTGAATTAAGTCGCCTCTTAATCTGCGCTGGGTTAAAGGAAATAGATTTATTTCTCTAAGACGCTCCTCGTATGGTTTGTTCTTTAGGCTAGGTGTCATTTTGGTAACTCTACGTTGAACTCAACTCGTTCTAGCTTGTCTATATCTTTTTGGTAATAAGGGCACCAGGATTGAACGCAGTATTCCAGAAGAGGGCGGACTAAGGAATTGTAAAAGGTTAGGGTAACGTCTTTGGATTTATGCTCAAATGACCTGCCTATAAAGCCAATTATTTTGTTTGCCTTCTTGACAACTTCTGAACATTGTTGACTCGGTTTTAGGTTACTCGATATTGTTACTCCCAGATCGGTTTCTCTGTTTACATTCTTAAGCTGAGTGGTGGTGATGGTGGGGAGAGTTGTGAGGCATAGTTTTATAATCATCTCTCTCTCTCTCACACACACACTCACTCTCACTCTCTCTCTCTCTCTCTCTCTCTACAATATAAATACAAGCCGGTGTCACATGTAATATGCACTCCCCTGGATATTGACTCACTAGTCGTTTTTATACATATAACTTGCACTCCCCAGTAATTATTATACATATAATTTACACTCCACCAGTACAATGAAGCAACTTGGTTGAGCCCAAGAACTTTCAGTCTTTTACTGTACTTCTCACTTCTCAACTTGTTCTTCCTCTGTCCAATTGCTCTTCTTTCCTACTTTACTCCAGCCATCTGGTCTGGTCTGGTCTACATATAATACGTGCAATATACAGTACACTCCCTTTGAATAATATGCACTCCCTTGTTTCAATGTCTCTTTCAATACCATAGCTTAGACCAATCTCACCAAACTTGACAGATACTCTGTTTACACCTTATTTCGCGTAATATACTGTATATATTTATTTTATTATTATTTTATTATTATTTATTTTAATATTGTATTATTATTATTATTATTATTATTATTATTACTATTATTATTATTATTATTAATATTATTATTATTATTATTATTATTATTATTATTATTATTATTTATTTATTTATTTATTATTTCGTGTAATTATTTCGATTAGGTTAGGTTAAGTTAGGTTAGGTTACACTAGGTTAAGTTAAGTTAGGTTAGGTAGTAACTGAGGGAATGCAAATTATGGGGGAGTGTATATTAAATGCTACATCGGGGTTTTCTGATCTAACTACTGTATAGTGTAATTATTAGGATGAACCTGAAAATCCCGACCTCACTCTCTCATGAAGGCAGTTTCACACGAGCGATTTTTTCTTCAATGTTACGGGCATAATTTTGTAGTCTGGCAGCTTCAAAATTTAAGTTCCGTAAGAATTAAAACTACCTAACGTAATCTACCATCGATTTAGTTTCCTATTCCAATGCGAAAGAGCCTAAAATAGAACGATAACAAAACACTTGTTCGTCGAAAATTGCCGGAAAAGCGCTAGTGTGACACCACATTGAGGTTTACATTTGTGTTTAAGTTTCCTCCCTCAACCTCTATCAAGCTTAAACAAAACACACACACACACACACACACACACATACATACACACACACGGTCATAAGAGACAGACTCGTAAATCACTTAGAGGCAAATCACTTACTTAAAGATACTCAACACAGCTTTCGTAAAAACGTTCCTGTTTAACAAACCTCTTAGACTTCTTCCACGATATCCTCAACCTCTACGATGAGAGTAAAGCTGTAGATATTATATACCTTGATTTTCAAAAGGCCTTTGACAAAGTTTCCCACAAACGTTTACTGCTAAAACTAAAAGCGCATGGAATACAAGACGGTGTGTTGAAATGGATAGAAAATTGGCTCAGCGACAGAAAGCAAAGAGTAGTCATAAACGGTAAGGCATCTAAATGGACCAATGTAAGTAGCGGGGTACCCCAGGGATCGGTACTAGGACCAATTATCTTTCTAATTTACATCAACGACATAGATGAGGGTCTCGCCTGTACAATCTCAAAATTTGCTGACGATACAAAAATTGCAAATAGCGTACTCTCAAAAGAACAAGTTGACGATATGCAACACAATCTAGATAAATTGTCATGTTGGGCCCAAATTTGGCAAATGAGTTTCAATGCGGATAAATGTAAAGTACTACATATCGGATACCTAAATGAGAAAGCAAACTATTCGATGAATGGCACTCAGCTTAAGAATGTAAACAGAGAAACCGATCTGGGAGTAACAATATCGAGTAACCTAAAACCGAGTCAACAATGTTCAGAAGTTGTTAAGAAGGCAAACAAAATAATTGGCTTTATAGGCAGGTCATTTGAGCATAAATCCAAAGAAGTTATCCTAACCCTTTACAATTTCTTAGTCCGCCCTCTTCTGGAATACTGCGTTCAATCCTGGTGCCCTTATTACCAAAAAGATATAAACAAGCTAGAACGAGTTCAATGTAGAGTTACCAAAATGATACCTAGCCTAAAGAACAAACCATACGAAGAGCGTCTTAGAGAATTAAATCTATTTCCTTTAACCCAGCGCAGATTAAGAGGTGACTTAATTCAAGTGTTTAAAATCATCAAAGGCATCGACAATATGAACTGTAGTAAGTACTTCACTATCGACCAATCTAATTACACGCGGGGAAACGGTTGCAAAATTATTGGTACATCTTTTAACTCACACGAATCTAAGAATTTCTTCTTCAATAGAGTTGTCAACTTGTGGAATGGGCTTCCCCGAGACGTTATAGACTGCAGCACCGTTGATTCATTTAAACTCCGCTTAGACAAATATCTCGCATCAAACCCGCGACTGACTGCGTTCCCCTCAGTTACTAACCCATCTGTCCCCTACTAACTTCCTAATCCTGCCACGGACATTAGTTCCAGGGCAGTAGTTCCCTTTCCCACTCTAAACCACTGTTTGGACACTTTATCCTCAGTGTTTTGGAGGACAAGCAGCCTAGAAGGGTCACTAGATCTGTTGTTGCTTGATTTCCTTTGTACTCCTTTGTACTTTGTACATTAACCCATCAGAGAAAGAAAAGGACTTAGGGATAACTGTTAGGGTGATCTTTCACCTGAGAATCATATTAATAAGATAGTGGGAGAAACATATGGACTGGTAAACAGAATAAAAATAGCCTTTAACTATATAAACGAGGAGATGCTGGAGAAAATAATAAAAACATTGGTGAGACCAAGACTGGAGTATGCGGCAGTGGTGTGGGCACCACATCTAAAAAAGCATATAAAGAAGCTGGAGAAGGTTCAGAGAGCTGCAACTAGGATGATACCAGAACTGAGAGAATTACCATATGAGGAGAGATTAAAGAAATTAGATTTACCATCTCTAATGGATAGGAGGGAGAGAGGCGATATGATTATGATGTACAAATGTGTGAGAGTACTCGAGAAGGTGGACAAGAAGGGTTATATTGTGAAAGATAATGGTAGAACTAGGGGGCATAGATATAAACTAATGAAAGGAAGATGCAAAGGAGATGTGAGAAAGTATAGTTTCCCTTATAGAAGTATAAGTAAATGGAATCAGTTAGAAGAGGAAGTGGTGTGTGCAAAAAACATTCATATTTTTAAGGCAAAGTTAGATAATTGTAACTCAGGAAGCGGGACAATACGAGCCTAAAAATCTCAACTCCTGTATACTACAAATAGGTAAATAAAATACAAATAGGTAAATACACACACACACACACACACACACACACACAAACACATACATACACACACACATACACACACACACACACACCTTCGCCATCAATTTGTAAAATTTTCGGTAGAAAAATATCCCAACCGAAAGCCGGTTCCTCCTAATTTACAGGCTCGCTATCACTCGCCAGGAATAAAAAGACACCTAAATGGCACGAAAGTTCATAATATTGGCAATGATATGGAGTGAACGATCTTTAAATCGCCAAAATAATAGGATGAACGGCTTACAATCTCAAAGGTAATGGGGCCTCAGAACTATCATGGAAATATATGTATATATTACACTCACTCACTCACTCCTTCATTCATATTCTCTAACACGCTCAACCTCACACACAAACACACTCTATTTCTCTCTTATTTCCCCCCCCCCCTCTCTCTCTCTGTTTCTCTCTCTCTCTCTCTCTCTCTCTGTTTTCTCTCTCTCTCTCTCTCTCTCTCTCTCTCTCTCTCTCTCTCTCTCTCTCTCTCTCTCTCTCTCTCATGGCCTGCCTAGCAATATCATAGTCTGCAGCACTGTTGAAACCTTCAAAAACCGCTTAGACAAATATCTCGCCCTTAATCCCCGACTTACTGCGTTTACAGATGAATAACAAGACACGCCCACAATAACAAGACATGCCCACAATAACAAGACATGCCCACAATAACACGACATGCCCACAATAACAAGACATGCCCACAATAACAAGACATGCCCACAATAACAAGACATGCCCACAATAACAAGACATGCCCACAATAACAAGACATGCCCACAATAACAAGACATGCCCACAATAACAAGACATGCCCACAATAACAAGACATGCCCACAATAACAAGACATGCCCACAATAACAAGACATGCCCACAATAACAAGACATGCCCACAATACCTCTTTTGGTAGAATAGATATAGTAAGAGTCTATTTTCTTATTTTCGTGTCGAGTACCATGTCAGTTTATCCTATCTAGGCTACTTGGAAAAGATAAATCCTGTCCCTTTTAAGCCATCTTGTCTCTCCTAAATAGTAGGCTAGGTAGTTTAGATTCAAGCAGCCTCGTAAGGATCAGTAGATATGGTGTTGCTTGTTTTCCTTTGTAAACTCTCTCTCTCTCTCACACACACACATTCACTCTCTCACAAACACACACTCTCTATCTCTCACTCTCACTTTCTCTCTCTCTGTTCCTCCCCTCTCCTCTCTCTCTCTCTCTTCCCCCCCCCCCCCGTTGTTCTAAGTGGTCCAATTACCGACATGCCAGCAGCGATCACAGTTGTCCTCTTTATAATGATGCTCCTCCAAAGTCTGTTACTTTCAACCAACCACACAGAGTGAGAGAGAGAGAGAGTGTGTGTGTGTGTGTGTGTGTGTTTTACATGGATTTACAAAGACAGAGTGTGAACACAGATCTTATGATCCGAGCAAAGTGGTCAGGACTTTTCTTATTAAATGTATCAACTGTCTCTCCATATGTATAATTTTATAGTTTGATAGGCTAGATTCGATCTCTGAGCACGGTGAAGTCTGGAGGTCTTATTACACCTGGCGAGTCAGATGACCAAGTTTTGAAACCGACTCGATGTAGTTTGACTTTCAAATGCAGCAGCACCTTGATTGTTTCCCAGGTTAGTATGGTGCAGTTCGGCTTCCCGAACTGCCATCCCTACTGTATCGTCATCTCGAATCGTCACCTTGGAGTTCATACTTTATTACACCACCTACTGATTCCATGGCTCACTAGGTACGGTACTGTCTCCTTTTATATATTCCATGGCTCACTAGGTACTGTCTCCTTTTATATATTCTATGGCTCACTAGGTACTGTCTCCTTTTATATATTCCATGGCTCACTAGGTACTGTCTCCTTTTATATATTCTATGGCTCACTAGGTACTGTCTCCTTTTATATATGCTATGGCTCACTAGGTACTGTCTCCTTTTATATATTCTATGGCTCACTAGGTACTGTCTCCTTTTATATATTTTATGGCTCACTAGGTACTGTCTCCTTTTATATATTCTATGGCTCACTAGGTACTGTCTCCTTTTATATATTCCATGGCTCACTAGGTACTGTCTCCTTTTATATATTCCATGGCTCACTAGGTACTGTCTCCTTTTATATATTCTATGGCTCACTAGGTACTGTCTCCTTTTATATATGCTATGGCTCACTAGGTACTGTCTCCTTTTATATATTCCATGGCTCACTAGGTACTGTCTCCTTTTATATTCCATGGCTCACTAGGTACTGTCTCCTTTTATATATGCTATGGCTCACTAGGTACTGTCTCCTTTTATATATTCTATGACTCACTAGGTACTGTCTCCTTTTATATATTCTATGGCTCACTAGGTACTGTCTCCTTTTATATATTCTATGACTCACTAGGTACTGTCTCCTTTTATATATTCTATGGCTCACTAGGTACTGTCTCCTTTTATATATTCTATGGCTCACTAGGTACTGTCTCCTTTTATATATTCCATGGCTCACTAGGTACTGTCTCCTTTTATATATTCTATGGCTCACTAGGTACTGTCTCCTTTTATATATTCTATGGCTCATTAGGTACGGTACTGTCTCCTTTTATATATTTTATGGCTCACTAGGTACTGTCTCCTTTTATATATTCCATGGCTCACTAGGTACTGTCTCCTTTTATATATTCCATGGCTCACTAGGTACTGTCTCCTTTTATATATGCTATGGCTCACTAGGTACTGTCTCCTTTTATATATGCTATGGCTCACTAGGTACTGTCTCCTTTTATATATTCTATGGCTCACTAGGTACTGTCTCCTTTTATATATTCCATGGCTCACTAGGTACTGTCTCCTTTTATATATGCTATGGCTCACTAGGTACTGTCTCCTTTTATATATTCTATGGCTCACTAGGTACTGTCTCCTTTTATATATTCCATGGCTCACTAGGTACTGTCTCCTTTTATATATGCTATGGCTCACTAGGTACTGTCTCCTTTTATATATTCTATGGCTCACTAGGTACTGTCTCCTTTTATATATTCCATGGCTCACTAGGTACTGTCTCCTTTTATATATTCTATGGCTCACTAGGTACTGTCTCCTTTTATATATTCTATGGCTCACTAGGTACTGTCTCCTTTTATATATGCTATGGCTCACTAGGTACTGTCTCCTTTTATATATTCTATGGCTCACTAGGTACTGTCTCCTTTTATATATTCCATGGCTCACTAGGTACTGTCTCCTTTTATATATTCCATGGCTCACTAGGTACTGTCTCCTTTTATATATTCCATGGCTCACTAGGTACTGTCTCCTTTTATATATTCCATGGCTCACTAGGTACTGTCTCCTTTTATATATTCTATGGCTCACTAGGTACTGTCTCCTTTTATATATTCCATGGCTCACTAGGTACTGTCTCCTTTTATATATGCTATGGCTCACTAGGTACTGTCTCCTTTATATATGCTATGGCTCACTAGGTACTGTCTCCTTTTATATATTCTATGGCTCACTAGGTACTGTCTCCTTTTATATATTCTATGGCTCACTAGGTACTGTCTCCTTTTATATATTCCATGGCTCACTAGGTACTGTCTCCTTTTATATATTCCATGGCTCACTAGGTACTGTCTCCTTTTATATATTCCATGGCTCACTAGGTACTGTCTCCTTTTATATATTCCATGGCTCACTAGGTACTGTCTCCTTTTATATATTCTATGGCTCACTAGGTACTGTCTCCTTTTATATATTCCATGGCTCACTAGGTACTGTCTCCTTTTATATATGCTATGGCTCACTAGGTACTGTCTCCTTTTATATATTCTATGGCTCACTAGGTACTGTCTCCTTTTATATATTCCATGGCTCACTAGGTACTGTCTCCTTTTATATATTCTATGGCTCACTAGGTACTGTCTCCTTTATATATTCTATGGCTCACTAGGTACAGTCTCCTTTTATATATGCTAAGGCTCACTAGGTACTGTCTCCATTTATATATTCTATGGCTCACTAGGTACTGTCTCCTTTTATATATTCCATGGCTCACTAGGTACTGTCTCCTTTTATATATTCCATGGCTCACTAGGTACTGTCTCCTTTTATATATTCCATGGCTCACTAGGTACTGTCTCCTTTTATATATTCCATGGCTCACTAGGTACTGTCTCCTTTTATATATTCTATGGCTCACTAGGTACTGTCTCCTTTTATATATTCCATGGCTCACTAGGTACTGTCTCCTTTTATATATGCTATGGCTCACTAGGTACTGTCTCCTTTTATATATGCTATGGCTCACTAGGTACTGTCTCCTTTTATATTCTATGGCTCACTAGGTACTGTCTCCTTTTATATATTCTATGGCTCACTAGGTACTGTCTCCTTTTATATATTCCATGGCTCACTAGGTACTGTCTCCTTTTATATATTCCATGGCTCACTAGGTACTGTCTCCTTTTATATATTCTATGGCTCACTAGGTACTGTCTCCTTTTATATATTCCATGGCTCACTAGGTACTGTCTCCTTTATATATTCCATGGCTCACTAGGTACTGTCTCCTTTTATATATTCTATGGCTCACTAGGTACTGTCTCCTTTTATATATTCTATGGCTCATTAGGTACGGTACTGTCTCCTTTTATATATTTTATGGCTCACTAGGTACTGTCTCCTTTTATATATTCCATGGCTCACTAGGTACTGTCTCCTTTTATATATTCCATGGCTCACTAGGTACTGTCTCCTTTTATATATGCTATGGCTCACTAGGTACTGTCTCCTTTTATATATGCTATGGCTCACTAGGTACTGTCTCCTTTTATATATTCTATGGCTCACTAGGTACTGTCTCCTCTTTTATATTCCATGGCTCACTAGGTACTGTCTCCTTTTATATATGCTATGGCTCACTAGGTACTGTCTCCTTTTATATATTCTATGGCTCACTAGGTACTGTCTCCTTTTATATATTCCATGGCTCACTAGGTACTGTCTCCTTTTATATATGCTATGGCTCACTAGGTACTGTCTCCTTTTATATATTCTATGGCTCACTAGGTACTGTCTCCTTTTATATATTCCATGGCTCACTAGGTACTGTCTCCTTTTATATTGCTATGGCTCACTAGGTACTGTCTCCTTTTATATATTCTATGGCTCACTAGGTACTGTCTCCTTTTATATATTCCATGGCTCACTAGGTACTGTCTCCTTTTATATATTCCATGGCTCACTAGGTACTGTCTCCTTTTATATATTCCATGGCTCACTAGGTACTGTCTCCTTTTATATATGCTATGGCTCACTAGGTACTGTCTCCTTTTATATATTCTATGGCTCACTAGGTACTGTCTCCTTTTATATATTCTATGGCTCACTAGGTACTGTCTCCTTTTATATATTCCATGGCTCACTAGGTACTGTCTCCTTTTATATATTCCATGGCTCACTAGGTACTGTCTCCTTTTATATATCCATGGCTCACTAGGTACTGTCTCCTTTTATATATTCTATGGCTCACTAGGTACTGTCTCCTTTTATATATTCCATGGCTCACTAGGTACTGTCTCCTTTTATATATTCCATGGCTCACTAGGTACTGTCTCCTTTTATATATTCTATGGCTCACTAGGTACTGTCTCCTTTTATATATTCCATGGCTCACTAGGTACTGTCTCCTTTTATATATTCTATGGCTCACTAGGTACTGTCTCCTTTTATATATTCTATGGCTCACTAGGTACTGTCTCCTTTTATATATTCTATGGCTCACTAGGTACTGTCTCCTTTTATATATTCTATGGCTCACTAGGTACTGTCCTTTTATATATTCTATGGCTCACTAGGTACTGTCTCCTTTTATATTCCATGGCTCACTAGGTACTGTCTCCTTTTATATATTCTATGGCTCACTAGGTACTGTCTCCTTTTATATATTCTATGGCTCACTAGGTACTGTCTCCTTTTATATATTCTATGGCTCACTAGGTACTGTCTCCTTTTATATATTCCATGGCTCACTAGGTACTGTCTCCTTTTATATATTCTATGGCTCACTAGGTACTGTCTCCTTTTATATATTCTATGGCTCACTAGGTACTGTCTCCTTTATATATTCTATGGCTCACTAGGTACTGTCTCCTTTTATATATTCCATGGCTCACTAGGTACTGTCTCCTTTATATATTCTATGGCTCACTAGGTACTGTCTCCTTTTATATATTCTATGGCTCACTAGGTACTGTCTCCTTTTATATATTCTATGGCTCACTAGGTACTGTCTCCTTTTATATATTCCATGGCTCACTAGGTACTGTCTCCTTTTATATATTCTATGGCTCACTAGGTACTGTCTCCTTTTATATATTCTATGGCTCACTAGGTACTGTCTCCTTTATATATTCTATGGCTCACTAGGTACTGTCTCCTTTTATATATTCTATGGCTCACTAGGTACTGTCTCCTTTTATATATTCTATGGCTCACTAGGTACTGTCTCCTTTTATATATTCCATGGCTCACTAGGTACTGTCTCCTTTTATATATTCCATGGCTCACTAGGTACTGTCTCCTTTTATATATTCTATGGCTCACTAGGTACTGTCTCCTTTTATATATTCTATGGCTCACTAGGTACTGTCTCCTTTTATATATTCCATGGCTCACTAGGTACTGTCTCCTTTTATATATTCTATGGCTCACTAGGTACTGTCTCCTTTTATATATTCTATGGCTCACTAGGTACTGTCTCCTTTTATATATTCCATGGCTCACTAGGTACTGTCTCCTTTTATATATTCCATGGCTCACTAGGTACTGTCTCCTTTTATATATTCTATGGCTCACTAGGTACTGTCTCCTTTTATATATTCCATGGCTCACTAGGTACTGTCTCCTTTTATATATTCTATGGCTCACTAGGTACTGTCTCCTTTTATATATTCTATGGCTCACTAGGTACTGTCTCCTTTTATATATTCCATGGCTCACTAGGTACTGTCTCCTTTTATATATTCCATGGCTCACTAGGTACTGTCTCCTTTTATATATTCTATGGCTCACTAGGTACTGTCTCCTTTTATATATTCCATGGCTCACTAGGTACTGTCTCCTTTTATATATTCCATGGCTCACTAGGTACTGTCTCCTTTTATATATTCCATGGCTCACTAGGTACTGTCTCCTTTTATATATTCTATGGCTCACTAGGTACTGTCTCCTTTTATATATTCCATGGCTCACTAGGTACTGTCTCCTTTTATATATTCTATGGCTCACTAGGTACTGTCTCCTTTTATATATTCTATGGCTCACTAGGTACTGTCTCCTTTTATATATTCCATGGCTCACTAGGTACTGTCTCCTTTTATATATTCCATGGCTCACTAGGTACTGTCTCCTTTTATATATTCTATGGCTCACTAGGTACTGTCTCCTTTTATATATTCCATGGCTCACTAGGTACTGTCTCCTTTTATATATTCCATGGCTCACTAGGTACTGTCTCCTTTTATATATTCCATGGCTCACTAGGTACTGTCTCCTTTTATATATTCTATGGCTCACTAGGTACTGTCTCCTTTTATATATTCCATGGCTCACTAGGTACTGTCTCCTTTTATATATTCTATGGCTCACTAGGTACTGTCTCCTTTTATATATTCCATGGCTCACTAGGTACTGTCTCCTTTTATATATTCTATGGCTCACTAGGTACTGTCTCCTTTTATATATTCCATGGCTCACTAGGTACTGTCTCCTTTTATATATTTTGAATATGTAATGGAGCCAATCCATTACAACTACCTGCATTTCTAATAGGGATAGCAAAACTTCATATGCAGGATAGTGCAAAAGAGTAGCAAAGACAAAAGCTCTCTCCCTACCCTCTACTCACGCCGAAAAATTGCCGTACAATATATGATTTGAAAATGTTCTTATGGATTGAAATATAAAGTAATAAACAGAAAACGATTATACATAAAATCATTCCCTTTATCCCCCTAAATTCTCATGAACCCCTTCTGTACCGGTGACGTTCTATTAAATTGACTCTAGCTACTATTAGGCGATTTTATTCAGTGAAAAAAGGGCCTCGAGCTATTAACAGGCTTCGAACTATCTCACTTAACCCTATTTACTACCTCAGATCCTTCTTAAGGGGACAGTGGCTGATTATTTGGTATATTAATTAATTTATTCATATATTTTTTTAGTTTCCTCCCTAGACCTCCATCAAGCTTAGAAAAACACCCCCTAGACCCCCCTTCAAGACAGATTTGAAAACAAATCGGTAGAAAAATTTCCCGGCCAAAGGCCGATTCCTCTTAAAATTACAGGCTTGCTATCGCTCACTAGGAAAAAATCGACACCTAAATGGCACGAAGGGTCCTAATATTGACAAAGAAATGGGGTGAAAGGTCATAAAATCTCCAAACTAATGGAACCAACGTCTTAAAATCTCAAAACTAGTGGGGCCAAACATTAGGGAGAAGGGGGTCCATAAAAACGGTCTGTCTCCCCTTAAACTGCACAACACCGTCTAAATATAGCTAGAATATAATACAAAAGACGTCACCGTTACAGAAGGGGTTTAACGAGATAAGTGTTTCTATCTATCTAACCATTGTCTGACGCCGTGATCCCCGAAGGGGTGGCCACGAACGAACCGCCCCATGCACCTCTGTCCCCTTGTCAGTCGACGCCCCTCCTCTCAACCAGCACCGCCTTCATTCATATACTTCCTCACTCCATCCTTCCACCTCTCCCCGGTGCACCTCTCCCTCTCTGTCCTTCCACCTCGCTCTCGTACACCCTCTTAGTCATTCTCTCGCTTTCCATACGTTCCATATGGCCGAACCATCTCAAGTTGTTCCTTTTCACATTTTCCAGCACATCTACCTCCACACCACACCTCCTTCTTACTTCCTCATTCGTCTGCCTATCCCTCCATGTAACTCCGCACGCATTTCTCAAGTAACTCATTTCCACCGCTCTCACTCTTGGTCTGAGTCTCTTCCCAAACGTCCATGTTTCGCTTCCGTTAGTGTCGGCATTACCTCACTGTCATGCAAGGACTTCTTCATTTCCATACTGACCACTCTATTTCTTGTTACTGCTTTCAACGTTCCTACAACCCTCTTTCCCTGTTGCACCCTCTCCCGCACTTCTTCATCCATAGTCCCATCTTTACTCAACACACTGCCCAGATACTTAAAAGAGCTGACAATCTCCATAGCCTGACCGTTCAACTTCACCTCACACTCTGTGACTTCACCCCTTTCGAAGACCATAACCTTGCTCTTCCCCGCATTTACCTTCAAATTCCGTTTTTCGCACACTGTTCCAAACGCATTTACCAGACCCTGCAACTCCCATTCATTATCGCTCATCAGAACTGTATCATCCGCAAACAGCAGTATAGGCAGCTTCCACTTATTTCCCTCCCTTTTCAGCGATACACCAACATCCACTGCTCTTCCTAGTATTTCTTTCATGACTCCATCCATATATACAGTAAACAACCACGGGGACATCACACACCCCTGTTTCAACCCAACACTCAGGTCAAAGAACTTGCTCTGCTCATTCTTCACACATACTGCCGCCTTTATACCCTCATACATGCTCTTCACTGCTTTCAGCAACTTGCCATCTACTCCTTATATTCTAAGTACTTTCCACATGCCTTCTCTATCCCCTCTGTCACAGGCCTTCTCCAAGTCCATAAAGGCAACATATACCTTTTGTTTCTTCTCCAGATATTTCTCCACAATACAATTCAGGGTAAAAATCTGATCTACACATCCTCTTCCCTTCCTATAAAACCTCCCTGCTCGTCGCCTATCCATTTCTCCGTTCTCACTCTCACTCTCTCAATCACTACCCTACTGTACACCTTCCCTACTACGCTTAAAAGACATATTCCTCGGTGGTTACCACACACTCCTCTTTCCCCTTTGCCTTTATATAGGGGGACTATTATGCCAGTCTTCCAGTCATCGGGTGCATTCCCCTTCTCCCATGCTAGTTTGCACATTTTCCATACCCATTCGATCACTATCCCACCACCATACCTCAACATTTCCCCACACACTCCATCTGTTCCTGGTGCTTTCCCCAACTTCACTCTTTTCATGGCTTCCCACACGTCTGACCTCCTGATCCCCACCTCCTCCTCCACTACTTCTCCTCTTCTCCCTCCCATACCCCATCCAACTATGTTTGCTGGCTCTTCATTCCTTACATTTAGCAACTCGTTGAAGTACTCCGTCCATCTTTCGACTCTCTCTTGCTTCTCGACTAGCATTCTCCCATTCTTATCTTTCACACTCTTACTGTTTCCCTTGCTACCTCCCTAACTTTCTTGACTTCTTTCCAGAACAGTTTCTTACACTCCCTCCATTTTACACTCAGATTCCTTCCAAATTCCTCATCTACTCTTCTCTTACTTTCCTTCACTACTCTCTTCACCACTCTCTTTCTCTCCACATACCTCGCTCTTTTCAGCCTCTCCAAATCTTCATTCCCTCTACTACCCATCCACTCTCTATACGCTTTCTTCTTATCTTCCACAGCTATTTTTACCTCTTCTGTCCACCATGCTGTACCTTCCCTCTTCTCCTCACTCCACACACCTCCTCACGTCTTCCTTAAACACCTTGCTTATCTCCTCCACTTCCTCCATATCTTCCAGGTCGAACCCACCTAGTCGTCTTTCTACTGCTCTCCTGTACTCTTTCCTGATTTCCTCCTTCTGTAGCCTCTCCACCCTCCTCACCATTCCCCCTTCCTCTCGCCTCCCTCCAGCTCTCCTCACCCACTTCTTTTGTATCCTAACCTTAGCTACTACTACATAATGATCAGACAGACCCCCTCCAATACCTAGAGTATACTAACCTCGTTAAGGGGATGGTTGTTGTTTTTTCTGCCCCCCCCCCTTCTCCCTCATGTTTAGCCCCATTACTTTTGAGATTGTAAGACGTTTGCCCCATTAGTTTGGCGATTTTAAGATCTTTTGGTCCATTTATTTTTGCCAATATTATGAACTTTCATGCAATATAGGTGTCAATCTTTTCCTGGCGAGCGATAGCGAACCTGTAATTTAAAAGGAACCGGCCTTCGGCCAGGACATTTTGCTATCGAAAAATGTACAAACGTATCTTGAATGGTGTCTTGGGGGTGTTTTTTAACACCTTAGTAGCGGGTCCCGCCTTAAGTCGGTTAGAGAACCATAGCCTAAACAGCAGGTCCCGCCTTAAGTCGTATGCGATTTTGAGCACATTATCGGCTCTGAGAGAGAGTCCACGCGGTGGGAGGACTTCAGGCGGGCTCTGACCATTCAGCATGGACCTAGTCCCGCCACTGCCGTCACTACCACATCTCAACACATCCCTGGTCCCGCGAGACAGGGTAAAAACTGAGGAAATTACTGTACTGTATTTTAGGTTTTTTCCCTTCGTGCTGCAACATCGTTGCAAGAGAACCCGTGGTCGTACAAGGATAATTCAGGTGTCATTGGAAAGCTCAATTATCGCCCTTTCACGGATACATAATTGTATTATGCTCTGGCTCTTCTTTATGCATGAAAAAGAGCAAGGAATGAAGCTCGTTTAGGGTAAATCTGCCCGCTTGGCAGGTAGTAGTCTTACAAAAGGACCCGATTGTTAGGGGTTAAGCTTGATGGAGGTTTAGGGAGGAAACTGAAAAAACAATATATATATATATATATATATATATATACAGTATATATATATATAATATATATATATATATATATATATATATATATATATATATATATATATATATATATATATATAGATATATATATATATATATACATTATACAGTATATATAGGCGCCATGAGTCCAAAGGCATGTAAGTGCCATTTGAAAATCTTTATAAATTCTTTAGTAAATCGCGATTTACTCAATAAATTAAAAATGGGACTTACGTCCCTTTGGACGGGGCGAGCCTCGTATATGTATACATACATAGTCCAAAGGGATGTAACTGCCATTTGTTAATGTATTGAGTAAATCGCGATTTACTAAAGAATTTATCAAGATTTTCAAATGGCACTTACATGCCTTTGGACTTGGGCACCTCATATATATATATATATAAAATATACAGGTATAGGCTATATATATAATTATATACTGTATATATATATTTTTTTCTATATTCCAACTACTCCCTCTCGGGCATAAGCTGATAGCCTTTACACTCAACCGCTGAACACGGTGAGGCCCGTGAGGTCTTGCTCCAGTCTAGGGACTGAGACATGCGAAGCTTCACGGCTCGAAGCAACTTCATCTCTGAAGCCGGCTCGCCTCTGCGCTTCACAGTCTCACCCCCACAGACTCGGACCCTCACTCTCAGAACGCCACCTATTGAGCAATTAACTCACTAGGCATTGGCCCCCTGTAGCATATTTTTTAATATGGGAATATTCATACAATGCTATTGAATCAGGGAACAATGAGGGTATTTTTTTCGCATTTCGGTGTGCTGTGAGACAACCTTATACAAATCCGGGTGGATGGGACTCGTCTGCCTTTGGTTGGCAACCTATCTAGGGGCACTGCTACAGCACAAATTCCATCCCAATAATATCTTCCCATTACCTTATTGGGATTCGAACCCGGGTCCATTGGATTACCTGTCCAGTGGCAAGACCACTCTGCCATATATATATATATATATATATATATATATAATATATACTAATAATAATAATAATAATAATAATAATAATTAATATAGAAAAGAATCAAAATAAGAAGAAGAAGAAAGACTAAATAAATCAGCAAATGAATACGCCCACCCCCCATTAACTTAAGGTGAAATATATCTAGGCCAGAAATATCGACCCCCAGCCTCTCATAACTGGACAACCACTTCGGTGTTTGAGTGGCTCTATCTACCATTTGGGAGGAGTCAACCAAAGAAGAGTTGTGGACATTTACAGCCCATTTGCTCTAGCCCTTTTTGAGTTATAGGAAGTTTAGGGGGGGGGGGGTCATAATTTTGGCCTACTTACACTGAATAGAGTAGTATTCGCTGGAAGGCTTTAAGGGGGTATGGTTGGTAATTTCTGGTCCCCTTTCTCCCTCATGTTTATCCCAATGAACTTTTAGATTTTAAGACGTTTGCCCCATTTGTTTGGTGATTTTAAGATTTTTCGCGCCATTATCTTTGCCACTATTAATACCTTTCATGAAATGTAGCTGTAATTTAAGAGGAACCGGCATTCGGCCGGGACATTTTTCTATTGAAAAATGTATAAATATATCTAGAAGAGGGACCTTTGGGGTGTTTTTTAAGCTTGATGGAGGTCTAGGGAGGAAACTTAAGATAATACAAAATAAATAAACAAGCCAATAAATACGACCATCCCCCCTAAAGTAAATTTGCAGCTGGCTCTACAATTTGGATGGGTACGAATTAATGTTCAGTTATGCTGTGGGTTCAAGAGAAGACTAACATGGTAGAGAGTGAGAGTGAGTGAGAAAGTGAGAGTGTGAGTGAGAGAAGCAAGGGGGGGGGGGTAGGAACAGATCTATCACCCTCTCTTCTCTCATTTCCATCTTTTATGACTAAGTCCGTCTGTCTGTCTGTCTCCTATTGTCTGGCTGTCTTGAACCGCATACATTTTTGAAAACAAGTGTGTTTGTTCGATTCAAATCTCATATACATACAGTATATGTATATATACTACATACTATATATATATATATATATATATATATATATATATATACCGGTATATATATAATATTAATATATATATATATATATATTATATATATATATATATATATATATATATATATATATATATATATATATATATATATATATATGTGTAAACCTCACTTTACCTCTCTCTCTCGTTCTCGTTTTCACTCACTCCCACTCTCTCTCTCTCTCATGAGTGTTCCAAGAATTATCGGCCAATTAGCTTGACTTTTATCATATCAAACAAATGATAAGGCATACCTGTACTAGTAGACAAGATAGTTGACTACCTGGAAATCCACAACTCAATTACTGATTCTTAACATGTAGTTAGGCGACACTGATCATGTCTTACCAATTTGCTGGCATTTTTCCATGAAATGCTGAGTGAGTATGACAAAAGTAGAGCCATAGACATCTTTTACTTAGATATTTTTTTTTTTTTTTTTTTTTATAAAATGCCTCATTGCTGGCTAATTTCAAAAGTGAGTGCATGGACCTCAACAGACTGGGTGAATGGTCAGAGACATGGCAGATGCCACTACACTTGGAAAAGTGCAAAGTGATGCATATCGGCCAAGCAAACCAGAAGTCAGGCTATTCGCTATTGGGAATGCCTCTAGAAGTGACTGACTTGGAAATTAATTTGGGTGTTCTGATCAGCAGTGACCTAAAGTTTTCCAAGCAGTGCAGCTGAAGTAGAGATGAAAGCTCAACAATTATTGGGCTATATTAAGAGGTAACTTAAGTATAGAAATATGGAAATAATCCTAACACTTTACAACACTCTGATATGGCTCTCTTAGAGTATGCTGTTCAATTCTGGCCTCCAGCACTCAGGAAAGCTGTAGAGCAACTGGAAAGCGTATAATCTAGGGCTACAAATCTTAATCCGTTAATTAAAATACTGAGCTATTAGGGCCAGTTGAGAGGTCTTGATTTGTTATTATAGCAAAATTTGTAGTCTCAATATGAATACAACACGCAACCATGGCTGGAATTTTGAATTGAAAAGGATGAGCACTAGTATTTGTGGAAAACTTTTCACATATAAGATCTGTTTTGCCTGGAGCAAACTTCCCTCAGAAGTTGGTTGTAAAGAGTTCTTCTGTAGAGCAGTTCAAGAAGAGAGTAGATAGTATTTTGTACACTTTGTGATGAGTGTAGTGCACTAAGCAATCTCTCTCCTTCCACTTCGAGTATCTCCCCGGAATGGACCTCAAGGTCTCTGAGATACTAACTATTCCTTTTAATTCCTTATAACTATCTCTCTCTCTCTCTCTCTCTCTCCTCTTCTTCTTCTTCTTCTTCTCCTCCGTCCATTGGGGTTCTGTTACCTTTACTAGAATGAAATCGTAACAACCTCGCTTGTATCGTACTGTCTGTGCAGTCAGTGTAAATCAATGTAAATCTACGTAAATCTCATCCACTACCTGGCCCATTCACCTGGGCCTCTCAACCTACTTTGCGCCATATACATTTATAGAAGGAATGACACCATATTGCTGTTCTCCGCCATGTTCACTACCAAAACGTACAAGGAAAACGACCAACAGATTTACTACTAATATTACTATTATGACGATGATGATGTTATTCTATTTATTACAATGACAATAATAATAATAATTATTATTATTATTATTTTTAATATTTTATTATTTGTATTATTATTATTATTATTATTATTATTATTATTATTATTAGTAGTAGTAGTAGTAGTAGTATGAAACTAAATGTGAGCCCCAATGGAGAGCTAATGACCAAATATTCAAAAAATAAGGCCCCAGTTAAAAATATGCAAAGAGAGTGACACGAGATTAAAAACACAAACCAGACTTATGGTTGAAAAAACAAAACTATGTTAGTGTTAGTACAAATTGATCCTTACGAGGTTGATTTTTTAATCCATCTAACCTATGGAACAGATAACCAAGATAGTATATTTTAAGGGTAGACTTATATATATATATATATATATATATATATATATATATATATATATATATATATATATATATATAATTCTATATATACAGTATATATATATATATATATGGTGTAATTGATTAAAGCGTCGGCTATCGTCCTGATGGTTGATGGTTCGATCCCCACTGAGAGATTAGAAACATATATATATATATATATATATATATATATATATATATACATATATATATATATATATATATATATATATATATATATATATATACCGGTATATATTTGTTTTTGTTTTGTTTTTCTATGTGATTGAGGGAGGCAAAAGGCAGAACTGCCTATAGCGAGTGCCTCCCCCATAGTTGAAAGAGTGACAGGGCCAAAATCAAGGGACGTTCGAGCCAAAATGCTGGACACACGGAGTTTGAAGCAATTTAAGTCATAGGAAGAGGGAAAGACTGATTCTGGGAGAGAGTTCCAGAGCTCAGCTGTTGAGTAGAAGAAAGACTGAGAGTAACGTTTCACTCTCGGGTTGGAGAGTTGCACAGAGTAGGGGTGGGATTGAGTTGAAAGACGGGTACCACGTGCCCTACGTAAAGGAGGTGGTATACACTGGGAAAGCTCTGAGGAACACTGATTATTATAGTAGCGATAGAATAGCGAGACAGATGCAACATTGCGGCGGAAAGAGAGAGATAGCAGAGAGTTGGTGAGTGGATGGGAGTTAATGATACGAAAGGCCTTCCTTTCAACTTTGTCTAGGAGAGCGGTGTGAGAGGAACCTCCCCATACATGTGAACAATACTCAATACAAGGACGCACTATGCCCCTGTACAGAGCAAGAAGCTGTGCAGGGGAAAAGAACCCACTAAGGCGGTTGAGCACACTCAGCTTCTGGGAGGCTGCCTTAGCAAGACTGGTAATATGGTCCTTCCAACTGAGAGCAGAAGAAAAAGAGACACCAAGAATATTGAGAGAAGATGAAGGATTGATTTTTGTATTGTTGAAGAATAAGGGATAGTCCGCTGGGAGTTCCGGACGGGTAGATAGATGGAGAAATTGGGTTTTGGAAGCATTAAAGGTAACAAGGTTTTCTCTGCCCCAATTGGAGATAGTATTTAGATCAGAATTTAAGAGTTCTATGGCTTCATTACGTTTGTCGTTGAGGGATTGCTGGCTGGGGCGTTCTGAAAAACTAATGGAGTAGTGTAAGGTTGAGTCGTCTGGTCTGCGTATGAATAGATGGGAATTGAGGTACAGTTGAGGAGATCATTTATAAAAATTAGAAAGAGAATAGGAGATAGGACAGAGCCCTGAGGAACACCGGAGTTTATAGGGTGAGGAAGTGAACAATGGCCGTCCACAACCGCGGCTATGGAACGGCCGGAAAGGAAATTAGAGACAAAGGCACAGATGGAGGGATAGAAACCGAAGGAGGGTAGTTTAGAAATTAAAGATTTGTGCCAGACTCTATCGAAGGCTTTCGATATGTCTAGTGCAATAGAAAAAGTCTCACCGAAGTCCCGAAAGGAGGATGACCAAGAGTTAGTAAGATATGAAAGATCATCAGTAGAGCGACCCTTAAGGAAGCCATAATGGCGATCTGAGAGCAGATTATGAGAAGAGAAATGCTTAAGAAATTTGGAAGCAAGAATAGTTTCAAAAACTTTAGAAAGACATGAGATGAGAGCAATTGGACATTAGTTGGAGGGTTGAGAGCGGTCACCCTTCTTTGGGACAGGTTGAATGTGAGCAAACTTCCAGCATGAAGGGAAGACGTTAGAGAATAGACAGAGACGAAAGAGTTTGCCTAGGCAGGGAGTCAGCATGGAAGCACAGTTTTTGAGAACAACAGGAGGAACACCGTCCGGACCGTATGCATTATTAGTATTAAGCCTAGAGAGGGTAGAAAGTACATCTTTAGAAGAGATTAGGATATTAGGCATAAGTAAGAGAGAGGAGGGTGGAGAGGGAGGAATAGCACCGGAATCATCCAAGGTGGAGTTTCTAGCAAAAGTTTGAGCGAAGAGTTTAGCTCTGTCAGAGGAAGAAGTGATGGTTGTGCCATCAGAATGAGAAAGGGGAGGGAAAGACGAGGAAGAGAAATTGTAGGAGAGGATTTTGGCTAGATGCCAGAAAGCTTGGGAAGAGCTAGAGTTGGATAGTTCAGTGCATTTATTATTGATGAAAGAGTGTTTGGCAAGTCGAAGAACAGATTTGGCTTGATTCCGGGCAGAAACATAGGAAGAATGAGAGTCTTGAGTTTTAAGGCGTCGGTACCGTTTGAATGCTTCCTCCTTATTGCGGACAGCAATATATATATAAACCGGCAACTAAATGGTACGAAATATCTTAAAATGTATATACAGTAAATAGAAGGGGTGCGAAAGTTCTTAAAATCGCCAAACTAATGGGGGTGAACATCTTAAAAGTTCAAAACTAATGGGGCTAAACGTGAAGGAGAAAGGAGTCCAGAAAAAACACCGCCTTAAGATGAGCCAAACTGTAATAAAATAATGGGTATGACAAGGGTAAATAAAGTATCCGTAATACTGTACTCATTGTTTATCTTCTATATTCCAACTAGCTTACTCCCTCTTGGGCATAGGCTAATGCCCCTTTCACACATACAGGACTCGGGTGCCGCATGCAGCAGAGTAGCTAGTCGTGGCGTTTTTTTTCCCCGACTTGGTGGAGGTGGCTCGGTTTGCCGCATCCAAAGGACTTCACCAGACTACAGCCGCATACAGCCGACGTTGTCGTCTTGACTCCGGAGAAGTCTTGAGACTCGAATCGACAATGTAAATAACGGTCAATTGTACATGCCGACTACACCCGCATCTATAAGACTTCAGACGATCGACTCCAGAGTCGATCCGTATACACTCGCATAAAGCCGACACATACAGGTTCTGTGGCCAACGGAGGTATATATAAAGGGCGCTCGAGCAGGGGTGAACAACATTACAGTCGAGGGCGGGTGCCCAACCCCGAAAGGGGTTGAAATAGGGGAGCTATCCCCTCGCCTAAGGCGGCTTTCTAGGGCCTTTCCTAGCTGATGCTGAGAGGATTGGGTTCTAGTCATGTGGTGATGGGCTGGTCTATCAGAGTGAGAACTGAACGATCTCTGCCATACCCATAGCTTACTCTGACTGTTCCTTTTACTTATATATTTTCTAGATCTCAAGTGACGGCGTCTCTTCCGTGGATTGACCTCCCAATCTACCATGATTGGAAGCCAAAGCGTCACATTTTTCCTTTGCCCCTCAACTTTCTCTTCATAATTGCTGAGGGGCACAGGGCCCTGGGTGGGGCTTTGGTTTCCCGGGCGTTTCCGCACCCTCCTTAGCTCCCCGCCATGGAGTGGCTTCGGTCACCCAGGGTTTATTGTGGTCGGCAGGGAGGGTTCTTTGGGGGCGCTCTATTATGGCCTTGGCCTTATTCGGGGCCTTGGGGCTGTTCGGCCAGGCAGCTTGAGGAACAACAACAACAACAACAACAACATTACAGTCGACTCCACCGTTGCGGTGGAGTCGCTATCGCTATCGACGTTATCGCTCGCCAGGAAAAAAATCGACACCTAAATGGCACTAAGGGTCTTAATATTGGCAAAGAAATAAGGCAAATGGTCTGAAAATCGCCAAACTAATGAGGTGAATGTCTTGAAATCTCATAACTAATAGGGCTAAACATGAGGGAGGAGGAGGACTCTAAAAAAACAACTGCCTCCCCTTAATCCGCGGGTAACGAGACAATTAGAACATGGGGGGGGGGGGGGGGAGTATTTGTATTTTCCGGAACCCCCCATTGTCCGTCATGTTTAGCCCCATTAGTTTTCAAATTTTAAGGGGGGATGATCTGTTTTTTTTCTCTCCTTTTAAATTTATCTCTTTCTCTGGCTTGTATCCATTCGGCTCCTTTCAACCTAGTGTTTTAAGACGATTATTGTATCTATCTAGCTACCCATTTTAATATATTAGATAGATAAAGAGACTAGCTTTAAGGGGCCCACCTCGTTTCTTCCCTCTCTTTGTCCCTCTCTGGGTTGTATCCATTCGGCCCCCTTCAGCCAACTGTTTTAAGACGTTCATCTCCATCCAGGTGTCGATTTTTTCCTGGCGAGCGGTAGCGAATCGGCATATTTTACGAATATTTTTGATAGCAGGCTAAATATGTTCATTTTTCGATAGAAAATGTCTCCGGCGATGCCTGATTTCTCCATACAACACTGGCTCGCTATCGCTCGCCGGGAAGAAATCGACACCTGGAATGGGGATAAACATCTTAAAACAGTAGGCTGAATGGGGCCGAATGGATACAAGCCAGAGAAATAGAGAAAAGGAGAGAGAATAAAAGAAGCAGGTCACCCCCCTTAAACCATCTATCCATGTAACTATAGGTAGCGCCAACGAATTTGACAATAACCTTGATCCCTGACCTCTGTGTAACTCAAAAGGGCCTAGAGCAAACTGGCTGTAAATATCCACACCTATTTCCCGGTGGACTCTTCCCAAATGATAAACACGTCAGCCCGATTGCTTTCATTCATTTCGAGTTATAAGAAGTTTAGGGATCAAGATTATTGTCAAGTTCGTTGGCGCTACCTATAGTTACATGGATAGATGGTTTAAGGGGGGTGACCTGCTTTTTGTTATTTCTGTCCTTTTCTCTCTTTCTCTGGCTTGTATCCATTCGGCCCCATTCAGCCAACTATTTTAAGACGTTTATCCCCATCTAGGTGTCGATTTCTCCTGGCGAGCGATAGCGAGCCAGCATTATATGAAGAAATCCGGCTTCGCCGGAGAAATTTTTCTATCGAAAAATGTACAAATTTAGCCTGCTGTCAAACAAAAATAAAAAATATGCTGGCTCGCTACCGCTCACCAGTAAAAAATTTACACCTGGATGGGGATAAAAGTATTAAAACAGTAGGGTGAATGGGGCCAAATGGATACAAGCCAGACAAAGATAGAAAAGGACAGAACAAAAGCAGGTCACCCCCCTTAAGGCTAGTTTCTTTATCTATCTAATCATTGTATCCATCTTATCACCCATAATCCATCTATCCATGTAACTAGTCTATCATTGTATCTATCATATCACCCATTATAATCCATTATGCACACGACTTCAGCAGACCTATGCGGCTGTACTCGTGTCTGTCGTCGGCTGTACTCGGGTGTATGCGCCTGTATGCGGCTGTAGTCTTTATGCTACACATGACACACAATTCGCTACGCTATACTCAAGGACTACAGCCGCATACAGAAGACTAGTGACGACTAGCGCCGACTAGCGCAGACTACTCCCCGCATCCACCAGACAAATGTCAAGTCTGGACAAAATTTTGAAACTCACCAAAACTTTGTTCTGGGGCCACGACTTGACACACATTGCCAGGACTTCACCAGACTACAGACGACTACAGCCGCATTGTCAGGACTAGGTGCCGACTCGGTTGCTGCATGCAGCAGAGTAGCTACTCTGCTGCATGCGGCACCCTAGTCCTGTATGTGTGAAAGGGGCATTAGAGCTTGTACATTCAACAGTTATGACCGGTGAAGCCCGTGAGGTCTCGTTCCAGTCTAGGGGGCGAGACATGTGAAGCACTTTTTAGCCGCAACCAGCCTCTGCCATCTTGCCTTGGCTAGATGCATGGGGCTTAGTTGCTCACTCACGACTCGATGCAGCCCCATCTCTGAAGCTGCCTCGCTCTAGTGCTTCACTGTCTCACCCTCTAGACTTGGACCCTCACTCTCAGAACATCACCTATTGATTAATGAACTCACTAGGCATTGCCACCTATACCATATTTTGAATATGGGATTATTCATACAGTGCTATTTAATCAGAGAACAATAAAGATATTTATTTGGCATTTCGGTGGGTCCATTGGATTACCAGTGCAGTGGCAATTAAGACCACTCCACCACACCTCCCATTACCTCTAGCTGTATTAAGACCACTCCACCACACCTCCCATTACCTCTAGCTGTATTAAGACCACTCCACCACACCTCCCATTACCTCTAGCTGTATTAAGACCACTCCACCACACCTCCCATTACCTCTAGCTGTATTAAGACCACTCCACCACACCTCCCATTACCTCTACTTACCTCTAGCTGTATTAAGACCACTCCACCACTCCACCACAATAGTTTGAGAAAGCAAACTATTCGATGAATGGCACTCAGCTTAAGAATGTAAACAGAGAAACCGATCTGGGAGTAACAATATCGAGTAACCTAAAACCGAGTCAACAATGTTCAGAAGTTGTTAAGAAGGCAAACAAAATAATTGGCTTTATAGGCAGGTCATTTGAGCATAAATCCAAAGAAGTTATCCTAACCCTTTACAATTCATTAGTCCGCCCTCTTCTGGAATACTGCGTTCAATCCTGGTGCCCTTATTACCAAAAAGATATAAACAAGCTAGAACGAGTTCAACGTAGAGTTACCAAAATGATACCTAGCCTAAAGAACAAACCATACGAAGAGCGTCTTAGAGAATTAAATCTATTTCCTTTAACCCAGCGCAGATTAAGAGGTGACTTAATTCAAGTGTTCAAAATCATCAAAGGCATCGACAATATGAACTGTAGTAAGTACTTCACTATCGACCAATCTAATTACACGCGGGGAAACGGTTGCAAAATTATTGGTAAATCTTTTAACTCACACGAATCTAAGAATTTCTTCTTCAATCGAGTTGTCAACTTGTGGAATGGGCTTCCCCGAAACGTTATAGACTGCATCACCGTTGATTCATTTAAACTCCGCCTAGACAAATATCTCGCATCAAACCCGCGACTGACTGCGTTTGTAAATGAATAACTTTATTTTATCCCCCCCTCAGTTACTAACCCATCTGTCCCCTACTAACTTCCTAATCCTGCCACGGACATTAGTTCCAGGGCAGTAATTCCCTTTCCAATTTTCCCTTACCCACTCTAAACCACTGTTTGGACACTTGATCCTCAGTGTTTTGGAGGACAAGCAACCTAGAAGGGTCACTAGATCTGTTGTTGCTTGATTTCCTTTGTACTCCTTTGTACTCCTTTGTACTCCCATTACCTCTACTTACCTCTAGCTGTATTAAGACCACTCCACCACACCTCCCATTACCTCTACTTACCTCTAGCTGTATTAAGACCACTCCACCACACCTCCCATTACCTCTACTTACCTCTAGCTGTATTAAGACCACTCCACCACACCTCCCATTACCTCTACTTACCTCTAGCTGTATTAAGACCACTCCACCACACCTCCCATTACCTCTACTTACCTCTAGCTGTATTAAGACCACTCCACCACACCTCCCATTACCTCTACTTACCTCTAGCTGTATTAAGACCACTCCACCACACCTCCCATTACCTCTACTTACCTCTAGCTCTATTCTAGCTGTATTAAGACCACTCCACCACACCTCTCATTACCTCTAGCTGTATTAAGACCACTCCACCACACCTCCCATTACCTCTAGCTGTATTAAGACCACTCCACCACACCTCCCATTACCTCTACTTACCTCTAGCTGTATTAAGACCACTCCACCACACCTCCCATTACCTCTACTTACCTCTAGCTGTATTAAGACCACTCCACCACACCTCCCATTACCTCTAGCTCTATTCTAGCTGTATTAAGACCACTCCACCACACCTCCCATTACCTCTACTTACCTCTAGCTCTATTCTAGCTGTATTAAGACCACTCCACCACACCTCCCATTACCTCTGCTTACCTCTAGCTGTATTAAGACCACTCCACCACACCTCCCATTACCTCTACTTACCTCTAGCTGTATTAAGACCATTCCACCACACCTCCCATTACCTCTACTTACCTCTAGCTGTATTAAGACCACTCCACCACACCTCCCATTACCTCTAGCTGTATTAAGACCACTCCACCACACCTCCCATTACCTCTACTTACCTCTAGCTCTATTCTAGCTGTATTAAGACCACTCCACCACACCTCCCATTACCTCTACTTACCTCTATCTGTATTAAGACCACTCCACCATACCTCCCATTACCTCTGCTTACCTCTAGCTGTATTAAGAGCACTCCACCACACCTCCCATTACCTCTACTTAACTCTAGCTGTATTAAGACCACTCCACCACACCTCCCATTACCTCTAGCTCTATTCTAGCTGTATTAAGACCACTCCACCACACCTCCCATTACCTCTACTTACCTCTAGCTGTATTAAGACCACTCCACCACACCTCCCATTACCTCTACTTACCTCTAGCTGTATTAAGACCATTCCACCACACCTCCCATTACCTCTACTTACCTCTAGCTGTATTAAGACCACTCCACCACACCTCCCATTACCTCTACTTACCTCTAGCTGTATTAAGACCACTCCACCACACCTCCCATTACCTCTACTTACCTCTAGCTGTATTAAGACCACTCCACCACACCTCCCATTACCTCTACTTACCTCTAGCTGTATTAAGACCACTCCACCACACCTCCCATTACCTCTACTTACCTCTAGCTCTATTCTAGCTGTATTAAGACCACTCCACCACACCTCCCATTATCTCTACTTACCTCTAGCTGTATTCTAGCTGTATTAAGATCACTCCACCACACCTCCCATTACCTCTACTTACCTCTAGCTCTATTCTAGCTGTATTAAGACCACTCCACCACACCTCCCATTACCTCTACTTACCTCTAGCTGTATTAAGACCACTCCACCACACCTCCCATTACCTCTACTTATCTCTAGCTGTATTAACCCGTACAGCCCCAGCGACGCGCCTGACGCGTCGGCGATGTATGTAACGCACAGCCCCAGAGACGCGCCTGGCGCGTCACCCTAATTGCGCCGACCGTAACCTCAGGTGTAGCCACTCATGAGGGCTCAGATTTGTATGGGAACTGTGTACGTATCCCACGCAACCGTGCCGATGGTTGAAAACTCTCACAGTCCACGTGCGTGCGCGCGAGCGCGCAATAACCTGTTTTTTGGGGATAATTGCCTTCAATTTTATACTCTTGTAAAATCCGTTTTCGGGGTCTCTGTAGGACCATTTTTTAAGCTTTTTGAGCGGTTTTTCGTGGTTTTTCCTTCATTCCTAACCCATTCGCTATTGTTTCTGGAATAAAACAATTTTTTGAAAACCGGCCGGGTTCTGGTGCGCAAACATTACAAAACTAGCCGGGGCTCCACGGGTTAAGACCACTCCACCACACCTCCCATTACCTCTACTTACCTCTAGCTCTATTCTAGCTGTATTAAGACCACTCCACCACACCTCCCATTACCTCTACTTACCTCTAGCTCTATTCTAGCTGTATTAAGACCACTCCACCACACCTCCCATTACCTCTGCTTACCTCTAGCTGTATTAAGACCACTCCACCACACCTCCCATTACCTCTACTTACTTCTAGCTGTATTAAGACCATTCCACCACACCTCCCATTACCTCTACTTACCTCTAGCTGTATTAAGACCACTCCACCACACCTCCCATTACCTCTACTTACCTCTAGCTCTATTCTAGCTGTATTTAGACAATTTTATGAAGCTTAGGTAGGATATAAGGTAGCTAGAAGGATTAATTGAGATAGTCCGTAGCCTTGTAATTGGTGGACGTCCCTCCTAAGCTGAATGAAACTCTTAATAGTTGCCAGAATATAATGGAAACAATGTCACCAGTAGAGAAGGGGTTAATGAACCCTCTGATTAAAATGAGTCCTTAAATTGCGCAAAATCGTCTAATTTTAGCCAGAATCAAAGATAAAAACCTTCATCGCGCTGAAGGGGTTAATACACCTAAATTATTTATGTACCGGTACTTTTTCATACCCATCATATACTTAAAAGTGACAAGGAAATATGTTAAGGTATCGATGTGTTTTTCTGTGTATCTATCTAAATGAGCTGGAGCCTAGTTTGCCTTTTTCCAGAGGATCTACTGTAAGAAACTGTAAGAATAAATGTGTGTGTGTGTGTGTGTGTGTGTGTGTGTGTGTGTGTGTGTGAGTGACTAACACAAATATGCACGTCTCTCTTTATCCTATTGTATTTAGCTTGTACCAGGTATGCAATATGGCCGCCAATAAGATGTGGATTGGTGGGATCCCCTTCGCTTCACTCCTTTGTACTTGACCCAAATCTTCGCTTCTATTTGTTTGGCTGCTTAAAGGGACGGTTTCCAGCGAACGAGAGAGAGAGAGAGAGAGAGAGGGAATTCCCTATTAATTTAAGGGGGGTCACTTGCTTTTTTTCTCTTTCTCTCCTTTTCTCTCTTTCTCTGGCTTGTATCCATTCGGCCCCATTCAGCCAACTGTTTTAAGACGTTTATCACCATCCAGGAGTTGATTTCTTCCTGGCGAGTGAGAGCGAGCCAGCATTGTATGGAGAATTCCCACTTCGCCGGTGACATTTTTTTATCGAAAAATTTACAAATTTAGCTTGCTGTCAAAACAAAAATATTTACTGTATATACTGGCTCGCTACCGCTCGCCAGGAAAATATTGAAACCTGGATGGGGGTAAACGTCTTAAAACAGTTGGCTGAATAGGGCCGAATGAATACAAGCCAAAGAGAGAGGGAGAGAAAGAGAGGAAAAGCGAGGTGGGCCCTTTAAGGGGAGATCTCCACTTGAGGGATTTTTTTCTTGACCCCTTTCTCCCTCATGTTTAGCCCCATTGCTTTTGATATTATAAAATGTTTGCCCCATTAGTTTAGCGATTTTAAGACTTTCACCACCCCATATTAAGACCTTTCGTGCCATTTAGGTGTCGATTTTATCCTGGCGAGCGATAGCGAGCCTGTAATTTAAGAGGAACCGGCCTTCGGCCGGGACATTTTTCTACCGAAATATTTACAAATTTATCTTGAAAGGGACTCAAGGGGGTGTAATTTTAAGGTTGATGGAGGTCTAGTGAACAAACTAAATACCTCCCCTTAAGTTATACCATAATATAGTATGTTGTTAACTCTACGGTCTCCACCACCCACATTCTACTATATCCACTCTAGACAAACCAACTCCAGGCTTCATCTCCCATTGTAATGTTATCGTAGTTCAATATATATATATATATATATATATATATATATATATATATATATATATATATATATAATTATATATACTGTATATATATATATACTGTATATATGTTTCTAATCTTTCAGTGGGGATCGAACCGTCGACCATCAGGACGATAGCCGACGCTTTAATCAACTACACCACTGCCGTGGTGTAGTTGATTAAAGCGTCGGCTATCGTCCTGATGGTCGACGGTTCGATCCCCACTGAGTGATTAGAAACATTTAGTGGCTCACGTGTATTTGTGATATATTCTCAATATATATATATATATATATATATACTGTATACAGGTATACGGTATATATATATATATATATAATCCCAGCCGGACTCGAACCTCCGATATTCAGAACGAGTGTCCAAGCTTTTAAACCACTACACCACGGCGTGATAAAGTTATCTTAACCGTTTCCTATTTATATTAAGGAGAAAGGAAATCCTACTTGGAGAATGTATTTCGATTCATGTACAAGTCGCAGGCTCCATATTCCAGGACACCTTACAGGGATTTTGACAAGATTCCTAAAAGTTACACAGATACTCAGACCACACATACCTTGCGGTCCTTGCTAGGTGGTCCGGTTAGAGACAGGGATAGTTTATAGTAGAAGACAAAGACAGCAAAGTAGCAGAGAAAGAGAGAGTGAGAGAGAGAGAGAGTGTTTTATTACCTAGTATTAGTATGTTTTTTCCACGAACAAACTTCACCTCTAAACTCAATTAATGAAATCAACAAATACATGTGGCACTGCAAGGACTCGAACCTAGGATACTCACATCAAAATTACGCTATCAAGACAGTTAATAACAAAGTCAGCTGTATAATACCGGTATATATCATACATGTTCACTTGTCAATAGTCTGATATTATCGCTCTCAATAATTATGGTCTATATATTATAAGTAAGCCAGCAATCCTGACCACAAACACCTATAACTAAAAAACTACAAGAGTAATCGAGCTAATATTTCGAAAATTTGGGAAGAGTCGACCAGGGAGGAGGTGTGGAAATGTACAGCCCATTTGTTCTAGCCCTTTTTTAAATTAGAGAGGTTAGAAGTCAGGATTTGTAGCCTACCTATAATGGAAAGGGTATAGTCTAAGTCAGTGGGCCGTGGAATGAAGAGGAACATAAACGTCTATTACAAATTGACAACAACAACAACAACAACAACAAATTGACGGTAATGTGCTTAAGGGGGGTCACCTGCTTTTTTTATCTTTCTCCTCTTTTCTCTCTTTCTCTGGCTTGTATCCATTCGGCCCCAGTCAGACAACCGTTTTAAGGCGTCGATTTCTTCCTAGCGAGCGATAGCGAGCCAGCATTGTATGAAGAAATCCGGCTTCGCTTGAGACATTTTTCTATCGAAAAATGTACAAATTTAGCTTGCTGTCAAAACAAATATATTTATATGCTGGCACGCTACCGCTCGCCAGGAAAATATTGACACCTGGATGGGGGTAAACGTCTTAAAACAGTAGGCTGAATGGGACCGAATGGATACAAACCAAAGAGAGAGGGAGAGAAAGAGGAAAACAAAAAAGGGAGGTGGGCTCCCTTAATCCTCCCAAACCTTTCTATTCCTACTGTAAATGGGTCCGTTACATAAGGCTTACCCCTCTATAACATCGCTTATAATCGCTTGGTAAGGGAACGGTAGGCCAGCGGGTATGTTCTATATCAATATATTTAACACCAAATAACAAATGTATATTATATTTATCATTTGTATATATTTTTCTCTCACACTCTCATTCGCTCCTCTCATTCCTGTCTTCGCAGCGCAATGGATAAATGCACTGAATTTCGGTGTGAGCGTCCTAGGTTCGAATCCCTGGACTGCCGCATGTATTTGTTGATTTCATTAATTGAGTTTAGGAGTAAAGTCGGTTGGTGGAGGGAACATAATCATAAATTATTATTGTGTTCTTGTGCGCGTGCTTGTGTCTTATGTAACCTTATAATTATCATCCTTTAACATGTGTGTGTATATTACTTAGGTTTGTATTAAGATGTACAGGTATATGTGTGTATGTGTATCAATGTTCGTTAATGTGTGCTTGTCGGTTCATAGGATAAACAATATTCCGTTGATATTTATACTAAAGTGTGTAACCAAAAGGTGCCCTTTAGTAGTTAAGGGCAGATTTCCACTTGATGGATTTTTTTCTGGACCCCTTTCTCCCTAATGTTTAGCCTCAATGCTTTTGAAATTTTAAGACGTTCGCCCCATTAGTTTGGCGATTTTAAGAACTTTCGCCCCATTTATGTCAATTTTAAGACCTTTCGTGCCATGTAGATGTCGATTTTTTTCTGGCGAGCGATAGCGAGCCTGTAATTCAAGAGGAACCGGCCTTCGGCCGGGAAATTTTTCTACCGAAAAATGTACATATTTATCTTGAAAGGGGGTCTACGGGGTGTAATTTTAAGCTTGATGGAGGTCTACAAACCTCCCCTTAAACTCTCAAAAAGCTCAGTCAATGTAACAACATTTGTTGATATAAACTGTTTGTATATAAATGTATTGGCTAAATATATACTGTACTGTATACTTTATATTCAACTACAAAACATAACTCTCACTCTTTCTCTTTCACACACACACACACACACACACACACACATCTATATTCCCCTCTCCCTCTCCCTCCCCCCCACTCCCTGTCTCTTTCCAGATTTTTCCCTCGCGTTTCTTCCTCCTTCTTGCTCTTTCATACCATATCACTATTTCCATCTCTCTCTCTCTCTTCTTCTTCTTCTTTGTTGTCCCATTCTTCTACTATAAACTGTCCCTGTCTAGTGGTATTAAGGCCGGACCACCTAGCAGGGACCACAAGGTCTGTGTATCTATGTCTCCCTCTCTATCTCTCTCTTTCATTCACACACACACACACACACACACACACACACACACTCACTCACTCACTCACACTCACTCTCTCTCTCCCTCCCCAGCTGTCTAGTTTGATAATCGCGTTGGGGCTCTTCCGCTAGACTGACTTCTCCCATCTTCCTCTTCCTCCTCCCTCTGTTCCTCCTTTATCTACTTTTCCTTCTTCTTCTTCATCAAAATGATGTCCTTTCTCTTGATTGTTGTTGTTGTTGTTGTTGTTGGTCTTCTATATCTCCTTCTCCTTCTTCTCCTTCTTTTTCATCTTTCTCCTCTGTCTGCTTACCTTCCTTCTTTTTTCATCTTTCTCCTCTGTCTGCTTACCTTCCTTCTTTTTCATCTTTCTCCTCTGTCTGCTTACCTTCCTTCTTTTTTCATCTTTCTCCTCTGTCTGCTTACCTTCCTTCTTTTTCATCTTTCTCCTCTGTCTGCTTACCTTCCTTCTTTTTCATCTTTCTCCTCTGTCTGCTTACCTTCCTTCTTTTTCCATCTTTCTCCTCTGTCTGCTTACCTTCCTTCTTTTTCATCTTTCTCCTCTGTCTGCTTACCTTCCTTCTTTTTTCATCTTTCTCCTCTGTCTGCTTACCTTCCTTCTTTTTCATCTTTCTCCTCTGTCTGCTTACCTTCCTTCTTTTTCATCTTTCTCCTCTGTCTGCTTACCTTCCTTCTTTTTCTTCTTCATCTTCTTTTGTATTATTATCTCTACCGAACGAATGATACAGCTATTATGTGATCGTTGTTGTCTGTTTGTTTGTTTGTGTATTTGCAGCAGAAATTATCTTTCAAACTATTGGACGGATATAGATGAAACTTCGTCAGTACCTTTTTACTTGGTACTAGAATTTAATCGTTTACATTTTAAGCTTTTACACACATCAAATGCCAACCCCCCTCCTCCCTCCCCGAAAAAAGCGATAGCGAGCCAGCATTGAATGGAGAAATCCGGCTTCGCCGGAGAAATTTTTCTATCGAAAAATGTACAAATGTAGTCTGCTGTCAAAACACTTGTTTTTAAGTATGCTGGCTCGCTTTCGCTCGCCAGGAAAAAATCGACACCTGGATGGGGATAAACGTCTTAAAACAGTAGGCTGAATGGTGCCGAATGGATACAACCCAGAGAGAGAGAACAAAAAGCAGGTTATCCCCCTTAAAGCTCGGGTCACACATACACGTTCTAACGTTCTAACGTCCCGTCCGGCCCCGACCTCTTAATTCGCCGTGCCTAGGCGGCGTCCTTTTTGTGCATGCATAAAATGGTCCATGTGGGGTCGGGGCAACTGCCAGAAAACGTGTTATGCAGGGACACCCACGGGACATACACGGACACACACAGAAGTTATTTTCTTGGTCGGGGACGGACGGGACGTTAGAACGTGTATGTGTGACCCGAGCTTTAGACTGCTTCAAACTTTGTGTGTCCAGGCATTTTGACGGAGACGTCCCTTGAATTTGGCTTTGTCACTCTTTTGGCTTTGGGTGAGACACTCGTACAGGCAACCTGCCTTTTATCTCCTTCATACACATAGAAAACAAATAAAGACAGAGCTGCAAACTCTCATATGGATTTATACATTGCATTGCCTTCAAACATAGACGAAAGCTTTCCGATCCATATCCCATGTTCTTAGCTTGCACAATATTATATATAGGGCGTCTCAATACAGTTGTGTCAAACTTGGTTTTATAGATAATTATAAGCTTAAAATTTTCTATATTAAAAAATCTAAAGCTATACCATTAGACATATTAAAAGTTATACATAGTATCCTCCCCCGCACCACTGTAATGGACTCATCCATGTTTAATGATTTCCAACAAGTCCAATGTGAGCTAGAATGTGTCTAACATTTTTGTAACATACAAAATGATAATATATTGATTATACTATAGTAAAATAAATAAATTGAGGTGAGGGTTGGGTAGGCCATTATACAACTAGGCATGCCTTAAGGGGAAGTACTGTACATGGGAAAGTACATATTCAACATGCAGTAAACCGGTAACAGCTGAGATTTGGAGTTTTTCTTTTGGAAAATAGAATTATTTATATATCCTAATCCCGAAGTTTGGCACACCCATATTGGGACAACCTGTATGTGTGTATATATATAAATATATATATATATATATATATATATATATATATATATATATATATATATATATATATATATATATATATATATATATATATATTGGTTTACTCACACCTGTTCTACTGCTGTCCGCAATAAGGAGGAAGCATTCAAACGGTACCGACGCCTTCAAACTCAAGAATCTCATTCTTCCTATCGTTTCTGCCCGGAATCAAGCCAAATTTGTTCTTCAACTTGCCAAACACTCTTTCATCAATAACAAAATGCACTGAACTATCTAACTCTAGCTCTTCCCAAGCTTTCTGGCATCTAGCCAAAAACCTCTCCAACAACTTCTCTTCCTCGTCTTTCCCTCCTCTTTCCCACTTTGATGGCACAACCATCACTTCTTCCTCTGACAAAGCTAAAATCTTTGCTCAAACTTTTGCTAGAAACTCCACCTTGGATGATTCCGGTGCTATTCCTCCCTCTCCACCCTCCTCTCCCCTACTTATGCCTAATATCCTAATCTCTTCTAAAGATGTACTTTCTACCCTCTCTGGGCTTAATACTAAAAAGGTGTACGGTCCGGACGGTGTTCCTCCTGTTGTACTAAAAAACTGTGCTTCCGTGCTGACTCCCTGCCTAGGAAAACTCTTTCGTCTCTGTCCATCCTCTAACGTCTTCCCTTCATGCTGGTAGTTTGCTCTCATTCAACCTGTCCAAAAGAACGGTGACCGCTCTCAACTCTCCAACTATCGTCCAATTGCTCTCATCTCTTGTATTTCTAAAGTTTTTGAAACTATTCTTCCTTCCAAATTTCTTAAGCATTTCTCTTCTCATAATCTGCTCTCAGATCGCCAGTATGGCTTCCTTAAGGGTCGCTCTACTGGTGATCTTCTTTCATATCTTACTAACTCTTGGTCATCCTCCTTTCGGGACTTCATTGAGACTTTTTCTATTGCACTAGACATATTGAAAGCCTTCGATAGAGTCTTTTTTTTTTTTTTTTTTTTAAGAGACAATGAACGGAGGAAGGAAAAACACAGATAAAACAAAAAGGTCCATGTGCCTAAAGGCATCCTCCATTCATAAAATGTTTGTAACAACTGGATTTAAACATTTGTAGATTGTAAGTTTGTGGAAAGCAATTCGAGGGAAGTGAATTCCAAAGAGTAGTAGCTCTGGGGATAAATGAATTCTGATAAGCAGAAGTTCTGCATTGTGGAGGAGAAAGTGTAAATTCATGGGCGCTCTCAGCTGCCCTAGTTCTACGGGGAAAGATGTGGAGAGGCGGCACAATTGAAGCAAGTTCCTCGGAACAATTGCTGTGAAAATATCTGTAGAATAATGCAAGGGATGCAACGTTTCTTCGTATGGATAATGTAGGAAGGTCCTGTGTGATTGCAGGGTTATTGATTAATCTAATAGCTTTATTTTGAATTTTGTCCAACTGCCTCAATGCAACCACTCCACTTCCACCCCACAGAGGTGAACAGTAATCCATCTGAGAACGCACATGACTTTTATATATCACGGCCAACTGCTCGTCAGTGAAGAATTCTCGAACTCTGTACAGGAGTCCCAAATCTTTAATTTCTAAACTACCTGTATGCATATGATCTATATGTGCATCAGTATATACTGTATATGTAACACCTCTTTATGATTAATATGTGCCGTAGCATTTACAGGCGCTCACTTATAAGAATTGTATCATTAGCCCATATGGCAATTGTGAGTGTTGTGCATTATTCCCGCTAGGGGCTTTGTTTACAAGCAGATAGCGAGGCGTCTCCACCCTATACAGGCGTGCCTATCGTGTATCCCAACTCTCTCCTATAATAAGAACTTACTTCAAGTTTTACCAGTGTTTAACTTATCCCACTATTAAGATAAGTACACTGTGTAGCCAGCATAGCAGTCAGGACCACCCATCTACACTACCCTCCTTCGGTTTCTATCCCTCCATCTGTGCCTTTGTCTCTAATTTCCTTTCCGGCCGTTCCATAGCTGCGGTTGTGGACGGCCATTGCTCACTTCCTCACCCTATCAACTCCGGTGTTCCTCAGGGCTCTGTCTTATCTCCTATTCTCTTTCTAATTTTCATAAATGATCTTCTCAACTGTACCTCAAGTCCCATCCATTCATACGCAGATGACTCAACCTTACACTACTCAATTAGTTTTCAAAACAAATGTAATGAAGCCATAGAACACTTAAATTGTGATCTAACTACTATTTCCAATAGGGGAAGGAAAACCTTGTTACCTTAATGCTTCCAAAACCCAATTTCTCCTTCTATCTACCCGTCCGGAACTCTCTATCCCTTATTCTTCAACAATACAAAAATCAATCCTTCATCTTCTCTCAATATTCTTGGTATCTTTTTTTCTTCTGCTCTCATTTGGAAGGACCATATTACCAGTCTTGCTAAGGCAGCCTCCCAGAAGCTGGGTGTGCTCAACTGCCTCAGGGGGTTCTTTACCCCTGCACAGCTTCTTGCTCTGTACAGGGGCACAGTGCAGCCTTGTATTGAGTATTGTTCACATGTGTGGGGAGGTTCCTCTCACACCGCTCTCCTAGACAAAGTTGAAAGGAAGGCCTTCTGTATCATTAACTCCCGTTCACTCACCAACTCTCTGCAATCTCTCTCTCTCCGCCGCAATGTTGCATCTCTCTCGCTATTCTATCGCTACTATAATAATCAGTGTTCCTCAGAGCTTTCCCAGTGTATACTACCTCGTCTACGTACAGCACGTGGTACCCGTCTTGCAACACAATCCCATCCCTACTCTGTGCAACTCTCCAACCCAAGAGTGAAACGTTACTCTCAAACTTTCTTCTATTCAACAGCTGAGCTCTGGAACTCTCTCCCAGAATCAGTCTTTCCCTCTTCCTCTGACTTAAATTGCTTCAAACTCCGTGTGTCCAGGCATTTTGGCTCGAACGTCCCTTGATTTTGGCCCTGTCACTCTTTCAACGATGGGGGAGGCACTCGCCACAGGCTGTTCTGCCTTTTGCCTCCCTCACTCACATAGAAAAAAAAAATATATATATATACCCGGTATATATATATATATATATATATATATATATATATATATATATATAGATATATATATTTTACGTATATATATATATATATATATATATATATATATATATATATATATATATGTATATATATATATATATACAGTATATATGTATATATATATATATATATATTATATATACTGTATATTCTTGCTTCCACATACCCCTCGTGCCTAACTTTTTCTGTATTTCATCCATCCACTCTCGTCTCTCCCTCTCCCTCTAACTCTCACACTCTCTCTCTCTCTCTGCTATTGTCAACCAAACCCTTCTCCGACACCAGCATTCCAACACATTTCATTCCCTAACAGAGTATCGATTTTTACACAGCCAAAGAATATTACATGGCTTTTTTTTAATTGAAGAGATGGGCTCGCGTCCCGGGGAGACTGTGTGCGTGTGTGTGTGTGCCTACTATATAGTATATGAGGGACTATGTATGTATTTGTGCATGTGTGCGTATATGTATGTATGTATATGTGTGTGTATTTCGTTATATTTTGAGTGGTCTTTAACTGAATTGAATCTAATAATACTTTATCTAATATTTGCATTTCGGAGATTCGTTTAATCATTTTTGTTTTCTGTTTTTTGCTACTGTACTATCAAAGCTCCAGTTCCATTTTCTGTTCCCCCAACTTTCATGTATATTTGTCTTATGCTTCACTGATCAATAATTATCTATCTATCTATTGCCGGACGCCGTGATCCCAGAAGTGGTGGCCACGAACAAATCGCCCCCACGCACCTCTGTCCCCATTCAGTTGACGCACCTCCTCCCATCCAGCACCGCTTTCACACATATACTTCTTTACTCCATCCTTTCACCTCTCTCTCGGTTTACCTCTCCCTCTTTGTCCTTCCACCTCACTGTTGTACAGTCTCTTATCCATTACCTCGCTTCCCATACGTTCCACATGGCCGAACCATCACAAGGTGTTCCTTTTCACACTTTCCAGCAAATCTACATCCACACCACACCGCTCTCGTACTTCCTCATTCGTTTGCCTATCTCTCCATGTAACTCTGCACGCACTTCTCAAGTAGCTCATTTCCACCCCTCTCACTCTTGGTTTGTGTCTCTCCAACAAGGTCCATGCTTCACTCCCGTATGACAATGTCGGGATTACCACACTATCATGCAAGAACTTCTTTACTTCCATGCTGACCACCCTATTTCTTGTTACTGCTTTCAGCATTCCTACAACCCTCTTTCCCTATTGCACCCTCTCCCGCACTTCTTCCTCCATACTCCCATCTTTACTCAACACACTGCCCAAATACTTAAATGAGCTGACATTCTACATAGCCTGACCTTTCAACCTCACCTCACACTTGGTGACTGCACCCCTTTCAAAGACCATAAGTTACTCTTCCCCGCATTTACCTTCAGATTCCGTTTTTCACACACTGTTTCAAACATATTTACCAGACCCTGCAACTCCCATTCACTATTTTCTCATCAGAACTGTATCATCGGCAAACAGCAGTACAGGCAACTTCCACTCGTTTCCTTCCCTTATCAGCGGTACACCAACATCCACTGCTCTTCCTTGTATTTCTTTCATGACTCCATCCATGTATATATTGAACAACTATGGGGACATCACACACCCTTGATTTAACCCAACATTCAGATCAAAGAACTCGCTCTGTTCATTCTCCATACATACTAACGCCTTTGCACCCTCATACATGCTCTTCACTGCTTTCAGCAACTTGCCATCTACTCCGTAAATTCTCAGTATTTTCCACAGACCTTCTCTATCAACTCTGGCATAGGTCTTCTCCAACTAAAACCATGCCTCCTACATTAAACCAAATCACAACAACAACAACAATAAAAATAATAATAATAATAATAATAATAATAATAATAATAATAATAATAATAATAATAATAATAATAAGAAGAAGAAGAAGGAAAAAGAAAACAAATGGATATGCCAGAGGTAATTAAAGTGTTTATACTTTATAGTAAATTAGCCATTAAAGGTATGTTGGTAGTGATAAAGACATCTAATATAAGGGTAGAAAGGTATATCACATAACGAATGATAAATCACTATCAATAGTCCCAATTTGAGTATATTTTCTCTTTAAAGACTTGTTTACATTAATTATTATTAGTTGTTTTGTTTTAGTTTCCTACCTAGACCTCCATCAAGCTTAATCTGGAGTAATTTATCGAGAGGACTTCCCTAAGTGGTTAAGGCCCCATTAATTGCTCTTTCCATTCACATATGCATAGCCTACGTGAGTTGCAGTTGGGATGTGTGTACATGCTTAGATTGATATGCAGGATTCGAAGTTGCATAATAAATCGTAGGCAGAGTCCACCAACCTTTAACTGTCTTCGTGGTGCGATGTATAAGGTGTTGATTTTCGGTGTGAGCATCCTGGGTTCGAATCCACGGACTGCCACATGTGTTTGTAAATTTCATTAATCGATTTTAGGAGTATGGTTGGTTGTTGGAAGGAACATAATAATTAAATACCCCGAAGACCCCCCTTCGAGATAAATGTGTGCATTTTTCGGTAGAAAATTGCTCTCATAAGTTTCAGGCTCGCTGTCGCTCACCAGGAAAATATCGATACCTAAATGGCAAGAAAGGTCTTAACATTGACAAATAAATGGGACAAAAGGTCTTAACATAGCCAGACTAATGGGGTGAACGTCTTACACTTTCAAAACTAATGTGGCTAAACATGAGGGAGAAAGGGGTCCAAAGAAAACGCCCCCTTAAGTGGAAAACAGCCTACACATACAATTGTTCCATTATGCATTTTCTATACCTACCAAACCTCCAATTCCGTTTTCTGTTCCCCAAATTTATAATATTTTCCCTCATGTTACACTGATCAAAAGTTCTCGACTTAATCCAATTTAGACCTTACCTCTCATTTCCAAATTGCATTAAGGGTTTATATTTTTTTACCCTTTCTCCTTCATGCTTAACCCACATTGGTTTTGATATTTTAAGTAGTTTGCCCCATTAGTTTGGCTAGTTTAAGACATTTCGACCCATTTATTTGTCAATTCTAAGACATTTCGTAACATATAGGTGTCGATTTTGTACTAACGTACAATACTGAGCCTGCATTTTAGGAAAAACCGGCCTTTGGCCGAGGCATTTCCTACCAAACAATGCACCAAATTAACTCGAAAGAGGGTGTTGGGGATATCTTCTTAAGTTTGATGGAAGTCTACTGTAGGGAGGAAACGAAAACAGAAAATAACAGTAACAAGAAAATAAATATATTAATATATAAATATTCCCCTTAGCCCATTCACATTGATCCTATAATTGTTCATATACTGGGAGGGTTACCACTATAATTGTTCATATACTGGGAGGGTTACCACTATAATTGTTCATATACTGGGAGGGTTACCACTATAATTGTTCATATACTGGGAGGGTTACCACTATAATTGTTCATATACTGGGAGGGTTACCACTATAATTGTTCATATACTGGGAGGGTTACCACTATAATTGTTCATATACTGGAGGGTTACCACTATAATTGTTCATATACTGGGAGGGTTACCACTATAATTGTTCATATACTGGGAGGGTTACCACTATAATTGTTCATATACTGGGAGGGTTACCACTATAATTGTTCATATACTGGTAGGGTTACCACTATAATTGTTCATATACTGGGAGGGTTACCACTATAATTGTTCATATACTGGGAGGGTTACCACTATAATTGTTCATATACTGGGAGGGTTACCACTATAATTGTTCATATACTGGTAGGGTTACCACTATAATTGTTCATATACTGGGAGGGTTACCACTATAATTGTTCATATACTGGGAGGGTTACCACTATAATTGTTCATATACTGGGAGGGTTACCACTATAATTGTTCATATACTGGGAGGGTTACCACTATAATTGTTCATATACTGGGAGGGTTACCACTATAATTGTTCATATACTGGGAGGGTTACCACTATAATTGTTCATATACTGGGAGGGTTACCACTATAATTGTTCATATACTGGGAGGGTTACCACTATAGTCTCCTTATTTTAAGACGAGGTGCTTTTTGTTTCTCCCTAGGCCTTCATTAAGCATAAACAATATCACCAATACTCACTTTTGAGGTACGTTTTTCAGTAGAAAAATGCCCCGGTCAAAGGCCGGTTCCTCCTAAATTACAGGCTCGCTATCGCTTGCCAGGAAAACATCAACACCTACAGTAAATGGCACTAAACGTCTTAAAATGGACAAAGAAATAGGGCGAAGCCTTTTAAAATCGCCACACTAATGGGGCAAACGTCTTGGAATCTCAAAACTAATGGGGTTATACATAAGGGAGAAGGAGATCCAAAAGCTACAATCCCGAACATTTAGCACCACTTGCAAGGTTCTGCCATGGAGGTAGTCTTTGATGAGTTGAAGGAAGTTGTGACACACACTCAGACTTTTAACAGTTATGCCCAGGTGCCAAGCTCTGTCGAAGGTGCCAGCAATATCCAGAGTAATGACGAAAGTCTCCTTCCCAATGTCAAGTGAGCTATTCCATGTACTGTATTTGATTTGTGTAGGAGCAGATCTACAAAACACCTGCTCAGCCTTTGTCACCTATACCCTCTCCATCTCCCTCCCCGCCTTCTCTCTCTTTCTCTCTCTCTCTCTCTCTCTCTCTCTCTCTCTCTCTCTCTCTCTCTCTCTCTCTCTCTCTCTCTCTCTCTCTCTCTCTCTCTCTCTCTCTCTCTCATTTGTGTAGGAGCAGATCTACAAAACACCTGCTACCAAAACGAGTCAAGTCTCTCATAGCAGGAACAAAAAGTAAATTTTACCATGACCAATTTAATAATTGTAAAGGTGATACAGCATCAACTTGGAAATTAATAAAACAAATAGTTCCCAGTAATAAGAAATCTTCAAGTATCCAATCCTTTGATAACACGATAGAAAAAGTAGACAAATTTAACGATTTCTTTGCAAATGTAGGCAAATCATCGTATGAGAAATCACAAAATAACATTACACTAGACACAGATGAGAATACCGACCAACGATATGAGACTTCTACAACTGCTAACAATCTTTTTAGACTAAAACCAATTGACACAAATACTATAATTCTAACATTTAAGCAGCTTAAAGACACGAAAGCTTGTGGTTCTGATGGGATTTCTCTTCAGATGTTAAAAGATGCATTGTATGTTACAATATCTTACTTAACCTGTATAATAAACACCTCGATAGTAACTGGTAAGTTCCCGAAAATGTGGAAGCATGCTATAATTAAACCAATATATAAAAATGGAGACAAAGCTTGTGTTGGTAATTATCGACCCATTTCACTTCTCCCAATATTATCAAAAGTTTTTAGAGAAAGTCGCCACAAATCAGTATATGTTGCACTTGGAAAACAACAATCTGCTTTCTATAAGTAAACATGGTTTTCGGCCAAATTTATCAACGGAAACAGCCCTCACTTTATTAACTAATAAAATATATACTAATATGGATAACAAAAAGTGTCTTTACTAACACTGCTTGATTTGTCTAAAGCTTTCGACAGTGTCAGTCATCAAATATTGTTAGAAAAATGCAAACAATTAAATATTGACTCATTCTGGCTTATGAATTACTTGACCGATAGGACACAGGCTGTGCAGTTGGGTGATACAGTCTCATCTACTTTACATGTAACATATGGAGTGCCTCAAGGCTCTATTCTAGGACCCATTCTATTTATTATATTTGTCAATGATTTACTAAACTATGTTAAAGATTGTTTGCTCATTCAGTATGCTGATGATACACAGATACTCCACTCAGGCACTCTGGATGAATTAACTAATGTAATTAGCAAAACAGAAAATACACTCAAAATAGTGAAACAATATTTCCAGAGAAATGGTCTTATGTTGAATGCAAATAAAACTCAATGCATTTTCCTTGGCACTAGACAGCTTTTATCCCAAATACCCTCAAATGTATGTATACAACTCGATGATCATAAAATTATACCTTGTACACATGTAACAAATTTAGGTCTACATATAGATAGTAACATGCTTTTCAACAAACACACAAGTGAACTGAACAAGAAAGTCATGGGAACGTTGATGTATGTGAATCGTATAAAAGGTAATTTTGACAAAGCTACTAGGGTCATTGTGATTCAATCGCTAATTTTAAGTTTGATAAATTATTGCATAATGATATGGGGTTCAACTAATTGCACTATATTAAATACTGTACAAAAAATGCAGATTTTTTTTTGCAAAGGTAGCAGTGGCTGGAGCAAAAAAATACGACCATGTAACTCCGATAATAAAGGAATTAGAGTGGCTAAAAATAAAGCCAAAATATATATATGATACAGCTATTGCGGTGTATAAAGAAAGGCATAAGCTAATTCCAAACTGGCTAATACACTTTCCTATTGTTAATGAAATCATAAATAGTAACACAAGACAGCAAAACCATCTATATGTACAGAGAACGAACACCTTTTATGGTGAACGATCTCTTTTGGTAGCAGGTCCTAAAATATGGAATAGGTTGCCGAGATCAGTAAAGGACACAAATAACCTAAACACGTTTAAGCATATATTAAAAGATCTATTCTGAAACATGAAATGGATCTATAAACAAACAATTTAATAATACTGTAACTGTCATTTTTTTTATAGATATTGAAGACTGTCCATAGTAACATACTAGAGATGTTTCTTATTGTAAATATGTATATATATAATGTATGTATTTTAATATTTTTTTAATGTTTTATGTGAAGAACCATTGTAAAATGGAAAAATAAATATTCTGATTCTGATTCTGCTCAGCCTTTGTCACCTATACCCTCTCCATCTCCCTCCCCGCCTTCTCTCTCTCTCTTTCTCTCTCTCTCTCATTTGTGTAGGAGCAGATCTACAAAACACCTGCTCAGCCTTTGTCACCTATACCCTCTCCATCTCCCTCCCCGCCTTCTCTCTCTCTCTCTCTCTCTCTCTCTCTCTCTCTCTCTCTCTCTCTCTCTCTCTCTCTCTCTCTTATTTGTGTAGGAGCAGATCTACAAAACACCTGCTCAACCTTTCTCACCTATACCCTCTCCCTGTCTCTCTCCCTCTCCCTCTCTTCTCCCTCTCTCTCTCCCTCTCTCTCTCCCTCTCCCTCCCCCCCCCCCCCACTCTCTCTCTCTCTCCCTCACTCTCTCTCTCGCTCACCTCTCTCTCTCTCTCTCTCTCACTCCTCACCACTCACTCACATCTCTTTCTCTCCTCTCCCCCCCCATTACCCCTTTTTTGTTTGTATTAGCAGAGTCACCCAGGATGTGTATTGATTCCTGTGGCACCTCTCTCCCCACCCCCCCCCCCCCCCCCCTCTCTTTCTCCCTCCCCCCCTCTCTATATCTCTCTCTCCCCACATCCTTTCTCTACCTCACCTCACTCTCACACTCACTCTCTCTTTTTCTCTCTCTCTCTCCTCGCATCCTTTACCTTTCTCACCCACCCCTTTATCTCCCTCCCTCCCTTTCTCCCTCTCTCTCTCTCTCTCTCTCTCTCTCTCTCCCTACTCCTTCATTCTCCCCCACTCCTATCTCTCCCCACTCGTTACCTCTCTCTCCCCCATTTTTTGTCTCTCTCTTTTCGTCTTATTCTTCTCTGTCTCTCTTATCCTTCGTATTCTCCTTCTTCGTCTCTTTTTCTCTCTCCACCTTTTATCCTCTTCTCTTCCAACACTTCTTTCTCTTCTTCTACCCCTCTTCCTTCTCTTCTTCTTCTTCTTCTTCTATCGTCCTCTCATGCTCCTGTTTTTCCCTTCCCTTTCTTCTTCCACCCTCATCCCTCTCTCCCCAGTTCTTCTTCTTCTTTTTCTTGCTCTTCTTCTTCTTCTTCTTCTTTCTCTTTCCATCTTCCTCTCTTTAATCGTCCTCTCATTCTCCTCCTCTACCCCTTGTCCTTTCTTCTTCTACCATCTACTGTCATTCTACTACTCCTTCTTATTATTATTATTGTTTCTCTTTTCCCTCTCCCTCTTTGCTCCCCTTATCTTTTTCTCTTTCCTCTGCCGCCTTCGGTATCGGTCTGCGGTCTATTCTTTTCTACTTCCCTACTCTTCTCTAACTTTTTCTTTTTTTATTCCTTCTCTTCTCTTCTCTTCTTCTCTTCTTCTTCTTCTTCTTCTTCTGCTTCTTCTTCTTTCTTTCTCTCTCCCTTTTTCTTTCTTCATGTTGTCATTCTCCATTTTTTTTTCTCTCTCTCTCGTATTTTTCTTTTGACCTCTTTCAATTGTTTCCGGGGTTTCTCTCCAAATTTCTCCCCGTTTTCTTTCACTTTTGGTGTATGTTGTATTTCTTGATTTATCGTTGTTATTCTTGGTCTGGTCACTGCTCTCTCCCTCGCTCTCTCGCTCTCTCTCTAACACACACTCACACATTAACTCTCTCATTACCTTATTCACTCTCTTCTTGCTCTATGCCCGCTCCCCCCCCCCCCCTCTCTCTCTCTCTCTCTCTTTCTCTCTCTCTCTCTATCTCTCTCTCTTTTTTCTCACACACACACACACATACATACACACATACATTAACTCTCTCATTACCCTACCTCAACTCCTCGGCATCCTACCTCTATGATGAACAAAAAAAAAAAAAAAAAAAAAAAAAAAAACAAAAAAAAGGAGTACTAATGTCCACCCGCTGGCGTCTTACCCGCCCTGTCGTTTCTGGCCTTCGTCTTCTTTTTTCACTGAGAGGAAACAGGAAACGGATAGAGCACTAAGAGCTACCACGAATGGGGAAGGTGCGAAAAAACTGCCGAGTACTGATGCACCACAGCTTCCGCTGCCGGAACAAATTCGTCGTACACAACGATAAAACGGTGCACAGGTAAATGGGACTCCGCACGAACTTCTTCTTTCTAGGCCCCCCCGTGTATTCCCATTCCCCCCCCATTCCCGCTCTCCCTCTTGTCTCTCTCTCTCCATCTCCAAAATAGCAATATGGCTCACCTCTCCGCAAAAAAAAAAAAAACGGGGGTCGGCGCTTTCCAGATGGTCTCTCTCGTCTCTCCTCTCTCATTCGTCTCTCTCCCGACTATTCTCTCTCTCTCTCTCTCAACAGTTTGCAAGTTTGTGAAGAACAGAGGAGGTCGGGATCCAATCACTCGAGGGGAGAGAGAGAGAGAGAGAGACGTTCGCCCCAATAGTTTGTCAATTTTAAGACCTTTCCCCTTTTTCTTTGTCAATTTTAAGACCTTTCGTGCCATTTAGATGTTGATTTTTTTCCTGGCGAGCAATAGCGAGCCTGTAGTTTAGGAGGAACTCGAATTCGGCAGGCACATATTCTACTGAATAATGTACAAATTTATCTGGAAGGGGTGTCTTGCGGGTGCTATATTTATCTGGAAGGGGTGTCTTGCGGGTTCTATATTTATCTGGAAGGGGTGTCTTGCGGGTGCTATATTTATCTGGAAGGGGTGTCTTGCGGGTGCTATATTTATCTGGAAGGGGTGTCTTGCGGGTGCTATATTTATCTGGAAGGGGTGTCTTGCGGGTGCTATATTTATGTGGAAGGGGTGTCTTGCGGGTGCTATATTTATCTGGAAGGGGTGTCTTGCGGGTGCTATATTTATCTGGAAGGGGTGTCTTGCAGGTGCAATATTTATCTGGAAGGGGTGTCTTGCGGGTGCTATATTTATCTGGAAGGGGTGTCTTGCGGGTGCTATATTTATCTGGAAGGGGTGTCATGCGGGTGCTATATTTATCTGGAAGGGGTGTCTTGCGGGTGCTATATTTATCTGGAAGGGGTGTCTTGCGGGTGCTATATTTATCTGGAAGGGGTGTCTTGCGGGTGCTATATTTATCTGGAAGGGGTGTCTTGCGGGTGCTATATTTATCTGGAAGGGGTGTCTTGCGGGTGCTATATTTATCTGGAAGGGGTGTCTTGTGGGTGCTATATTTATCTCGAAGGGGTGTCTTGCGGGTGCTATATTTATCTCGAAGGGGTGTCTTGCGGGTGCTATATTTATCTGGAAGGGGTGTCTTGCGGGTGCTATATATTTTTCTCGAAGGGGTGTCTTGCGGGTGCTATATTTATCTCGAAGGGGTGTCTTGCGGGTGCTATATTTATCTGGAAGGGGTGTCTTGCGGGTGCTATATTTATCTGGAAGGGGTGTCTTGCGGGTGCTATATTTATCTGGAAGGGGTGTCTTGCGGGTGCTATATTTATCTGGAATGGGTGTCTTGCGGGTGCTATATTTATCTGGAAGGGGTGTCTTGCGGGTGCTATATTTATCTGGAAGGGGTGTCTTGCGGGTGCTATATTTATCTGGAAGGGGTGTCTTGCGGGTGCTATATTTATCTGGAAGGGGTGTCTTGCGGGTGCTATATTTATCTCGAAAGGTTGTCTTGCGGGTGCTATATTTATCTCGAAGGGGTGTCTTGCGGGTGCTATATTTATCTCGAAGGGGTGTCTTGCGGGTGCTATATTTTTAGCTTAATGGAGGTCTAGGAAGCGCACTAAAAATACTTTAAAAGGAGACTGGAGATAGGAGGAGAAGAGTGAAGGAGAAGAGGGCAGAGGAAGAAGAGGACATTTAAGGTGAGACGGGCGGTTTGTTTGGTCATTCATTCCTTTATTTCTTAGTTTCCTCACTAGACCTCTATCAAGCTTAAACAAAAAACCCTAGACCCCCCTTCAAGATAAATTTGTAAATTTTTCGATAGAAAATTTTCCCGGCCAAAGGCCGGGTCCTCTTAAAATTTCAGGTTCGATATCGCTCGCCAGGAAAAAATCGACACCTAAAGGGCACGAAAAGTCATGAATTTGACAAAGAAATGGGGTGAAAGGTGTTAAAATCGGCAAACTAATGGGCCGAACGTCTTTTAATCTCAAAACAAATGGGGCTTAACACGATGGAGAAAGGGGACCAGAGAAACGACCCGTCTGCCGTTAAATAGGGAATGTTATGCCACATAAACCAACTTGCAATAATATTTGTTTTCATAAGGTCCTTGTTTAGGATAACTTAGAATATAATCCTGCTCGACAGGCACACAACTAGCATTACTAATAAGATTTTTAATTTACTTAATCACTCCCCAAACACAATAAACACACAGAGTAAATACAACTAACTTTTTATTTCTTATTTACTAATTACATCAAGTGGGCGCATACGGATCTTAACTATGAAGTATAAGTCCATTGGTAATGTAAAGGTGACTAGGAAAGAGTTAACTATGTTTTACTCGATCATGAAATATGGTGTCACTTACAAAACATCAAACAGGAAACATTATATAATACACAAAACAGAACATAAAATATGATGACAATATTATACTGTATGTGGGTTAGTGTACGCAGAGAGGAATGGAAGATGAACAAATATATAAAACCGAGGTAATCGACTCGGTGGTATAGGGGTAAGCATGGCTGGGGAAAAAGAAGGTCGCCTGACCGGGTCTGCTATCAAAGGGGTGCCGCGCGGAAGGTTAAGGTCAAGCTTACTGCGGTCACCTTAAATCGATATCTGATTTAGTGCAACGTTAAATCAGGCGAATAAGATAGAAAGTTATGATTAACACTGGTGATAAGACAATTTAATTTGTAATTTAACTATAATAAAATACTGGGGAACAATCACTAGCACGATCTATGAAAAATAAATATAGTCGTAAATAAGATATGATCACAGTGAATGAGGAATTCAGATTCACAAAACGTGTAATGAATAAATATAGCTGTAATAGTAGCTAATTATACAGCGGGTTTATATATATATATATTAATAAACCGCTGAAGATAAAATAATTGCACAGAACGAAGTAGTGACTGAATTTAGACAAATAGTAGGCCAATGAATAATAACTTAATATAAACTACGCAGAATACGTAGTAAATTATAATAACCCCAATAGAGGCAGATGAAATATAAATTAACTCAAAGACACAGAACGACGTAGTGACTTATAACAGCCGGAATTAAAGGCTGATGATACACGGAGAGGTATGATATGAATTCCTCCACTGGTAATAAAATAGGATATTGATCATATATCGTGGTGGATCAAATTATTCACAAGAACTATGATAGATAAGAAATAATGAATATAACTTTAATTAAACTCGACGGAACGGGTTTTTACTTTGTACATAGAAAGGATTTTATTAAGAATGAATTACTATGAAAATAGATAGAACACTGATTGATTATAAAAGAATAAATTATTCTCTCTTCGTACACTTCACTACAAATTGGACACTCAATAAAAAATGAAACAAAAGTATAAGATCTGCGAGTGTTCACAAATTATTATGTGTCGTGTTGGGTACATATCTTAGTTATAAAATATATATAACGTTTAGTATGAAATTTAAATCAGTTAAACCCAGGATATCTTAATAAATAAAGGTCAATGTTTGTCAGTTACCCGACCTTTGTTACTAAACTCGTCCCACAGTTTTGGTGCCAGGTGGGAGTGTGGGGTACCGGTGGAAAGCCCAGGCTTTGGAGATGGTTTTAGGCGAGTTTAGTGGAAATCAGAGAAGAAAAAAAAATCGGCAGAACTTATGTAGTAAACGGGAACGAAAAAAATGTCCGTTTAGGGCAGAAGGATCGAAAAGGTGTATGGAACGAAAGTTGTTCGCAGCTCCCCAAAATGGGGGTACGGATGAGGTCAGATCCAAAATCGGAGGTCATTTAGCGGCCGAAATCGAGGTCGCCGTTTAATGAGGCACAGGGAGGTCGAGACCGGTGATTATGGTAGTAGTAGTATTGTGATGATTGTGGTAGTAATGATTGATGATGGTGATTATGGTAGTAGAATTTGTTACGACTGGGGTTCAAATATATCAGGGCTCTTATTCATTGGACTAGTAATGGCATAAATGTTACAACGGAAAGCGCTAGATCCAACCTCTGATGTATATTCCCAGTGAACAAAGAACACAAATACTCTACAGAGTTCTATATGCAATAATAGGCTATCAAACTCTCAATAAATGTGCGTCTACTCTAGGCTTAATGTTATGTGAAAACAGCCTATTACTACCTATAACCGAAGGTGCTTGGTTATGGTATGCAAAGTAAGGTGGTAAGAGAAGTTAAAGCTTACGTTACTTTAATCAATAAATGTCAGGCACTCCTGCATGAAAGAAAGTGCACTAAAGTCCTTCAACACTAACAAGGAATCTTCTTTAAATGTTAGATGCTATAAAGATGTTCGTATCGGAAAATGGAACCCAAAAAGGCAGGCAGCGGAACAATGCTCGTGCAGGCTATGCACACAAAAAGGCAGAATATATAATGCCGTCGGAGCCAAGAATATCCTAAACACTACAACAATAATAATAATCGCCATGACAATGCAGTATTCCTATCAACAAAAAGAGCCTAAGTCGTTTGTGTCTCAATACATCAAACTAGGCTGCGAAATGCTTGTGTAATCATAAATGGGTATGCATAAAAAGAGTACTTGGTTTAATATACTTAATGTCTACTATGATTGATAAAGTCTAGCTAGAGTCAATGATACGAGATACTGGTGCGCATGGCATGCCGCATAGCCTAGTGCAAATCTCAAGTCTGTGCGTCAAATATTACGTTATAATGAAGGGTAGCTCTCTTGAGAAACCTTAACCCTTTACGAGCGGCCTATTTGGTTTATTTATATGTACCGCCCAGCGAGGTGTTTTTAGCCAAAATAGGGCTGTTTACGTGATCATTTTCATGCCTAAATAAGACCCAGAACGTAAAACAAGTATCTATCCCTGAAAGGGCATAGACAGAGCTTTCGAATGACACTATAACGATCCTTTTATGATGGCTAGTTTTCTTGCAATAACCGTGCAACGCGAGTGCAAAAAGCATGTAATTAGCCACTTTCCCGATACAATTCCGTATATAGCGAGTGAGAGAGGGAGGAGGGAGGTGAGATTCGTGTCAGTAGGTTCGCCGCGGTGGTCTGGAGCAGTCATACGCTCGCTAGTCTCCTGCCACCACTTGTCTCTCTCTCTCAGCAACATTACGTGCTGAAATTGCCACTCGACCTATGTCGAGCGCCGCCACATAGTCCAGCTTTATTTAACTCGACTTATGTTGCGCCCCGACTTTTAGGGGTTAATACCGAAGTATTAAGCGTTCTCCTGGCGTACCTCAAAGACAAACAACGAGCTTAGAACAGTGCAGAATGGTATAGGCAAAAAGCCCTCATTCGTGCATGCTCTACTCTCAATGGCACACAGACTAGAATTTACTCAATCAACTCCAGTTCTCAGGTATGTCGTGCCGCTTTTAACTAAAGCCAGCACTCATAGGAAACAATACCTTATAATATCAGACTCCTAGTCTAGCATTATCTAATCCAGCAGAACACTAATAATTAAAGGAAGCAGTACTAAACAATATGAATGCCAACCAATGCTTCGTGATCAACTTATCTTAACAACTAACATACATGGGTTATATCAGACCTTAACACACAATACAACTGGCCAGCATGAAGCTGATTTTGCAGGGTTAACCAGAGGGGATATAATGTTAATAAAAGGTGGTGAAAGATATGAAAAAGAGAGGTAGGCAGAGGAAAAGATTCTCAGGTGCGGAGCGGAGGACAGGTAGCAAGGAAAAAAGATGGATGCGTTCTAGAAACCAGATCTGAGGGAGAGAGTGGCGAGGAACTGTATATATACTCGCACTAGCTCGAGGCGCGTGGGAAAAAAGCGGTTACAAGTCCTCTAGCCACTAGCAAGCTAACAGCATGGTAAGGACCTCTCTTAACCAACCCCCACGAGGCAGCCAGCCGTGACGTCACAGAGCGGGACAAAAACACTGCACGCTCCCTCTCACTCTGTTCTACTCTCTCTCTCTCTCCCAGATCCCATCATTACTAGTTAATGATAAAACATATACTTTACAATTAAATATTTAAAGCCTTGACATGGGTGAAAACAAAGAGCCTTTCTGGACTGCCCATGACACAAGCTTTCATATGAAATAAAGCACACTCTAATACATAAACTGTAGCCCCATCCACTGCCCTGGCGATCCTAGCGAGTCACTGTAGGACAAGCCATGCGGTTCTAACGGAGTGGTTAACGTCACAAATTTAAACCCGGGCATCGCCGGGTACCCCTCCTAGTTATATATATAATTAACTGGCACACGTGTGGTTTGTTCTCACAATGCGAGAGAGAAAATGGCGTGAGGAGAGCCCAGAATAGGCCTCTAGGATAACGTTATATTGAACACTAACATATCTTATATACCTTCACAATAATACCCAAAACTCAAGAAACACAGAGACACTTATGTTAAGAGGTGATGAGGAGAAGTTAGGTCCATGAAAGAGGATCTGGTCGACGCCAGACTCTTAGTTCTTTCTTCGGTTTGGCACCAAAGGGAACTGCCACTCTCACACACATGACACAACTAGAGAATGTCACTTCTAGTTCCTATAGCACACTGCCCTTCTCCCTGCAAACATGGGTGTATATTCATCCGATCGATCGCATTAAAGCTAGTAGATTATATTGCCTCGTGTTTACCTACCGACCATATATTTCGGTCAGGTAATATTCAGAGGATAATTTACTTCTTGATTTTCGGAATAGTAGGGACATGGGTATTTTGATCTTTTAATTATTGTGAAGTTAATAGTTGCCTTAAAGATACAATTGACATAGGAATACATGGATATGGTTATTCTTTATTTCTTAATATTAAATTCATAGTTTAGGAAGCTTGCATGGTTGTAGGATAATTGATTTATATTAATTACTCTGTTCTTCTATTCTTCAGGTGGTATGCTCTTATTCTCTTTTGATCTGTCATGATTTATATATACCAATTTCTGCACTGTATATTAGGTTATTCTGATCACAACTGTTAAAATAGAATATTTGTTCTTGATGAGGAATTAACATAAAGTTTTCTTTGTTGTAGTTCAAATCGGGTTCTTTCGTTGTATACTCCTTTATTTCATCTCTCGTGCCTTGCGATTGGCCTGGATGAGAACTCGTTGATTGGTCCTGGAGGAGTCCTGCAGTTCCCGTAGGACCCGGTATATGACGTTGCTGCTCTGTTTCTTTACACCATAGAGAGTGTTGGCTTTCGACGACAGACTGTGTTGCTTCCTTTTCTGCTCTCGTCTGTGCCCTTCGTTTCGCTCTTTTCCTCTCCTTGATGTTGGCGAGCCTGGCTTTGATTGGTGACGTCTCTCCATAGGTTGTGAGAACATCTGATGGGGTTGCTAATTTGTTGTCTTGCAACCCTGTCATCTCAGAATATACAATAGAAGAGGAACTACTTCTATAGAGGAGGAAAATAAAGAAGAGAGGTTACAAAACTAGTTATAAGGGGCACCACCATTGATACAGTGGGGGTATGATATATAGAGAGTAAGAGAGATAAGAGGGGGGGAGTGGGAGAGTATGTGTGTGTGTGTGATAAATAAAGAGTAAAGGCTGGTTCACACATAGCCGAGTCGGTGCGCGAGTCAAACACGAGTGATGAAATTTTGCTATTCGGCAATGACTCGTCGATACTCCTCAACACTCGTGTAGACTCATGCTACACTCGTGTATACTCTTTGTTTACTCGACACACTCGTGGGTACTCGCCACGGGATCCAAAAATGTCATGCATGCATGAAATTTTTGGGCCCCGTGGCGAGTACCCACGAGTGTGGCCTAAATACGTGTAGACTCGTGTACATACGTGTTAACTCGTGTTTGACTCTGAATAACTCTTCGTTATTTGTGTTAACTCGTGTTGACTCATGTAAACCCGTGTAACACTTTTTGGTGTTTTGTTGCTTTTCGTCATCATTTCGACGTTGACGAATCAACACGTGTCTACACGCAACAACACGTATGTAACACACATCCGCATCTTCAGGAGTATCACCATAGCTGCCGCGTTGCACCGATTGATGGTCATGGTGGGTGGGTGTGTCCTCCGTGGTGGTGAGTGGTTGTGTGGCAATGGGTGGTGGTGGGGGCTGCCTTATATAACTTTCGTGCACAATGGCTGTCACTCTCAATGACTCTTGGTGGGCTCTTGGCGACTCTTGCACACTCGTTACGACATGTGTAAACTCGTGTTGTTTTTCGTGTTGATCCGTATAACAATCGTGTTGATCCGTGTAACAATCGCGTTGACTCGTGTTAGACTCGTCCATACTCTTTGTTTACGTGCCCTGGAATGTGGCCGTTATTTTTCAAATTTTTGACACTTGTGTTGGGTTCGTGTTACACTCGTTTTGACTCTCAGTTACTCGTACAGACTCTTGCATGAACACGTGTTGACTCGTATTGACTCGAGTTAACTCGTGTTACACTCTCCTTGACTCGGGAGCAATTGCTACTCCCGGCCGACTCGGCCTCCAGCGACGGCGATAATCGACGAGTGTGACTCGTGTTGGACTCGCGCACCGACTCGGCTATGTGTGAACCAGGCTTAAGAGAGTGAGGGGAGGGCGGGGGGAGACTGTGTGTATATGTGATAGATAGAGAGTAAGAGAGAGAGTGGGAGATTGTGTGTGTGTGCATGATAGATAGAGACTAATTGGGAGAGAGTGTGTGTGTGTGTGTGTGTGTGTGTGAAACATAGAGAGATAAGGGGGGAGTGAGAGAGTGTGTGTGTATGAGTGATAGATATAGAGTAAGAGAGAGTGGGAGAGTGTGTGTGTGTATGATAGATAGAGAGTAAGAGAGAGAGTGTGTGTGTGTGAAAGAGAGAGAGAGATAAGGGGGAGTGAGAGAGTGTGTGTGTATGTGATAGATATAGAGAAAGAGAGAGATCGAGGGGGGGGGAGGGAGTGAGAGAGTGTGTGTGTGATAGATATAGAGTAAGAGAGAGATAGAGGGGGGGGGAGTGGGAGAGTGTGTGTGTGTGTGTGATAGAGAGAGAGGGGGTGGGAGAGTGTGTGTGTGTGTGATAGATATTGAGTAAAGGAAATCAAAGGAAATCAAGCAACAACAGATCTAGTGACCGTTCTAGGTTGCTTGTCCTCCGATGACAGAGGGAGAGGGGGTGGGGGTGGGAGAGTGTGTGTGTGGTGTGTGATTGATAGAGAAGGAGAGGGGGGGGGGGGGGGGGGGGGGGTGTGGTGTGTGTGTGATAGATAACAAGAGAGAGAGAGAGAGGGAGTGGGAGTGTGTGTGTGCGTGTGATAGATGAGAGTAAGAAAGAGGGAGGGAGTGGGAGAGTGTGTGTGTATGTGTGATAGATAGCGAGTAAGAGAGAGAGAGAGGGGGAGGGGAGTGGGAGAGTGTGTGTGTGATAGATATAGAGTAAGAGAGAGAGGGAGTGGGAGAGTGTGTGTGTGTGTGTGTGCAGTAGAGAGAGAGAGAGGGAGGGGAGTGGGAGAGAGGGTGTGTGATAGATATATAGAGTAAGGAGAGGGGGGGGGGGGGAGTGGGAGAGGGTGTGTGTGTGTGTGATAGAGAGAGAGGGGGTGGGAGAGTGTGTGTGTGTGTGATAGATATTGAGTAAAGGAAATCAAAGGAAATCAAGCAACAACAGATCTAGTGACCGTTCTAGGTTGCTTGTCCTCCGATGACAGAGGGAGAGGGGGTGGGGGTGGGAGAGTGTGTGTGTGTGTGTGTGTGTGTGATTGATAGAGAGTAAGGGAGAGGGGGGGGGGGGGGGAGTGGGAGGGTGTGTGTGTGTGTGATAGATAATTATAGAGTAAGAGAGAGGGAGGGAGTGGGAGAGTGTGTGTGTGTGTGATAGATATAGAGTAAGAGAGAGGGAGGGAGTGGGAGAGTGTGTGTGTATGTGTGATAGATAGCGAGTAAGAGAGAGAGAGAGGGGGAGGGGAGTGGGAGAGTGTGTGTGTGATAGATATAGAGTAAGAGAGAGAGGGAGGGAGTGGGAGAGTGTGTGTGTGTGTGATAGATAGCAGTAAGAGAGAGAGAGAGGGGAAGGGGAGTGGGAGAGTGTGTGTGTGATAGATATAGAGTAAGAGAGGGAGGGAGTGGGAGAGTGTGTGTTGGTGGTGTGATAGATAGGGAGTAAGAGAGAGAGAGAGAGGGGGAGGGGAGTGGGAGAGTGTGTGTGTGTGTGATAGATATAGAGGAAGAGGGAGGGGGGGGGGGAGTGGGAGAGTATGTGTGTGATAGACATAGAGTAAGAGAGAGGGAGGGAGTGGGAGAGTGTGTGTGTGTGATAGATAGCGAGTAAGAGAGAGAGAGAGAGGGGGAGGGGAGTGGGAGAGTGTGTGTGTGTGTGATAGATATAGAGTAAGAGAGAGAGAGAGAGAGAGAGGGGGGAGTGGAAGAGTGTGTGTATGTGTGATAGATATAGAGTAAGAGAGAGAGAGGGAGGGGGGAGTGGGAGAGTGTGTGTGTGTGTGATAGATATAGAGTAAGAGAGGGAGGGAGTGGGAGAGTGTGTGTGTATGTGTGATAGATAGAGTAAGAGAGAGAGAGAGAGGGGGAGGGGAGTGGGAGAGTGTGTGGTGTGTGATAGATAGAAGTAAGAGAGAGAGAGAGGGAGGGGTGAGGGAGTGAGAGTGTGTGTGTGTGTGTGATAGAGTAAGAGAGAGAGGGGAGGGAGGGAGAGTGTGTGTGTATATGACCTAACTGGACTTATTTTTAACAACCAATTCAGAAAATTATGATGTTACAGTGAGGTCCCCGCTTGGATCTTCTGATCACTGTCTGATACAGGCCACCTGTCTATCACCTACCACACCTTCCCACTCTGAACCTGTTTTGGTGACTAAATGGCATTACGATAGGGCAGACTGGGAGGGTCTTCAAGGTTTCTTTATTGATATTCCCTGGACCTCTTTCTTTTTAATGATGCACACTCCACCTTGAGCCACATACAAGATTTTGTAAAAATTGGAATGGAAACTTTTATTCCTCATCAAAAGTACAGTAAAAGATCTAATTCACCTAAATGGTTTGACCATAATTGTGCTAGAGTAACTGAACAAAAAGCAATAGCCAATGCATACACAAGATCAAAAAACACATGAAGCCTTTAATTACTTTAGAAACATCAGAAATCATGCCAAAACTGTATTAAACCCTAACTAAATCAAACTTTCTCCACAAGCAGGCAAATAAACTTCTAAATAATCCAAATGATAACAAAATATTTTGGTCTACTCTTAACTCATTTAAATCCAACTTCACTACTGCTTCATCCATTCCACCATTAAAATCTCCGACTGGCAATCTTGTAAGTGACCCACGAGGAAAAACTAACCTTCTTGCGGATATTTTCTCCACCAACTCAACCTTAGATGAAATAAATCAAGATGTCCCTGTACTTAATTTTAATTCGCCTGAAATTCCCTCACTTAAGATCTACACCAGACATGTCAAAACTATTTTGCAGAATCTCTCGGTAGATAAGGCTCCTGGTCCAGATGAAATTCCTCCAATAGTACTTAAGAATTGCTCCTTGGTGCTCGCTCCTGTATTGGCAAAAATTTTCCGTCTGTGTACTCATACCTCATGCTTCCCAGTACCCTGGAAAGAAGCAAACATCCATCCAGTTCCTAAAAAAGGTGCCTCTTCAGATCCATCAAACTACAGACCAATAGCTATAACTTCCACTTTTGGTAAAGTTTTTGAAATTATATTAAATAATCACATAATTAAGCATCTTGAGAATAATAAATTAATCAGTGATAGGCAATATGGTTTTAGACGATGTCGATCAACTGCAGACATGCTTTGCCTTCTTACGCATCAAATCAACCAAGCTACAGACCAACATGGTGAAACACATACAATAGCACTGGATATATCAAAGGCATTTGATAGAGTCTGGCATCAATCCTTATTGTCGAAGATGTCGCACTACGGCCTTGCATCATTAGTTCCACTAATTTCTTCTTATCTGCATAACAGAAAAATACGTGTAATGGTAGATGGCCTTTATTCTCAATTTCACTCAATAAATGCTGGTGTTCCCCAGGGATCAGTTTTGGCCCCAATTTTGTTCCTCATTCATGTCAATGATCTCATATCTACCACTCATAATCCAATACATTCCTACGCAGATGACTCAACACTCCACAGTTCCTTCACATTTACCAATTCTTTCACCCAACCCGATCTTATAAATTCAAAAATAAACACTGCAATTTCTCTGAACCAGGACCTTTCTAGAATTAATGGATGGGGACAAAAGAATCTAGTTTCCTTTAATGCACAGAAACCAAGTACATTCAATTTTCTAACCGACAGAATCTCACTGACTCCCATATATTTGTTAATGATGTAAATATTCCCACTTCCCCTAGTATTGACATTCTCGGTGTAACATTAACTACTAACTTGAGCTGGACACATTATGTTAGAAGCATTGCTAAGAATGCCTCTAAAAAACTGGGACTCCTGTACAGAGTTCGAGAATTCTTCACTGACGAGCAGTTGGCCGTGATATATAAAAGTCATGTGCGTTCTCAGATGGATTACTGTTCACCTCTGTGGGGTGGAAGTGGAGTGGTTGCATTGAGGCAGTTGGACAAAATTCAAAATAAAGCTATTAGATTAATCAATAACCCTGCAATCACACAGGACCTTCCTACATTATCCATACGAAGAAATGTTGCATCTCTTGCATTATTCTACAGATATTTTCACAGCAATTGTTCCGAGGAACTTGCTTCAATTGTGCCGCCTCTCCACATCTTTCCCCGTAGAACTAGGGCAGCTGAGAGCGCCCATGAATTTACACTTTCTCCTCCACAATGCAGAACTTCTGCTTATCAGAATTCATTTATCCCCAGAGCTACTACTCTTTGGAATTCACTTCCCTCGAATTGCTTTCCACAAATTTACAATCTACAAATGTTTAAATCCAGTTGTTACAAACATTTTATGAATGGAGGATGCCTTTAGGCACATGGACCTTTTTGTTTTATCTGTGTTTTTCCTTCCTCCGTTCATTGTCTCTTTAAAAAAAAAAAAATGTGTGATAGATAGAGTAAGAGAGAGAGAGGGGGAGGGGAGTGGGAGAGTGTGTGTGTGTGTGATATATATATATATATATATATATATATATATATATATATATATATATATATATATATATATATATATATAGAGAGAGAGAGAGAGGGGGGGAGAGTGGGTGTATGTGTGATAGGTAGAGAGTAAGAGAAAGAGAGGAAGAGTGTGCATGTGTGTGATAGATAGAGAAAAAGAGAGAGAGATAAGGGGGGAGTGGGAGAGTGTGTGTGTGTGTGATAGATAGAGAGTAAGAGAGAGACAGAGATGGGGAGTGGGAGAGTGTGTGTGTGTGTGATAGATAGAGAGAGAGAGAGAGATGGGGAGTGTGTGTGTGTGTGTGTGATAGATAGAGAGTAAGAGAGAGAGAGAGAGATGGGGAGTGGGAGAGTGTGTGTGTGTGTGATAGATAGAGAGTAAGAAAGAGAGAGAGAGAGGGGGGGGGATAAAGATATTTCAAACTGTCTGCTTGCTAATGATAGATTAAAATCCTCACAAAATGACAAAGAACGGGTGAAATTTGTAGAACTACGACGCAAAGCCAAAAAGTTGATTAAACAAAGTAAGAAGATCCTGGAATTACATGCTGCGAATCAAAGTAAAACAAACCCGAATTATATAGTTATATCAGAAAGAAAAAAGTAGTTAGGCTACTTCAACTGTTGGACCGTTAGTCGATGAAAATGGAGAATACACCAAAGACGAAGTACAAATGAGTAATGCCCTCAATACCTTCTTTGCATCAGTTTTTACAACAGAAGACCTCAGTGATATCCCTACACCATCGCCGATTCAGATTGGTAATTCAGATGTTCTAAGCAATATCACCGTTACAGAGAGAGAAGTATTGAATTGTTTAGATAAACTCAAGGTAAATAAAATGCCTGGACCTGATACAATCTCACCTAGAGTTCTAAAAGAAGCTAAGGATGAGCTCTCCAAACCACTGACATTGCTATTCAATGAATCCTTGCAGTCTGGATCTATGCCTGATCAGTGGAAGCTAGCCAACGTAACACCCACCGTAACACCAATATTAAAAAAAGGCAGCAAATCCCTACCCAGTAACTATCATTAATTAGCTCAACCTCAGTTGTATGTAAAATGCTAGAAACATTCATAAGAGACAGACTCGTAAATCACTTAGAGGAAAATAACATACTTAAAGATACTCAATACAGCTTTCGTAACAAACGTTCCTGTTTAATAAACCTCTTAGACTTCTTCCACGATATCCTCAACCTCTACGATCAGAGTAAAGCTGTAGATATTATATACCTTGATTTTCAAAAGGCCTTTGACAAAGTTCCCCACAAACGTTTACTGCTAAAACTAAAAGCGCATGGAATACAAGACGGTGTGTTGAAATGGATAGAAAATTGGCTCAGCGACAGAAAGCAAAGAGTAGTCATAAATGGTAAGGCATCTAAATGGGCCAATGTAAGTAGTGGGGTACCCCAGGGATCGGTACTAGGACCAATTATCTTTCTAATTTACATCAACGACATAGATGAGGGTCTCACCTGTACAATTTCAAAATTTGCTGACGATACCAAAAATTGCAAATAGCGTACTCTCAAAAGAACAAGTTGACGATATGCAACACAATCTAAATAAGTTGTCATGTTGGGCCCAAATTTGGCAAATGAGTTTCAATGTGGATAAATGTAAAGTACTACATATCGGATACCAAAATGAGAAAGCAAACTATTCGATGAATGGCACTCAGCTTAAGAATGTAAACAGAGAAACTGATCTGGGAGTAACAATATCGAGTAACCTAAAACCGAGTCAACAATGTTCAGAAGTTGTTAAGAAGGCAAACAATATAATTTGCTTTATAGGCAGGTCATTTGAGCATAAGTCCAAAGACATTATCCTAACCCTTTACAATTCCTTAGTCCGCCCTCTTCTGGAATACTGCGTTCAATCCTGGTGCCCTTATTACCAAAAAGATATAGACAAGCTAGAACGAGTTCAACGTAGAGTTACCAATATGATACCTAGCCTAAAGAACAAACCATACGAAGAGCGTCTTAGAGAATTAAATCTATTTCCTTTAACCCAGCGCAGATTAAGAGGTGACTTAATTCAAGTGTTCAAAATCATCAAAGGCATCGACAATATGAACTGTAGTAAGTACTTCACTATCGACCAATCTAATTACACGCGGGGAAACGGTTGCAAAATTATTGGTAAAACTTTTAACTCACACGAATCTAAGAATTTCTTCTTCAATCGAGTTGTCAACTTGTGGAATGGGCTTCCCCAAGATGTTATAGACTGCAGCACCGTTGATTCATTTAATCTTCGCCTAGACAAATATCTCGCATCAAACCCGCGACTGAATAACTTTATTTTATCCCCCCCTCAGTTACTAACCCATCTCTCCCCTACTAACTTCCTAATCCTGCCACGGACATTAGTTCCAGGGCAGTAGTTCCCTTTCCAATGTTCCCTTACCAACTCTAAACCACTGTTTGGACACTTGATCCTCAGTGTTTTGGACAAGCAGCCTAGAAGGGTCACTAAACCTGTTGTTGCTTGATTTCCTTTGTGCTCCTTTGATAGATAGAGAGTAAGAGAGAGAGAGAGAGTGGGAGAGTATGTGTGTGTGTGAGTGTGAGTGTGAGTGTGTGTGTGTTATATAGAGATCGAGATAGAGAGGGGGGAGTGGGAAAGTGTGTGTGTGCGTGTGATAGATAGAGAATAAGAGAGAGAGAGAGGGGGGAGTAGGAGAGTGTGTGTGTGATAGATAGAGAGGGGGGAGTGGGAGAGTGTGTGTGTGTGATAGATAGAGAGTAAGAGAGAGAGAGGGGGGGAGTGGGAGTGGATATGGGTAGAAATATAGATAGACTAGCAGGGGTACCCGACGTTGCCCGGGTAATCACCATAATCACCATCACTACTACCACCACTACTACTACCATAATCACCATCATCAATACTACCATAATCACCGGCCTCGACCTCCCTGTGCCTCATTAAACGGCGACCTCGATTTCGGCCGCTAAATGACCTACGATTTTGGATCTGACCTCATCCGTACCCCCATTTTGGGGGCTGCGCACAACTTTCTTTCCATACACCTTTTCGATCGGAGGCCTCCTTCTGCCCCAAACGGCCCTTTTTCCGATTTTGCGCCCATTTTCTCTGCCCCTTTAATTTCTTTTTTTTCACTATAACCTGCCTAAGGACCCCCTTACTATGCATACCAAGTATGAACGCTCTAGCTTAAAAACTGCGGCCACCTATAAAGAACAGACAGACAGACAGACAGACAACCGCAAATATTATATAGATAACAGTTATAGTTAAATAGCTAAACAGACAAACAGGTAGATAGATAGATATACCGCACAATACAATGCCTCGTGGTCCAATTAATGTACTGATTTTGAAGGAGAAAAATATTCCGATCTAAATGCAAATACTTTTCAATTAACGGATCAACTCTTAATTGGCAAGTTAACATTATAATTGTCTGTGTCTGTCTGTTTAATTAATTTATGGGAATTATTTAGCAAAGAAAATAGGGAAGATAAATGGGGGATAGATAGATAGATATAGATACATAATACATATACAATATACATAGATACATAGACTGATATTATGATGCACGCTGTAAAAACCGTGCAACCAACAACACCAACAACAGTAATACAAGCCGGAGTAGCCACGATCACGATACCAGAACAACATACCGTGGCGCACCCTGGTTACCCGGAAGCCAACTGAACGTGCCGTGGCAACCTCCAGCCCCCAAGAAAAAGCTCACACCTAAGACGACCTTCTAGACCTCAAAGCCAACAATCCAAGTGTAGCAGAGAAAAGACAGACTACCCGAGCCACCCTGACCAAGTTAATAATTGTACTAGGAGCAATCCTTATGTTTGATCGTGGTAGGCGTGACGCTACCAGAGGTGGGCTTGACAACATCAGAGACAGGCGTGACACTGTCAGAGGTAGGCTTGACACTATGAGAGGTGGGCTTGACAACATCTGAGGCAGGCGTGACATTGTCAGAGGTAGGCTCGTTGCTGCCAGAGGTGGGCTTGACGACACAAGAGACAAGTGTGACGCTATCAGAGGTAGGCTTGACGCTGCCACACCAAAACCTTCAATCTTCAGATACCATATTTAAAGGAGACAGTCCGAGATACTGTGCCCAGCAAGAACTTATTTTACAAGAGACGGTCTGAGACTCTCCTCATCGCCAGTCGCAAGTGATGAAACCAATAAAAGGATAATAAAGGATGTTGCAAGCATAAGACGCCAGAAAATAAATCAGTGAAGGATCGATCTACGAGCCCTCCCCGAATACCGGTAATTCCCCTCCGAATCATGTAACGTAATCAGTCTCGCATGTACGAGACCCTTCTTGTAACTTTCCACTTGAGAATACAAAACACATAATTCTGTCCTTGTATCAATTGTTTAATATTAAGCGATATTCCGGTTCGGATTAAGACCGTTATTAAGAGTTGAATATTTGAATTTAATCTTACATGTACAACACCCAGATGTAATTTTGACTATGTTGGGATTTTATACATGTTTTGTATTAGTACCCTCTGTCAATGTGAAATAGAAACTAGGATTAAAAGTCTCCTTTGCGTGTAACTTATTCGATCACTCTTGAAAGTAAATAATGAATACCGAGTCTCCTGAAGACTTTTCCATGTTATTTCCTATTCTAATATTCATATGAGACCCGACTTTATGTGTAATTAATTATTTGATTATTGTGTAAGCCATAAGTTCATATTTCCATATCCTAGTTTATTTACTGTGAAATTATTGTTTCCCCTTTTGGTTTCGCTTAGAAAACCAGTCAAGATATTCTTACCACAAACTTAGCTAGTTCTTCTTGTGTATAATAAAACTCATTACCTGTTTTGAAAGTATGATTTTCCTTGCCTCTACTTGATACATGTATACTGAATACCCTTCCCGTTTGGTGGACCTAAAATACCTGTTATCGCCCAGCATAACATATATATAGATAGATAGATACATACATAGATATCTAGTAAAATAGACAGTTAGATATATAGAATCAGTAGATAGAAGAGAAGAAAGGGGAGGAGAAAGAGAACATAAAACAGAGAGAGAGAGAGAGAGAGAGAGAGTAAGAGTGAGTGCGAGAGCCACAGAGAGAGACAAAACAAGAATTGCGTCATCTCCCCAGGGATTATCAATCCTAGTTTTTCTCTCTCGCTCGCTCTCTCTCTTCTTCTTCTTCTTTTACTTCTCCTCCTTCTTATTGTTCTTGTTCTTCTCTTTATTTGCATCTTTTCCTAATGTTCTTCCCCTTTTTCGTGTTTTACAGCATCTTTTTTTTATGCGTTTTGCTGCTACAATGAAATAAGGCAAAGATAGGATTATAGGTGTTGTGTATTTGTTCTGGTATTCATTTGTAACCAATATATAATATATATATATATATATATATATATATATATATATATATATATAGAGAGAGAGAGAGAGAGAGAGAGAAAGAAAGATAGCTAGATACATATGGAAAATTGCATAAAACCCGCAAGCAGTCCCGTAAAGAACTATTTAATAGTGGCCCCTCCATCATTGACGATATGCCTATTAGTATAATAGTCTCCCATGAAACACCCGCGGTCACTAGTTTGAATCTACCGCGCGCGCGGGAGGACAGGAGTACAACTTCACAAGTGCAACGCGTATTCTCTTATGGAATCGTCTTTATGATTGGGTACTCACTACGAAAAAACTTCGTAAAAAAATAAAAATAAAAATAACTTTATAATTGCTATACTCAAGCTCTCCCATGCGTGGATTTCTTGTGTGTGGATTCCTGACGCTGGCCCTCTAGCGGCTATACTTCTTTCCTCCTCCCGCGTCCATTACGTGAGGGTGGGTTACTCTGTGCTCCTGCTTCATTCTTTGTTCGATCGATCGCTTCTAGTGAGTCCTTGCTCATTCGTATACATCTGAGTTGTATTGAACATGTTTTTAGATTAGCTAGTACAGACTACCCCATTGGTATGACCGCAGGAGGTTGGTAAATTAGGGTACTATTGTAACAGGTGCCTACGTATCCCAGAATCATCGTGCCATGTTTGTTATTGTGTGTTTTGTTTTGTGCCTTTAGCTTTCTGATAGTTATTTAGGAGGCTACCATTCCGCAAGTTTATGCTTCAGGCCGTCATTATGAGGTAGTTGCATAGTTATTCTAGCAGATGCTCTAGTTCAAGGGTTGCCACACGTGGTGTGGAATCTTCTGGAGTCCGTATCTGCGCGTGGGCCCCTATCGTGGGCCTCTACCTCCTCGTGCTGCTGCTGCTGGGTCTTCGGAGCGTCTGGTTGCAGTCACCTTGATGTTTCGTCGTCACCTCATGGTCAGCCTCATTAGGGGTCTCCAATGTAGGCTAGGGGTTATTTATAAATTATAAATTAAGCTCTATATGTGTAAGCCCAATATTTCCCCTATATATTTTTATTTTGCATGTGTGCTTTCATGCTTAAGGGGTTTGGGAGAGGTCCCGTTTATTTGGTGGGTTTTTTGGATGTGTTGGACTTTCCCAGATAAGTCCTCACCTCTGAAAATTTTGGTTCGTTTTTCCGGCAGCTTTCTCAGCAGAACCGGCGTTTTCTCGTCTCAGACGATAAGAAACTAACCAAATGTCCCGGCGTGGTGTGCTGAACCACGAACCTTCCGGCGGAATATACTAAATTCTTAAGGGAGTCAACTCGGCCCGCCGAGTGAACTCGCCCTGACCGATAGCCTCACGCAGTAACTTCTCTCGCCCGGCGTAACAGTTAAGTGAGCTTAACCATGACTCAAGTCATGAAGCGAGTTAACTATCTATCTAGTGCAAATAGTCAATGATAGTAAAACGCTTAAGGTCGATTGGGCCAGTGGCACTTTTTCACAGGTAAGCAGTTCATTATGTATAATAAGAGAAAGACCCGGGGTCTTTCTACCAGGTCCAGCGGAAGGTTAGAGTAGCAGTGGCTATAACTAATTTTCCGGCGGACTTGAGGTAGGATGTGTTAACACCTCTCAGGTTATCCTTATGAGCATTGATTCCTGGAAATTTTCTATTTCCAGTCTCAACACTTCAGTAGTAGCGGTCCCGGCAGCAGAGGAGTAGCCGTTTCCGGCAGAGGGGGGGGTCCCTAGCTCCATCATGCCTCGCTTTGACCTTTGCCCTACGCCTACCTGCTCTCTATTACCAGTTTTTGCCCACAAGTTATGTATAAAATGTGTAAAGTGTCTTGATCGCTCATGGGGAATATGGGTGTCTAAACAGTGTTCCGTGTGTTCTGAGTTACGAGCGGCGGTGTTTGATAAGAGAGATTTGTCTTGCTTAGCAGCCTTGAAGGAGATCAAGTCAATTTTTAACGTTTATGCGAAAGACACTGCTCATCAAGCTCTCCATTGTGATGACGAGGAGCTCTGGGAACATCTCGTCATTAAATCTCCATTAGTTAAGCCAGCTCCGGCCAAGTCAATCAAACCTAAAGTTAAATCGAAAGTACTTTCCAAGCAGGTAGTAACGAGTAGTGAAAGTGACAGTGCCGAGCCCCCCCCCCCTCCCAATTGGTCTGAGAGGAGACGGTCGCCTTTGCCGAAGTGCGAATCTAGATCACGTTCTAGATCTCCTAGGAAACAGTCCCGACATTCTTCCATCGAGTCTTCGAGGTCGACAAAACGCCGGAAGGAGGGCTCTGCTTCTTCAACACCGTCCACTTCAAGTCTTTTAACCTCTGAAGTGCGCATGGGGGTAATTGGAAACGTCCCCCTGTGCTGACGTATTTGAGGTGTTTCCGTCACTAAAATATTCATTGTGCCATTAATAGCATTAATACTTATCCATATGCGCCTATTATGGGTTGATTATAAAGGTATTAACCTGAAACAACAATAAAACGAGTGAAAACAGCGTTTGGATGGTCAAAATCGGAGATATAGCCCGCGAGTTGTATAATGTATGGGTGAGGCAATCTGCTTTCCCCCCGCCAATTTTTCCCCCCAAGGCCACTGAGACACAGTCGATCGATACTCTCTCTCTCTCTCTGCACTCGTGCTATCATGATGACCACACCCTCCAATCGGATTTCTAATGTTAGCACGAAAATATACCTCAGAATAAGGGAATAACAGGGAAAATAGGTGATAACTGAAGGAGAGGAGGAAAGTGGGGAAGGAGGGGAGGTAGAGGACTGAGATTTTGCATGGCCCAGGGGCCAAAAAAAAAAATAAAAAAAAAAAAAAAAATATATAAATTTTTTTTTGTTTTTCGATGTCAAAAGTTGATTTTTGTTTTCTCTGACTCTTAAGAGTCTCCCCGCAGTGCGCCGGGGGAACTCTTAAGAGTCTCCCGGCAGCTCCCGGGTTAAGTGCCCGTACGGTTATTTCACAACCGCTTCCCCAGCCCTTGCCGGGGTCGCGGCCACCTCCCTCCACTCCTACCTCTTTAACGTCTAACGTCCAATCTGGCGGCTCAGAGGTAGGGGCGGAGGGGATGGAGTCTAGTCCCAGGAATGAACAATCTTTGAGTGAGCCACAAGAGTTTACATTCGCCATTCCTAAGCTAAGTTATGTGCCACGTGAAGGTCCCCCGGTTAGCAGAGTGTTAGCGGATCAGTATAGGGGTTCTCCGTCTTGCTCACATAAATGTTTTGATAACTCTCAGGTGATAAAGGACTCCCAGCCACCCGCGGCACAAAGCCGGGGGATCTGGAGGCAATCAGAACCCTCACAGGTTTATGTTCAGGACAGGGAAATTGAACAAGTAGATATCATACCCTCGTCAGTCCTTGATCTAGTGTGGCCGGCGGCGGCCCCAATGACTACTCCCCGGCCGCCAACACCGGAATTGATAGAACTGCCAGAAGAGCCGGAAAACATGGAACTGTCTTCAGCTCAACCAATTAATAATGAAGTAGAGTCAGAAGGTGGGTTTCAGTCCTCTCGAGGATCCTACGGTAAGTGTGTTACTACTGAGGAACTACATGATATTCTCCACAGAGTAATACAACAGTATCAGCTACCTCCTTCCACTAGCACGGCAGTAGTTCCCCCACTTGAGTCTACGGTAAGGCCGTTAGAGCCCTCAGGTGTTTCACATCCCCATTCCTCTTTGCCTTCAGTTAACGTAACTCCGGCGACGACCACGGCTAGTAGCACGACAGTGCCGGCCTCCTTGACTACTACTAACGTCCGTGTCATTACAGACGTTACTCCTCCCCCTCTTGATAAGCCTCCACAGAGGAAAGGCCCTATGCCTCTTCTCTATGGACCGGATTGCTCATGGGTTCAGTCAATACCTCAGAAACCGCACCTGGCACAAGCTACCGTATCGGGGGAACTACCGGTACTTAGTGAGTGGACCATTGAGGTTAACAAGAGTAGAAAACTAAGAGCTAAGGATGTCCAAGGAAGGTTATTAGATGTTACCATTAAGGCCATCCCATCTGTTTATGGTGCTGATTTCTTTGTGTATTCGGCCTCCCCGGCGATACCTCCGGCCTCATCTGCAAAACTATTTGCGGACTGGTCAAGAAATGACGGCGTCAATGATATAAAAGCTCTACATGCACTTACGCCGGAACTGGATACAGTTCCGGTACTAGATCAGACAAACACACCAGTCTTGCAGGTGGGGCAGGTAGGTGTAGGTCCGTGGGTGGACTGGAACTAGAGGCGCAGGTATTTGCATCTACTATTACCACTAAATCCTCCCATCAGGTACCTCAGAAAGTTAATTCATGGTTCACTTTACAGAGCAGGCGGAGTGTCACCTGCGTTATTTAAATTCCTGGCAGCTCCCAAACTATCACTTTACGACCTGCATGAACCTTTTGCCACACCCCCTCCAGCTCACTTAGACAGAGACTTTAAGCTACGCAATAAAGCGTATAGACTGTTCTCTCAATAACTCGTCAGTCGCCAGGTTGCCCAGTCACTCACGAGAACTATAACAGCCATATCAGACCAACATGTAAGGAAAGCCACGGACTTGTCACGCAGGCTCCTTCTGCAAAATTCTATTCAATCCTTAGGTGATATTAGAATAGCTATCATGGAGGCGGTTAGAGCAATACAGGATCTGAGGGTGTACTTGGTAAAGAAGTTGCCGGAGGACATAGCCCGCCGAGTAACTCTTTCCCCGGTATTAACTGAACCACTTCTTCCCCCAGAAACATGGAGTATTGTTTTCAATTTGGTAGATTTGTGGAAGCAGGGTACCTCCCTGCCAAAGAAAGAGACCTTTAAGAAACCTTACTCGAAACCTAAGAGCGGCGGGAAGCCCCATCCTACTCAAACTAAACAGTCCTTTCGAGAACCAAGGCCTCCTCAGCAACAGACTTAGGCAAGGGAAACAGTCAGGCTATAGAGGTAAGTCATACCAAAAGCCTACTCCAGGACAGACGCATGCCAAACCTAGCCAGCCGTCTAACCCCACTCCGCCTCCACCACCAAAAAACTAGTCAGTTACACTCTCTCTCTCCCAGGGCCTACCGCAGGCGAGTTGGACTCGAGAGTTGTCCTACCGGACAGACACAGTACAGAAATCGGGTCATTCCGAGCATGTCGCAGGGCTTGGCCCCGGCGGTCATGGGCCAGGACAGTGATAAGCAAAGGCATATCGTGGAAGTGGCTCCGGCGACCTCGTTTACGTCAAACTCTAGAATTCAACAATGTTTCTTTAGAGGTGGAGTCACTTGTCCAGGATATGATCAACAAACAAATCATTGTCCAAGTAGATCCAACTTGCCCTGTTTTCACCTCCAGAATCTTTCTAGTGCCAAAGAGGGACAGTGTGCAGATGCGACCAGTAGTCGATCTCTCGCGTCTGAACACACATATTCACAATTCACCCTTCAGGATGCTTACAGTGAATCAAATCAGGCTCTCACTCCCGCCGCAAGGCTGGATGTACTCATTAGACCTGAAAGACGCCTATTGGCATGTCCCCATAAACAAAAGGTTCCAAAAAATTCCTCGCCTTGAGGATCAGGTAAGAGACTTACGTCTTTCGGTTTGAACCTGGCACCGAGAATCTTTACAAAATTAGTCCGGCAGGCCCTCATGCCCTTGCTAGCCCAAGGTGTCAAGGTGTGGTGGTATCTAGACGACTGGCTAGTAGTGGCGGAGTCAGAGGAGTTATGTCATTTTCATGTCAAGCAAGTATTACATCATTTACAAACTCTAGGATTCAAGGTCAACTTGGCAAAGTCGCTCCTTGTTCCCACTAGAGAAATTCAGTGGATAGGACTGGTTTGGAACACTGCCAATGTGACTCTTACTCAGAGTGTGGACAATCGCAACAGATTTCGCAGGAAACTGTTTCTTTTTCTCCACAGTCTGAATACGACGAGGAAAACGTGGGAGTCCCTGGTCGGTTCACTCAACTGGATCCAATTAACTGTAAAGTTGGGCCGGTTGAAAGTAAAGAGATTAATCAAGGAAGGCAACAAATTTTTCCCACTATTGCCAGCGGGAAAACTATGGCCGATTCCTCGGTTAATTCACAACTTGCTGTCGGTCTGGGGTAAGACCGAAACATTCAAAGCCGGATTTCTTACTCGATAATGACATGGGTTTCTCCTCCACCTACAGTATGGGTAGACACAGACGCTTCAGGGGTAATAGGCTGGGGTTATCAATCCAACCTAGGTCACCAAGCTCAAGGTCTTTGGTCCCAAGATGTAACTATTCACATCAACAAACATGAGCTTCTAGTCCCATTATTTTTCCTTCAGGCTCACGGCCCTTCCTTGCAGGGGAAGTCAATTGCATTTCGAATGGACAACTTGACTGCAGTTCACTGCATTCAGAAGCAAGGGTCGACGAGGTCTCGAGAGTTGATGGGGTTGTCAGAACAGATTTTTGATCTGGCCGAATCGCTGAGCATTCATCTACATGCATCTTACCTCCCGGGGATAGCGAACATCTGGGCGGACGCCTTGTCTCAGAGACATAGCACCCTAGTAGAATGGGCTCTCAAGCAAACCGTCTTCGACAAGATGATTGCAGAGCCATACCGTCCACAAGTGGATCTCTTTGCATCCGAGGGAAATCACAGACTACCTCTCTATCTGACCCGCCGGGCAAGAACTCCGGCGGGAGGTCCAGACGCTTTACTGGAGGACTGGAACAGGTGGAATTAAATCTATCTTTTTCCTCCTCCAGACACTTCACTCATGTGTCAAGTAGTTCACAAACTACGGGGTTACCGGGGCATAGTCTCGATGATCGCGCCAATGTGGCCGGCTTAAGTGTGGTATCACCAATTGCAAACGTGGTGCAGGAGCCCGGTGTCACTCCCGGTCTCTGCCTTCCACTTGGAGACAATTGGCAACCTTCAGACCTCGCTAACTTTTGCCTTATGGACATTTACAATGCAAAATGGCTAACTCGGTATGGGCAAAGTGTCACTAGAAAATGTCTTAATCAATATACTCTGTCCACTAGGAGACAATACCAATCACATTGGAAAACTTTCACTACCTGGATAGTAGAAACAGCGCAATCTGATGCCTCAGTGGCTTTAATTTTTAAATACTTAGATTATTTGTTTGAACAGAAGCGCTTCTCAGTTGTTACTTTAAAGAATCACTTATCTGCCATTAGAAACCCCTTTTTCGACCTAACTGGTCTATCCATACCACAGGCGGAGGAGAAAGGGTTCATGAGAGCATGTTTCAAACTACGCCCACCACACGTCAGCTCATGCCTACCTGGTCGCTAGACAAAGCGTTATCATTACTTCAGTCACGCAAGTTTAACCATGCGCCAGATTTTGAGTCAGTATTAAAAAAAGGCTGTGTTCCTTATGGCTTTGGCTACAGGTAACAGAGTGTCAGAGCTGGCGGCGATGAGCAACGAGCCAAATTGTCTCAGGTTTGGGAGACTGCACGAACATGTGCAGATCGCGCCGTCTCCCACATTTATTGCCAAAAATGAACATTGTGATCATGTTTTCTCAGAATTCTCAGTCCCGGCGGTTAAACGTGGACATACGCATCACAGTTTATGCCCGGTACAAGCTTTAGTTAAGTTTATGAAGATTGCACAACCTCTACAACCAGGCTTCCTATGGGTTAACCAGACAGGTACTCGCATCACGAGAAGGAAACTAGCTTCTTTACTCGTAGATGTAATTAAGGAAAGTAATCCCGGCGTGGTATGCAGAGCCCACGATATTAGAAAGTGGGCCGTCTCCCTCCGATTTATGCAAAATTACTCCATTAACGACATAGCCGACACTCAGTTGTGGGCGTCTAATCACACATTCCTTACGCGGTACCTATCGGTTGCTCTGGACAAGCCAAAGCGGACCTGTGTAGCATTACGGCAACGGGTCTAGTAGTCCATGTGCTAATTGTTTTAAGTTTATTCTTCAGGCGAAAAAAAGGGGAGGGGGGGGGGGGATGTGCAAAATAGCCCTAAGACCCACTAGAACCCTTCAGCCGGAGATTGTGATAAATCACGAGCTGTGATATGAATAGAACTGGTTATACAGTTTAATCAAATTTTATTTTTATTTTAAGAAATCTATCATAGTTGTATCTATGTAGTATTAGCAGAATGTACAAACAGAGTTTATTGTACAAATAATTTTAAGGCCAGAACATGATCCAAAGGATTAAGGTTCTAGAGTACAAGAATGTTCTCACTAAACATGCAATAGATCTCAAGTGAAGGTCCAGTCATGTACAAGCAGGTCTTCTTTGAAGTAACGCACTGCTTACCTCCTTTTATATTTTTTATATATTGTATGAACGCAAGAAAAAACTTAAAATGTTATACGGATTCTCTGTTACCTATGGTATTTAGGTTGGTGGTTTTGATATTGTCACGAATATCCCCCTCCAGTCTTATATATCAGGCATATCGTCAATGATGGAGGGGCCACTATTAAATTATAGGTGTGATTCCCGGAGGGATGTAAAGAAAACCTAATATTTAGTAGGGCCCTGTAATCATTGACGATGTTAGTGCCCTCCCTGCCATCCCCTTCCCATTCGCTTGATTTCAGAGTTGTATCTTGATATATCAGTGAAGGAAGTATAGCCGCTAGAGGGCCAGCGTCAGGAATCCACACACAAGAAATCCACGCATGGGAGAGCTTGAGTATAGCAATTATTAAGTTAATTTTTCTTTTTTCTTTTTTACGAAGTTTTTTCGTAGTGGGTACCCAATCATAAAGACGATTCCATAAGAGAATACGCGTTGCACTTATGAAGTTGTACTCCTGTCCTCCCCTTGCTGATGGGAGACTATTATACTAATAGGCATATTGTCAATGATTACGGGGCCCTACCAAATATTAGGTTTTCTTTACTTCCCTCCGGGAATCAAACCTATAATCAGGCAAACTCCTCCCTAACCTGATGCAGATGAGGATTCCTAAACCAACTACAGCCACCCATATCAATGTACATAGCCAGGATTCCTCTGCTACTAGTTCCAGAAAGGGGATGGAGCTTGCCCCACCACCACACTCGCCCATTGGCTGAGGGAAGGTGCTTCATGAGATGATGTAATGGCATGGGGGCTACCTTCCTATCAGGCAACCCACAATCCAGGAAGAAGGAAACACGGCCCTAAACGAGGCACTTATATAAGAGATAATTTGATATACACTGAATGTTCTAGACACCCCTCGAGCCTCCCACATCTACTGTTGTAACTGCCCCCTATCGCCAACTGCATAGAACTGCAGGAGCTGCAATACCTTAGCCACAGCTACACCCTCAGCGCTGATGACCCATTGGGTGACAGAACTGCTGAGGGTATAGAAAAAAGAAAGCGGCGACTAAGGCACTCACCCCCCCTATTGAGACCTCCCCTGATGACGCCTTTGAGAGAGACCTGCTGCCGAAGTCCCTGAGTGTGATTTGCTGCGAAGCTGAGACGAAGGTGCAGCCGACGAAGAGGTTATAAGCTGCTGAGACGCCCCAGTCCAGAAGGACCAGTCCCATCACTTTTTGATCGGTTGTACTAAACAACTGTAGGACCATCAGACGGTCTATAGAGTACTTCTAGCAGTGCTGATAGGAAACATTAAGGCTCCTTTCTTTCCCCGTGGAGACGAGAGTCATTGCTTAAAATACATGTAATTTGTTTCATAACTAAACTCAAGGTTAGCTATTAGAAAGGCACTAAATAGATAGTTCTAAACTTGAAGTCTTGCAAGTCTTGCTTTCCCCACGGAGATGAGAAAATTAAGCTAGTCGATAGGAACTTTAATTAGCTTAACAACTCTGAGTCTTGGCAATAAAATCATAATTTGAGTTAAGATTCGTCAAGCCCTTAGCTACGGAAATAAAGAAATTGACACATTAAGTAAGAGCCTAGAATTCTAATTAACTGTTAAAGTTAGACGGCACCACCCCAGCCCCCAGGCACTCAGGCTCAAACATAATTATTAACAAGCAGAGTTCCTTGGAACAGGAGATACTATTATCTTATTGCATAGTAATTGCGAGAGCGCTCCCAAAAGAGCTAATTACCAATTGAATAAACACTTTCATTGTTACCACGATAAGGACCATTCAATGCTTATCTGTTCTGCCCCTGAGTTCATTGTTACTTATGTTGAAGAGTTATTACTTGCATATGTTGACGTATTAATACTTGCTTATTTTGATGAATGAATACTTGTTTATACTGTATACATACTGTGTATATATATATATATATACTGTATATACTGTATATATATAGGATGAAAATGGATGTCAGAAATATTTTAAGGTTTCTGATCCTATACTCCGATTAGATTCTTATCCTGCCTTTCTTCCTTCTCTCTTTTCAGGCCTTTGTATAAGTTTTCTGTTGTTCCTCTCTTCTCTCTCTCTCTCTCTCTCTTCAATTCCTGCATTTTTCCTCCGTTTTTTTCGTTCCTTAGCCAACCACCACCACCATCACCACAACCACCACTTCCTCCTCTTTTTCTCTTCATTATACTTCCTCCTCCGTCTCATGCTCTTCTTTCTTCCTCCCATTCTTCGCTTCGATATTCTTCATTCTCCTTGTCTTTCTCGTACGTTCTTCGCCACTATATTGTTCCTCTCCCTTCTATCTCCTCTCCTTCACCCCTCACCATTCTCTCCTTCACCCCCCCCGCCACCCTCTCCTTCACCACCACCATCCTATCCTTCACCACCACGACCATCCTCTCCTTCACCACCACCATCCTATCCTTCACCACCACCATCCTCTCCTTCACCATCACCACCACCATCCTATCCTCCACCACCACCATCAATCTCCTTCTCCACCACCACCACCATCACCACCACCATCCTTTTTCACCATCACCACCACGCCCTCCTCACACCACCATCACCACCCCTCCCTTCCACCACCACCATCCTCTCCTTCACCACCACCACCACCCTCTCTTTCACCACCACACCACTCTCCTTCACCACACCACCACCTCTCCTTCCCAACTCTCCTTCACCACCACCACCACCTTACCCTTTCCTTCACCACCACCACCACCTCTCCTTCTCACCACCACCATCCTCTCCTTCACCACCACCACCATCCTCTCCTTCACCACCACCACCACCCTCACCTTCACCCACCACTACATCATCTCCTTCACCACCACCAATCCTCTCCTTCACCACCACCACCATCCTTCCTTCACCACCACCACCATCCTCTCCTTCACACCACCACACACTCCTCCACCACCACCACCACCATCTCCTTCCTTCACCACCACCACTCCCTTCCCACCACCACCTCCTATCCTCACCACCACCATCCTCTCCTTCAACCACCACCATCGCCTCCTTCACCACCACCACCACCATCCTCTCCTTCACCACCACCACCATCCTCTCCTTCCCACCACCACCATTCCTCCTTCATCACCACCACCACCATCTCCTTCACCACCACCACTACCTCCTTCACCACCACCACTACCTCCTTCACCACCACCACCACCACCATCTCCTTCACCACCACCACCACTACCTCCTTCACCACCACCACCACTACCTCCTTCACCACCACCACCATCTCCTTCACCACCACTACCTCTCCTCACCACCACCCTCCATCCTACCACCATCCATCCTTCACCACCACCACCTCCTCTCCACCACACCTACCCACCACCACCAACCAACTCTCCTTCACCACCACCACCACCACTACCTCCTTCACCACCACTACCTCCTTCACAACCACCACCACCATCTCCTTCACCCACCCCCACCCTCTCCTTCCACACCACATCACCACCACCATCCTATCCTTCACCACACCACCATCCTCTCCTTCACCACCACCACCCACCACTTCTCTTCCCACCACCACGCACCACCACCCCACCCTATCCTTCACCACCACCATCCTCTCCTTCAACCACCACCACCACCCTCCCTTCCCCCCACCACACCTATCCTTCACCACCACCACCATTCTCCCTTTACCACCACCACCACCCCTCTCCTTCACACCACCACCATCCTATCCTACCACCACCACCATCCTCTCCTTCACCCCCACCACCATCCCTCCTTCACCACCACCACATCTCCTCACACACCACCATCCTCTCCTTCATACCACCATCCTACACCACCAACACCATCCCTACTCCACCAACACCACCATCCTATCCTTCACCACCACCACCATCCTCTCCTTCACCACCACACCATCCTATCCTTCACCACCACCACCTCCTTCACCACCACCACTACCTCCTTCACCACCACCACCACCACCACCACCTCACCACCACAACACCATCCTCTCCCACCACCACCATCCTCTCCTTCACCACACACCACCCTATCCTCCACCACCACACCATCTATCCTTCCCACCACCACCACCATCTATCCTTCACCACCACCACCTCCTCTCCTTCACCACCACCCCTCTCCAACCACCACCACCACCTCTCCTCCACCACCCCTCCACCATCATCTCTCCTTCACCACCACCACACCCTCTCCTACCACCAACCACCTCTCTCACCACCACCACCACCTATCCCACCACCACACATCCCTCCTTCCCACCACCACCATCCTCTCCTTCACCACCACCACAAGCTCTCCTCCACCACCACCACCTCTCCTCCACACCACCACGCACCACCAACCACCCACCACCACCACCATCTCTCCCACCACCACCACCTTCCCACCACCATCACCATCCTCTCCTTCACCCCACCACATCCTCTCCTCACCACCACCACCACCTCTCCTCACCACCACCACACCACCATCCTTCACCACCAACCCATCCTCTCCTTCACCACCACACCATCCTCTCCTTCACCACCACCCATCCTACCTTCACCACACCACTCTCCTTCAACCACACCACCTCTCCTTCACCACCACCACCTTCCTCACATCACCACCACCACCATCCTCCTCTCTTCACCACCACCACCACCTCCTCTCACCACACCACCCCTCTTCACCACCACCACCACCCCTCTCCTTCACCACCACCACCATCCTTCCTTCACCACCACCACCACCACCATCCTTCCTACCCCACCACCACCATCCTTCACCACCACCACACATCCTCCTCTCACCACCACCACCATCCTTCCTTCACCACCCCCAACCTTCACACCACCACCACCCTCTCCTTCCCCACCACACCACCATCCTCTCCTTCACCCACCACCACCATCACCTTCACCACCACCAACCACCACCTTCACACCACCACCTCCTCCCACCACCACCACCCTTACCACCACCAACCATCCTCCTGCACCACCACCAACCATCCTATCCTCACCACCACCACCATATCCTTCACCACCACCCACCCTCCTTCACCACCACCACCATCCTCCCACACCACCAATCCTGCACCACACCACCACCTCCCTTCACCACCACCATCCATCCTCACCACCAACCACCATCGACCTCCTTCCCACCACCACCACCATCACTCTCTCACCACCACCACCATCATCCTCTCACCACCACCACCATCCGACCACCTACACCACCACATCCTTCCTACCACCACCCCATCCTCTCCTTCACCACCACCATCATCCTCTCCTTCACCCACCACCACCCGCCCTCTCTTCACCACCACCTCCTCCCTTCACCACCACCACCCCGCATCCCCCACCACCACCCACCTCTCCACCACCACCATCCCTCCACCACCACCACCATCCTATCCTTCACCACCACCACCATCCTATCCTTCACCACCACCACCACCCTCTCCTTCACCACCACCACCATCCTATCCTTCACCACCACCACCATCCTCTCCTTCACCACCACCACCATCCTCTCCTTCACCACCACCATCCTCTCCTTCACCACCACCATCCTCTCCTTCACGACCACACCATCCTCTCCTTCACCACCACCACCATCCTCTCCGTCACTACCACCACCATCCTATCCTTCACCACCACCATCCTCTCCTTCACCACCACCACCACCCTCTCCTTCACCACCACCACCATCCTATCCTTCACCACCACCACCACCATCCTCTCCTTCACCACCACCACCATCCTCTCCTTCACCACCACCATCCTATCCTTCACCACCATCCTCTCCTTCACCACCACCATCCTAGCCTTCACCACCACCACCACCACCACCACTTCCTCCTTCACCGTCACCATCCTATCCTTCACCACCTCCACATCTTCCTCCTCCTTCATCACCACCACCATCCTATCCTTCACCACCACCATCCTATCCTTCACCACCACCATCCTCTCCTATACCACCACCATCCTCTCCTTCACCACCACCACCATCCTCTCCTTCACTACCCCCATCCTCTCCTTCACCACGACTACCATCCTATCCTTCACCACCACCACCAACCTCTCCTTCACCACCACCACCATCCTCTCCTTCACCACCACCATCCTATCCTTCACCACCACCATCCTATCCTTCACCACCACCACCATCCTCTCCTTCACCACCACCACCATCCTATCCTTCACCACCACCACCATCCTATCCTTCACCACCACCCCCATCCTCTTCTTCACCACCACCACCATCCTCTCCTTCACCACCACCACCATCCTATCCTTCACCACCACCACCATCCTCTCCTTCACCACCACCACCATCCTCTCCTTCACCACCACCACCATCCTATCCTTCACCACCACCACCATCCTATCCTTCACCACCACCACCATCCTCTCCTTCACCACCACCACCATCCTATCCTTCACCACCACCATCCTCTCCTTCACCACCACCATCCTCTCCTATACCACCACCACCATCCACTCCTTCACCATCACCACCACCACCATCCTCTCCTCTACCACCACCACCATCCTCTGCTTCACCACCACCATTCTCTCTTTCACCACCACCACCATCCTATCCTTCACCACCACCACCACCCTATCCTTCACCACCACCACCACCATCCTATCCTTCACCACCACCACCATCCTCTCCTTCACCACCACCACCATCCTATCCTTCACCACCACCACCACCCTCTCCTTCACCACCACCGCCCTCTCCTTCACCACTACCATCCTATCCTTCACCACCACCACCATCCTATCCTTCACCACCACCACCATCCTCTCCTTCACCACCACCACCATCCTATCCTTCACCACCACCATCCTCTCCTAAACCACCACTACCATCCTCTCCTATACCACCACCACCACCATCCACTCCTTCACCACCACCACCACCACCATCCTCTCCTCTACCACCACCACCATCCTCTTCTTCACCACCACCATTCTCTCTTTCACCACCACCACCATCCTCTCCTTCACCACCACCACCATCCTCTCCTATACCACCACCACCATCCTATCCTTCACCACCACCATCCTCTCCTTCACCACCACCACCATCCTATCCTTCACCAACACCACCGCCCTCTCCTTCACCACCACCATCCTCTCCTATACCACCACCACCATCCTCTCCTTCACCACCACCACCGCCCTCTCCTATACCACCACCACCATCCTCTCCTTCACCACCACCACCATCCTCTCCTTCACCACCACCACCATCCTATCCTTCACCACCACCATCCTCTCCTATACCACCACCACCATCCTCTCCTTCACCACCACCACCATCCTCTCCTTCACCACCACCACCATCCTATCCTTCACCACCACCACCATCCTCTCCTTCACCACCACCACCATCCTCTCCTTCACCACCACCACCACCCTCTCCTTCACCACCACCCTCTCCTTTACCACCACCACCATCCTCTCCTTCACCACCACCATCCTATCCTTCACCACCACCACCGCCCTCTCCTTCACCACCACCATCCTCTCCTTCACCACCACCACCATCCTATCCTTCACCACCACCACCACCACCCTCTCCTTCACCACCACCATCCTCTCCTTCACCACCACCATCCTATCCTTCACCACCACCATCCTGTCCTTCACCACCACCACCATCCTCTCCTTCACCACCACCATCCTATCCTTCACCACCACCATCCTATCCTTCACCACCACCATCCTATCCTTCACCACCACCACCACCATCCTCTCCTTCACCACCACCACCATCCTCTCCTTCACCACCACCACCATCCTCTCCTTCACCACCACCACCACCATACTCTCCTTCACCCCACCACCAGCCGCTCCTTCACCACCACCAGCCTAACCTTCACCACCACCACCATCCTATCCTTCACCACCACCACCATCCTATCCTTCACCACCACCACCATCCTATCCTTCACCACCACCACCATCCTATCCTTCACCACCACCATCCTCTCCTATACCACCACCACCATCCTCTCCTTCACCACCACCACCATCCTCTCCTATACCACCACCACCATCCTATCCTTCACCACCACCATCCTCTCCTTCACCACCACCACCATCCTATCCTTCACCACCACCACCGCCCTCTCCTTCACCACCACCACCACCTCTCCTATACCACCACCACCATCCTCTCCTTCACCACCACCATCCTATCCTTCACCACCACCACGCCCTCCTCCTTCACCACCACCATCCTCTCCTTCACCACCACCATCCTATCCTTCACCACCACCACCGCCCTCTCCTTCACCACCACCATCCTCTCCTTCACCACCACCATCCTATCCTTCACCACCACCACCACCATCCTATCCTTCACCACCACCACCATCCTCTCCTTCACCACCACCACCATCCTCTCCTTCACCACCACCACCATCCTCTCCTTCACCACCACCATCACCCTCTCCTTCACCACCACCACCATCCTCTCCTTCACCACCACCACCATCCTCTCCTTCACCACCACCACCATCCTCTCCTTCACCACCACCACCATCCTCTCCTTCACCACCACCACCATCCTCTCCTTCACGACCACACCATCCTCTCCTTCACCACCACCACCATCCTCTCCATCACTACCACCACCATCCTATCCTTCACCACCACCATCCTCTCCTTCACCACCACCACCATCCTCTCCTTCACCACCACCAGCATCCTATCCTTCACCACCACCATCCTCTCCTTCACCACCACCATCCTCTCCTTCACCACCACCATCCTATCCTTCACCACCATCCTCTCTTTCACCACCACCATCCTCTGCTTCACCACCACCACCATCCTCTCCTTCACCGCCACCATCCTATCCTTCACCACCACCACCACCATTCTCTCCTTCACCACCACCACCATCCTATCCTTCACCACCACCATCCTATCCTTCACCACCACCATCCTCTCCTATACCACCACCACCATCCTCTCCTTCACCACCATCACCATCCTCTCCTTCACCACCACCACCATCCTCTCCTTCACCACCACCACCATCCTCTCCTTCACCACCACCACCATCCTATCCTTCACCACCACCACCACCCTCTCCTTCACCACCACCACCACCATCCTATCCTTCACCACCACCACCATCCTATCCTTCACCACCACCACCATCCTCTCCTTCACCACCACCACCATCCTATCCTTCACCACCACCACCATCCTATCCTTCACCACCACCATCCTATCCTTCACCACCACCATCCTCTCCTTCACCACCACCACCATCCTATCCTTCACCACCACCATCCTCTCCTTCACCACCACCATCCTCTCCTTCACCACCACCACCATCCTATCCTTCACCACCACCACCATCCTCTCCTTCACCACCACCACCATCCTCTCCTTCACCACCACCATCCTCTCCTTCACCACCACCACCCTCTCCGTCACCACCACCACCACCCTCTCCTTCACCACCACCACCATCCTCTCCTTCACCACCACCATCCTCTCCTTCACCACCACCATCCTCTCCTTCACCACCACCACCATCCTATCCTTCACCACCACCACCATCCTCTCCTTCACCACCACCACCACCCTCTCCTGCACCACCACCACCACCCTCTCCTTCACCACCACCACCACCATCCTCTCCTTCACCACCACCACCATCCTATCCTTCACCACCACCACCATCCTCTCCTTCACCACCAACACCATCCTATCCTTCACCACCACCATCCTATCCTTCACCACCACCACCACCCTCTCCTTCACCACCACCACCATCCTATCCTTCACCACCACCATCCTCTCCTTCACCACCACCACCATCCTATCCTTCACCACCACCACCATCCTCTCCTTCACCACCACCACCATCCTATCCTTCACCACCACCACCATCCTCTCCTTCACCACCACCACCTCCTCCTTCCCCACCACCATCATTTCCATCACCACCACTACCATCATCACTCCTTCACCACCACCACCACCACCATCCTCTCCTCTACCACCACCATCCTCCTTCCCACCACCACCATTCTCTCTTTCGCCACCACCACCATCCTCTCCTTCACCACCAGCACCATCCTCTCCTATACCACCACCACCATCGTATCCTTCACCACCACCCATCCTCCTTCACCACCACCATCCAATCCTTCACCAACACCACCACCCTCTCCTTCACCGCCACCACCCTCTCCTTCACCACCACCACCACCATCCTCTCCTTCACCACCAACACCATCCTATACTTCACCACCACCATCCTATCCTTCACCACCACCACCGCCCTCTCCTTCACCACCACCATCCTATCCTTCACCACCACCACCATCCTATCCTTCACCACCACCACCATCCTCTCCTTCACCACCACCACCATCCTATCCTTCACCACCACCATCCTCTCCTATACCACCACTACCATCCTCTCCTATACCACCACCACCATCCACTCCTTCACCACCACCACCACCACCATCCTCTCCTCTACCACCACCACCATCCTCTTCTTCACCACCACCATTCTCTCTTTCACCACCACCACCATCCTCTCCTATACCACCACCACCATCCTATCCTTCACCACCACCATCCTCTCCTTCACCACCACCACCATCCTATCCTTCACCAATACCACAGCCCTCTCCTTCACCACCACCATCCTCTCCTATACCACCACCACCATCCTCACCTTCACCACCACCATCCTATCCTTCACCACCACCATCCTATCCTTCACCACCCCCACCGCCCTCTCCTTCACCACTACCATCCTCTCCTTCACCACCACCATCCTATCCTTCACCACCACCACCGCCCTCTCCTTCACCACCACCACCACCATCCTATCCTTCACCACCACCATCCTATCCTTCACCACCACCACCGCCCTCTCCTATACCACCACCACCATCCTCTCCTTCACCACCACCATCCTCTCCTATACCACCACCACCATCCTCTCCTTCACCACCACCACCATCCTCTCCTTCACCACCACCACCATCCTATCCTTCACCACCACCATCCTCTCCTATACCACCACCACCATCCTCTCCTTCACCACCACCACCATCCTCTCCTATACCACCACCACCATCCTATCCTTCACCACCACCATCCTCATCCTCACCACCACCACCATCCTCTCCTTCACCACCACCAGCCTCTCCTTCACCACCACCATCCTCTCCTATACCACCACCACCATCCTCTCCTTCACCACCACCATCCTATCCTTCACCACCACCACCGCCCTCTCCTTCACCACCACCATCCTCTCCTTCACCATCACCACCATCCTATCCTTCACCACCACCACCATCCTCTCCTATACCACCACCACCATCCTCTCCTTCACCACCACCATCCTATCCTTCACCACCACCACCGCCATCCTATCCTTCACCACCACCACCATCCTCTCCTTCACCACCACCACCATCCTCTCCTTCACCACCACCACCATCCTCTCCTTCACCACCACCATCACCCTCTCCTTCACCACCACCACCATCCTCTCCTTCACCACCACCACCATCCTCTCCTTCACCACCACCACCACCCTCTCCTTCACCACCACCATCCTCTCCTTCACCACCACCACCATCCTCTCCTTCACCACCACCACCATCCTCTCCTTCACCACCACCACCATCCTCTCCTTCACCACCACCATCCTATCCTTCACCACCACCATCCTATCCTTCACCACCACCACCGCCCTCTCCTTCACCACTACCATCCTCTCCTTCACCACCACCATCCTATCCTTCACCACCACCACCATCCCTCTCCTTCACCACCACCACCACCATCCTATCCTTCACCACCACCATCCTATCCTTCACCACCACCACCGCCCTCCCCTATACCACCACCACCATCCTCTCCTTCACCACCACCATCCTCTCCTATAACCACCACCACCATCCTCTCCTTCACCACCACCACCATCCTTTCCTTCACCACCACCATCCTATCCTTCACCACCGCCATCCTCTCCTATACCACCACCACCATCCTCTCCTTCACCACCACCACCATCCTCTCCTATACCACCACCACCATCCTATCCTTCACCACCACCATCCTCTCCTTCACCACCACCACCATCGTCTCCTTCACCACCACCACCGCCCTCTCCTTTACCATCGCCGATTCCTATATCACAATATAGCACACCGTTAGAGAGAGTATTGAATTGTTTAGATAAACTCAAGGTAAATAAAACGCCTGGACCTGATACAATCTCGCCTAGAGTTCTAAAGGAAGCTAAGGATGAGCTCTCTAAACCACTGACATTACTATTCAATAAATCCTTGCAGTCTGGAACTATGCCCGATCAGTGGAAGCTAGCCAACGTAACACCCGATATTCAAAAAAGGCAGCAAATCCCTACCCAGTAACTATCGTCCAATTAGCTTAACCTCAGTTGTATGTAAAATGCTAGAAACGGTCATACGAGACAGACTCGTAAATCACTTAGAGGAACATAACATACTTAAAGATACTCAACACGGCTTTCGTAAAAAACGTTCCTGTTTAACAAACCTCTTAGACTTCTTCCACGATATCCTCAACCTCTACGATGAGAGTAAAGCTGTAGATATTATATACCTTGATTTTCAAAAGGCCTTTGACAAAGTTCCCCACAAACGTTTACTGCTAAAACTAAAAGCGCATGGAATACAAGACGGTGTGTTGAAATGGATAGAAAATTGGCTCAGCGACAGAAAGCAAAGAGTAGTCATAAACGGTAAGGCATCAAAATGGACCAATGTAAGTAGCGGGGTACCCCAGGGATCGGTACTAGGACCAATTCTCTTTCTAATTTACATCAACGACATAGATGAGGGTCTCACCTGTACAATCTCAAAATTTGCTGACGATACAAAATTGCAAATAGCGTACTCTCAAAAGAACAAGTTGACGATATGCAACACAATCTAGATAAATTGTCATGTTGGGCCCAAATTTGGCAAATGAGTTTCAATGCGGATAAATGTAAAGTACTACATATCGGATACCTAAATGAGAAAGCAAACTATTCGATGAATGGCACTCAGCTTAAGAATGTAAACCGAGAAACCGATCTGGGAGTAACAATATCGAGTAACCTAAAACCGAGTCAACAATGTTCAGAAGTTGTTAAGAAGGCAAACAAAATAATTGGCTTTATAGGCAGGTCATTTGAGCATAAATCCAAAGAAGTTATCCTAACCCTTTACAATTCATTAGTCCGCCCTCTTCTGGAATACTGCGTTCAATCCTGGTGCCCTTATTACCAAAAAGATATAAACAAGCTAGAACGAGTTCAACGTAGAGTTACCAAAATGATACCTAGCCTAAAGAACAAACCATACGAAGAGCGTCTTAGAGAATTAAATCTATTTCCTTTAACCCAGCGCAGATTAAGAGGTGACTTAATTCAAGTGTTCAAAATCATCAAAGGCATCGACAATATGAACTGTAGTAAGTACTTCACTATCGACCAAATCTAATTACACGCGGGGAAACGGTTGCAAATTATTGGTAAATCTTTTAACTCACACGAATCTAAGAATTTCTTCTTCAATCGAGTTGTCAACTTGTGGAATGGGCTTCCCCGAAACGTTATAGACTGCATCACCGTTGATTCATTTAAACTCCCGCTAGACAAATATCTCGCATCAAACCCGCGACTGACTGCGTTTGTAAATGAATAACTTTATTTTATCCCCCCCTCAGTTACTAACCCATCTGTCCCCTACTAACTTCCTAATCCTGCCACGGACATTAGTTCCAGGGCAGTAATTCCCTTTCCAATGTTCCCTTACCCACTCTAAACCACTGTTTGGACACTTGATCCTCAGTGTTTTGGAGGACAAGCAACCTAGAAGGGTCACTAGATCTGTTGTTGCTTGATTTCCTTTGTACTCCTTTGTACTCCCTTTGTACTCCTTCACCACCACCATCCTCTTCTATACCACCACCACCATCCTCTCCTTCACCACCACCATCCTATCCTTCACCACCACCACCGCCCTCTCCTTCACCACCACCATCCTCTCCTTCACCATCACCATCCTATCCTTCACCACCACCACCGCCCTCTCCTTCACCACCACCATCCTCTCCTTCACCACCACCATCCTATCCTTCACCACCACCACCGCCATCCTATCCTTCACCACCACCACCATCCTCTCCTTCACCACCACCACCATCCTCTCCTTCACCACCACCACCATCCTCTCCTTCACCACCACCACCACCCTCTCCTTCACCACCACCACCTCCATCCTCTCCTTCACCACCACCACCACCATCCTCTCCTTCACCACCACCACCATCCTCTCCTTCACCACCACCACCATCCTATCCTTCACCACTCCCACCATCCTCTCCTTCACCACCACCACCATCCTCTCCTTCACCACCACCACCATCCTCTCCTTCACCACCACCACCATCCTCTCCTTCACCACCACCATCCTATCCTTCACCACCACCATCCTATCCTTCACCACCACCATCCTATCCTTCACCACCACCACCACCATCCTCTCCTTCACGACCACCACCATCCTCTCCTTCACCACCACCACCATCCTCTCCTTCACCACCACCACCATCCTCTCCTTCACCACCACCACCATCCTCTCCTTCACCACCACCATCCTCTCCTTCACGACCACACCATCCTCTCCTTCACCACCACCACCATCCTCTCCTTGACCACCACCACCATCCTATCCTTCACCACCACCATCCTCTCCTTCACCACCACCACCAACCTCTCCTTCACCACCACCATCCTATCCTTCACCACCACCATCCTATCCTTCACCACCACCATCCTCTCCTATACCACCACCACCATCCTCTCCTTCACCACCACCATCCTCTCCTTCACCACCACCACCATCCTCTCCTTCAACACCACCACCATCCTATCCTTCACCACCACCATCCTCTCCTATACCACCACCACCATCCTATCCTTCACCACCACCACCATCCTCTCCTTCACCATCACCACCATCCTATCCTTCACCACCACCATCCTCTCCTATACCACCACTACCATCCTCTCCTATACCACCACCACCACCATCCACCACCACCACCATCCTCTCCTCTACCACCACCACCATCCTCTTCTTCACCACCACCATTCTCTCTTTCACCACCACCACCATCCTCTCCTTCACCACCACCACCATCCTCTCCTATACCACCACCACCATCCTATCCTTCACCACCACCATCCTCTCCTTCACCACCACCACCATCCTATCCTTCACCAATACCAAAGCCCTCTCCTTCACCACCACCATCCTCTCCTATACCACCACCACCATCCTCTCCTTCACCACCACCATCCTATCCTTCACCACCACCATCCTATCCTTCACCACCACCACCGCCCTCTCCTTCACCACCACCACCACCATCCTATCCTTCACCACCACCATCCTATCCTTCACCACCACACCCACCGCCCTCTCCTTCACCACCACCACCACCATCCTATCCTTCACCACCACCATCCTATCCTTCACCACCACCACCGCCCTCTCCTATACCACCACCACCATCCTCTCCTTCACCACCACCATCCTCTCCTATACCACCACCACCATCCTCTCCTTCACCACCACCACCATCCTCTCCTTCACCACCACCACCATCCTATCCTTCACCACCACCATCCTCTCCTATACCACCACCACCATCCTCTCCTTCACCACCACCACCATCCTCTCCTATACCACCACCACCATCCTATCCTTCACCACCACCATCCTCTCCTTCACCACCACCACCATCCTCTCCTTCACCACCACCACCGCCCTCTCCTTCACCACCACCATCCTCTCCTATACCACCACCACCATCCTCTCCTTCACCACCACCATCCTATCCTTCACCACCACCACCCCCCTCTCCTTCACCACCACCATCCTCTCCTTCACCACCACCATCCTATCCTTCACCACCACCACCGCCCTCTCCTTCACCACCACCATCCTCTCCTTCACCACCACCATCCTATCCTTCACCACCACCACCGCCATCCTCTCCTTCACCACCACCACCATCCTCTCCTTCACCACCACCATCACCCTCTCCTTCACCACCACCACCATCCTCTCCTTCACCACCACCACCATCCTCTCCTTCACCACCACCACCATCCTCTCCTTCACCACCACCACCATCCTCTCCTTCACCACCACCATCCTCTCCTTCACGACCACACCATCCTCTCCTTCACCACCACCACCATCCTCTCCTTCACCACCACCACCATCCTCTCCTTCACCACCACCATCCTCTCCTTCACCACCACCACCACCCTCTCCTTCACCACCACCATCCTATCCTTCACCACCACCATCCTATCCTTCACCACCACCATCCTATCCTTCACCACCACCACCATCCTCTCCTTCACCACCACCATCCTATCCTTCACCACCACCATCCTATCCTTCACCACCACCATCCTATCCTTCACCACCACCACCACCATCCTCTCCTTCACGACCACCACCATCCTCTCCTTCACCACCACCACCATCCTCTCCTTCACCACCACCACCATCCTCTCCTTCACCACCACCACCATCCTCTCCTTCACCACCACCATCCTCTCCTTCACGACCACACCATCCTCTCCTTCACCACCACCACCATCCTCTCCTTCACCACCACCACCATCCTCTCCTTCACCACCACCATCTTCTCCTTCACCACCACCACCAACCTCTCCTTCACCACCACCATCCTATCCTTCACCACCACCATCCTATCCTTCACCACCACCATCCTCTCCTATACCACCACCACCATCCTCTCCTTCACCACCACCATCCTCTCGTTCACCACCACCACCATCCTCTCCTTCAACACCACCACCATCCTATCCTTCACCACCACCATCCTCTCCTATACCACCACCACCACCACCACCATCCTCTCCTTCACCACCACCATCCTCTCCTTCACCACCACCACCATCCTCTCCTTCACCACCACCATCCTCTCCTTCACCACCACCACCATCCTCTCCTTCACCACCATCACCATCCTCTCCTTCACCACCACCACCATCCTCTCCTTCACCACCACCATCCTCTCCTATACCACCACCACCATCCTCTCCTTCACCACCACCACCACCACCACTATTGTCTCCTTCACCACCACCATCCTATCCTTCACCACCACCACCGCCCTCTCCTTCACCACCACCATCCTCTCCTTCACCACCACCATCTTCTCCTTCACCACCACCATCCTATCATTCACTACCACCACCACCGCCCTCTCCTTCACCACCACCATCCTCTCCTATACCTCCACCACCATCCTCTCCTTCACCACACCATCCTATCCTTCACCACCACCACCGCCCTCTCCTTCACCACCACCATCCTATCCTTTACCACCACCATCCTCTCCTGCACGACCACCACCATCCTCTCCTTCACGACCACCACCATCCTCTCCTTGACCACCACCACCATCCTCTCGTTCACCACCACCACCATCCTCTCCTTGACCACCACCACCACCCTCTCCTTCACCACCACCATCCTATCCTTCACCACCACCATCCTATCCTTCACCACCACCACCACCATCCTATCCTTCACGACCACCACCATCCTCTCCTTCACCACCACCACCATCCTCTCCTTCACCACCACCACCATCCTCTCCTTCATCACCACCATCCTCTCCTTCACCACCACCACCACCCTCTCCTTCACCACCACCATCCTATCATTCACCACCACCATCCTATCCTTCACCACCACCATCCTCTCCTATACCACCACCACCACCACCTCCATCCTCTCCTTCACCACCACCATCCTCTCCTTCACCACCACCACCCTCCTCTCCTTCACCACCACCACCATCCTCTCCTTCAACACCACCACCACCATCCTCTCCTTCACCACCACCATCCTCTCCTTCAACACCACCACCACCATCCTCTCCTTCACCACCACCACCCTCCTCTCCTTCACCACCACCACCATCCTCTTCTTCACCACCACCATCCTCTCCTTCACCACCACCACCACCCTCTCCTTCACCACCACCATCCTATCCTTCACCACCACCATCCTATCCTTCACCACCACCATCCTCTCCTATACCACCACCACCACCACCACCATCCTCTCCTTCACCACCATCATCCTCTCCTTCACCACCACCACCATCCTCTCCTTCACCACCACCACCATCCTCTCCTTCACCACCACCATCCTCTCCTTCACCAACACCACCATCCTCTCCTTCACCACCATCACCATCCTCTCCTTCACCACCAACACCATCCTCTCTTTCACCACCATCATCCTCTCCTTCACAACCATCCTCTCCTTCACCACCACCACCATCCTCTCCTTCACCACCATCACCATCCTCTCCTTCACCACCACCATCCTCTCCTTCACCCCCCACCACCCTATCCTTCACCATCACCACCATCCTCTCCTTCACCACCACCACCATCCTCTCCTTCACCACCACCATCCTCTCCTTCACCACCACCACCATCCTCTCCTTCACCACCACCACCATCCTCTCCTTCACCACCATCATCCTCTCCTTCACCACCATCCTCTCCTACACCACCACCACCATCCTCTCCTTCACCACCACCATCCTCTCCTTCACCACCACCATCCTCTCCTTCACCACCATCACCATCCTCTCCTTCACCACCACCTCCATCCTCTCCTTCACCACCATTATCCTCTCCTTCACCACCACCACCATCATCTCCTTCACCACCATCACCATCCTCTCCTTCACCACCACCATCCTCTCCTTCACCACCACCATCCTCTCCTTCACCACCACCACCATCCTATCCTTCACCACCACCATCCTATCCTTCACCACAACCACCATCCTCTCCTCCACCATCACCATCCTCTCCTTCACCACCACCATCCTCTCCTTCACCATCACCATCCTCTCCTTCACCACCACCATCCTCTCCTTCACCACCACCACCATCCTCTCCTTCACCACCACCACCACTATCCTCTCCTTCACCACCACCACCATCCTCTCCTTCACCACCACCACCATCCTCTCCTTCACCACCATCACCATCCTCTCCTCCACCACCACCGCCATCCTATCCTTCACCACCACCGCCATCCTCTCCTTCACCACCTTCACCTTCACCTTCACCTCTCCTTCTTCGCCGATTCAGATTGATAATTCAGATGTTCTAAGCAATATCACCGTTACAGAGAGAGAAGTATTGAATTGTTTAGATAAACTCAAGGTAAATAAAACGCCTGGACCTGATACAATCTCGCCTAGAGTTCTAAAGGAAGCTAAGGATGAGCTCTCCAAACCACTGACATTATTATTCAATAAATCCTTGCAGTCTGGAACTATGCCCGATCAGTGGAAGCTAGCCAACGTATCACCGATATTAAAAAAAGGCAGCAAATCCCTACCCAGTAACTATCGTCCAATTAGCTTAACCTCAGTTGTATGTAAAATGCTAGAAACGGTCATACGAGACAGACTCGTAAATCACTTAGAGGAAAATAACATACTTAAAGATACTCAACACAGCTTTCGTAAAAAACGTTCCTGTTTAACAAACCTCTTAGACTTCTTCCACGATATCCTCAACCTCTACGATGAGAGTAAAGCTGTAGATATTATATACCTTGATTTTCAAAAGGCCTTTGACAAAGTTCCCCACAAACGTTTACTGCTAAAACTAAAAGCGCATGGAATACAAGACGGTGTGTTGAAATGGATAGAAAATTGGCTCAGCGACAGAAAGCAAAGAGTAGTCATAAACGGTAAGGCATCTAAATGGACCAATGTAAGTAGCGGGGTACCCCAGGGATCGGTACTAGGACCAATTATCTTTCTAATTTACATCAACGACATAGATGAGGGTCTCACCTGTACAATCTCAAAATTTGCTGACAATACAAAAATTGCAATAGCGTACTCTCAAAAGAACAAGTTGACGATATGCAACACAATCTAGATAAATTGTCATGTTGGGCCCAAATTTGGCAAATGAGTTTCAATGCGGATAAATGTAAAGTACTACATATCGGATACCTAAATGAGAAAGCAAACTATTCGATGAATGGCACTCAGCTTAAGAATGTAAACAGAGAAACCGATCTGGGAGTAACAATATCGAGTAACCTAAAACCGAGTCAACAATGTTCAGAAGTTGTTAAGAAGGCAAACAAAATAATTGGCTTTATAGGCAGATCATTTGAGCATAAATCCAAAGAAGTTATCCTAACCCTTTACAATTCCTTAGTCCGCCCTCTTCTGGAATACTGCTTCAATCCTGGTGCCCTTATTACCAAAAAGATATAAACAAGCTAGAACGAGTTCAACGTAGAGTTACCAAAATGATACCTAGCCTAAAGAACAAACCAAACCATACGAAGAGCGTCGTAGAGAATTAAATCTATTTCCTTTAACCCAGCGCAGATTAAGAGGTGACTTAATTCAAGTGTTCAAAATCATCAAAGGCATCGACAATATGAACTGTAGTAATTACTTCACTATCGACAAATCTAATTACACGCGGGGAAACGGTTGCAAAATTATTGGTAAATCTTTTAACTCACACGAATCTAAGAATTTCTTCTTCAATCGAGTTGTCAACTTGTGGAATGGGCTTCCCCGAAACGTTATAGACTGCATCACCGTTGATTCATTTAAACTCCGCCTAGACAAATATCTCGCATCAAACCCGCGACTGACTGCGTTTGTAAATGAATAACTTAATTTTATCCCCCCCTCAGTTACTAACCCATCTGTCCCCTACTAACTTCCTAATCCTGCCACGGACATTAGTTCCAGGGCAGTAATTCACTTTCCAATGTTCCCTTACCCACTCTAAACCACTGTTTGGACACTTGATCCTCAGTGTTTTGGAGGACAAGCAACCTAGAAGGGTCACTAGATCTGTTGTTGCTTGATTTCCTTTGTACCACCACCACCATCCTCTCCTTCATCACCATCACCGTCCTCTCCTTCACCACCACCACCATCCTCTCCTTCACCACCACCATCACCATCCTCTCCTTCACCACCACCATCCTCTCCTTCACCACCACCACCATCCTCTCCTTCACCACCACCACCATCCTCTCCTTCACCACCACCACCATCCTCTCCTTCACCACCACCACCACCATCCTCTCCTTCACCACCACCACCACCATCCTCTCCTTCACCACCACCACCATCCTCTCCTTCACCACCACCACCATCCTCTCCTTCACCACCACCACCATCCTCTCCTTCACCACCACCATCCTCTCCTTTACCACCACCACCATTCTCTCCTTCACCACCACCATCCTCTCCTTCACCACCACCATCCTATCCTTCACCACCACCACCATCATCCTATCCTTCACCACCACCACCATCATCCTATCCTTCACCACCACCACCACCATCATCCTATCCTTCACCACCACCATCATCCTATCCTTCACCACCATCCTCTCCTTCACCACCACCACCATCCTATCCTTCACCACCACCATCCTCTCCTTCACCACCACCACCATCCTCGCCTTCACCACCACCACCATCCTTTCCTTCACCACCATCATCCTCTCCTTCACCACCACCACCATCCTCTCCTTCACCACCACCATCATCCTCTCCTTCACCACCACCACCATCCTCTCCTTCACCACCACCACCATCCTCTCCTTCACCACCACCACCACCATCCTCTCCTTCACCACCACCACCATCCTCTCCTTCACCACCATCCTCTCCTTCAACTCCTACCGTCCTCTCCTTCACCACCACCACCATCCTCTCCTTCACCACCACCACCACCATCCTCTCCTTCACCACCACCACCATCCTCTCCTTCACCACCATCATCCTCTCCTTCACCACCATCCTCTCCTTCACCACCACCACCATCCTCTCCTTCACCACCACCATCCTCTCCTTCACCACCATCACCATCCTCTCCTTCACCACCACCACCATCCTCTCCTTCACCACCATCATCCTCTCCTTCACCACCATCCTCTCCTTCACCACCATCACCATCCTCTCCTTCACCACCACCATCCTCTCCTTTACCACCATCATGCTCTCCTTCACCACCACCATCCTCTCCTTCAACACCATCACCATCCTATCCTTCACCACCACCATCCTATCCTTCATCACCACCACCATCCTCTCCTTCACCACCACCATCCTCTCCTTCACCATCACCATCCTCTCCTTTACCACCACCATCCTCTCCTTCACCACCACCACCATCCTCTCCTTCACCACCACCACCATCCTGTCCTTCACCACCACCACCATCCTCTCCTTCACCACCACCACCATCCTCTCCTTCACCACCATCACCATCCTCTCCTTCACCACCACCACCATCCTATCCTTCACCACCACCACCATCCTCTCCTTCACCACCACCATCACCATCCTCTCCTTCACCACCACCATCCTCTCCTTCACCACCACCACCATCCTCTCCTTCACCACCACCACCATCCTCTCCTTCACCACCATCACCATCCTCTCCTTCACCACCACCACCATCCTCTCCTTCACCACCACCACCACCATCTTCTCCTTCACCACCACCACCATCCTCTCCTTCATCACCACCACCATCCTCTCCTTCACCACCACCACCATCCTCTCCTTCACCACCACCATCCTCTCCTTTACCACCACCACCATTCTCTCCTTCACCACCACCATCCTCTCCTTCACCACCACCATCCTATCCTTCACCACCACCACCATCATCCTATCCTTCACCACCACCACCATCATCCTATCCTTCACCACCACCACCACCACCATCATCCTATCCTTCACCACCATCCTCTCCTTCACCACCACCATCCTCTCCTTCACCACCACCACCATCCTTTCCTTCACCACCATCATCCTCTCCTTCACCACCACCACCATCCTCTCCTTCACCACCACCATCATCCTCTCCTTCACCACCACCACCATCCTCTCCTTCACCACCACCACCATCCTCTCCTTCACCACCACCACCATCCTCTCCTACTCCTACCGTCCTCTCCCCTCTTCTCCTTCACCACCACCACCATCCTCTCCTTCACCACCACCATCATCCTCTCCTTCACCACCACCACCATCCTCTCCTTCACCACCACCATCTTCTCCTTCACCACCACCACCATCCTCTCCTTCAACTCCTACCGTCCTCTCCTTCACCACCACCACCATCCTCTCCTTCAACTCCTACCGTCCTCTCCTTCACCACCACCACCATCCTCTCCACCACCACCACCATCCTCTCCTTCACCACCCTCTCCTTCACCACCACCACCATCCTCTCCTTCACCACCACCATCTTCTCCTTCACCACCACCACCATCCTCTCCTTCAACTCCTACCGTCCTCTCCTTCACCACCACCACCATCCTCTCCTTCAACTCCTACCGTCCTCTCCTTCAACTCCTACCGTCCTCTCCTTAAACTCCTACCGTCCTCTCCCCTCTTCTCCTTCACCACCACCACCATCCTCTCCTTCAACTCCTACCGTCCTCTCCTTCACCACCACCATCCTCTTCTTCAACTCCTACCGTCCTCTCCTTCACCACCACCACCATCCTCTCCTTCACCACATCACCGTCCTCTCCTTCACCACCACCACAATCCTCTCCTTCAACTCCTACCGTCCTCTCCTTCACCACCACCACCATCCTCTCCTTCACCACCACCACCATCCTCTCCTTCAACTCCTACCGTCCTCTCCTTCACCACCACCACCATCGTCTTCTTCAACTCCTACCGTCCTCTCCTTCACCACCACCACCATCCTCTCCTTCACCACATCACCATCCTCTCCTTCACCACCACCACCATCCTCTCCTTCAACTCCTACCGTCCTCTCCTTTACCACCACCACCACCATCCTCTCCTTCAACTCCTACCGTCCTCTCCTTCAACTCCTACCATTCTCTCCTTAAACTCCTACCGTCCTCTCCCCTCTTCTCCTTCACCACCACCACCATCCTCTCCTTCAACTCCTACCGTCTTCTCCTTCACCACCACCACCATCCTCTCCACCACCACCACCATCCTCTCCTTCACCACCACCACCATCCTCTCCTTTACCACCACCACCATCCTCTCCTTCAACTCCTACCGTCCTCTCCTTTACCACCACCACCATCCTCTCCTTCACCACCACCACCATCCTCTCCTTCAACTCCTACCGTCCTCTCCTTTACCACCACCACCATCCTCTCCTTCAACTCCTACCGTCCTCTCCTTCAACTCCTACCATCCTCTCCTTCAACTCCTACCATCCTCTCCTTAAACTCCTACCGTCCTCTCCTTCAACTCCTACCGTCCTCTCCTTCAACTCATACCATCCTCTCCTTCAACTCCTACCATCCTCTCCTTCAACTCCTACCATCCTCTCCTTAAACTCCTACCACCACCACCATCCTCTCCTTCAACTCCTACCGTCCTCTCCTTTACCACCACCACCACCATCCTCTCCTTCAACTCCTACCGTCCTCTCCTTCAACTCCTACCATTCTCTCCTTAAACTCCTACCGTCCTCTCCCCTCTTCTCCTTCACCACCACCACCATCCTCTCCTTCAACTCCTACCGTCTTCTCCTTCACCACCACCACCATCCTCTCCACCACCACCACCATCCTCTCCTTCACCACCACCACCATCCTCTCCTTTACCACCACCACCATCCTCTCCTTCAACTCCTACCGTCCTCTCCTTCACCACCACCACCATCCTCTCCTTCAACTCCTACCGTCCTCTCCTTTACCACCACCACCATCCTCTCCTTCAACTCCTACAGTCCTCTCCTTCAACTCCTACCATCCTCTCCTTCAACTCCTACCATCCTCTCCTTAAACTCCTACCGTCCTCTCCTTCAACTCCTACCGTCCTCTCCTTCAACTCCTACCATCCTCTCCTTCAACTCCTACCATCCTCTCCTTCAACTCCTACCATCCTCTCCTTAAACTCCTACCGTCCTCTCCTTAAACTCCTACCGTCCTCTCCCCTTTTCCTCCCATCTTCTGCCTATTCGCTTTTTCCCAGATATACGAAAGATCACTAGCTTATAACTGTGTTATGTTACTAACCCATCTGTCCCCTACTAACTTCCTAATCCTGCCACGGACATTAGTTCTAGGGCAGTAGTTCCCTTCCCAATTCTCTCTAAACCACTGTTTGGGCACTTGATCCTCAGTGCTTTGGAGGACAAGCAGCCTAGAGGAGTCACTAGATCTGTTGTTGCTTGATTTCCTTTGTACTCCTTTGTACTAGCCTACATATACTGTATGTGTCTTACCCCTCCCCCTCTTTCTCCCATTTCTCCCTCCACTTTCCCCATCCTCATTTATGCAATACTTCCCTCCCCCAGTCCCTATAAATTGTCTCTTCCGTCTCAAATACGTTTAGTCACCCGGGCCCCCAGTACACTCCCCCTACCCCACTCTCCCCTCATACAGGCGCGGGATACAGCCAGAACGTGCTTCAACCAGGCAGAGCTAGGAAGCACACCTATGTCGCACTCCCTCCCCACCACTGCCGTCACAAATATACGGTTTCACACTGGATAATTATTTCCTCTTTACAGGCTCTTAAAGCCTGTGGAGACGAGTGCTAGTGAGCGGGAGTGCGGCAGGCCCCTACCCGCTCTCCAGCCAGGCGGCCGCGGAACGGCGGCACCTGGGATATCAGCCTTGTCTCGCTAGACATATGCAGTGCTGCCAAAGGCAAATATAGCACGATAGCGACATTCGCTCAGTATTAGCAAATATTTGCCGATGTCTATGGTAGTGCTGCGGATGAACCCTGTACGCTACGAACTTCGTTCTGGTGTCATTTTGAAGCTATTTTCTTCTGGTTTTTGGCTGAATAAATTTCATTTCATTCAGACACTTGCTCAATCATTCAGGAGTGCTTGAATGAGCCCTAATATAGAGGAAATATGCCTGCACCGTAAGTGTTAAATATTTTTATAATAATTGTGTTCTGTTTTGCATTTGTTGTATTAAAAAAAAAATATATATATATATATATATATATTCGTGATCAAGTATCCATGTATTCGTAAAGACCATTTTAATTTTCTCTGATTGTACTATATAATTGCATTAATATTATTCCATATATATTTAGCCTTTGTTTAAATCTGAGAACGTACGTAAGATTGAGTTCCATAATTACCTTAACTCTGTATTTCGTGCATTCACCTTTAGTCACATTCAAGCACTTACTTAATTACTGCCCTAACTCAAGAAAAAATTACTTAATTCAGTACTATTGTGAACGAAAGGCATAGCATATTTGAAGAGAAAGACATAGGGAGAGAGTGAGAGAGCAGGGGGAAGGGGGTGGGACCCCTTGTCCTTAACGATAAGCTCATTTGTTGGAACCAGGGCAGGAAGGCCAAAGGTCTACCCCCCACAATCCCCCCCCCCCCCCTCTCTCTCTATCTCTCTCTCTCTCACACACACACACACACACACACATTACATCTATCAATATATTTCTCTCTATTGTTTATTGTAAGTGTAGACAGTCAAGTTATTTAGTGAATATTTAGCACGAAAACAACCTATGGTTTATACGTTATTGCAATAATAAAGCCAATTCAATCCTTTCAGTATAGGTCGTTGCACACTGACACGACAGCCCCTTCAAGACTGGCACGAACACCCACGACACATACAAATCCTGTGTCTTGCCGACTTTACTAGAGATCGTAGCGAAAATGGCTGGCATTGTTAGAGTTGTATCTCTACCTTATCTCTTCCGCACGACTTGATAAGACTCTAGCGATGCCGATACGGTGGAGAAACGTATGCTACGAAGAAGATAGGAAAGGTTGTGCGAAGGGTACACGGCTAGTCCACAGAAAAGATACGACCCAAAAGACTACGATACAACTCAGAAGAATCGTATCGACGCCGTATCGACGACCCAAAAGACTACGATACAACTCAGAAGAATCGTATCGCCGCCGTGAGACGTGCAACCGATGGACTGTCAAGGTACAAAAGGGGCGTGCCTGAGCACCAATCACAGTCTCCAACTATTTATCTAAGTATAGATATATTATATTTTAGATTATACCTATATATAATATTCAATTATACAGTATATTATACCCTCATTCCCTTTTTTTAGTATATCTTTTAATTTTGTTTTCATAACCTATTTATTTTATTATGGATATAGTTTATTATAGATTATACCTATACTGTATATATTGTTCAATTATATATTATACCCTCATTCTTTTTTTTAGTATATCTTCATTGTATTATATATTATTAATTTAGTATTTAATTAATTATATATTGGTCAGTTTATATAGTATACCTACAGTATATTCGTGTTTATTTTATTTTGTCTTTATTTTGTATTTATTATTTATTATTTACTTATTATGTATTAAATTGTATTTCATGCCTATATATTATATTGTCCACTCATATATTATACCTTCAATCAAGTTTTCTACCATGTCTGACACTCATGTTTATTCTATTTATAGTTATCAATCTACGTAAATATAAAACGATATGTAATTGTGTATGGGAAAAATGGAACACATTATTACTCTTTCCTACATTTGTATTTATTTATTAGTGTACAGTGTACATTAACTCTCACTAGATTGCCTCGTCTTCGTGGTGCAGTGTTTATATTGATGAGGTTTGGTGGGCTGGGGACGACCACAAGTCTTTGATACGGACCATGCGTCTTTGATACGGACCATATGACTTTGATACGGAACATACGTCTTTGATACGGACCACAGGATTTTGAAACGGCGAGTTCGCGATGAAGACCAGACTCAAACAGTTGCCGGGGGATTCTCGCGAACTTTTGAACAACTTAAAATCTCGTATCGACACCCGATACGTCGCTTGGACCATGATGCCCCTTTCCCACTGATGCGATTTCATACGATTTTCGTCGCCGAGGACGTAGTCTTGTTAATTCGCAACGAATTTGTGTGACATCAACGATTTTGACCGTTAATAACCGTTGACAAGTTTACACACGGCGACATGGATAGGACGTAATCGGCGACATTATGCGACGTCATCGGCAAATTGAGCGATGGTTCGCCGATGACCTCGGCGAGAACTGTCACATTTGAATAAAATATTGCGAAATAATGCGAAGGATGAACGAATCATCGGCGTATGTTCTGCGACGTCTTCGGCGAATTAAGCGATGGTTCGGCGGATACCTCAGCGAGATTATCCGAAAACATTTTGCATATATTACATTGCACAAATATAAGAACATAAGAAAACGGGAGTCTGCAGAAAGCCGATCGGCCCACACAAGGCAGATGCCTGTCACACCCAACCCCAATTACAAGGCCTAATTATAGATCCAACTCACTAATGCCTTGAGGACTGACCTCACCAAAACGGTCAGAGATCAACACAAGATTACGGGGTCTGCAGAGCGCCGATTGGCCCACACCAAGAAGATCCCCCCATACCCAACCCATCTCGTCGAAAATGTACAAAAAAAACTCTAGAACCCCGTCTAGAGTTTTTTGTGTTAAGTTTGATAGAGGTCTAGTGAGGAAACTAAGGAATGAAAAACCAAACAAACGGTCCGTTTCCCCTTAATGGGCGTAATATTTGCTCATTAATATATTTGTTTATGATTTATTTAGTTTCATCCCTAGACCTCCATCAAGCATATAAAGCACCCCCCAACACCCTCTTTCAAGATCAATTTGTACATTTTTCGATAGAAAAATATCCTGGCCGAAGGCCGGCTCCTCAAAAAGTACAGGCTCGCTATCGCTAGCCAGGAAAAACTTGACGCCTAAATGACACGAAAAGTCTTAATATTGACAACGAAATGGGGTGAAATGTCTTAAAATCGCCAAACTAATGGGCCGAACGTCATCAAATATGAAAACTAATGGGGTTAACCATGAGGAAGAAAGGGGACCAGAAAAACGACCCATCTCCCCTTAATTCGGAGATTGGCAATATCCTTGCCGTATGTTTACGTTACGGCTTAATTGAGCCCACTTCGCTTTTTTTGTTTTCTCTTTCTCTCCCTCTCTCTTGTATCCGTTCGGCCCCATTAAGTCTACTGTTTTAAGACGTTTACCCCCATCCATGTTTCAATATTTTCCTGGTGAGCGGTAGCGAGCCAACATATATATTTTTGTTTTGAGAGCAAGCTAAATTTGTACATTTTACGATAGAAAAATTTCTCCGGCGAAGCCGGATTTCTCCATACAATGCTGGCTCGCTATCGCTCGCCAGGAAGATATCGATATTTGGATGGGGATAAACATCTTAAAACAGTTGGCTGAATGGGGCCGAATGGATACAAGCCAGAGAAAGAGAGAAAAGGAGAGAAAGAGAAAAAAAGGTGAATCCCCTTACGAGAGGTGCATAGAAAAAAGGGTTGACAGGTTCACTATAGGCCTAATCATTTTTTTTTACCCACCTCGCCGAAGGTGCTCTTTAGCCTCGGCGAGGTGTCTTCTGAGCATTCATCTACGTCGCACAGCCCTTCGCACACCTCTGCGAAGTATACCCGTGGCGGGTATACTCTCGGCGAGTATTCGTCCGCACGTCGACGACTAATCGACGAGGAAATCGACGATGATTATTGTGCATCGTTGATGTTCTCAGAACATCTGAGAGCATCGGCGAGCCGTCGTGCGACGTTTTGGAAAATTGCAAAACAAAATTTTGTGTGACACCCTCTGCGATGTCTCGCCAATGATCTCCGAGGGCCTCGCAGATCCCTCTGCGATGTTCGACGATGCTTGCGAGGGCTACGACCCCTCGTCTGTCCTCGTCCAAAATTTTGAACAATCCGAACATTTGCGATGACCCGCGAGGGCCTTTGCGAAGCCTTGCGAGTCAAACGATTATCATGCGAGGGTTCAAGATTTTGTTGCGACATGTTACGAATGTGCCATTTTATTGGTGTCGGCGATGAAAATCGTATGAAATCGCAACAGTGGGAAAGGGGCATGAGAGTCACCCACGGCTAATTCCCGATATCCACGATTATGTTGCCGATTCGCCGTATCAGGCTGAAATTTCGAGTCGGGAACTCGCCTGGAGGGGCTTTCGTGTCAGTGTGCAACGACCTTATGCCTTTCTTAACCCTTTCAGTATTAAGATACATTATTACACTTTTCACTGGCTAACATTTAACGATTTTACTCAGCTTTTGATGGGTCTCCGTGAATGAAAGGGGTAAATTATATATAAATTAACCCTCTGACTTAACCCTTTGAGTACCAGCGACGAGTGTTATATTGTATTCTAGCTATATTTATATATTATGCAGCTAAGGATAGATCTGTGGTAGTTAAAAGGGTTGGTTGAGATAGCCTGTAGCCTTTTAATTATTAGACGTCCTTCCTAAGCTGAATAAAATCGTCCAATATTTACCAGAGTATAATAAAAAGGACGTCACCGGTACTGAACGGGTTAAAAATGGCTTCCAAAACTAAATATAATCGTCTACTGCTAGCCAGAATGTTATGCTAGACAAACCCATTTTTGTGGATTTTACTAACGGGGAAAAATCAGTAGTTCTATATACTGTACATGCTCGATACAAATACAAGGTGAGTTAGACAATGCAGTAGAAGACAACGTTATATTTAGCCTACACACAAAATAGATATCTTGAACTCGAGATGTTACACATATATTTGTGTTCTGTGCATGAAGGAGACAAAAGGCAGGCTGCCTGTAACGAGTGTGTTCCCCAAAGTCAAAAGAGTGACAGAGCCAATTTCAAGGGACATTGGGGTCAAAATGCCTAGACACACAAAGTTTAAATCAGTTTAAGTCATAGGATGAAGGAAAGATTGCTTGAAGGAGAGAGTTCACAAGTTGAGTAGAAGAAAGACTGATAACATTTGCTAATTCTTGGATTGGAGAGTTGGACAGAATAGGAGTGGGAATGTGTTGAAAGGCGGGTGCCTCACACTCTACGCAAGGGAGGGGGCATGCACTGAGAGAACTCTGAAGAACACTGATTGTAGTAATAGAGATAGAAGAGTGAAAGAGAATCAACATTGCGGCATGTAGAAAGAGATTGTAGGGAACAAGAGGAGGTGAGTTGATGTGGCAAAATGCTTTAGACTCTACTCTTTCTAGAGGTGCAGTATGGGTGGAACCTCCCCACACACGCGAACAATACTCGATACATGGGCGCACTGTGCCCCTATAGGCTACAGAGCAAGAAGCTGTGCAGGGGTGAAGAACCCCTGGAGACAGCTGAGCACACCTAATTTCTTGGAAGCTGTATTAACATGAGAGGTAATATGATCTATTCATGAAAGGTCGGATGAATAAGATACACCAAGAATATTGAGAGAAAGAGAAGATGAAGGATTGATTTGTGTGTTGTTGAAGAGTAATTGAAAGTCTTGTGGAGGATTGCGACGGGTAGATAGTAGGATAAATTGGGTTTTGGAGGCATTGAAAGTAACAAGATTTTCTCTGCCCCAATCAGAAATTATTGATTGATCAGAAGATAGGCACTCTATGGCCTCGACACGTGAGTTATGGAGTGATTGCATGCTGGGTTGATGTGAAAAAACTTGTTGACTAGTGTAAGGTAGAGTCATCAGCATATGAATGGATGGAACTAGAGGTACAGTACCCACTCTGTCTCCTCTTGTCTTATTATCTTTTCTCCTTTCCTCCTCTAATTCATGTTCTCTTTTCCCTCTTGTCTCCTGTTTCCTGTCTCCCATTTTAGCATTTGCCTTTCCTTTATATTTCCCGCTTTCCCCTATTTTCATTCTCATTTGTTCGTCTCTTTTATATTCTCATTCTCTTTACTCTCTTATGCCTTTGTTTTGCTTCATTAATTTTATTTTCCTTATCTCCCCTTCTCTTTCCCCGTGTTCTCTCCTTTTCACTTCTGTTGGATTTGCTACCCTCTATCTCTCACTCCCTCTTCCCTCCCTTTCTCTTCCTGTCATATAAAATTTATCAACCCTAGCCTCTCCTCTTCTCTCTCTCTCTCTCTTATAATTTCCAAATTCGCCGATGACACTAAGATAGGAAATTCAATAATCTCAGAAAGCAATGGAATTAGCCTGCAATCAGATCTAAACAAAATCACGGAATGGTCAGAAAATTTGCAGATGTAATGTAAGCAAATGTCAGATACTAGAAGTGGGTTCCACAAACAATAAGTATGAATAATTTATGAATGAAGAAAAGGTAAAGAGCGTATCACAAATAGCCTATAATACCTAGGATAGATTATAAATAAAAATCTAAAATGTACAAGCCAATGCACGACAGCAGCTAACAAAGCAAACAGAGCACTAGGATTCATTAGAATATATTTTTCATTATCATAGCAAAGACATACTTATATAGTAGTCATTTTCAGAGCTTCCGTGACCGTGTTTAGGATACCAAAGTTTCTCAGTGAATTTAACAAGGGCGACTGATACTAAAAAAAATAAGCCCCCCATACACCTCACCAAAATGACGGGAAAGTTGTTATTTTAGACGTTTTTCAAAATGGCTGCCGCCGTCATCTTAAAAAATTGATAAAGTTCTATTTCTTGAAGTGAATGGCCAAAAATGACAATTTTGGTGTCTATTCCCACTAATTTTGGTGTCAGAAGATCAATGGCATGGCACAATTAAAAAATAATTAATAAATAATTACCAAATAATTAAGCAAATAAGAAAATAATTAAGAAAATCAATGGGATGGCATAATTCATGATTTAGAGTCCCATTAACCTCAACATCTAAGACAAATATGATATTGTTAAATCCACTGAGAAACTTTGGTATCCTAAATTAATAAAACATGAGACCTACTGCATTAAGATGCACTATCACTGCAGGACAAATATGATGCACAACTGTCAGAATCACTTCCGCTGTCATCATCGCTGCTCTCCATTTGTGGATGACTTGGAGTTTTTAGAAGATCCAGGAATGATGGAATTGCAGGTTGGGTATAGCGTACTGGGAGGCATAAGCCATTTACAAGGTGCCATCCATGGCCAATTGGTGATGGATGATTCTGAAGCTGGAAATTCTTCTGCAGATATGTGAGGTAATTGGTGCGCTCTAAGTGTGGTCGTAGACTGTCAGAATCAGGTACCAGTCTGATGATCTTCTTTTTCTTGAGTACTGACCACTTTGCTGCTCTCACCTCTGCTAGGGTCTTGTGTTTGGTGTCACAATAGATGTACCGGATAACAAATTTCTGTAAGTCATTGATGATTTCCTGTGTGACTGGGATGATTGTGCCACAACTTTTAAGGAGGTTGCGAGCTTCTGATGATTTTTCTACACGGTCAACAATAGTTTTCTTGCCTATTCCATAAAACGGTTGACGTTGTTAACATTCTGCGTGTTTGACAGGAGTTGCTTCTCATTCTGTAGAATAGCCAACCATCCACACTTAAGCTTGGATCCTTTATTCATCGTTGACTCTATCCATATGTCAAGGGCAACACATGAGTAGGGTTTACCGGTCATTGACTGTGCAAACATGCCACTCTCCATGAATTGTGCTTGGATATGGGGAAGACTTTCTAGGACTGCTATGAAATCTGGAAGATGGCGCCCATATCTATCATTGTCATAAATATGCATCCAAGGAAGCATAAACTTCAGTGAAGACTTGAACTCGATCCAGTTTCTTGTCTTTATAGCTTATAGCATGTATATTTTGAGTCAGTATCTCTACCATCTCCAAGAATGAAATCCAGAATTCTGCTAGTGGAGCACCATCTAAGTTCTGGAATAGGGAGTCAACGAGCCCCTTGAGATCGGCATTGCTCTCTAACTCAGCATGTGCATCATTAAGTTCTTGTTGGTCTACTGAACTGCGTAACTTATTGAGAGATGCCTGGATCTCTTCACACAGAGTGGCACCTTCAAAACGTTTGTCTAGTGCATGTTGGAGTAAAGCCTCGTAGAAGAGTCGAAGGCAACGCACACCGCGGTTGAAGTGTTTTCCACGCAGAGCTTGATCCACGGATCCATCTGCAACGACGCCTGCAGCCACCAGTACATCTGAAATGCCTGAGCCTTTGAACCTTTTGTAGATTGCATTGATGAAAGACATCTGGATATGAAAGGGCCCCATGAATGTCAATATGTCAGCAAATATCTCTGGATTCTCACTTTTCAATTCTAGCAATAATGCGTAGACAGGATGATCACCGACGATAATGGCAAATGGCATCTTCTTGTCATCAATTGCCTTTGCAAGCTTGCGCAGGGCATCATACAGAATGGTCTTGCTTGGTGGATCAGGATAAGTCATATGATAAATCGCTTGACTTTTCTGGGTTTCTGGTGATAGCGTGGCCTGGAAGCCAGAAAAGGCTGGTACAGTCTGGTCTTCTGGCTTTGGTCTTGTTCCGTCTGCCTTAGCTCGGGCCATTGCATGGATGACACCTCTCATTCTTTGAGGAACTGTGTCCAGATGGTGTTCATCCGTTATCCTTGGTCTGATGGGTGGTTCACCACGCTTGACTGTTTTGTATGGTTCAATTCTTTGCATCTGGCTCCCAAGTTCTTTGAGGCTATCAGAGAGGTACGAAGGCAAGGTGCTATTTGCAACTGGTCTATCATCATCTAGGGTAGGTAGATTTAGCTTAGGTAGGTCTGGCTGAACAAACATGACATTTGTACGATGTAATTGGCCACTTCCAGTCAAAGTGTCACTTTTGAAGTCATCGTTGTCGACTATACATATTGCCGGTGTTCCTTCAGAAAGTTCAAAAGGACACTCAGTTGAATGCTTCAGGTCAGTAACTGCCCAGAAATCTCTAAGCAAAAGCACATCATTGTAACTGATTCCCAGGCCATCCTTATGTAATATGTCTACCATTTCTCTGCTCTTTGTCATACCATGTAGCAGTACACCGAGGTTTGTCTCAAATGCAGTACGTCTTCCAGTGATGTAGCTGGTCAAAATAGATGCAATTGATCTGACTTGGGGCTTGTCATCGACTTCAGACTTTGTGGGGTGCTTTAACCAAGTGATGAGCTTCAATAGGAGATCATTCAGGTCTTCATATTCTTCTAGCTCATGTATGTATGGAGGCCAAGGAACAGTTTTTTGTTTTGATGATCTGATCTCTGAGTCGCCCAGCTACATTCTTCACCAGCTGATCATCACTTACACCTAGAGAGGATATTGCAGCCTCAAGATATGAACCTGCAGCTCTTGCATCATATACCAGTTCACTCACATTCTTCTGACCTCGTTCATGAAATGCTATGTCATCTCCAAATTCCTTGATCAGAATTTCCTTCACGAAACTGGACTTTGCTGTGGAATAGTAACCATAATTTGAAGTAATGCCTTTGTAATCCTTTACAAGACCTTGCAGTGTACGGATTTCATGATCTTCAAAGATAACTTGACGAACATGATGAAAGAAGATATTTTGGGCCTCTCGAAGATTAACATGTTGCAGATGCTCTGTTTTTTCATCAGGAAAAGACTCCTTCAGAGGGTTGCTGACATAACTGCGCCAACATTCACGATGATAACGAATTTCCAATCCAAACGCTGTTCGACTGTCTGGGATAGATGCAAGTAGGGTATTCAATCTTTCTCTTATAGGCTCATCTGACAGACAAACTGTATGCAACTTGAACCGGTTCCATGCGTCTACTGTTGACAGCAGCAAAAGTTTGGACTTGCCAGGATTACTGGTTTTTTGTGGTCCTTTCATACACCACACACAGAGATTCTTATCATGAACCACTCCAGTACTAGAACGAAGCTTTTTAGGCACATTTCCTGGGAGTTGTTGACTTGAAGTTGATGCTTGAACTTCTTCCTGTTCAGATTTCCGATTACGATTCTGTGCTTGCTGAATATAGCGATTACTACTGATCTGGGTGTAACATTTACTATGCTTGTACAGGCCTTTAGGCCCCTTGTCCCACTCCACTGCTGCATAGGCATGCTGAAATTTATCAAGTTCCTTCCACCGAAAACACTTGCTCCTTAGATTCTCCCACTTTGTATCAGATGTCTTGTCCGTACTATCATCAGCTATACAGGGATGTTGACATAATATGCATTTTAATCCAGGTCCTGGGTCAGGCACATCACTAACTCCTCTACGTTCCATGCTTATGATTCTTCACGCCAAATTCGATGCAACAAACCTGAAAAAGAAGGAATTGATCAGTCAACATTCTTGGTTTACATTTTAAATTATATATTATATTATTTGAGTAAGTTTCAGAGGATCCGTGACCGTGTTTAGGATACCAAAGTTTCTCAGTGGATTTAACAACATCATATTTGTCTTAGATGTTGAGGTTAATGGGACTCTAAATCATGAATTATGCCATCCCATTGATTTTCTTAATTATTTTCTTATTTTCTTAATTATTTGGTAATTAGTTATTAATTATTTTTTAATTATGCCATCCCATTGGTTTTCTGACACCAAAATTAGTGGGAATAGACACCAAAATTGTCATTTTTGGCCATTCACTTCAAGAAATAGAACTTTATCAATTTTTTAAGATGATGGCGGCGGCCATTTTGAAAAACATCTAAAATAACAACTTTCCCGTCATTTTGGTGAAGTGTATGGGGGCTTATTTTTTTTAGCATCAGTTGCCCTTGTTAAATTCACTGAGAAACTTTGGTATCCTAAACACGGTCACGGAAGCTCTGAAAATGACTCTACTATATACCATTATACAAAAGTATTGTGAGGCTGCATCTGGAGTATGCTGTGCAGTTTTGGTCTCCCTACTTAATGAAAGGCATAGAAAAACTCGAATCTGTTCAGCGTAGAGCAACACAATTAATGCCATCCCTTAGAAATAAACCATACAATGAGAGATTAAGGGAACTTGATCTGTTTTCGCTTAAGAAACGGAGAATAAGAGGGCAACTGATGCAGTGTTTTAAGATTCTAAAAGGACTTTGTAACATACATGTCAATAATCTATTTAAGATAGCCAAAGAGTTTCACAAGAGGAAACAAATTAAAACTAATAGACAGGAAAGCGAACCTAGATGCAACTAACTAAATTCTTCACCCATAGTATAATTGGTGAGTGGGAGTAACTCTCTAATTAAGTTATAAACAATAAACTAATTTATTAAAAAGGTTAGACTCATGCCATAGAGAACTTGGTCTGGAGTATATAATGATTACTGATAAGAGAACTTGGCAGAAATTAACACAATTTTCAGTTGAAGAGAGCAAAAGAGAGAAAAAAGTGTAGGTGTGCATGACATGTCCTCTACATTTCTAATATTCTGTTAATCCCTTCAGGCGATTTCCAAGCCCTGCAAGGATATTAACATCTAGCTGTTTTCATGCAGGGTAAATTTCCGGAGGGTGGGAGAGAGAACCTCAACTTTACTGTCTTTACCTTCCACTTTCCCTTAATCTTAGGTTTGCTATCTCTACTAGGATTAAATCCTGACCACCTCGCAGGGATCGTAAGATCTGTGTGGCTAGTGTATATATGTACATTTCTGTAAATCTCTCTCTCTCTCGTATCTTATTTCCTTCCCTTTCAAATTTAAAACTTGCCAACTTTGCTCTTTAATTCCAAAAGTTTTGTGTGAAGTCGAATGGAATCTGACGCGCCATATCCGTATAATTCTGACTCAGTTCTTGACTATAACATTTTATATATAATTAATATCAAAATGTCTCGCATTGCAGAATTCCAGTTAATGAAATGTAACGTGATATATCCGTAGACTTGTTCACTATATAGAATATAATTATTATACTAAGCCTATTATACATATGCCTCATCAAAATATAGCTCTTATTTGAAAATATTAATATCTTCGTTGTTGGGTATATAATTATCTATGTTATCTATCAGTCCATATACGATATATTTAGTATCCTTTCCACTATCGGTTTTGATTTGCCTGTAACATGATTTTATATATTTAATATTCTCTCAATGAAGGTGTTCCTTACGTTGGCCTTACTATTCCTTATACGACTCCGCTTCCCTGAGGACAATAGTATAGCTGATATACTCTGTATATATACAGTATATATATACATAATTATATAGTTCGTGTTGCCGTGCAACATGTGCGTTATGAAATATAGATTATACAACGCCTCTCATCATGTTCACGATTACGAGACTCAGATTTATATTTGCATTATATATTTTAATTGCGTCGATACTACGGCAAAACGAAAACAACTAAATTTACAATGTAAATTTAGTAAAATCACAGATATGGATCTTTTCGTCGATAATGATAATAATAATAATAATAATAATAGTAGTAGTAGTATGGTAAGAATATAAATGATTTTTCATCACATTCGTTTGCATCAGTCCCTGCGTTATTAATCATTATTTGCATAAATACAATGAAGCAACTTGGTTGAGCCCGAGAACTTTCAGTCTTCCACTGTACTTCTCACTTCTCCGCTTGTTCTTCCTCTGTCCAATTGCTCTTCTTTCCTACTTTACTCCAGCCATCTGGTCTGGTCTGATCAGTATATTTTTAGCACATCGGAGCACAATTTTATTAGTGGAGAGAGAGAGAGAGAGAGAGAGAGAGGTGGAGGTGGTGGTTGGTTTGGTCATCACTGATTCAAGTCCAGTTATTTAATTAGTGAGCTAGGGAGGGTACGTGAATAGAGAGAGAGAGAGAGAGAGAGAGATGTAGGCATGGAGCAAGGACAATGTGGAATGAATATGTATCATAAATGTAGCTAAAAGAGATTGTCCGATACATGAAATTAAGAGGATTCTATTTCTTGGTTGGCTGGGTAGAAATAAATACATAAATAAATAAATTTAGAATATAAAAAACAAATAAACATATACAAAGAATAACAAATGATAAACATAGTACAAAGAGTAGGATTGGAAAATATGTAAAAAAGAGAATAAGGAAATGGTAGGCTATATTTTGAAAGTTTGAGAACAACGATTCTCTCTCTTACCCCCCCCCCCCCCCCCACACACACACACACACCTCTCTCTTTGTGGTCTCAATTGCCGCAATTCCTGGGGTTTGGGAGAGGAAAGACGCGCGCCAATTTCCAATAATCGCCATTCCTGCAGGATACTTGGCGCGCTCGGCATCCAGCCCTCTCGCCAGGCGTGCCAACCCTCCCTTATCTTCCACCATCATTTCTCACCCCAAACTATGCTATTGCTTTTGTCTTTCCTCTCCATTATTATTCAGTTAAACCCTACTTGCATTTCTGAATGGCTTTAAATGTGATATTATGCTAGACAATTGGCATATTTTTATTGTATACAGGGTTTGTTTATGTGATAATGTTTGTCAGTCATGTGGAGGAAAAAAGCGCGGAAAATTAACCAACCATAATTTCTCATCCCAAACTAGGAGACTGCATTTGTCTTCCTCCCTGTTATTATCTTGCTAAATCTCAATTGCATTTCTGGATTGTTTTAATAGCGTTTGGTTGTGAACAATGTGGCTTATGTGGTGGTGTTTGGCAGTCATGTGGTAGGGAAAAAAGCGCGGGAAATGAACCATGGATGAGGGCGGTGGGTTTCTGAGGAGCATTCCACAGATATTGTAAATTCTTGCCTCCCCTTTTCCCTTCCCTGATCATATGTTCCCTCACCTCCCCTCTACTCATAATAATGTATATATCTTTTTTCGTGTATATGCATAGTAGTTTTTCTTCTTGAGAGTATCTTTATTTCATCTATGAATGCATCGTTCATTTAATGAACTATCTATTATTTATTGTTCTTCTTTCTAGTATTAGTAGCGTGGGAATAGTTGTAAATATCCCTGTATGGTAGGCTACTCTGGAATATGGGTTCCACGACTTGTGTATTAAATGGAATACGTTCTCCAAGTAGAATTTCTCTAATAGGCCTATATACCCGTATATATATATATATATATATATATATATATATATATATATATATATACAGGCCTACACACAGAGAGAGATTAAACTCTGATGTTTCCCTCACTTGCATTATATTTCTGCCTATGAGCATCTGATGAAAACCAGAAATATAATATAAGTCGCTGTAAAATGTGCTATGGCTAAAATATTGTCACGTGTTTCCTGTTAACTTAAGAACTTGCAAGTAGTCAATTCCGGATGCGCATCAAAGGTAGGAATACCTTTGATGCGCATCCGGAATTGACTACTTGCAAGTTTCAGGCTATAAGGAAGTTCAAGCTGTAGACATCGATATTTCGCACAATGACCAGATAATATGGGCTACAGATGCAATACCTTAATAAATACATAAGACCAAATTAAATATATTTGCTATCCATCATTATATACATTTGCTATTTGCATTTGCATTTTTTGCATTTTTGCATTTTACATTTGCATTTGCTATACATTATTATTGAATGTCTGTATAATATCAATGTTTACGGCTTCAACTTCGTTATAGCCTGAAACTTGCAAGTGGGTAAATTGAATATCCTGACATTTCAGTTTTTGATGGCCCTTGAGAATGATGATGTGATATTTCGGACAGAGAGCCTTTATATCGGTCACTTCTAATTTCCTAATCTTTAGTTTTCCTGTTTCGTTTTTATTTGTGTTGTTCACGGTACAATATGAAATTATATAATTAAGGTATATAAATAAAGTTGGTTGTATTGATAGTGATTTACATTTGATTATGTGTATACCATATTTTCCTTTTATTAATATAAATTGAAAATGTAAATTATGAACACTAATTAACCATTTACTGCCCATATTTGTTTACAGCGCATTTTTCTCTTATAGCATAAGTATCCTACAACTGACAGATAGGGTTTCAGCTTATCATAATCATCCTAGAAATTTATGTTGTGTCTTGTCCACAGTTAACCTAACCCTCTTCCTCTTATACTCATTCGCTCTCTCTCTCTCTCTCTCTCTCTCTCTCTCTCTCTCTCTCTCTCTCTCTCTCTCTCTCTATATATATATATATATATATATATATATATATATATATATATATATATATATATACAGAATTTCTTCTACCTCTTCATCCCCAAACCATTGTTTCGGCTTGTTTGTTGGGATTCTTGGTCTGTTATTTATTTATTATATTTTATGTTATATTATTATTATTATTATTATTATTAGTAGTAGTAGTAGTAGTAGTAGTAGTAGTAGTATTACATCTAGAATTTTGACTACCCTGCTTACCCCTTTTAGGATCATGACGTGTTTTCACATTTAAATTTGGCCATCTTTGGACGATATTATGCAGTATAGGGAGGATCTCTAGAAATCCAAAGGTTCAAAGCCAACTCAATTATACTTCTTGATTCCACACATCCTTCTTAAGCTGAATACAAATCATCGTCTAATAATAGTCAAAATATACGGCTAAAACACGCCAAAATCCTCACAGGATTTTAAGTTTAAACAATGTAGAGTCTTATGCCCCTTTCCCACTGATGCGATTTCATACGATTTTCGTCGCCGAGGAAGTAGTCTTGTCAATTCGCAACGAATTTGTGCGACGTCAACGATATTGACCGTTAAAAACCGTTGACAAGTTTACACTCGGCGACGATGTCGCCGTCACTCACCGATGGATACGACGTAATCAGCGACATTATGCGACGTCATCGGCAATTGAGCGATGGTTCGCCGATGACCTCCGCGAGAACTGTCACATTTGAATAAAATAATGCGAAGGATGAACGAATCCTCGGTGTATATTCTGCGACATCTTTGGCGAATTAAGCGATGGTTAGGCGGATACCTCGGCGAGATTTTCCGAAAACTTTTTGCATATATTTCATGGCACAAACATAAGAATATAAGAAAACGGGAGTCTGCAGAAAGCCGATCGGCCCACACAAGGCAGATGCTTGTCACACCCAACCCCAATTACAAGGCCTAATTATAGACCCAACTCACTAATGCCTTGAGGACTGACCTCACCAAAACGGTCAGAGATCAACACAAGATTACGGGGGTCTGCAGAGCGCCGATTGGCCCACACCAAGCAGATCCCCCCTCATACCCAACCAATCTCGTCGAAAATGTACAAATTTATCTTGAAGGTGGGCCTAAAGTTTTTTGTTTTAAGTTTGATAGAGGTCTAGTGAGGAAACTAAGAAATAAAGGAATGAAAGACCAAACAAATGGTCCGTTTCCCCTTAACCTAAGAAGTGCGCAGGGGGGGTAGTGGCCATCCCTCCCTGTGCGGAGGTATTTAGGCTGTTTTCTTCACTCAAATCGTCATCGTACCATAAATATCATTAATACTTATCCATATGTGCCTATTTTATGTTATTATGAAGATATTAACCTGTTACAGCAATAAAACAAGTGGAGACAGCGTTTGGCTGGTCAAAAACGGCAACAGAGGCCGGGAGTTGTAATAAGGAGTACAAAGGAGTACAAAGGAAATCAAGCAACAACAGATCTAGTGACCCTTCTAGGTTGCTTGTCCTCCAAAACACTGAGGATCAAGTGTCCAAACAGTGGTTTAGAGTGGGTAAGGGAACATTGGAAAGGGAACTACTGCCCTGCCACTAACGTGGCAGGACTAGGAAGTTAGTAGGGGACATATGGGTTAGTAACTGAGGGGAGGATAAAGTTATTCATTTACAAACGCAGTCAGTCGCGGGTTTGATGCGAGATATTTGTCTAGGCGGAATTTAAATGAATCAAGCGGGCTGCAGTCTATAACGTCTCGGGGAAGCCCATTCCACAAGTTGACACTCGATTGAAGAAGAAATTCTTAGATTCGTGCGAGTTAAAAGATTTACCAATTATTTTGCAACCGTTTCCCCGCGTGTAATTAGATTGGTCGATAGTGAAGTACTTACTACAGTTCATATTGTCGATGCCTTTGATGATTTTGAACACTTGAATTAAGTCGCCTCTTAATCTGCGCTGGGTTAAAGGAAATAGATTTAATTCTCTAAGACGCTCTTCGTATGGTTTGTTCTTTAGGCTAGGTATCATTTTGGTAACTCTACGTTGAACTCGTTCTAGCTTGTTTATATCTTTTTGGTAATAAGGGCACCAGGATTGAACGCAGTATTCCAGAAGAGGGCGGACTAATCATTGAGTGTGAGCCAGCCTCCCTCTCCTCCACTCCTCCCCACGTCTGGAGAGACACTGTTGCGCAATACTCTCTCTCTCGCTCTTTCCCACGCTTGGTAACACAGATGACCACGCCCTGCTAGCAACTCGCTAATGTTAGCACGAAAATATACCTAAGAATAAGGGAATAACAGGGAGAATAGGTGATAATTGAAGGGGGGGGGGGAAGGAGGGGATGTGGAGGAGTGATATTTGCCATGGCCAAGGGGCAATACAAAAAAAACCCACAAAAACACAAAAACAAGTGATACTGTGCTGGTTTAAATGTTTTTTTTTTAGGCCTTGGATTTTATAAGGCTTCCCGCAGCGCAGCGGTAGGCCTTATATAAGTCTTGCTGCACTTGCTGGGTTTAAGGGGGGATGGGAGTAATATTTGCTCATTAACCTAAGAAGTGCGGATGGGGGGTATGAGACACCACACTCCTGTGCTGACGTATTTGAGCTGTTCCCATCACTAACATCGTTATTTTACCATAAATAGCATTAATACTTATCCATATGCGCCTATTATAGGTTGATTATAAAGGTATTAACCTGTTACAACAATAAAACAAGTGGAAACAGTGTTTGGATGGTCAAAATCGGCGATACAGGCCGGGAGTTACATAATGTATGGCTGAGGCAACCTCCCTGCCCTCCACCCCTCCCCTTGTCTGGAGAGACACTGTTCCGCAATAGTCTCTCTCTCGCTCTTTCCCACGCTTGGTAACAGTGATGACAACGCCCTGCTACCAACTCGCTAATGTTAGCACGAAAATAGACCACAGAATAAGGGAATAACAGGGAAAATAGGTGATAACTGAAGGAGGGGAGGAAAGTGGGGAAGGAGGGGAGGTGGAGGAGTGATATTTGGCATGGCCCAGGGGCAAAAATAAAATAACAAAATAAAAACAAAACAAAAATTTTTTTTGGGTGTTTTAAATGGATTTTTTTCCCCCTTACTCTTAAGAGTCTTCCCGCAGTCCACTGGGGGAACTCTTAAGAGTCTCCCTGCAGTTCCCGGGTTAATATATTTGTTTATGATTTATTTAGTTTTAGCCCTAGACCTCCATCAAGCGTATAAAGCACCCCCAACATCCTCCTTCAAGATCAATTTGTACATTTTTCGATAGAAAAATATCCTGGCCGAAGGCCGGCTCCTCAAAAAGTACAGGCTCGCTATCGCTAGCCAGGAAAAACTCGACGCCTAAATGACACGAAAAGTCTTAATATTGACAACATTGAAATGTCTTAAACTCGCCAAACTAATGGGCCAAACATCATAAAATATGAAAACTAATGGGGTTAACCATGAGGAAGAAAGGGGACCAGGAAAACGATCCATCTCCCCTTAATTCGGAGATTGGCAATATCCTTGCCGTATGTTTACGTTACGGCTTAATTGAGCCCACCTCGCTTTGTTTCTCTTTCTCTCCCTCTCTCTTTGTCTTGTATCCGTTCAGCCCCATTCAGCCTACTGTTTTAAGACGTTTACCCCCATCCACGTTTCAATATTTTCCTGGTAAGCGGTAGCGAGCCAACATATATATATTTTTGTTTTGAGAGCAAGCTAAATTTGTAAATTTTTCGATATTAAAATTTCTCCGGCGAAGCTGAATTTCTCCGTACAATCTGGCTCGCTATC